>JBAMNC010000322.1:1200000-1800000 GCA_037902135.1 Cetoscarus ocellatus | reverse complement strand
AGGCCCAGATCTGTACCCACAGTACATGTGGAGCACTAGCAAAACACTCAGCTGTTTCTTGATTAAATGAAGCAAATTGCTAAAATAATACCTCTGTAAAAAAGAAACTTGATCATATTCTGCAACACTAAGCAGACATGCATCTTTAGGTGTAATTTTCCTGTTGTCTTTTGAAAGTAACAAAATTTAGATTGTTCCTTGATATCTTGATTCATTCGATAAAGAAAAATAATCTTGTGATCATGAGCAAACAACTAAAGTAAACTTTTCACTAGCAAAAGGAGTAAAGCAAAAATGCACAAAATCATGTCTTCTTTGGGCTTCCTTTTAATTGACTGATAATTAAAGTAAGGGACCCTACTGCTCAAATGAAAAAGTTTTTTTTTTATTTGAAAGAGAATTAGAATATTTAGGAGTACCGGTCGCAGAGTTGCTTATGGCAGAGCACTTGCATTGTATTTAGGGTTCAATTCCAGTCTGTGAAACATTTCTTGCATGTTTTCTTGTGCTCTCTAACCCCCTTTATAACTCTATCTACTGTCTATTGTCTCTCCACTATCAATAGAAAAACCCTAGAAAAATATGACTAAAAGAAAAAAAATAGGAACTTCTGGTAGATTGTAAGTCATGTGAATAGCTAACGGTTTTAGCAAACTTTTTTAATGTGTTTTTCAGATCCACCAATGGATTAAAAAAATACCCCAGAGACAAACCTTGCACACCAATTCTAATGCTACTTTACTGAGCCATCCAGCTGCAACAATGTCCCAGTCCATCCTATACCTACAGAGAAATATAGAGTCCTCAGCTAGGCTCTAAGTGCTATTCATTTTTGGTAGAGCGTTTAGTCTACCATGTATCATTGGACTTTGAGTAAAAGCTCTTATCTGTCACGTTCCATGGATGGACTCCCCTGAAGGAGCACAGCACTATGGTTAAACGTTTGATTTTGGTGCTACAGAGAAAGTGAGAGAGGGAGCCATAGGACGATGTAGCTACTGCTTTTGTCACAGCTGCAGCTCTAAACAATCTAATATCCCTCTAAAGTGACCTGGATGGATATAAAAAAAACACAGAAGACCAAACTTGTTCCAAGCAATATTATGGCGGTCAAAAGCTTTGGAGTCAGTATGCATATGTGATTTACTCATTGTATTTCTTTTTAAATGTCACATGTCCTGCAAAATGCAGTTCTCTTTGCTTTTAATGTTGTAGGAGCTTGGGGAGTACATGAGAAGGACATGACACCTACTTAATTCAGTTCACAGTGAAATTAACGGAATGCCCCTTAATACACTCAGTTTTTTACTTCCTGGGGTTTATTGTGTAATAGCTGTACAGCCTCCACCTACATGTGTGTTTCCTGCTTGTTTCTGGTACTCGCTATGACTGTTTTGAAAGTCTGCTTCATGGCCTGTAACCCCTCGTCCTCCCTTTCATCAGACATTGTTTGGACAGCCAATAATGAGTGGAGTTCACAATTATATCCTCCCATAGCCACCTTGCCTCCTCAGATCCAAGCTCTTCCAGAGGGGAGGGACAAAGAGCTGCAACTGATCCCCTACAAAGGCAAAGTTTTTGGCTTTCTTTTTAATCAACATAAATCAAATCCTTGCTTAACAGACACCCAAGACATAATGTAAACAGCCGAACACATCGGGACATGTGACCTTTAAATGGGCAAAAATTTTAGACAAATAAAACAAACTCAGTGTGCAAAGGTACAAATGAGTGCCCCAGAGGGAAAAGAAAAGAAGAAAAGGGTTAAACTGTTTCATATGACAAGGTGATAATGACTATTAACATATCCACTGAGCTGTCTATAAAGGGAGCAATAGTGTCCTTATTTTCCATCACTGTTAGAGAGAAAGCTGCCATGTGAAGTAGTACTCACCTTCCCACCATGGTAGCTTTAATATGGCATGCCAAAAATGGCACAATTGCACACAGTAAATACTATTTTGAAACGTTGAAAGCATTATTTTGTTCCTCAGTCACATCAAAATTAAAACATCAACAGCCATCAGACTTTTCTTTAGTTAATAACAAACTATAACTATTCTTAAGATTTTTGAAACATGCAGAAAACAGCATATCACAATTAAAAATATTAACATGTAACATTATTTCAGCCATCTGATATGCTGTTAAATCATTTGTGTAATAAGTCATTTTATTAATTGCAGTCTTGCTGTCCTCTGTTTCTTCTCTCCAGGGTTCTTCCTCTGAGGCCCTGTGTGATTTGGGGGGTTCAGGAGGTTTGATGCGACACTGCCTTTCTCTCCTAGAAGCTATCGAGGGTCTGGGCCAGGCAGGCTCTGTGGGACAGGACGTGGAGGTGGTGGTCCAGAGAGTTTACTCCATTCCTGTGCCAGACTCCTCCACTGTGTCTGTCCTGAAGCCCAGAGTTCCCCTCAGGTCATCCTCAGCTGCTCCCCCTGCAGAAAAAGGCAGAACAAGGTACTGCTGAATGAGCTGATAAAAGCCTTTAGTTTGTCATTTGATGCCAAAAAAGACTTGGGGAGAAGGGGTGGGGATCACATTTATCTGCTGTTTATGCTTCTCTCCCACAGTATGAATTGCTCTTTTTGTGAAAATTGCATGCTGGTCTGAGGACTTGCATGCCTCCCCTCCGTGGTACAATGTGTCTCAGTGGTCGAGCTATTGTTCAAGGCGCAGCAGGCCCCACAAAGTGCTCATACTGTCTCCAGCCATATGGCATTGTTTGACAAAGGACACAAACATTTCTAATTGAATCCAGCCCCTCAGTGCGCGATTCTGGCCAATTCTCAGGAAAGACAACATGAGAGTTTTCAAAATGTCGTGCACCAGCAGCCCTGAGTTGAATTAGTGCCCACTCATACTCTGCTGGGTGGAACAGGTCTGCAGCAGCTGTCATTACCTTAATGCTCCAAAGGAAACTTAAAGTTTTTCTAATTACGGTGTAAAAGTGCCCAACATGTCGGTCCTAACTGTGGAAAAAAATGCTGTGTTTTGGAATAGGGTCAGATTTATTTTACTTTGTTTTTTTTTATATCTGGGGCTGGCGCCTTAACGTTACATTAGTATCCTCTGAAAAATACTCAAGTTTGGCTCACATATAAAGTGCCTGTTATGTCTTTTTCTATTAATCAAATCATTATCATATTACCTTTCAAAACAAAGACAAAATAGCTGTTTTTTACTTCTAAATTAAAAAAATCTCTTTTTCTCATGCAAAAAAATAATTTTGGTGTTTGTTGACAGAGAAAGTACTTTTCCATTCTCATTCTTACATTTGTGGAGAAAAACAGATTTGATTAAATTTACTCACAGTTATGTCACCCGTTGCTTTCTAAAGAGGGGCTGTTAAACCCAACAATGTTGCTCACTGCGTTGGAGCTGGTATCTCTTCATCCCCCTTTTATTTTACCTGAGAAACAGGTAAAGGTGAGCTTAATAAATCTTTGATCTTGATGGGCTTTGGCTAAGGTGAAGCTTGCTGCCTTTCAAACTGCCTCAGCATGCCCAAATGTCATGCAAATCACCACCGCACCCCCTAATTATGCATGTTTCTGAATAGCTCTAATCCTCCTGTGATCTAAAAGATTTGTTATAAAAATCTCTTCCCTTGTATGGTTTTTAAGAAAGAAGAACCATTAGCAAACAGCAATTTATTTCTCTGGCCAACTGCTTTGCATGTCAGCGGCGGCACTCCTCTACGTGTTCATGATGTCAATCGTCCACCGCTGCTCACATTCTCTGTCTCTTTCTCTGTCTGCAGCTTTTGGTTTTAAAATAAGACTTTTTTTTTTTTTGATAACTTTGATACTTTAAAGTCTGTTGAATGAAACAATAGTAGCCTTTGTATTTCTTAAAGCATGCTGTGTCTAAAATAGTATCAAAGTATTGAAATTGTGACAATCATGCAATGCTGCTGAAAGACAGTCTTTGAAAATGTATTTTGCTGTAAATTGGCATTCTAATGTGAAACATAATGCTGAACCTTTGGCTTTTCCTGTGCAGCCAACCTTAGTGGACACTTGAAGAACTGTAGAGTATCTTTTTTTTCACCCACATCATTTTTCAATACCAAGAGTTGTTGAAAAAAACACAAATTTACTACTGTAATCACTAACTGCAGCTGATTGTTTTTTGCCTCTTGGGAGCAGATGTCACTGCGCAAGAGGTGTGGTACACCCTGAACTTGTCACCAGCCAATCACAGGGTTGACATAGAGAGACAGCCACACCAGAATCAGAATTCAGAATCACCAACTCACCTAAAGGGTATGTCTTTGGTCTGTGGGAGGAAACTGTAGTACCTAGAGAAAACGCATTCATGCACAGGGGGAAATGCAAACCCCACACAGAAAAGCCACCCTCTGTGAGGCATCAGCACTATTTGCCACATCTTGCAGATTAGCATCATGTTTTGCAAAAAGTGTATTTCCTAAGAAAATACAAAGATAAGTTGTGTTTTTCACATTGCTAAAATAAAATAACTTGACATGCCAGATAAGTTGTTTGACATTTCCATGGGACGTATTTCACGTCCATCTGGGAAACGTCTTAGTCATAGGACTTCTGCCTCTTTGTCTCTAAAGGATGCTGAAAAGCCTGTTCATTTTTTGACCTGGTGCAGCCATTTCCGCTTGAAGTTTGCAAGATGGATCTGCCTGAATACAGACATGGAATCTGGCAAATACAGCTGCACTGCAAAGTTAAAAATAAAATTAATGTACCTTGGGTGGCATGGTGGCGCAGCAGGTTGTGCACGTGCCTCACAGCAAGAAAGTTGCTGGTTCGATTCCTGTGTCAGGCAGGGCCTTTCTGTGTGAAGTTTGCATGTTCTTCCTAGGCATGCGTGGGTTCTTTCCTGGCACTCCAGCTTCCTCCCACAGACCAAAACATGCTCATTAGGCTGATTGATGACTCCAAATTGCCTTTATGTATCAGTGTGTCTCATATCTAAGGTTGTCTGTCTCTCTATGTGGCCCTGCAATCAGCTGGCGACCAGTTCAGGCTGTACCCCGCCTCTCACCCAATGTCAGCTGGGATAGGCTCCAGCCCCCTGTGACCCCAAAGGGATAAGTGGTATAGATAATGGATGAATGTACCTTTTACACAAAAACAGAGTTTCTCACCGGTCCGTGTGAACGCAGATCGTTTTCACAGTGTTTCCGTGTGAACGCGGAGCGCTTTTGAAAACACAAAGGAAAAACCTTTCTGTTTCTGGTGAAAACATTGTTGTGTAAATGGGGTGTCAACCTCCTTCATATTTAGGGGGAATTTTACTGCCTTTTGTTTTGCTTCTCACTTCTGTCCACCAGCTCTTGAAGACATTTGTGTGCTGCTAGGTGCCTGTTAGGACTGGACATGGTGCTGATGAGAGTGGACAAAACTCCCTAAAATTGCTTGCAAAACAAATAAAGTTAAAAGACACTCAAATGCTAAGTTTAATGAAAATTCCATGTGTTTGTAACTTTTACTGATGCACATCTTGATTTTTCACCATTAATATAAAAATATTGGTCTTTTTGGCCAGAAAAAAAACAGCTTCCAAGTTTTATTTTAGCCACATTTCCTCTAGATACTTAGAGGTAGATCACCCCTCCGCTTGACTATAACAGTAGCTGAGTTTTTGCAAAAAGAATTTCAGTTGAGCTTTTTTAAGCCTCTTGCGTTATTGAAACGACTTGGAGGTTCATTCTGGCGGTCTTGTTTTTGTTAATGACTCATTGAATGTTCTACTTGAAGCAAATCCAGTCAGCATGACCTGTAGTTCCCTGGCCCTCGTCAGCAGTGTTGTTTTGTCCTTTGCTGAGTAATAAAAGAAAAGTATTAGTCTGTGTGAGTCGGGCAGCGCTGGAGGGGCACGGTGGAGAGTCCTCGGTCAGCTGGTGAGCCAAAAGAGCATCATTGTAATATGACACCCACTCCTGCCATGCTGCCTCCACGACTGGTAAACAAACGCCGCCCTCTGACCGGAAACACTCCAGCTTTTTTCCTCCATTTCTCTCCTACTAAACCGGATTAAACAGGCTTATTTTGTAGTGGAAGGGTGGAGGCGGGGAGAGAGGTTATTAGGTTATCATGAGGACTCGAGTTCAAAACATGAGGTTGACCCCGCCTGCTCTGTGACAGATTTAAACATCTATTTTTAATGATGAACTTGTATGATTAGCGGGCTCTTCTAGACATTTTATTTTCATGAATCAGTAATTTGCTTTCCTCCATGTAATGAGTCTGTTTCCAAACACTACTATCATTTTTTATGCTTTTGGAGAAGTTTTGATTTGAATATCTACACAAATTTAGCATTTTGTGTTGTTATGGTAGTTTTCCAGGATCCACGCCTACTCTGCCGAAGAGGGTTGGCAGCCCACTGATCCCATTCTCTAAAAAGAAAGGGACAGTTTGTGCCTGTAATGTTGTGTCCCCAGCTTCTATGACTCACTCCCCGGGTCAACATGCTTATTTAATCCTTTTGTTGTTTAGCCTCTGAGCTAACACACAGGAGAGTGAGACGCCAGTATGATATTTATGCCTGAAGAAGATGTTAAATTCCCGTAAATCCAGAATAGAATAAACAAGGAGATTAACTGTTTGCAGGAAGTGAGGAGAGCCTTTTTTTTTACTCCGCGGAGAGGGAACACAATGTGCTGCAGGGATCCTGTTACAACCGTGTTTATCACTCTGCAGGCACTGATTGGTGGACAACACATAAGAAGGAATCCCGCCTGTCCACCCCCCACCAATGAGGCCTCTCTGCTGTATTCTCGATGTGTGGGTCACTTACCCAGTATGTTGCCAAGTAATGTGCATGTGCGTGGGCTTGTATGCGCACACTGTGTGACCGACTGTCTGAAGGAGAATGTGTGTGTGTGCGCGCGCATGTGTGTGTTTGCTCAGGCTCAGTGGATCGTAGTTCCTGGAAGAAAACCTGAGTTGCTGAGAATTTTGTGATGGCTCACAATAACAAATTCCTGCAAACGGGCCTGTGACTGAAACCGGCCAATGGCAGAGGATTTTTTAAGGGAGTGAAGGGTCACTGTTGGAGGAAGTGGGAATGTTAACGGCCAAAAGGAGGAACTGTATCTTTGGGGGGGTTGTTTTAAAGCTTGTACAACCATGAGTCTCGTCAAGCTTTTATTGTCTATCTGTCAGAAGTCCTATCAGATGTTCCTCAAGGGTTTTTCAAGTTCAGGCAAGCTATACTAAAGAGGAAGAGTTTAGAAATTCTCACCAAACACAACTCCTGCAGCTGCACTCATGCTGGAGGCAAAGTCATGTAATTTTCTCTTTTAACTTAACTTACAACATTTTATAAGGATGGTTGTTATAAACTTCTGATTTCACTTTTATGGATAAATAATAGTAACCATGTGAGATACAAAAAATACCAAAAAGGATAAAGGGCAAATAAGCTAAGCTGAGACTTTGTCCATATGCTGTTCCCTATTTGCTCATTGATGCCACTGTTTCAAGGAGAGATATTTCTCCAATGTGACTCTTTGCTTAAACTTGAATGCCAAGGGGGCATAGAACAGGAAGAAGTGATCCCCCTCAGTGCCGGCGTTGGAGATAACAACATGTGATAGGGTTTAATTATACTTTGAGTGCACATCGTTGTGCTGCTGCCTGTCTTGGCCAGGACACTCTTGCAAATGAGATTTTTAATCTCAATGAGGCTCTTCTGGTTAAATAAAGTTCATAATAATAATAAAAACAAACACTAACCAACATGGAATAGGATGGGAGTATTGATACCCGGTACCAGAGAATCAGTAATTTTACTTCCATAACATATTGATACCAAGCAAGTACTCTATGAAATGTATATCTATTTGTTCTTCAGTTTGTTTTCGGTGTTTATTTCACTCTCTGAACCAAGATGGCACCAAGTTCTGTGTCATGTGACCCTGGAGACCAATCAGACTGTCAGACTCTCAGCTGCAGCAGCAGATACAAATGACTGAGCAATGAGCAACTATTCAAGTGACTTATCTTTTTCTTTAGGTTTGAAAGATTTATAAATTAGTGCAACATAGGCCATATGTCTTATTGAATCGTTTGTTTTGTTTGCATCAGTATTAATTTAATAGTTATTAGTTTATCAAAAAATTACACAAAAACATTTCACTGTTTAATGATATTGTATGTCTTACATTTATCTCTTAGTCCAAAAACTTTAAATTAATCAAACTTTTAAGATCTGATGGTCTAGACTTTGTTTTGTGTGCTTTTGATCACTGAATAACAACAAATTCATAAAAACTATACCTTCATTTTAGGAGATGATTAGTTCAGTATCAAAAATAATACAGCAAAATGTATCCATATCATATCTATTTAAAAAACTGGGCCATCGCTACCATGGAATCATGACCTTGAACACTTGGTGATTTTATTCAGGCTTAATAATGTATCTTTTTCCACCGTGATGATTGCAGTGTGGCCATGTGCAATAGTCAGGCATGTGATGTTGATTATGTGAACTTTAGCATGTCATGCAGCCACTTCTTACTTACACTTCTTACTTCTTATACTTACATGACTTTAAGTGTTATTTTATCTGTTTTATCTGTTTCTGAGAATAATAATGAATGAAATACTGCCTGATATCAGCCTCAATGCATGCTTACTCTTTGTGGCTCCTATAGGCATTATAAACAACAACAGTGCAAGTCCCATTCTGTCATTACCTCCACCAAGGAGGTTTTCAGGAAAATGTTGGTCATGGCACAAGGAAGAAGTGACAAGATTTTGGCAGTAATCCTGATGTGAATCCAAAATTTTCCAAGGATTTGTTAAAAGTGTGGGAGCGGGCAGTTTTCCACATTTTTGTGGAAAATACAATAACTGGTCTGATAATGTTGGAAATGCCTGACAGGTTTGTGCTCTTGGAACACTTCTGGTTTGAGGTACATTTTCAATTATGTTGTATAAAAATATTGGTGTAGGCAGTGATACGTTTGAAAATATCTAACATCAGCAAAAATCTAATATTGTGCTTTCCTAGTCTTTATCCAGTGGGAAGAGTGAATGCATGCTTTGAGAACATTGCCTGTCAACAAAAGTATATTTTGTTGTCATTGAGTGATTTAGTCATCATTCATTCTTTATTGCTTACAAAGCTATAATGATTTATTTGCTCGGCTCTTGTAGAAATAGCTTATATCTTATTTGTTTTGTTTATTTGTCAGGAAAAATGCATGACTCATATGAAGCTCTTGCAAAGAGTTTTTTAACTGTTTATAAAAAAAGACTTTAATCATACTGAAAGCACCTAATGACCATTAAAAGCAAGAAAACCTTTAGCAACAACATTGGTTTTATTCATTTCATAATTTTTAATGCCTCTAAAACTGCTGTCAGGTGGTAGGTGTCAAATAGAGGGATCATCTGAATGCTGGTTAAATGGCCTTTTGTTGTTTACATTTTCTCTTCTAGCAAGTATTCTCAGATAAGCGTCAACCTCTGCCTCTGGGGCATTTTTTACAGCCCAGATAAACATATCTACAGCTTGGTTCAAAAAACAGCATCAGCCTGAATATATAAGACATCTAAGTGCTCTCACTGTACTATATATTTATATATATATATATATATATATATATATACATATATATACATATATATATTTATATATGACCCACTTTTATTTTAATGAGGATGTCTTGTTTTGGAAATTAGGCACATGATCGACATGGTGACAAAAATTGCAGAGTCATCGACCAGATGGCCTCAAGTCCTGCCTCAAGTCCCACCTTAACACTTCCTCTCCATCTGTGTTTAGATTCAGTGAAGTTAGGTTGAGATAGCTTTAACAGTATGGCAGTGTCCAGTCTACTTATGTGCATCAGCAACGTTCCAAAGGCTCCTTGGATAATCAAACCACTGACGTCACATGGCTTTGTCCAATTCTTCTCTCTCAGAGTGATCTGTTGATAGTTCAAGAAATCAGTTTGATAATTTTCCTCAGAAGACACTACTTTAATATGTGCAGGACAGGATCTTCAACAAGACAAGGTGTAATGCTTAAAAACTTTCACAGGGGCTTTAATGTGCCAGCTAAGGCTTTGGGTAAATTTTCCTGAGTAGTTTTGCCCAAAGTCACAGGTCAGAAAAAGAACAGTAGTAGAAAAAATCACCGACTGACACGAGATGAAAGGAAAATTGTCTGAACAATCATCTTGAAACAGAAAACAGACTTAACAAGTTAAAATGACTTTGTATTCTAATTTCTAAGCGAAAAACGCTCATTTGCTAGCGGTAATGGTTAAAAGAAATATTTTTAATTCTTCAGCAATCATGTTTTAAAAAAGATGTGATTTGTTAAATGAAAGCACTCAAATTGGGATACAATGTTCAAAAAAAATGCCCAAGTAAATGTCTCTTTAGAGTTTTTTTATTGAAATGAAATTATTTACATTTTGGTCTTCAAAACAAATGGAAAGCCTTTAAGTTTTTTCTCTGTATTGAATAGACTATGCCATTTTAAGAAATCAGTTGAAAATGAGTTTTTGTTTAAAGTAGTTGTGCCTTTATGATGTTTTTATCTTCTTCTTCAGGAGAGGGTTCGCTTCAGGACAGCAGCCTTTCACTTATTTCACCTTTAGCAAGCACCATTTTTTCTGCTTTTAAAGTATCTGAGCATGTCTGCCTTTCAGGAATGATATTTTTCCCGAGGCATTTTCTTCTTTGACTTGGACAAACAAAGTGTCCTGGGTTGATGAATACCATTCATGGTTCAGGTCTGTTCACTTTGCAGTACATTTTACACTCATGCACCTTTGTTTACTGCCCTATAAACATGTTACTACTAGAAAATGTTTTTTACTGTTCAACATTTTTGTTTTTTAAAAGAGGTGCTAGGGTCTGATTTTAGATTTGGAAGAAGGCAAATAGCTAAGAATAATTTTGGTAAAAGCACACTGACCTATGCTATAAAAAGTAATGTCAGGAATGTTATTTAGAGATCTGTTTTCAGGTCTCTAAGAAAAAGCACAGACAGACACAGAGGACATTTATAGGCCCAATCAGGTGCTTGAAAACAGTCTCTAAACTTTCCCAGTGTCTGGGATGAGCGCATGCATGCACATGCATGATGGGCTCACTGACAGCCTCCCCCTCTTCCAAGTTTTTTTTTTTCATGCCGCCTCCTCCTCTTCTTTCCTGGCCGTTGCTTGCCTAACCAGGGATGTGAACTGTTCTGTTTACTCTCAGGGTTGGTACGGGGCCGTGCCTGGGCTTGACTGTCTCAGATACTGGAGCTGTAGCACCCTCAGCTCTGTGCTTGCTGGGAGCAGCAGAGTGCACGGCCGCACCACAGTTGACTCCCGCACAACTTTGTGGGCTAAAGGTCTTTACTGTCAGCAGCAGCCTGTCAAACCAGCCACCAGCATTAACACCTTGAAATGTTTTTGTTACCGCTTTGAGCGTCTTCTGTCATAGTGTCACTGGGAGCAGCTTGAGTATATTCTAACAAGTATTTACTGTACCGATCAAAGGTTAAACCAAGGATTGACAAGATAGTTTGATCCAACTGAACAAAAACTGAGCCATTTGAGTGAATTATGGTACCACAGTAGTTGAATTTTAAACTTGATTAACTGTAGGGGAGAAGTAATTTAAGTCAGTGTTTTGTGATTTCTTGTATTAGGCTCAATTGTAAATCCAGTGCCTACAGAGTTCAGGTTCAAACCAGGACAACACAAGCAAACAAATGCTCAAGTAAGAGAAGTATGTTCCCAAATGTCTCAACACAAGGTCTTCCAACTTGACTTTGTTTCACTCTCCGTTGTCTTGAAACTGTAGATACTCACGCTTTTAATTTCCAGACATCTCTTTTTTTTATGCTGGCCTCAAATTTAGAAGCACTAGTTTTTGAAAGACTCATTCATTATAATGAGTATTTCAAACACTAGTGTTTCTTATGTAATATGTATTTTTGTGCAAATATTTCCCCCTCCTGACTTCTGCATTTATGATGAAAATTATCATGACTTTTGTTTTCTCTTTTTCAAGCAGGTGCATCTTACTGTTCTTTCTTAACATTGAAAAAATCTTTTGATTGTATTTATTCAAATACAATGCAGAGAAGTTATTCATTAGATCTTTAGTTTTGTTGGAAGCACTGTGTTTAACTCTGAATAGGAAACTATGAACAGTTGTAGTGGACTCACATCAGTGTTTGGTATCAGCAGAAGACCTATGTGGGAATGAATAAATATGATATACTTCTGTCAAATACAAACTTACAACTATGATATTACTTTACTCTGCTTACTATCTTGAATGTCTCTCACCACCCTTGTGACTAAAAGTTCAATGTTTTTACACAATGAATGAGGAGTACAGATCATAAGACACTGAACTGATCGATATCCTCCGTTTAAAATGAGTCATGAAAAATTTCAGTGCAAAAATAACAAAACAATACTTATTAAGATATAGTAGCAGTAGCATCAAACTATATTTTATCACCATGACAATAATAATGACCTCCCAGGCCGTTATTTTTAAATTTCATCCTGCACATTAGAGGGAGTCACTAATTGGGCTGTTGAAGATAATCCTTAAATTGATGCATCATGATGGAGAAGTAGACAATTCTGCATTAATAAAGAAACAGCATTAATGTATATGCTGTTTCTTGTGTCCTTATTTTATTCATTTACTTTTTTGAGGTGGAGGGGGGGGGAAACTTAAAATGTAGGAAGGTAAGACCAGGCAGCAACCTTCAGAGCTGTAAACGGATGCCCATGTGAGAGTGCCAGAAGCTGTAGTACCCTCAGTGTCCACTTGGGGCTGGCTGCAGAAAAATGACACCTTAATGATTGTACAAGGGGGAAAGGTGTTTTTTGCGACCTTAGTCTTAACAGCCTGGTTCAAAATATAGCATCAGTCTAAAACTACAACACACCTACACACGTGGACAAAATTGTTGGTACCCTTCCGTTACAAAAAATAAAAACCCACATTGGTCACTGAAATAACTTGAAACTGACAAAAGTAATAATCTATAAAAAAAAATCTGAAAATTAACTAATGAAAATCAGACATTGCTGTGGAATTGTGGTAGAAACAGAATCATTGAAAAAAAAAACAAAATAATGAAACTTGCCTGGACAAAAATGATGGTACCCTTAAATTAATATTTTGTTGTAAAACCTTTTTGAGTCAATCACTGCACCCAGGTGATATCTGTAACTCTTGATGAGACTTCTGCACCTGTGGACGGATATTTTGGCCCACTCCTCATGAGCAAACTGCTCCAACTGTCTCAGGTTTGAAGGGTGTCTTGTCCAGACTGCATGTTTCTGCTCCTTCCACAAATGTTCAAAAGGATTTAGATCAGGGCTCATAGAAGGCCACTTCAGAATAGTCCAATGTTTTGTTCTGAGCCATTCTTGGGTGTTTTTAGCTGTGTGTTTTGGGTCATTATCCTGTTGGAAGACTCATGACCTGTGACTGAGGCCAAGCTTTCTGACACTGGGCAGCACTTTTAGCTCCAGAATGCCTTGATAGTCTTGAGATTTCATTGTACCCTGCACAGATTCAAGACACTCTGTGTCAGATGCAGAAAAGCAGCCCCAGAACATAACTGAGCCTCCTCCATGTTTCACAGTAGGTACAGTGTTCCTTTTCTTTGCATGCTTTATTTTTGAGGTCTGTGAACATAGAGCTGATGTGACTTGCCAAAAAGCTGCAGTTTTGTCTCATCTGTCCAAAGGACATTCTCCCAGAAGCTTTGTGGCTTTACAATATGCATTTTGGCAAATTCCAGTCTTGCTTTTTAATGATTTGCTTTAAACAGTCATCAATTTTCCTCTTGCAGCCACGACCAGGGAGGTTGGCTACAGTCCTGTGGACCTTAAACTCCTGAATAATATGTGCAACTGTAGTCACAGGAACATCAAGCTGCTTGGAGATGGTCTTATAGCCTTTGCCTTTAACATTCTTGTCTATAATTTTCTTTCTAATCTCCTGAGACAACTCTCTCCTTAGCTTTCTGTGGTCCATGTTCAGTGTGGTACACACCACGATAACAAACAGCACAGTGACTACTTTTCACCCTTTAAAAAGGTAGTCTGACTGATTACAAGTTTGAAGACACCCGTGGTGCTAATTACAGGACACACCTTAGTTTAACATGTCCCTTTGGTCAGATCATTTTCAATCTTTTCTAGGGGTACCATCATTTTTGTCACAATGGATGCTATTTTGGCCGTCCTGCTAGCCACTCACAATTGTTGTGGATTAGAGCTCGGCAAGATGGATCTGCTTGACTACAGACATTAAATCAGGCAGATCTGTCTGCACTGCAAGGTTACCTTTTTCCTTTGACTTCCAAATTTTGTCAGATAATTTTTGAGTCGGACATGACATTACTGTTGTTTCACAGAAATCCACTAAAGAGCTCTTAAGGTACCCAAAATCAAGGGATTATTATTAGGCCCTAAGAACTTTGACCTTGTCTCTCAAAAAAATTTTCATTGCTTTAACAATAAGTCAGAGTTGAGATTTGTGCAAAATTTGAAGAAAACCCTTCATTGCACAGAAACAGAGAAACTGAAAACAAGAAAAATGGCATGTGAGTTAACGCTTGGAAAGAGCAACTTTTTGTTTAACTCAGTGTGGAGCATGTTATTTAACAAGTTATCATGTTGTGTTTTTCTCCCCAGACTCTGCGTGCTTGTTCAGGACAGCTACGGGATGTTCAGTGAGGTCCAGCTCCACCTCCTGCCCTGCAGGGATGACCTCCAGCACTACATCCACATTTGGCAGGGGAGGACTTGCATGCTCAGAGGCATTAAAGTGGTGCAGCGGGTCACTCGAGAAAGGTGAGGCGCCCACGCTCCTCCACCTTTTTAAGCCTTTGTAGCTTTTTACCTGCATTTCAGTTCACAGCCATGGGTAAACTTCAGCAAGATTATCTTATCTCGCCTCTTGGTCCTGGGTAAATGCAGGCAATAGACAGGTACTGATAAGAAACGTAAGCCTCAATGCTGCCTGTTGCTACAAAGGCACTGAGCCCTAAGCTAAATCATCCAGCACATGTAGATTTATGGTTTTAGAGCATTATGTGTGAATCTACACTTTTTTTAAACCACAGCAAATTCCTCATTTTTATCCTTGAACGCCCTTTTTAAACATCAACACCCACACTAACAGCACAATGACATTTTAATGTGAGCTCATATGAACTTGATTATGCAGCTCCGCCAGCAGTGAAACAGTGTTTACATGTAAGGTGATACTGAGGTGCACGCTCTGTGTCCCTTGTGAGTTTCCATAGTCAGGCTCCCAGATTAGAAGCAGTTATATGAACTGACATGGGAACATTCAGAGACGGGGGCTGGGGGTTTGTTTACATCTCTGGTATTTTCAATGCCACCGCAGCCTATAATGTCACAGGAGGTTGTCTGCGGTCAGACTGTGATGGGCTATCTTCAGTTCTGCACATGTGCCAACTTATATGCTTGAGTGGGAAAACACGTGGGTCTGACTGGGATATAGAAGGCTGTCATTTTTGGACCTCAGATTCTAGGAATTAGTAAATATTGGCGTTCTAACTCCTAAAAAAACAATTTGGAAAATATGAATGTTTCTTTTTTGATAAAGACATGATTGACATTAATTTGAAGATACAGAAAGCACACTTTTAGCCATGCTTGGCATATTGACTGAGCTAAGGGAAAAAAATAGCCTGTCCCTGTCCAAACTGACTGATAAATACATCCCTGCTTACTGATTAACCTGCCAGTGAAAAAATACTCCAGAGTCAAATGGTCTGACCTTTATCCCTTGTTGAAGATCAACTTTTTAACTTTTTCATTTTTGTTGCGTACACGGTAAACAAATAAAAGTGTAGTATGTTAAATGGTTGGATTACAAGAAAACATTGGTTAGATTTTAAAACTTCTACAAGACTTTTCACGTTAAACTTGTTTGGTAATGGTTGTTTAGGTAGTTTGTTCTTCATTTTTAATATTTAACAAAAGGAAAGGGCACAACATTGAGTGAAGTGAAGCTTCTAAAAGCACTATTTTTTTAGTATTTGTTTATATTATGTCACTTTAGAGGCTTGAGCACTCTGATCCTAACGTAGATTAATTTACAGTAGTTGTTTTTTGAGATTCCAATTTGACATTTTTTTTATATTAAACTAATAGTCTTACACTTCAGTTAACTAGGTGTTAAGATGGGTCAGGACTGTGTTTGTGTCTGTTGCAAAATTCCAGTTTTAATGGAGAACATAAGCTAGTCGGAGGCCTATTTACGGTATCTTATTGTTATGTAACATATAAATGTTGCTTATATCTCCACTAAGAGTTCTAAATTAAGACAATGAACTCATTGTATTTTTATATGAATTCAGTACAGTAAAAGCTCCAGCTGTTAATTTGTCAAAGAGTTTTTAAGATTAAAAAAACAAATTTGGAATAAATAGATTGTATTTATAACTCTTCTGTGAGCAGATTTTGTGATCTACCAGATCACATATCATCAGGATCAGGTATCTTTGGTCTGCAAATTGAATGTGGACAGCTTCGGCAAAATGAACTTTCAAGCTTTAAGCTTTAAAATGAACATGGAGGACTTAAAGGCTATCAGAATTAAGTGGACTCACATGTAACATGTGGAATGTACCTATCCATTTCTCTGTCAACAACAAAAAAAATGAAAAGGTCTAGAAGTAAAAAGGTATACAAAAAACCTTTGTGATTGTACCTTTGAAAGCTTAAATAGAAATGAAATTACAAAAAAAAGATGAACTAGTAGAATAGAGAGATGTTTACAGCAGAGGGATCTGGGCACAAACTCTGAACTTATGAGTGGAGAGAATTAGAGTCTCAGCTAAAACTTACTGTGTAATCAGTCAGAAATGTATTCAAACATCTTCCTCTGTTTTTTATGATATTTACATGTGGTGAAATAAAAAGATGTTTCTTTGGTCTTGTCCACAAGAGTGAACTGCTACATTTAAGGCTTGTCTGAGTGAAAGCAGGGGGCATAATGTGTTAACTTGTGTAAGGTGATCAAATGAAACTCACACATTGTAGTTAGCAATCTGTAAGTCTGTTTGAGCCTGTACTTAAAGGCTCAACCAGTTCTTCCCTCCATCTGTCCATCCATCCATCCATCCATCCATCCATGATCTATACTGCTCATCCCTCTCTGGACTGCAGGGGGCTGGAGAATATCCAGTTGACATTGGGCAGGAGGCAGGGTCTGTGGAGTAGTCACTAGCAAATAACAGTAAAGGGCTCACATAATTTTAAAAAAGTACCATGAAAATGCATCTATCTTTGGCATGAGTACATCCTCAGATATCACTGTCTTGTGCTGCTCACAGATAATTACACCTGCTTTGTTCTCGTCACACTCCCCTTCAGCCGTCATTTCTCCTCAGCCTGACCCACTTCTGTTCTCTTTGATGATTAGCAGGTTCAAATTTAAAATTCTCTCCACCTTTGTATGCACATTTATTAGCAAGTTCTTCCATTTCATTGATCAGACCATTTGTATAACCCATATTTATTATTGCTAAGCATAGGCAAACTCAGAGGGCCTCCTTTGAGTGACGTCAAAACTAGCTGCCTATGTTCAGCACAGAGGTGAAGGAAAATGTGTTACTCCAGAGCTCACTGGAGTGTATTCACCTATAAATTTTGGAAGGATAGTTCTTAATTACATTCCTACAAGCTGATTCACTGGAGTCTCCAACCTGCAGATTGCTCTTTAAGGAACCAGCAGTTTTACCTGATTTATCATCATTATTATTTACTTTTTTTCCACCAGGTTAGTCTCAGTGAGATCTCTTTTTTAGGGGTGCGGCAACACAGATGTTTAATAACAAAAATACACTTAATCTAAACATCTTCAATAAGGATGATAATAAATTCATTATAAACAGCCTAATTTAGAGCCAAACCCTTAAGTCACTCTGTGGAGGGTCACCTAAGGAGACAAGCAACTAACAGCAGAAAAAAAACACACCTATCTTCGGCTTCCTTTCTGGCTAGAAGAACAATTCTGCACAGGCTGAGGGGCGTTCTGCCTTCCACCCATACACAATGGCTTGAGGATATCATGTCCTGTTTAAACTGGAAAATAAATAGACATTTACCATCAGCAGTGCTTCAACTTCATTATGCACCACTGACTTACTTGGTGCAGGCTATTGGAGCGGCAGGGAGCTTACAACTGATCTAGTGCACTGGCAGTGACAAGGGAGGGATTATTTTGTATTTCTTTATTGTTTTGTTATGTTTCTGTTTCTGTTTATCATCTCTCATCCTAGTTCATACATACTTCTATTATGTATAGTTTAGCACATTGGTGCATGATGCTTTTCTGCTAAACTTGCGCCTAGTTAACACTGTCAAATACATTCAGCTCCGTAACTACCTCTGCCAAGGAGGTTATGTTTTGCCTGCCTCTGTTCATTTGATAGCAAAAACTACTGGACGGATTTTGCTAAAATTTTTATGAGATGTCGGTAATGGCCCAGCTTCAATATAAGTTGATTCTGGTGGTGATCCAGGAATACTTTAAAGGATTTGTCTACAGTGTGAAATAGGACAGTGCTCCATAGTTCTGTTAATAACTTAAGTTCTCAGTGGATTTGGATGACTTTTTACGGGAATGTTGGTCATGGCACAAGAGAGAAGTGATTAGATTTTGATGGTGATCTGGATAACCACCACATCACCACCAAAATCATGAGTCTTGACCACAAGATAATCTATTTTAAATGTTTTGGCTAAATGGGTAATTATCATTTTAAATCATTTTATTCTGAGATGTTTTTTAACCTTTTTAAACAACTGGGTAGTTTATTTTTATGTCAGTTTATTTAAATGTTGACATCTTTCAACTAGCTGTTACAGCTATTGGTACAGTTGTAAGTTAATATTTAATTACAGCTGAATTTCTTTACCTCTATAGTAGATGAAGATATGAAGTAAGAAAAACAATTTAAAGCTTAAAGCCTTGGCTTTAGCTTTTATACTACATGCATTCTAAAATTCGAATTTATTATTTTTATCAGCATTTTTATCATCTTCACATGTTATTCTTGCATTTTTTATTCGTTTGTGTGTGTGCGTATGGGTGTTTGTGATGCATGTGTTTTTTAAGCACCTTGCAGGTGTAGCATCCATAGTTTCTTTGTCTGTTATGGAACTGTACAGTGACAGTAAAAGCCATCTAGCTAGCTTTAACATTTTTAAATCATCAATCACTAAAATTAAAATCCATCCTCATTGTCAACGCTGCACCAAAGTGCATCATGTTTTAAGATAAAAACATGTAAATGTAGCATAGGCATGTGGGAAAAGTGTCCCATTTAGCTTAACGCAGAACTGACTTTGTTTCTTTTTTGTTTGTTTAATTTTTAAAAGTTAAACAGTTTTTTCCCCCAATATTGCACATATTGTCACTCAGCCAAGAAAAAGTAGAGATTTGATTTTTGATCAGTATTACCAAGTCCTAATCAAAAGCCACTCTTCCACATGAGGGAGTAGTGTATGACATTAGTAAAATGATATTTGCTGTCACTGTACTATGAAAAAGTAGAAGAAAGTTTTGTTGCTTTTTGGTAAAAGCAGAAATGTCTGCTTCCATTAAGGAGTGAAAGTTACTATGTGCAAAGAAACCTAAAAACGATATTGGATGTTACTATCATTGAATGGAATGCAGCGTTTAGTGATAGAAAAAAAGACTACGGTATCTTAATTTTAGCAGCTTTACAAAATATACACCATTTTAAAATGTGCATAAGCCCAGTATCACACAGAACTAAATGAGTCCTGTTGGCTTTGCTGTTACTCATTGTGGTGCATGCGTCACTGGACTTGAATGGGCTGCAGAACCAGTTCCACACAAAGAGTGCCTGTGATTAAAGGCTGACTAACAGGTTGTTAACCACAGGCTGATATGACAGCACACATGGATGAATAACTTAAACTGACCCGCAACCAGCAGTACTTCTCAGAAAAGAGTCAGTGAATCAAGAGACTGACATGTCCCCTCCTGCTGGAGTTGCAACTTGATGTGTTTTCCCACTTTCTGTCACTGATAATAACTTCTGGTACCAAACCAAACTCCATAAAGTGTGTCATGTATGATCTGTTTTCAGTCTTTCATTTCTGAGATTGAGAATGTGATGAAAACAGATCAGTGTCATTTAATAAACATTGTAGATGAAATCCCATGTAATTGGCTTTTTAAACCTTGTTATTTTTGCACCACAGAGATATTGTGATTTACGTAGGGCGTGAGTGCTGTTCCCACCCTTGCAGTATCTCAAAGTCTGCTTGTAACAACAGTGTTTTTGTGCATCTACTCTGCCAGTTTGAGCATGCTCTCTGTTAATACTCTGTGACGTTAAAGCAAGCTCTGTCTAAACAGATTCATGTTTAAGTGGAAGTGAAACTAGCTCTCAGAGCCTTCCCTTAAAGTCCCTGATTCAGAGGTTTCTCCTCCTTTCACCCCGTTTCAGCACCCCTCCCTCTCACTCTTTTTGTCTCTCTCTTTCTCTCAGGCGCTCCAGGCTTTTCAGTTTGATCGACAGCCTGTGGCCACCAGTGATTCCTCTAAGGGATCTCAGAAACACACCCAGTATGTCTAGTGTAAGTCCACCCAGATGGCTGGGGAATATATCTCTATTTTAAACGGATGCACAATATTATCAGAACCACATCGGTATTGGCAGATAATTGCATAATAAAAAGCTTGTTTTTGTTATCAGCAGAACATTTTTGATGACACTTGCACCACAATGTACAAATGTGCCATATCATCACTGAACGGCCTCTTTGTTAATCAAAAGTATATTTTTTAAAGAATAAATTCCAGTTTTTAACACTAATAGAATGTCACCATTAAGGGACTGGACAATTTTTGTGAAGTGGAGGCCTCCTTCTCTAGTCAAAAAATTTCAGTATTGGTATCATCAGTGATAAGTTTGGAAATACTGTCATTTTGGGTACCCGCAAAAATCCAATATCATACATCCTTACTATTAAATAACAAAGCAGGAAAAAAGCTGCATCGTAGTTCCTAAACACTATGTGCAAATGCATTATCACTGCATGCCCATTGTTCTTTAATGTTACTGCAAATTTACAGTAATCATCATGGTTTGGAACATTTATACTTAGAATTCCTTAAAAAATAATGTTAAAATTTAAGCTGTGCACTTTACTTTTAGCAGTGTTACAGTTTTAAGATTCTTTATTTTAAGGTTTATTTACTTTAATTTAGGAATGTACCAAAACCAGTATAGGCTATTGGTGTACTCTCAGTACTCGTAAATCGTAGCAGATAATGTAGCTGTTATCATTTTAAAGCATGATTCTTTTCTGTCATTTAACCAGGTGGACAAAGTTAGAGCTATGTCTGAAGTTTGTGACATTTGAAGATGAATAAGGATGACAAAAGCAGAGCAGGCTGCAGTCCATGCACTGCTATATTTCTAGAGGAGAGCTGAAAAATGTCAGATTATAAATAAAACAAACTGTGACATTTTGAAGAAGTGTAATTGTATAAATTAGGCATGGAGGTCAAAACCTGTGTCCATTTAGACCCATTCTGCATATTTGAAAACCTGAAAAACTATTTATACTAGCTCATCTGTACTGCTATGTAATCATATGCTCCTCTGACATAGCATCATCTAATCATACCTCTGACCAACACACATTTATTAGTTCTTGCAAAGGGGGGAACCATACGCTTTGAGCTCATCAGCATGGTGAATCAAAATAAACCAAAATACTGCACAACTCTGCTTCTGCAGCAAGTAGCATGCATACACAGTGCTCTGTTACATGAATACTTCCTCTTCATCTGCTTGAAGCAGGAAGGAAAAGTTCTCCAAAACTTTGTAGCAAGTCCCATTAGTTGAAAAAAATAATCAACTTTTGAAATTTGTTTTAAAATTGGCAGGGAAACAGTTTTATAATTTTTTTTACCACTTATATCAAAAATATATAATCTTCTTTCTGTTCATCAGACAATAAAAAATATTGATACTGGTATTGATGGGGACTCAGATCAATAAGAAGTATTGATTAAGGTATCAGTATCAATAAAAGCTTTATTTATTTATGAAATTCCCTGAAATGCTTAAAACTTGAATCAAAGTGCTTGTTTCATATTGGCAAAAAAACCCCAGAAACCTCACCTGAACAGATTCAGGTTTATTGACACATGAATTTAAGAAAAGTAGCAAATCATCTCCAACATTCACCTGAAATTACTTCCTTTAATTTCCACAATCTTTAAAAGGAAAAAGAATACAACCCATTCAAGCATGTTTAAGTAAGAAGAATGTGAAACCAGTTACTCTGAAATACCAAAAAGAGTCCTGAGAGTGGGACAAGCTGCAAAGTACACAACAAACAAAACAAAAGACTGTAAAGTGTCGAAAACATATTTATGAGTTTGGTAAGTGAAATTGCTGAAAAGAAATGAAATATGTGCAAACTGACACTTTCAACAAGTTGACCACAAATATTTAGCAGAACAAAGTGTGCTGCAAAGAAAAAAAAACACAAACAAAATAAGAAACGTTGGTTTGGATAAATTGATGTCTGTGAAGTAATATGATGAGAGAGATGGCATTTTGGAGAACAATAGTCCTTTGAGTAGACAGTTGAATTCAAAGTCAGTTTCTTACTTTAATATCAGTCTGTTTTCTGTCTTTATAGGAATGTCAACCTGCAGGTCCAGCTCCCAGTTTCTGCTACCTGCTGTCCGGTCAGGAGAGCTCCATTGAAACCATTAAAGAGAAATCTGTGTCCCAACTTTACCTTCCCAACACATTTAAAACATTACGAGACATACTGCAGGTGAGCAGTTTCTCACACATGCATGTAACTTTAAGAAATCGCCACAGATCTTGATAACTTATCTTGAGCAGGTTGATTGTTGCCTGTTTTTTTTTCTCTTTTCAGAGTGAGGTCAAAACAAGTCGCTGCAGTTTTGCTGCCACTGTAATATACAAAAGAATAACAGAGGTACTTTTCTACATTTTGTCTTCAATTGTGCTGATATGGTAAAAATAACCTGCCGATCCCTACCTTCATCTTTTTTTATCTCATTTAAACCAACTAACTGATAAGACTGGGCTCTGACGCAGAAAGCAGCGTTCATATCTCTGTGTATGACAGTCTGTGCAAGGCCCAGCAGTTCTCCAACATTGATTGGTGAGACCTTTAAACTTTGGCCAAGGCGAGATTGCAGCAGCTCTGAACAAAGTAGTGGACTTTGACACAAACTCATACCACTTTCTGCTGTGTTTTAACTACTAACCTGCCTGAGGTGTTTGTTAATAATTAATCTTGAGTAAAAAATAAAATGTTCTCATGAGGCCTTACACTGAATCAGAGTTTTAAACCTTTGTTATACAAGTGGTATTTAAGTGGGTCTATCCCACTAACACCTCCTGAAAGAGAACTTGTGAATTAAACTTCTGTATTTTCATGTTATTTCATCAATGTAAATTCAATGAAAATGTCTCAGCCTGAACTTCAGACGGAACAAAAAGTGACTTAAAAAGAGAGAGGACCAAAACAAATTTGCGTTTAAACACATAAATACAGAAGCCCAGAGAAAACTTACACGCATACATATTTTTTTTCTCAATTTCCCTGTGATATCTTTTTAGATTTTCCAGGGATCTTGAGCTAAGATTAAGAAATAAGTATGTTGAAAACTTAAGCGGGGTACACACTACATGACAATTGGCCGGACTTTTGTCTAGGATCCCTGCTTCTGAACAAAGTCAGCAAAGGCTTGATTACCTGACTTGATTATCCTGCGGCGTAAGGTGTGTATTTTATCCTCTTGCAAGATGATTGCCGCCATCCTGACTTAAAGTTATAACTGCTTGGGGTTCAGTTTTGAGTAAAGATCTAAGATTCCTTTTAAGCTTTGGTACTTTTCAATGCCAGTGATCATTAAAAAGTCAAAAAAAAGATGTCAATGCTTTACAACAACAGTGTTGAAGTATCAGTAACAGAAATGTCTTACAGCGCCCATCCCCCAACCCCCAATTCCTCAAGAAAAAAAATAATTTTCACACAGCTCATGCTTTGGCCTTTTTGTCATGTGTCCTTTAAGTTGTTCTCTTTGACGTTATTCTATGTGCCTTTTTTTTAGTAAATCTCCTCTTTGTGTGTCTCTCTGTTTTCATTTCAGAGCAGTGATGCTGGCCAGAGTGAGGTGTGGTTGGTGCTGACAGACCCCAGTCTTCAAGAGGAGCAGCGTGAGAGGCCGTGCAGGCGAACAGTGTCCCTATGTGTGAGCACTTCCTGTGTGCTCACTTCTGCTGTCTTCAAAACTCTAAACTCCCCCACCGCCTGTCGCCTGTCATTCAGAGATACCATCAAAGAACAGGGTGCTGCTTTATTTATACCTGACATGCCATCTGACTACCGTTTTACCTGATGTTTTACCTCGTAGGAAGTTGAGGGCAAACCACCTTAAGGGTTATATATTGTAAGAGAATACATTAAATTGCAATTACAAGGCACTTTCATTTCCAGTTTTCTCTTAATCATACCTAATTAGATTTCAGGGGAAATTTTATCCTCATATGTCTCTTAATTTATCTGTAATTGTTACTTGTGATTAACAGTCAAGGTTGGAAATTAGCTCCTGCCACCAACCAAATGAGAGTGATTTATTTTAGTGTCTAGTAAATTTGATTTACATACTGGCCACGACAGCAAATCTAAAAATCATTTGTGGCAGAAAAAATATCTACTTGGTCTGCTTTGGACTTAAGTCACATGCTGTGGTGCCCTGTTTGACCTTATTTCTAGTAATAGAGGACTTATTTTTATTCATTTATGCCTTCAAAAATGATTGTTATTGTCAAGACTTTTCAGGTATATTTAGAGTATAATAAGTGTGTTTATGTATTTTTGTTTGTTTACATTGAAGTTTTTGCTGTGTATTTCTTTTTTCTTGTCATTTTAATTTTCAAATAAGCCTGTCTTAGTGAAGAGATCTGCCTTCGGTTTAGAACTGGGTCCAAACGGTCTTGTGTGGCTGAATTTAACAATATGACACCAACAGTGCAACATTCAATGTCTGTGGCTCTTATATTTCAAGCAAGGGTGAAAACATCAGCAGCCTCCTGAAACAGTTGCGGGCATGATCCATCAGGAAATATCAGGAAAACAGTGTGCTTAAGAGGTTAAATTGGACCCCCCAAAAAACTCCAAATCGACCCCACCTGAGCCCAAGGATTTCTCTCCGAGCCTGGCCTGTCCCTTGACCTGTATTTGTGGATCCCAGCCTGATATAAACCTGTAATTTTTCTGTGTTCTGGCTTTAATAATTAAGGTTTTTATGTGCAATCTCCCTGAAATCCCTGAGTAGTCAAAGGAAGATTCACCAAGTATGCGCTGTGTGAGCACACAATGTTTTTCAGGCCTTTCTAGTGTTATAAGGCCTTAATTGTGTAATATATCCAGTATTGTGCACTGTATATTATGGTTTAATAGGGTTGCTTGCTAAATACATTTGTTATTTGTAATTATTAAGGTAAAGGTTAATTAAAAAAAGACTCACAACACTTTCCTCCCCAAAATAGTTAGTGTTTAATTTATTTAACCATTAAAAACACACAACTTTTTGAGCCTGGCCTGGTTCTCAGGTGTTTGTGATTATCTCCAAACCTTAGTTGCTCTCAGTCTTTCAGAAGAAAAAAACAGGGCAGGTCTAACACAAAATAACCCAGGTCAAGGGGGAGAGACCCCAGACCTGACCTGGTTCCAGGTCTAGCTGGGCTAGGGCTCTGGTGGAAAATCTAGCCTCTGATGTGTTTGGCACTGTTAACTCAATAAATCTGTTAGGTCTATTTTCTGTTGATAAAATCTATAGTAATCAATAAGTTAATAGATTAAGAACTGGATCAATAAGCAGAATCGTTAATGGCATCTGTATCAATAAATTCTTCAATTCTCATCCCTATCCAGGGTTTCTCCTGTGTGTGGAGCAATCAGTCATTGAGATCTGCTCTGAAGATCCTAAAGAGGACCTTGAGCTGTCTTCTGTGAGGCCAGAGTCTCTTTCACAGTCTGTGTCAGAGCCCCGGGCAAAGACCCTGCCCCAGCCTGTGAGACTGGATCCTCTGAGTCCTGAGATCACACCCAACTCGCTCTGCTCTCTCACAGGTCTGTCCCTCCCTCTTTCACTAAGTGCTGTGGTTTCCTCGTAACTCACTACATCTGTTTAATTTCTGCAAAACATGCCCAATGTGGTGATTTCTCAGGGGAAGAAAACCACTTGTTATTGTTTCATCTTCAAGTTTACAGCTCAGCAAGAGACCTTGATGTGGCTTTAAGGCATTCCTCCCTGCTCTTTGTTATTCAGAGTCCTCAGGCTGTCATTGTTCATATTTTTGAAATAAAAACACATGAATTTTTTTGGATTTTTCTCAATTCCCATGTCATTTTGAAAAGAAATTAATACACTGCTCTACATACGGCATTGATTAACAAGAGGATGGTACAAATTATTCAGCACTTAGTATTGTTTTACAGAAATGTAACTAGGTGGGCAAGTTTATTAATGCTTCTGCACCAGCAATAGAAAAGGCTAAAGACATTAATGTCATTCTGATTACATTTGTAAGGTCATAGGACAAAGGTCTAGGTCAGTGTGCCTCATATTCATCCCTGCTTGTAAATATGTTACCTAAAGAATTCTAATGGGATTTACTTCAAACTCTGCACAAATCTTCACGATGACACAATTATAATTGACTACATTTTTAAGGTCAGAGGTCAGGGTATTGGTCCTCAAAGTCATCCCTTTCTTATTGATGCGATATCGTAAAGAGTTCTATATTAAATTTTCATCAAACTTTGCACAAAAGATCCTGACTCATGAATGAAATCACTCGACTCTGAAGGTCAGTGGTCAAGGTCAATTGGCCTCATGTTCATCCCTTTATTTTGGACTTGATATCTCAAGAATGCTCTTAGGGGATTTTCTTTAAACTTGTCACAAATGTTTAGTCTGGTTCGAGGGTGAATTCATTACATTGTGAATGTTATAGGGCAAAGGCCAAGGTCATAGGGCCTCATGTTTTTCCCTTGCTAATGAATGTAATTGCTCTGGAATTCTTTATTAGATTTTTTTTTTTTTAATTTGCACAATTGTCCGCTCACATCCAAGGATGAATTGATATTATTTTGAAGGTCAAAGGTTATGGTCATCGTGTCTCATTTTATTGAATTGAGTGTGGATGCAATACCAGGAGAATGCTTCAAGGTATTTTCTTTGAGCTTTCTCTTATATTTACTCTGACTTGAGAAAAGACTGACTACATTTGGAAGGTCAAGGTCACTAGGTCTCATCTTATTCCCTTACTTGTGGACATGGTATCTGAGGAACATTTTTAGGAATTCTCTTCATACGTTGCATTGATGTCTCTGACCCAAAGATATACTGAATAGATTTGGGGGTTAAGGTCAAGGTCATTTGTTCTCACGTCCATTCGTTGCTTGTGACAGTTTTTCAAGTACGATGTAATTTTGAAGGTCAACCAGGGAGAATGCATTGTGCTGGTTTCCTCAACACAAATTCATAGTTTTTTAGTGCATTTTAGAATATTGATCTGTTGTGAACGGGAGTGTATAACACTTGCAGGTTTTGTTTATCAAGGTAATTTGCATGAATGAACACTTTCTCGTAATTTTTGAAACACAAATGAAATCAGCTAAAGTAAAGGCCAATGTCAGTTCACAGAGGGACTGCACATTAATGTCACTACCTCTAAGCTTGTAACTTTTTCTTACTTTCTAACCCTTCAATTATAAACTTTAATATTAATGTGACCTGACCAAGTTAGCAGTAATGGCTGTATCAAATATGAGTCCAGCATTTTGAAGTTATTAAAAAAGAACAAGAGTAAATGTTCCCTACAAACTCTGTAGTCCTTTTGTTCTTTTTGTAGCTTTTGTTCACCACAGACTTTATTTTAGATGTCAAACAGTACATCTGTAGATTTTGAGTGTTGAAACTGGGAGTGCTGGAAATGCTTATTCAGGATCATGTGTTAGGTCTCGTTTCTGCATCACTCTAAAGAGTATTTTTCAAACTTTGCAGTACTGGTCACTGTCCTTAGGATGAGCTGATGAGATTTTGAAGGTCAGAGTTCAAGGTCATTTGGCCTTATGATGCGCAATATTTTAAGAATGCACTGAGCTTTTTATTGTTTTTATTTTACACAAACCTACAATTGAACTTGAGGATGACCACTGACCCCAATGGCTTGATCTGTTTTACTGTGCAACTATCTGCCAAGGGTTAACACACTTACAAATACCATTATAAATACCATTTATCTCTACTATCCACTTAAAAATCAGCACGAATGTTTTCCTCACCAAGCAGACTTTACTTGAACTTACATTTGCTCACCTTGAATGCCATCTTCTTTGTTTGTCTGTATATATTTGAAATTGTCTTCTACTTTTTTTCTGTTTTTACCTCTCTCCACATATTTATATTTTTATGTCATCATTTTACTGCACACTGTTATTTGTAAGCAGAGCACCCAGAATTCCATTGTACTGAAATGCAATGGTAATTATTGATATTCTATTCTATTCTATTCTGAACTGGTTTCATTTGGAGGTCAAAGGTCACTGCATCCTCACCCTGTCATAGACACAGACCCAGGCCCTTCTTCTGCACTTACATTGTCTGGCAGTTGTATAACTGCAGGGTGGTAGCTCTAGTTTAAACATTTAAATCTGCTCTTAGACGGGATGTGCACAGCTTAGCTCAGGGGAAGAAATTTGTTGCAATTAAAGTAAGATTCAAAACACTTTGCGGTTTTTCAACCTCAGTTGCATCATCCACATGTCCGAGAGTTTATCTTTGAGTTTTTTTAGTTATATAATTTCAGTTCAGAAAAAAGTGACTAAAGGCATCGGATTGTAATCAGCATCTGTGCATGTGTCGACCTCATGTCACTTCAGAGGGCAGAGATCACACTGCGAACACTCTGGTTTTCAGCCCCCTCTGGCCAGACATGTTTGGTCAGGTGGCTGACATTGATAAAACAATCTTATTCGCTTTTGCACTTGTACTTAAATGCTATCTACTGGAAAAAAAAACAACGGGGCAAAACCCAGAAACATACAAGAGAGACTTATCAGTGTTTAATGCAGTATCTTGGTTCTGATGTTTGTGGGGATGCAGCTGTGGTTGTTAAGTGAGATGGTGTGAAAGGAGGGAGTACTCTGCTGCATGTATCACCTCATTCTCAGATAAAAACGAAAGGGATGCGTTTATCTCCTCCACCCTGTAACAAACATACGCACACATTGAAACCAAGAATCAAGACTACATCTTTAGACTTCAGTACTTACATCCATCAGTGAATATGAAATAAATGACCATTTAAAGCAATACATAGCAGTGGAGATGCCATTGATGTCTGAAAGTGAAAGTTTTTTTTCATGCTAAAAAAGAATCAATGGAGGACATGACATTGCAGTATAATCACTAAAAATTAAAAGCAAATATCATTATAGAATAGACAAAAGCTTATCATTTCCCGATACCTTAGCAAAAAACACTTATGCTTCAGTCAGTGGCTAATAGTGAACTAAGGAGGTCTCTTTCTGTGCGGGAATACCCAACCTTTAATATATAACGCTGAGTGTGACTGAGAATCACGTGGTTTTATCCTCTTAAGTGCAATCTCCTTATTTAATAGCATATGTCCATTACAATATGAATAAGCATAGCAATGTCACTTTTCTCTATTCTTCAGCCCCCCCTTCCATGCAGACATTAAATAAGGACAAGAATAACAAAAAACAAACAGTAAGAAAAATGCAAAATGAGAAAAAAAATGCCCATGCTTTCTTTATTTCCCTTACAGGGGTGATAGTTGGTGTGGATGAGAGCACTGCTTACTCTTGGCCTGCCTGCAGCCACTGTGGTAGTGACAACTTAGAGAAGAACTCTGAAACAAAGTGAGTATTGAAGTTAAAGCAAAACAAAACACTGAAAAACCCAATCACAAGTTTACAGTCTGTGTTGTTCATCTGTCCACAGTCAAAACTTCCACTGTGTTTCCTGCAAGTCTGATGTCGACAAGCCAAACATGAAAGTTCAGCTTGAAGTTTTCTTGAGCTCTTCATCAAGTAACTGCACAGTAAAGATTAAGGTGAGAAAAGTATTTCTCAGTTTAATAAAGCTTAAAAAGGGCAATGTATGTTTGCAGGAAAAATGAAGCTAAGCATGGGCCTATTACCTCAGCCTAACAGAGTCTGACAGCAGGACAGAACTGCTTGACTGGCAGTAAATGTTAAACCAGCTGCACACTGACACCCTCCAGATTCACTAAAACAAATCCAGCTGAAATGCAAAGTGATGATTTGATGACTCTGCACTCAATGTGTTGGAGTATTTTTTAGTTCGGGACTGATTACTCCCTGAAAATTTTCAGACTTTTAGACAAGCAGAGATGCACTCAAAGTAAAAATAGGAGAACTGTGATGTTAAAATATCAATTTGCAGACTGCCAACACATTTTTTTCATAACTCGATTTGTCTAAAAACTCCTACACTGGTTTGGGCATCAGATTTATGCCACAAGTGACTTCTTTAGCTCAAAAAAGGCTAATTAGGAAAATTATTGAAAAGGTACCATTTATACGTATCACAATTCAAAGTGCTTCACATATTTTAAAGAAAATATTCTGACAATAAGGGCATCAAAAGACATAACACGGAGTAAAAGTTACTCATTAGAAAATAGAAAATATTAAAACATTATACCAAAAGAAAAAATAATATAACATCAATACAAAACAAATGAAGGTATAATCAGATTAGCAAGGTAATGACCTGTGTTGAACTATTTAAAATAATTTTATCAAAAGTAATTTAACTAAATGTTAAAGAAATCTTACATATAATATGTTGGTCAGTTGCAAAATCATTCTTTTTTTGAGTCAGCAGTGAGGGAAGAGCACTCTGAACACTTAATTATACCACTGTAGGAGGGCATGTTTTCCAGAAACTGATTATCACAATTATTTTGATCAATATTGCCAAAATTATTGTTGTATGTTTTTTTACAGTAATGTCTATCCTGCAGTTTACCTTGAATTGGGCAAAAAGTAATAATATTCCCTGGCATTCTTAAAAGAGACAAACAACTGTTTTCTCAAAAGTTCTGAGTTAGTTATGGGACAAATGTGAAATGTGTAATTTGTGTTACAGCTCAACAAAGCAGGATATTGTGAAGCAGTGAAGGCCGTGTAAGATTTATGTGCACGTCTGTGTGTGTTTGAGGACTAAGACAAGTTAAGTAGATTAAAGTCATAAATCAACAAACAAAATGGTGTGACTTGTTATGTAACATTAATTGAGCTGGTTAATGGTTCTTTTTTATTGATATGTTAATAGGTAGCAGATGAGATTTTTCAGTGCAGATCACACATTTAAATGTTAGTAACTGCTGCCAGACATGTTTCAGTGGTTGTATGATCATGATTATAATTCAATTACTTGTGCAGCCCTTATCAACACAATGCAAAACTAGAAAAGCACTCAGAGAGCGCAGACCTCCGCCAAGGTGATCCGGATCAGTCCCAAAATTTAATCAGTTCTTCCATATCCCATTTCTAACAATTCCTGAAAATTTCATCCAAATCCGTTCAGAACTTTTCAAGTTATTTTGAACACAAACAGACAAACAGACAGACAGATAAACACCGGCAAAAACATAACCTTGGCGGAGGTAAAAAGGCTGCTGATATTGTTCCATGCCATACTTGCCAACAGGGTCAATATCTGCTACTACCAGTGTTTAACTGATGCATTTTTGCATCTTACTTGAATCGTCTCCTATTGTTAATGGCTGCTCTTGGGTGCATATGAAGACCTTCACTTATTTAGCATTTAGTAAATCACAAATAACTTTAAAAAGTTTGAATGCATGTACAAGAACTGAACAGCATCTAGAGAAAAAAAACTCCTCTGGTCATATTTTGCTGAATGAAAGTCAGCATGCTCGTTTTGGTCTGTTTGACCTGTAAAACCACTCTGCAAGGGAAGTTACATCAGACAGAGTGATTTGCGTAGGTAGCGCAAGGGCTGAGCTGCAGACAGGAAGCTCTGTATTGATAAAGTACATGAACTGTTTTCTAAGAAGAACAGTCGGACTGATGCCTTTAAAAAGGCTATTTTAAGCAAAGCTAGGCATATCAGCACACATTATTATTATTATTATTATTATCATTATTATTATTATTATTATTATTATTATTATTATTATTATTTCCACTCAAGACAAGGGATAAGAATTTACTGTATTTTATTGATACCAATATGATTAACAGTTCTGCTTATTGATACGATTCTAGCCTACATTTGTTTTCAGTGCCATGCTGCATGGGTGAATACTTCTGCAAGTTGCTAGTGTTTTCAGCCACTAAATGTTGTGCAGTAAACATCGTTTTGTTGAAAGTTAAGATTCCTTTTCTTACCACTTATGCCCACTGTTTGCAGTGATTACATTTTGTTACCTCTTAGTTGTTGTTTCTGCTGACTGCCTCTTATCAGAACGCGGTGTCCCTGATTTTCAAACGATGCAGAACAAAGTGGGAGGAAATGATAAGAAAGCTTTTAAGCAAAAAGACTTACGATGTTGAGTCCTTGAGAGAGTTATCATCTCTCGGCTTAAATTGGTTCTTGATTCCCATTCCTAGCTAAGATGTCAGTAATTTATCTTGTGAAACTCCTTCTTAAGACATACTGTACCTTTTACAAAGGCAAGCCTTTGAACGGCCCAGCTGCCCTGTAGTATAAAAATGATAAGGCTGATATTATTTTCTGCGCATCAATGCGATAGATAAATAAAATATTGATTACATTTGTAGTACATTGACAGCTTTGTCATTTTTGACCTGCTGTTATGATAAAACAAACATGATATCAATCATGTTTTTATCAGCTCCCTGATATTTTAACCCTGTTTATCAGTCTTACAGTCACCAGTGAGCACACTATGTCAGTGTAACATTTGTTTTTTCCTTCCTTCTTTCCATAACTACAAAGCTGCAGCAGGAGACCATCATGTCCATCTTAAACATGGCAGCACTGGAGGGCAGGGAGGTAGGTTTGATTTTACAAACGGTTACATAACTCTGGGCTGCACAGTGCGCTGCATTGATCTTCTGTCAATAAGTCCTGAAAGCAGTTATCTGTTCATGTTCGTCTTTTCTGTACTGAACACTAAAAATCCCTGAGTCACCCTGGTCATTGATACAGTCCAAGGAATTTGCTGCCAAATACTGACGTAATCTTCCTCCACCTAATGTTTCTGCTGATTCCTTTAGGAGCAGCGCAGTTATTGCTCTCAGGGCAGTGGGATTAATCTAGTTTACAACCTGCAGGTGGTGGGCTTTTTAACAATCTATGCAAACATGCTTGTTTGCTTTTAGGGCATTAATGCACTTTGCAAGGGGAGGTCATGAGTGCAGAATAAATTGTTAGGTAAACATAACTTCTGCTGACCAGTGTGCACAGGTCAGTGCACTTTAACATAAATATAATAATCACTTGTTAGCAAGAAGAAGTTTTAAAAAAGTGTTGAAGATGTGGGTTTTTTAAGGACTCCATGTGTTTCAGTTCCTAGGTTACGATGTAGAGAATGTCCTGGGTAAAGAGGTGGGCCCCCTCGCTGCTTATGTCCGAGTGGTCACCAGGAAACCCGCCCTCTGGATCGGCTTGGAGGAAATCAGCCTCTGAGGCGACTGTCAGGACAAAGTAAGCTAATGGTATCAATCATTGAGCTGGCCTCTCTGGTGTGCACATCAGGACTGAACCCTCAGCCCCCCTCCGAGGGCCTCCCTGACAGCTTGAGGCTGTGCTGGAGTGAGCGGGACTGCAAAAAGACAAGGTCCTGTTTGTGTTAATGATATGTGATCCTGTGGAGCAGGCGCTGACAGCCCAAGGGTAGACCAGAGGCATGCAGCCTGTCAAAGCGGCCCACGTGCTTCAGCGATGGGCCGTGACTTTTAGACTTCAGACACATTCTCTAAGTGGTATTTAATACTTTTTTTCAAACTCATCTACCTCTGTATATAACAACTCTGACACTGTCAATAAAAGATCTACTGATGCTGACTTTTCCTTTTATTTCCTATTGCACTTTTAACCCTTAAATGGACAGCCATGAAATATGTTGGAAAATAATCAATTCCCATTTTATGATGCAATTGAGCTGATATAACACATAGGCTTTCCAATATGACATTTAGTTTCACATGTATATATTTTTTTATCTTCCTGATTGTTTTGTATACTGATCAGTTAAATTATGACATTTTCATCCATCTTTTAACTGTACCAAATCTAAAAACATTTTATTAAATTTATCATTAATGGTTTCTCACTGATGTTCTGCAGAAAAGTTCTGGAGTTTTGTAACAACTTAATATCAGTCTACAGTATGTGTGAAAATCACTGAAAGTTGATCACATCTGTGAACATACAACAACTTATTAACAAATGGAAACCAATTACCCTCTTATTTTTACAATGCATTTCCTGCATTGACCCTGTAGTAGTAATTTGCAAACATTTTGACCAGAGACCATACAGAGCCTCACTTTGCACCTATACTTTTGAATATCCATGGAGTATATGGATAATGTATGTCTATTTTATACATTCTCATTAAACACATTCTCCAGGATGCAAATATTCAGTGCCTCATTCTAAAAGTTCTCAAATTAAATTCATAATTTTCAACAAGAACCGCAGACTGCTCCTTTAAAACCTGTTTTCTCAGTTGATATTCCTTCAAACTATGATTGACATGTAAAAACAACACTAAGTTTCTGGTGTCTTTCACTGCATGAGGCCATTTTGGATTTTTTTTAATAGTTTGTCTCTTTCAAAATGTTAGGACAAAGCCACATGGAAACTTGACTCAAACCCCCTTTAGTTATTTCCCATCAAAAAGAAGTGTACCCACTCTGAAAGCCCCTACCCCCCACAAGCTGTCATTGTCTGTATCCCATTTAAGGGTTAAAACAACACCCTCCCTCCACAAAACTTGACTGTTTTCAAAGAGTACTCACAGACCAGGATGTTTCTTCACTGTTTCAGTGATTTTATTATAGATTTCATAAACAAAATGTTTTCAAGGTCTCATACAAACTATATAAAAGATCATGCTCTGGCTCTTATACAAAATTTGAATTATAAAACATGTACCATATCAGGTAGAATAACATGTAAATGCAGTGGTAAAATAATTTAATACAGAGAAAATCCCACAAAAATATGGCAGCAACATCATATATTTTCCAGTGCCATTATGGTAAGCTTAAAAATACATCTGGTACAGATGGTAAAGAAAGTCTGTTGAGGTATGTCTCCTGAAACTCAGTCCACCAAGTTTTGATTGTTATTAATCTGTCACCGGCTCTCTGCACTCACAGACCCAGCAAAGGTGGAGTTGGGTATCTGCTTGAAGAACTCTCTGAGCCCGGTGAGCTCTCTGGTTAGCTGCTCGACGGTTTTATGAAGTCTGTCGTTTTCTGAGCTCAGTTCAATCAGCTTCTGCTGCATCTCCAAGTTCCTCATCTTGGCTTTGTCCCTGCTTTTCCTCACTGCTATGTTATTCCTCTCTCGCCTCTGTCGGTACTCCACGCTGAACCTGTCCACAGCCTTCTTGCCCTTCTCCCTCCCCATCTTCCTGGGAGAGGACTTGACGGGGCTGCCGCTGGAGACGGGCTCCGGGGTTGTGGGGGGAGTGGGCTGTCCTGTGGGGAGGCTGACGGAGGTCTGGGCGCAGGTTTCGATCTGTGAGGGCAGGGATGAGGACATGTCGCTGTCACTCCAGTCTGACTCCTGCTTAATGGGAGCGGTAAACAAGCCCTTGTCCAGCCCGCTGTCCGCCCTCCTCTCCGCGCTGTAGGCGGCTGACAGCTGCTGCATGCCGCCCGGCTGCTGCACGGAACTCTGCAGGTTGTAGAAATCCGCCTTCTCCTGCTTCACCGTGTTGAACAGGTCGAGGAAGAGCTCGTCGTTGCACAGCTCCAGGTTGGGCACGGCTGTCATGGACTCGATGTACTGGCTGAAGTCGATGGCGCTCTCGTCGTCGTACATGGCGGAGGCGGTGCTCAGCTCCACCATGGAGCTGCTGTCCTCGCCCGCAGCCTCGCTCCTGCTGCCCGGTTTGAGGAGACCCTGCTGCGGGCCGCCCATCTTGGTGCTCTCATAGAAGTTAGCAGGCTCCATCGCCCAACTCATGTTGCATTGTGGAGACACGCAGTGAGAGTCCAGGCTGTATATGTCACACATGAACCCCGGTGTCTTCTCCACGTGGGTTAGAAAGGAAATAGACGTGTTAAAAAGTGACCCACAGAGGTGACAGCTCTCTGCTCAAATCTCTGCAGCCGGTTCACCTCCTCTCTGTAGGTGCCCTCAGAAACGTCTTCAGGTGTTATTTTATCCCTGGGTGTTGACTGTCAGGAGTCCTGTCATTGACAAACTCCGAATCACTTCTTGACACTTTTCTGAGGTGTGTGTAGTCTCGCGCACTGTTTTGTATCGTCTCCCCTCGCTGACGTCACACGCACCGCCCTCTCACGAGCCAGTCAAGGCAAATCGGTGGTCACGTGGTGGCCCTTAACTTCCCATTTGAGGAGAGAGGGGCGTGTTGCTCGTGCCACCCACTCTACTACAATTGCATGAATGGTTCAGAGTTGTTTACATACTGAGGGCCGACGGTGTTTGGGATTTAAGATCACTTTGTCCCCTGTCACGAGTCCTATGAGTGTTTACAGCTTATTTATGGAAGTGAAAGTGATAAAATTACACTATGGGGATGCTAAATTCACTGCTTATTTAGTTTTGTCCTGATAACAACTGTCAAATATACAAAATAATGCAATTTAACAGTGATTTTGGGGCAAAATACCCCAAGCACCTATTTTACGTAATTCTAACTGTAATTCATTTAAAATATAACCTCAAGTTATATCTGTATTTCTTTGATATACCAATACCAGACATGATTCACCTAAAATAGCTTTGGTTTATTTTTACACTGTATTTTGCCACTATGTAGTTATAAAATATATTTCTATCACCACTGGATAAGGACAGTACAATATGGACCAAAATCATCTCTATACTTTTAAATTATGTATTTAAAGTTTTTTTTTTTTTTTTTTACTTTTATGGAAAGAAACGACACAAAAATTCCCTTCCATGTCAAATCCAACGAAATGCTGAATGTCACACTGGCAGTTGCAAAGTGCCAACTAATACATGAAAAATGATCAAAAAATACCTGTTTTCAAAAACGTACTTAAATGAACATGATCCATGATAAAGTAATGTACATAAAATGATGTTTTCCATTTACCCTTATCATTTAAAATATATTATCCTATGGTCACAAAGCAGATTACTGTTAGAGGTTCATCTTGCAAAAATGTTTCTTCTGGTTATCAGGCCTGATTTAAATAATCAAATTAGGGCTGCATAATATTATCAGTGATTTATTGGTGTCATAGGATATCAGCCTTATAATTTAAACATGGGTATCAGAAGATATTGCAGTTTTTGTGGATCTTTGAAGCTGATATATCAGCCATAGATATCGGCCATATCAACTATAACATTATGACCACCTGCATCATATATTTAATTGATCCCTCCTCTGCTTCTACATAGCGAACTGTGATGGACTATATTGTCTAACACCTTTTACTTCTTCAGCAATTTGAGCAACAGTAGCTCATCTGTTGGATTGGACCGCACGGGCCAGCCTTTTTTCCCCCCCGTGCATCAATGAGTCTTGTCTACCCACGACCCTGGTTCACCACTGTTCCTTCCTTGGACCACTTTTGATAGACACTGACCACTGTGGACCAGGTTCACCCAACAAGAGCTTCACCACAATTTGGCCCTTGCCAAACTCACTCAAATCCTTACGTGTGCCCTTTTGACGTGATAACCAAGCTTTTTTTTTAAGCATTTTTAATGAGATTACTTCTCACCCCACCAAGATTTTTGTCATACTTTAAATAAAAATGTAGATGAACTGAACACTACAATGGTACAGGGTATGAGCAAACAAACAATGGCCACACTAACTTAAATTCTTACCTCACACATACATGGCTTTGTGTTTGCATTAGGTTGATGTAGTTATTGCATAGTGTCACAGCATCTATGCATTTACAGTAAATAAAACACTCAGTATATAATAATAACACCTGGCAGTAAAACAACACTTAAAATAAATAGAGGGTAAACGCAATAATATTGAAATTATTTGCCCCATGACCCAAAAAGTAACCTTGACATTTTCTGGGGCTCTACTCTACTATTCCCTTTAATGCAAAATTGATAGTGTACACAGAAAAGAGTTTCTAAATGAAAAACAAACCAAAAAAACCCACCAACTTTGCACTAGAATTTTTGTGCAAGGTACTCCATTGGTACAAGGTTAAAAAAAACAAACACTTTATGCTATCCTAGTACTGTGGATAATCATTGGTCCAACATTGTGATTGTTTTTTTAAAATGGCAAATATAAGGATAATAAAGAACCATATTAATTTAAAGGCGTTAGTCTTAATATATTGATGTTAAGGTTGATATTATATATCAAACTTAGTTTAATAGCAATTTTATCCAAGTATTCATCAATTCCCTCCTACACTTTACAGTTTTGGGCTCATTGTTTACTTTCTTGCATTCAACTAGTATCTCAACTGGGGTAATGTGTAAACTGGAGTATTTTACCTTGATAACTATAAATAATAAGTACTTGACTATTTTGTACCTCTTCAGGATATCAGCCTTATCAGAGAAGTATAACTGAAGCAACTAAGTCATCTGTACACAAGCAGCCATTTTAAGATATGGAATGATTTACACTTTCTGCAACTAATATTATTAGAGTTTACTAGAAGTATGAAAAGAAGATAGGATTTTTGGTGGATTATTTTTTTTACTGAGCACAATTCTTTGTACTTTTTTCACCTCTGAAACAGAAGTCTCAGTCACTCAAAATTGACATATATTTACTCTTTATTAGCAAATAGAAAGAGCCAGCATGTATTTATAAAAGAATACAGAACATGTAAACAGATGAAAAGTTAGACCATAATTCAGCTATCATACACAGAACAGCCAAATTTGGTTTACACACGTAAAATACAAATATTAAACAATTATCAAATGCTTGTAAACTAGTTAATGCACACATCAGAGAGAACTGTCCAGTTTGCATGACATGTTTATTATAAGCATCATTCAGTCTAAACGTTTCATCAATGCAAAAACTAATTAAAACTAAACTGATATTTCAATAAGAGAGAATCCTCAACGTATGAATAGGTTGGTCATTTGAATTTGGTTAATTGCTTTAAGATGACGCACCAGATGTTCTGGTTATCTAATCTTAAAATACTTATCTTTTTACAGCCCCTTAAGGGACACATGTGCTTACACTTCTCGGAAACGCTCCCATGTTTTCCTGTGAGGAAGTGTTCTGTACTTTTCCGCTATAAAAGCCCATTTTGGAAATGGAGGAAGCGCCACCTGCTGGACGATGCACTCACCTGCAGGACAGAGCGAATAATGACATGGAAAAGTACTTCCGGTTGTACTCAGAAATCAGCCTACACAGAAGCTAAAATGAAACAAACCATCTAACATAAGCGGAAAGTAAATAATTATATTCACTAAAATTGCTGTGATTGAGTAGCTTTATTGTATTTTTTTTTTTTTTAACTCAGCGGCATCAGTTAAGTTACACAGAAAGATTCCTAATTACTCCTCAAAATACTATTAAAATGTAAAATTAAATATCAGAAGTAACTGATTGCATGTATTTGAAAGTTACATGTTTTTTTTTTTTTTTAAAGCAAAATGATCTAGTACAGGTTTAAAACAACGCGTATGATTGATGAATATGTTCTTTCCATATTTCAGTGGCACGAACTTTTAATAAACATTTTTAGTTGTTGGAAGCATAAGCTACTCCCTTTTTCTCATTTTCAATGCCTCATTAAACTTTTGAGCCGATCGCTGTTGGTCTGCACAAAATCACAATACCCCACCAGGAACAAAAAGTACCTTGTTGTAGAAATTGTAACATCTTACTCTACTAGCCACTCACATGGTAATTATATTATGATCACAGTGTTATGAACCAGAAATACTTTGTATAAACTTAACATAAAAATTGTGTAACATTATATGGGTGGCAAGCTGATGCAGCAGGGTAGTGCGCCTCACAGCAAGAAGATGGTTTAACCATATATAACTTAGATACAATTATGTGTAACAGTAGTATATTCATATAACCTGATTAAACAAGAATCCTAACATCTGTATCAGCACAGACAAACAGCGATGCACGCTAAAACCATGTTGTGGATGAAGTATTTTTTCATGATTTACAGACAGACCTCAAATTATCTCCCAAGTTCTATGCAATAGCAGATGCTACAATCTTAGTCAAATTAGCCATCCCAACTATTTTATATTTATTTAAGTTTGGTTTGTATGTTTGATGTTCAATTACTGACATAATACAAACCATAATTCAACTAAGAGCAATACTGGTACCTGCACAGGTTGTACTTGTATGTCTCATGGTCACATTTGTCGAACTCAGGGTTTAAGACATATTCATGGTATATTCAAAGGAAACACATTCTACTCTCTCACAGTTAGATTACCTCAGTTCTAGATGGCCAATGAGTATATTTTTTGAAGTCTCTTGTTTAAAAGCCCAATGAATATTGACATTTTGGCATGCCTATAAACCCCTCTGCTTCATCCCAGCTCAAAACAGAAATTTTGACTGTAAATCTTAATGAGCTGTGTCCTACCAAAACCCTCCCAAGAAGTGGATGTGACATTGGCTTTCCAGCACTGTGCTCAGACATTTGCTGTGGCTGACATGCCTGCAGTCACATTTCTTTAAATAGAGGAGGCTATGGGGTTGAGCATACACCTGGCTTAAGCAGTAACAGGCAGTGGACAGATATTTTTTCACTGAAAAAAACTTATAGTAACACTTATAGTCTTACCATGTTGACTTAATAATCCACAAAGACTGTGACAAGTATTGAATTTAAAGATGATATGAATCAAGATAAAATTCACACAGCTTAAGAATATATATTCTTGCTCATGCTTTTATAATGTCACATGAGATTACATCAGATTTACACAAATAAAACTGTGCTCCAATTTGTCAAGCCTGCTGTCCCAAATTACCAAACACCTCACTGAAAATCAATTTTGTGTCAACCGTGAATAGAAAATACTTGTAACAAATTTCACAAATATAATAGCTCACTTAAAGAAGAAGACACCTTAAGGGTTTTTTTTTGGAAAGCATTGCATTGTCTGTCATGATTTGTTTTGAATTAATGACAATATAATCAAAAGATAGATGTACAAAAACTGACTCATTGCATTTGAATTCACTCAATGTGTGTCCTGCAGGGTTTACGTTATGCTGTACTGAGTCCTTTTTTTAATCTTGTTTCACTCCATTTGAGGCCAAAGCTGCACATTTTGCACTTTAAGACTTTTACTCAGTTTGCCGGTCACAATGACACCAATTTACACCCTTTTATTATTTAAAACTTTTAATTCATCCTTTTAAAATGATAATCATAATAATAATAGTGCTGTTATTGTCACATTCTGTGAGTTTATCGTGTAATGAGGACTACTAATGGCAAAGAAAAGGAAGTTTGATGTTAGACTAAACCAAATCATAAAGGGGTGTACAAGAAAAGTTGACGACTAGTCGAAAATGCAGATCGTGTTTAAGCGTTCTTAAAGACAATATTTATGAATAGGTTGTATTTTTTCACTTCCATTTGTTGCGAAGTGAAACATGTTATTCTGTTTATTATAAGTAAAACGTCAGAAATCGATTTCAGCACCCCTCTGAAGAAGTGGGACACGCCGGAAGTAAAACTATTATCGTGCTTTTCTGTTGGTCCAAAGTTCCCCGCGAAATCTACGTCACCCGCAGTTTCGCGCCACATCTCCAGCAGACGGACGTGCACACAAGAAGAGGTAAAGAATTTTAAGTTTATTACTTTACATTGTATTGATGCTAATAATTAAATGAGTGTTACAGTCATTGGCACGCTGTTTGTGTTGAATGTGTTTTGTCCTGTGTGATTAACGTGTCGTCAGAGCATTAGATCCGGCCAAACGTTGAAGAAAGTTTCAGCTTATTGTTTCCTCTGCAGCCACATGTCAGATGGTGTCCGGCCCCGAACATTAAAACAAAATGTTGTACAAAGTTTATGGTGAATGAGTTCATGTTATCAAACTGTATATGGAAATCTGCTGTGACTCGTGCATTTTTATCAAGTGAAGAACGAGATGTTAGTTCACTCTGGATTGGTGAGGTATACACAGCTTTTTTAAGACTGACTGGTGTACAAGTGATGCTAAAAAGATCATCTTCTGTTGCCCTGTTGTTATACCACATTTATCTTGAATCACTATATTGTTGTTGGGCTGGGCACTTAATCGAATTCTAATCACAATTACATTTGCTGTCTCTGAAGTATCAAAACCGAGGTGTAAAGATTACTGTGCCACATGACCTGTTGCACTTGTTTTGTCTTTTCCATCTATCATTATTTTAGTGATTGTTTTTTTCATTACTTACTTGTTCTAATGTTCCAAAAAATAGTGACAAGAGCTTAAAGGCTTAATGGTTGCACGTTGTACGTATAGTAAAATAAATTAATAAACGCATTTTATAGGTTTGATCTCAATATATATCAAAATAAATAAGATCAGGACTTTTGCCATAATTGAGCAGCTCTATGTCATTCTATCCAATGTGTCAGAGGACCCAGATGCACCTTATTTACCAAGTAAAGCTTCTGATATTGTAAATTTATAATGGCATTTGTGATCAGGGATATCTATAACAGCTGCTACAAACCAAAACTTTTAACTGCATCAATTAGGTTTTCTAACTTTTGAAGAGTTCTTTGTTTTTTCCCCTTTTTTTCCCCACATAATTAGAAATGGCAACTTTACCTCTAACTGAGCAGAAAATGTATTTAAAAAGTTTCACCATCTTTGGCTCCAACGGTTTGTTCATGACAACAAAATAAAGCACAGAAACCTATGATGTGATTCAGTATGGCAGGTATTGGATGTGTTGTTACTGGAACTACATTGGTACCAGACTTGGGACAGTACCTACCTAAGCATTGTAATTTTTGTACTCCCTCCACTTTTGCCACCTATCAAGAATAAGAAGAATCAGACAGAAAATGCAGCACTACATAACTACAAAAGATTTTTGGCATTGCATGACCTGATGCTGTGCAGAAAAGAAACAATAATACAAAAAAACAGGAAGAAATTAGATAAAAAGAAATTAATTTCAATAAAATGCTTTAACATGTCCTTAAATTGGCAGATTAATGATTAGTCTCACTGCAATTATTTACCAGCTGTAAACAATCGTAATATATTTTTTAAATGAGGTAACGTGATTATTGTGTATTAAATCATCATTGAGTAAAATTTTTCATAACTCATGGGAATGCAGTTGTCATGATTGTGCAGTGTATTTTTGGCTTTAAAACAAAAAAAAAATGAATACCCATCACATACTTAAGTTTGTCTTGCTTTTCACTCGGAGGTCTTGTGCTTTGATGCCACATTGAATGATTGAAAATGATTGAATTTTTTTTTTTTTAGGTATCGTTGAAACCATGTCTTCTCCTACATCAACTCCAGGCCGCAAACGAGAAAGGGATGCCAACCCAGCCACCCGTATGTGCATTTTCTTAAAATCTAAGTGTAAAGATGCAGCTTTGATGACTGTGTCAAAGGAATATTTGTCTATAAAGTTGAAGATTTTTGTCATTTGTACCTACAGCCAGCAGTGAGGGTCCCATCTCCCCTCCCTCTCAGAGGCGTAGGGGTCAGGACTCCTCCACTGGAGACCTCATGCCAATGCCGACTTCCCCGGCCACTGACATGCTGAGCCCAGCGGCCCCTCAGGACATCTCTCTGTTCTCCAGCCCACGTCCCTCTGGTATGAACCGTGCAAAGAGTTTCTATTTTTATCTTTTTGAAATTTGAAACATCTTTCAACGTTTTTGTCACTTTTTGAACAGTCTTACCAAATGAAGTGGACATGAGCTCCCCTCTGATGTATGGGACCCCCAGTTCCAGGGTTGAAGGGACACCGCGAAGTGGAGTGCGTGGCACCCCGGCCAGACAGCGCCCTGATCTGGGCTCAGTGAGGAAGGCTCCTCAAGTCGACCTTCACTCTGAGCCGGTCAGTCGAGACATCAGGCATAAATATAAATGTTGTGTCATTCAGATTCTGTCAGTTATTGTCATTGAATAAAGGATACACAGACTATTGGTATTAGGCTCTTTTTAAAATGCATAACAGATGTGTAATTGCAGTAATTTACGTTTAAGCAATTTATGTCTTGCAGCCCACTGCTGATGGTGCTGTAGCCAGTGAACCAAATGCTGGTCAGAAGCTGGTCATCTGGGGCACTGATGTTAATGTTGGAAATTGCAAGGAGAAATTTCAGGTATGATTTCTCTACGTTTGGATCAATTTGACATCAGAATTTGTAAGCCTAGCAGAATGAATGCCTAAATTGTTTATGTCACTTTGCTGTCAGAGGTTTCTTCAAAGGTTCATCGACCCAACATCCACTGAAGATGAGAACGCTGGGCTGGACCTTAATGAGCCGTTATACATGCAGAAACTAGAAGAGGTAGAGACTGTACTAATTCTATGTCTTGAAATCCAAGCTTTAACCTAAACAATACCTTCAGTAGACTAAGACTCAAGGAACCTTGCAAAAGTTAAATGATGATTTACTGATGTTTTTTTTTCCTCACAGATCAGTGTTGTTGGAGATCCTGTTCTGAATGTAAACTGCAGGCATGTGCAGTCTTTTGATGCAGAACTCTACAGGCAGCTCATCTGTTATCCACAGGTGATGTCCCAGATTAAAGCTTTACCCGATTTTGACAAATTTTAAGTTTTTGCTAATAATTTAATTCCTTTTAATACATTTGCTCTTGAGATAAAATGATGAATGAAAGAGAACAAATTGCCAAGTCAGCATCACAATACAAACCACAGAAGACTGATGACATGTTGCTCTCTTATATAAGTGATGGCTGTCTATTTTGGGTTCTCCTAGAGGTAGAAATGATTTAAATTCTCTGTCATCAGGGAAGTTTGATTTTATGCAGCCAAATCCACAATGAGGAGTTTCTATGCAGTTTTGAGTCCCATCTGTTTATGCCATTAAGAGTTTGCCCTCCTGCTACCATATTAGTAGTTGAGTTGTCAGCCTGTGGTGATTATTATTTTACTGACCCCCTCTTCTGTCTTGAAGTCGGAGAGTTATTCAGATCAGATCAGCCTTTCATGATGTTCATTTACTCCAAAGTATACCACTGTCTATAAATGCCATATATGACCTACTGAGGGAGAAAAGATCAACTTCTGCTGCCTGCTGTATAGTGCTGTCATGACGGCTCATGGATCCACACTTTTTACTGATGTCTTGGTCACAAGTTGATGCAGCCAACTTTTTGGATAAAAATAGATATAAAAATCGAAATTAGTGATCAGTTCATTGAATGGGATAAACAAATTTCTCGTTATATCTGCATGGGTAAAAAACCAAGAATAAAATACACGGTAATGCAATTACCCAAAGAGAAAGGAGGAATGGCTTTGCTGAATCTTAAAAATTACTATTTGGCAGCCCAATTAAGACCTCTGGTGTGTCTTTGTGATTCAAGATTTGACGCAAGATGGAAGGAGATGGAGGAGGGAGCAGCGACAGGACCACTGCTACAAGCTGTAATAGCAGATAATAAATTGATAGACTGTTTTCCAGACATAAACAATCCTTGCATAAATGTCACCTTTAAATCATGGGTGAAGGTAATTAAAAAACATAACCGGAGGGAGGCAGAGAAAGTATTACGATGGTGTGCATATGATGTAGATTTTAAGCCTAATAGAAATGACAGCAGATTTAAAACATAGAAGGATAAAGGAATTACTGCATGCTGCTGTCTGATTCACAACAGAGACATGCAGAGTTTTGAAACTGTTAAAAAGAGTATGGCCTGGAGAACCAGGACTTCTTTAGATATTTACAATTAAGAAACCGTGTGAATGAAATAATGATTGAGGCATCAGGAAAACTTGACAGTGAGTTACTAAATGTCTTTTGTGACATCTTACAAATCAGGATGTGGAGGTAGAACGATTTCCCAATATATAGAAGTTTTCAGAACTCTTCTAACTCAAACACTCTTCACGTTAAAGGAAAATGGGAGAGAAGGAGGAGTAGTTATATCTGAGGATGAATGAGAAAACATGATTAGATTACAGTGGAAAACTACATCTTCTCATAAGTTGAGGGAGTTCGGTTGGAAAAGTATGATGAGATATTGTATCACCCCAGCTCAGAAGAGACATCAAGATGTTGGTGCAAACTGTTGGAGGTTGTGTGGATTCGATGTTGCGAACCATTTTCATTTATTTTGGGAATGCCCTAAAATCAGATTATACTGGCATGATATTCATATGTGTTTAGAAACTATATTTCAAGTCCCTATTTCATTTGATGTCAAGACTTTATTTTTGGGTGCTATAGCGGTAAATATTCAAACGACAGCTGATAAATATTTAATGAGAATATTACTTATTGGAGGGAAGAAAGCTTTGACTAGAAAGTGGTTGCAACCAAATGCTCCAAGAATAGAGGACTGGTTTGAAATCATTCATGAAATTTACATTATGGAGTGACTAACATTCTCTATTAAAATGCAGTCAGAGAAATTTAAGGGATTTTGGTCAAAGTGGGTTAAGTACATTGGCTCACAGAGACCAGATTTTCTTTAACAACTGATACATTTATATTTACTGAAGAAACTGTGGTGTGAGAGAATTTAGATCTGATAAATAAGTGTGACATCCTTTGTTCATGTTTGAGTTTGTTTTTGGTTTAAAAAAAAAAGTTAAAATGTAAGGGAGGAGCAGCTGGGGAAAAAACACTGTTGAGACATAGAGGGATGGCTCAAATACAACATTGTTTTTGTATTACACATCCATAATGTACTTGATGTACTTGTATGCATTTTGTTCTTTGTAAAATGGGATACATATGATCTTCCTGACAGAAATTAAAAAATTACAAAAAATAGATGTAAAAAGTGTCTCACGCACCTGATTTTGTGATAGTGTAGGGTTGAGATCATTTTATTGACAGATCAGGAGAAGTTTATTGTTTTGATACTATTACATGTATTCTTCTCTAATCACAATATAATAATGATTGAAAAAGCTTCATATGTGTTTGTGTATATATATATAATGATTCTTTGGATGATTTCAAAACAGCTTGATGAGTAATATAAATAATATCCAATAATTGCTTCTTCTGTTTATTTAGAGTGTATTGTTTCTGATAATTGACTCTAAAATTTTGTCTATACAGGAAGTCATACCAACTTTTGACATGGCAGTCAACGAGCTTTTCTTTGAGCGCTTCCCAGACTCTGTCTTTGAGTTTCAGATCCAAGTCCGCCCCTACAACGCCCTTAAAACCCGGAACATGAGGAGTCTGAACCCAGAAGGTGTGTGGACCTTGTTATAAAACCTCCTTGGGTCACTGGATGCACTTAGCACTTATAAGGACTACCATACCCAGATTTTCTATCACATATTTAGTGTGGGCTTCTTGTGGAGATTGTTTGATGCTTTGGTAACATGTGAGGTATCAGTTTCAGGCTGAAGCTTCTGTCTGCCTCCTGTGTTTCAGACATCGATCAGCTGATTACCATCAGTGGCATGGTGATCCGCACCTCGCAGCTCATCCCGGAGATGCAGGAGGCATTCTTCCAGTGCCAGGTGTGCGCCTACACCACACGCGTGGAGGTGGATCGCGGGCGCATTGCTGAGCCGTCGGTGTGTCGCCACTGCAACACCACCCACAGCCTGGCGCTGGTTCACAACCGTTCAGTCTTTTCAGACAAACAGATGGTGAGAGAGGGGTTAGAGGGCGGGTGATGAGGGCAGACAGTCAATGACACCTAATATCAAAATATGGAAAAGAGTAATTAGTGATGCATCTTCATTGAGGTCGTGACATCTGTTTATCTCTTGATAACAGGTTAAGATTCAAGAATCTCCTGAAGACATGCCGGCAGGTCAGACGCCTCACACAACCATTGTCTATGCTCATAATGACCTGGTGGATAAAGTGCAGCCAGGAGACAGGGTCAACATTACAGGTAACGTTTCCACAATGTCTATAATTAAAGTAAAACCTGGTGCACAGGTCGCAATTTTAATATCTATTTTCCATTAAAAGGTTGGCTGGTGATTATTAACATGTGATCAATATACAAGTATTCATGTGCAGATGTGCATAGACATTGCTGCAAGTGCTGCCATCTCTCTCGGATTAAACACAACCTGACACCATCAAAGATTTGCTCCCATACATTGTGAAGGTTACAAGAAGCTGCTTGGAAACACCATGTTAGACAATTCTGGTGGGATTGGTGCAAATTTAACTGCATTTATTCAGCATTTAGCCATTATCCTGCATATAAATAAATGCAGGTGATGTTAAGTAAATAAATCCTGTGTAGCAATGATGCATTTGAAAAGACTCCTCATTTTAAAGCAACAAGCAGAGGTCAGCAGTGCGACGTACAGGCTGTGGGTCTACACCAACCTGAAAGCTCAGCTACAGTGCAAAATTCTGTCTCCTCTCTTAAACTCTGACAAAATTATTTAATCACACCATCTTTTCAACCAGCAGTGCACATCCTGACAGCTCCTCAAATGTCCTTCCAGGTGTCTACAGAGCAGTCCCCATGCGTGTGAATCCCCGCCAGAACAATGTCAAGTCGGTGTACAAAACCCACATAGACGCCATTCACTTCCGTAAGACAGACGAGAAGCGCCTTCACGGTTTGGACGAGGAGGCTGAACAGAAGCTCTTCACCGAGGACCGGGTGCAGACCCTGAAGGAGCTAGCAGCAAAACCAGACGTCTATGAACGCCTCTCCTCTGCCCTGGCACCCAGCATATATGAGCATGAGGACATCAAAAAGGTGTGTGCTGCCTAAAGTCAAGAGTGCCATCTCCAAGACCATCAAACAGGTTTCTTGCTCTTAGGACAAAAACATTCTGAACCAAGCAGCACTCGACTGTAATAGTGCTTTCCCACTATTTTGTATCATCTCGAGACAACTCAACTGGACTCTATGCAGTTGTTTAGATTTCCATCAGAGGCCCTTAGTAGCTGTAACAGTTTTTTGTATCCCTGTTACGTGACGTTCCAGGCAAGCTTAGCCAAGGCTAAACGTGATGTGTAGACTCTGCCGATAACTATAGGGTCAGGGTGTCCCACCAGGACAGGGGTATATGGCATAGAAATAAAATGCCTCCTATTGTTGCCTCTGTAAGGCTGTTCACAGAGACGCGATGCTCAAGGTGCAGCTGCACCAATGCTCACCAATTAGAAGAAAAAGATAGATTTGAACAAACCCTGCTTGAAGTGGTTTGCCATTCAGCAGTTTCAGTAAAGGGATCTTCAGAACACTGCCAAAAAACTACATATGGATCACACACCTGCCTTTTGCCTATTTTTGTCCTAATCTTTGGCCAACAGTGACAGAAATGGGTGGTGGGACTCCACATTGTGTGAAACATTGTATAACTGCGTTACAGAGCTGCAGTGGAAAACGCCTGACAGGTGCACTGTTACATAGAAAAATGATGGTTTTACTGGAGGTTCTTTTCTAGTGACGTGTTTCTGTGTAATCTCCCCTAATTCTGTATGACTTAAACATTCCTCTATTTTAGTAGTCAAAGCTTGCCTCCTTACTGCAACAAAGAGCCACAAACTGAGAGGTTCTTACATGCTTTATCAGCTCTATTGTTGTGATAGTTTTGCATTGCCAAGCTGTGACGACACCCCCTTTATATAAGTCTCAAGTCTCCCTATTTCAAAGTCCAAAAATACAGTTTATAAACTTGTGCCAGTATTTTCATGCTGTATCAATACCTCCTTGTTTTGGTTCCAGGGCATTCTGCTGCAGCTGTTTGGCGGCTCCCGTAAGGATTTCAGTCAGACTGGAAGGGGAAACTTCCGTGCAGAGGTGAACATCCTCCTCTGCGGAGACCCCGGCACCAGTAAGTCCCAGCTGCTGCAGTACGTGCACAACTTGGTGCCCCGCGGCCAGTACACATCAGGAAAGGGCTCGAGTGCTGTGGGTCTCACTGCCTACGTGATGAAGGACCCAGAGACCCGTCAGCTGGTTCTGCAGACCGGAGCGCTTGTGCTGAGCGACAACGGCATCTGCTGCATCGACGAGTTTGACAAGATGAGCGACAACACACGCTCTGTACTGCACGAGGTCATGGAGCAGCAGACCCTCTCTATTGCAAAGGTACAACTGACAACTTCAAGTTTTTAGATCACATTAGAAACACTCTTATCTCCTCAAGCTACATAAAGCTGATATAATTTTTTGTCTTGTTTTTGTCTGCAGGCTGGAATCATTTGCCAGCTGAATGCTCGCACCGCTATTTTGGCTGCTGCTAACCCCATTGAATCTCAGTGGAACCCCAAAAAGACGACAATTGAAAACATTCAGCTGCCTCACACACTTCTGTCCAGGTGGGCAACATTAAGGATAATATGTACACTGAAACACCTGGAACAATATGATCTTCACTTTCTCATACAGTATCACCTTGTGAAGAGGATGGTTTTCATTGTCCTCACAAAAGATTCAGACAATCACCGGCTCTAAAGCTCAGTCAGAACAGGACATGGAGGCCAAATTGTGACTTAAGTGTTTGAGTGTTAAACTGTTAGACCATGTTGGCTAAAAAAACACAATAAAGTCAAATAGTCTTAAGAAGAATTGGGACTATTTAATGGCAAGAAAACATCAGTTCAGTCTGAAATAAATACAAGGTATTTCTGCTCTGATGAAAAATAAGGGTTCAGTTAAGAGACCATCACTCACGTTGATGCCTACATGATCTACCACATAGCCACAAGGTGCCACCACAGCTAGATAAGAGTCATCACCTTCAACAAACCACAGTTTTGGGCATGCTATCTCCAGCTTGTTACAGTGCTGATTGGTTTAGCACCAGTGTTGATGCTAAACCAATGCTGTAAAATCTGGTGCATTGTATCCACTTTTAACAGCTGCTTTTCATTTAATCTGTGTTAGCAGTGTACTAGAAATGCTGAGACATACAGTCTCATGACACCAAGTGCAGCTGCCACCATCAAACACTGATCATGACCTGATGTTGAAAATTTGTCCCTGTTCATTCTGTATTGCAAGCAGCTGTATGAATGTGCAAGGATACATGGCAAACTAGATCAGCAGTGCCACTTTTTGTATGCTTTTCTTTAGCATACAAAATCTTACCACAAGTAAATGGTGGTAAGATGTGAAGAAAATAAACCTTTTAGAGTGCTTTTTTGATAGGAGTCTTCTCAGTAAAATAGTGACCAGCGGAGTGGGCAGCTCAGCTTCAGACAGATTGCCCATGGGTTATAGGCCTGTACTTCTTAACATTAAGGGTAACTGATGGAAGAAAGCTAATCTATTGTACAGGTTGCAAAAAGAAGTGCAAACTATTTGGTGATAACACAGTGTACTAAGGCTATGTGCCTTAATGCAATGCCATGTTGAAGAGATAATAAGTGTTATTCACTTCACCTTTCAGTGTTCAGAATGCTATGTCTGATCAGTGTATCTGATAATGTTGGCCAAATTCTTATTTAAAAGCATTCATAAGTATTCTTGTAAGTGTCAACATTTGTTGTTACCACTGCAACCCCAGTCGCAGGCGACCATTGGTCACCAGTCAACACAGTTACTTGTGAAACAGTAACTCTAGGTCTCGTCCTACAAGTGGGCAGCGTTTGAATAGTTTTCAGAGCAGAATCATAACGAGGGAGCACCTGAAAGTATGTGATCATATACATAGTCCAGTCAGCAACACTTAAAACAGCAATAGTTAAGCAGTATCTACTGCAGCACACATAAACAACATTAATATCACACAGTGTTGCTGCTGGACAGGTCAGTGCAGTGTGTGATGTTTAAAGCCCAAAATGCTGTTTTCCCTGTCCACAAGGGGACCACCTAAACTGAGCTTTTGAAAATCTTCACCTTGGCAGGAGTTTTCCAGCGTTTTTACTGACATAAAACGCCACTCGTGTTGACAGAAAGGACAAAAGACACGGAAAAAAAGTGCATTTGCGAAAATACCCACCTATATGTGGTGATAGCCTTAAAACAGACTTCGTTGAATGCTGCAGAAATTAATGCAACAGAAATTATACCACAAAAGAACAGTTTTTTTTCTTTTTGGGAGACCTCAAAATCAGACTATGAAATATACTCTTTGGAATTGCTCTCTTAGCTTATGTTGCTCATTTCACATATCCTTTAGCTTTGTCATTGTCAAACTGAGCACCCATTAATCATTCATACATTTTTAGATAAATCAGTCGGTCTCAGGAAAAAGTATCACTTATTTTTTCACATTGCATTATGTCCTCCAGATTTGACCTCATCTTCCTGATGTTGGATCCCCAAGATGAAGCTTATGACCGCAGGCTGGCCCACCACCTGGTGTCCCTGTACTACCAGAGCGAGGAGCAGATGGAAGAGGAGTTCCTTGACATGGCTGTGCTCAAGGACTACATCGCATATGCTCGAACATACATCAGTCCAAGGCTGAGCGAGGAGGCCAGCCAGGCCCTCATCGAGGTTTGTTCTCTCAAGATGTTCCGCAACTTATGAGTCTGTCTGCAAATATTTATTCGTCTTTCACCTTTGCTCTTAAACTGTAGCATTGTAAAGCAGTCCTGCCTGTTTTTGCTCTTAGGCTTATGTGGACATGAGGAAGATTGGCAGTGGTCGTGGGATGGTGTCTGCGTACCCCCGACAGCTGGAGTCACTGATCCGCCTGGCGGAGGCCCACGCCAAGGTGCGGTTCTCTGAAAAGGTGGAGACCATTGATGTTGAGGAGGCCAAGAGGCTGCACAGAGAGGCACTGAAACAATCGGCCACTGACCCCAGAACGGGATTTGTTGACATCTCTATCCTCACAACAGGTGATGAAACAAATAGCTTTTTGTTATTAAATCAGTTTAGCACTGTGATTTCCAACTGATGGATTGGGGTCTGTGGGTCACAGAGCTGTTTTCAGTAGGTTGTGAATTAGAGCCTCAAGAAAAACAGTGGCAGAACTATGATAAACACATGATGATCATTTATTTTACTGTGTTTGGCTGGGCTAAATGTTTTTTTTTTTTGTTTGCTTGAGGGTCTTGACTGTTGAATAATGAAGCTGATTTACAATAATTAAGTGTAAACAACTTGATCTCTAGAGAATCTCTTAAGTTATTGCTGAAAATGTAGAATAATAGTGCAAGTGGTGTGCTTTTTAGTCATGTCAGTTGTGACTCGCCGTTGTTCAGTTAAGGTTTACGTCCCATCTAGATCCAATTTGCAATTTTTTTTTTTCATTAAATTTGAGTGGTTGAAAATGATTTACAGATTCTTTGTCTATAATTTTATTGAAATTTTGGATCACAATTTTTCATTAAGGAAGTGAGGGTCCTGAGGCAAGACCAGTTGAGAACCACTGTTTTAGGACAATAGCAACTTACCATCAATTGGCATCCGAAATCTCAAAGTATTTATTAGAAACTTTTAACTTTGTGTAACACCCTGTAGATGATCAGATCATTATAATCTTTTGTTCTTTTTTTGTGTTTTGGACCATTCGTTGATCACAGCAAGCAAACTAAAAAGTAGATGAATTCATAAATATCCTTTGTTGCAATTCTTGCAGTGCATTTAAGTGCAGTCATTTGTAATTTCAGGTATGAGTGCAACCGCCCGCAAGCGCAAAGAGGAGGTCGCCCAGGCCCTGAAGAAACTGATCCAGAACAAGGGAAAGACGCCTGCCATGAAATACCAGCAGCTTTTGGAGGACCTCAGAGGACAGTCTGAGACTGTAAATACTGAATTTAATTATTTTTCTTCCCTCATAAAATGAGAATCTTTATTCCTTTTAATTACAACTCCTTAGATAGTACCAATTCAGAGCTCCTTTGATTTGAACAAATCAGACTTTATTAGGTTTTGCTCAGTGAGGTAGGGAATCAAAAATGCATTAGGACTGCTTAACATTTACGAGAACAGAAACTGGGCAATACACTTAAACTCTGCAATATTAAAGACCAGCTACACGTGTACATTTATCAGCATGTTTAAAATTTTAAAGTTAAAAAATTGAAACATCGTACATTTATCAGCATGAGCATTTCTCCTGTCATGACCTCCTCTCTTCTATTTTCAGGCGATCACGAAGGAGCTGTTTGACGAGGCTCTGCGAGCTCTGGCTGACGAGGATTACTTGACTGTTACTGGAAAGACTGTTCGTCTCCTCGCTTAAAGCACACCCTGCAATTATGTACAGACCAAAATTTTAAGCCCTATCCCACACTGACCCTTTTTTTTCTTGTGCTGTAGAGAAAAAAATATTTGTATAATTGAAGCACCATATGTTTTTGGTGAGATTAGATCCTTGGATGTACTTTGTTGCAAAGACAGATTTCAGAATGATGTCAAGCTTCTGGTTTTCTTCTACGATTAAAAAAAACCAAACAAATATACTGGATATTAATGGAGATGATATTTAAGTTCTTGTTTTCATTTTGTAACTTCTTTCACATAATGCTCTTTGTTTTGTGCTCTGTAATGTTTTCTTTTCCTCAAACTTGTACATTGTTGTGACCAGAGTTGTCTCGTTTTAGAAAGGGGTTAAAGAAATGTCAAAAAAATGTCCCTTTGTGAATGAAATCTCTGAATTCTTATGCAATTTGAGTACTTATTTCTATGGAGTTGAACTGTATCTGTAGCTTGCGTTGACCATTTGTTAATAGAAAGAATAATAAAATGTTGCTCTCTTAAAATTCTTGTTTTCCCCATACATGTAAATAGTTCAATTAAATGGCCAAACACACAACTGTCTTCTAAAAGTTGTTCAATTTAACTGCACTTCCTTGTACAATTGTGTTTATTGTGCTTTGCTCAAGGTTTAGTCAAGCATGCTGCCAAAGAACTGCTTTATCAGGGACTTACATTTCCAGACACAATTTACAAGTCTTTATAGGCACTGTATTTGATGGCATAACTTACATTATTATTATTATGATTTAAAGCTTTATAATCTGCTAAAGAATTTGATATTTTAGAGTTGCATAAATTTAGGTTTGCACTGTTGAACCCTGTGGTGAATGACTGGGGTTGATTGCTAGAGGATAGGAATAAGAGGCTTGTTGAAGTTTGATAACTTACAGGTCTGGTTAAAGTGGTTTTAACAGTTGTATAGAAGGACTGATGTAAGTGGTATCATCTTTTTTTAGAAAACCCTAGATGAACCTTGTACAACCCTGTCAGTGCAGCTGAACTTATTAAAACTGTTTTTATGTAAGCATTAAAATCCTGACCCAAAAAATCAGAGTTTGCAAAGAAAATGTGACCGGAACAGGAATACCTTTATGAATCTCTGGTTGGACATTTGGTTTATGTTGCATCCACCATTCCCATAATCTCCGACCAAGCCATTATTTACGATCAGCCATATTAACCCTGAAAAATATCTGGGGGTCTTTTACATAAGAAGTCTATTTTAGTGACAGGTTAAAACTTTGTGAAACTGTGCAGATGGTGAAACTTGTCTCACCTGATGATCCCACAAAATGTTTCAAACTGTTCTGAAACTATATTTTACTTCTAGATCTATCTCTTTGCAATCCCATTGACTTTCATTTTACAACAACTGACAGAATTACAATAATTCTTTTTGACAGGCTGAAAATTGATTTTCAGCGGAAAATTGATTTTCAGCTCCGTTCTTTTGCTGGTTTATGAGTAGATGCATGTTTTCTAAGTTGCTAGGACCAGAAGATAGAGGATGACAAGGTCACGGGTTGGATGACTTGAGGCAGTTGTGCAGAACTTTTGAGTCTAAATGAGTGAAATGTGCGCTGTACATAAGGCCCTCCACACCTGTTAATACACTTTGTGCTTCTTCACTTGAAGGTCACTCTTGAAGGTTCAGTGTAATATTTCCAACTTAGAGAGCACAACATCACAATGTCCTGCCTGAAAGATGTTCATCACATCATGTCCAACAGCAGCACTCATTAGAAGGCATTGTTGCGTTTCTCTAATCTGGAAAGACCACACTTTCTTGACTTCTCCTTTTGAATACCCTTGACTACGTATTTTAAATATATGCATACATATTCAATTGAGAAAAAGACCAATATGCTATTGTTAATATAAATACAGATCATTAATTTTATTTTACCTCACTGTGTCTGGTAATGTCATACTCACATATATATAAAAATATATTTATTGTATGATATATGATATATATGATGTCATATTAGTGTGAAACTGCATATTTATGGTGAAGAACTTCTGCACAGTATTCTGACATTGAACTACAGCCTTATGCACACTCCCAATCAAAATCTTAACACCAATTGCTAACTTGCAAGAATTTTCATTTTGCACTGTTGGATCTTAAGAACATTCAAAGTTGAGCTTCAAAATGCAAAAAATAACAAATGGGAGCAAGAGACCAAACATTTTGAGCAGGGACTTTTACTGAAAGCTGCATTTGAACTCAATGCTTTTGTCAGCTAATCCAACGTTTAAGACCACAGCCTTTATAAGCCAAAATCTGCATAAAAATTTGGATTCCATGTCGTTTTTTTGTCAGGTATTCACACTGTCATGACCTCCTGATGGCAAAGGCAAAAAAAACTTTGTCTTTGAACACAGTCAGATTGTTGAGGTGCTTAAGCAAGGCCTCTTGCAGTGTGCCATCAATGCTGAGGTGGGACGCAGTGAGACAGTCTAAATTTCTTTCAAAAGGTTTTGATTTTGGAAAGATTTTCTTCATCGTGAACTATATAATGATCAAATTCTATTTTTGGTTTTCAACACACAGTAAAGAGTGCATTACATTATTCTGTTCTATTTTATTTTTTTGTTTGCACTCTTATTTATGTGAAATCTATTTTTGTCATTAATTATTTTGCTTTGGATTATTATAATTCAACTATTTTCTCTTTTTCCTTTTAGATGTTTTGATTTTTTTCCGTTTTTCATTGTTACTTCTTTATATTTACTTCTGTCAAGGAGGTTTTCTTATGTGAACAGGATTACACAAAAAGTTATGAACAGATTTTCATGAATTTGATTTGGAAATATCAGTCATAGAACAGTGAAGAAGTAATTTGATTTTAGTGGTGATTTGAATCCGAATACTATTTCAGGATTGCTTTAAATGATTTGTTAACCTTGCCAGATGGGGCAATTCTCCAGCTTTTGGGTAATATCCCAATAAGTTCTCCAAGGATTTTGGCGACATTTACAGGGCATGTTGGTCATGGCAAAAGGGAGACTTGATTCGTTTTTAGTGATGATCCAAATCCAGATATGGATCCGTCAATTCTTTCAAGGATTTGCCAATAGTGCAAATAGGGCAGTTTTTCACATTTTTGACAATAATTCTCTTGACAGTATTAGAAATACCTTGGCCGTGGTTGTGCTTTCAGGGATATATATATATATATATATATACCTTTCTTATAACTAGTTTTGATCATTTTGGCAATAATGCCCCGCATTCAGGCCCAAAAAGCTCTTTTAATTGTGAGTTGTGTATGTAATATAGCATGAAAACTGCCTAGTTTTACATTTGAAGTTACTAGATCGAAATAAAAGGGTACCCCAGGACTCATGGGCTCATGTCACTCCTGGTATTTGCTGCCTCGCTGATTCGGAGTTCGAGGCGTGAGCTCGATCAGCTTGCAGTGGTTTTACCCGCTGTGACGTCACGGCTCTGTGTGCTTCTGGACTCGGCTGAAGAAGATGGCGGTCTCAGGTTTGTGTGCTTTAAAACTAACATGTACAGCGACACAAAGTGTGGGCGAGGCCACGGCCGCGCCGTTTAATCCACAAGCAAACGTGGCAGTGTACTCACTCTGATTGATAATAAGAACGCTCTGAGCTGCGGTTTATTCTCCTGAGCCTTTGCCTCGACAAAGCGGCGATCTTCATGGGGGCCATCTATGTCATGGAGCTAATGTGACTGTGTTGGCTAACCTAGCCTAAGCTATCTTATAACGGTGACTAGCCCCTTGAATTAGCCGAAATAGCCCATGCTAAAAATAAAATAGCGTAACTTGTGTTCGCCTCCATTAGACGTTTCTAAAACTGGATTCCAGAGGTATCAGTAAGAGTTTTAAAAGCTTTGTATTATATTTAAAAAAAAATCTAGAAAATCCAGGGATTGTACACAACCGCAGACGGTATCAGCTAGCATAGCTAACTACTAGAATATTCCAGCACCGCGCGGTATGCTGTTGTGTCCGCTGGTTATTCACTACATCTGAAGTCTGTTGCGCCTCACTGCATCTATCCAGCACTTTAAGTCTGTAATGTGATTTAATTTTTAATAGGTACTTTTGACTTGTACAATTTTCAGCTTTGAATTCGTCCGTATTGCTGTTATAAACCGTTACTTTTTAAGAGCATCGCTGTAACTGTAATGAACCGATTCATAGACCAGTCCCTCTGTTGCACTCCTCAGCTTTATTGTCAAAATTAGAGGGATTTCTGACAGCTTATTCGAAATACTGCTATCGGAAATCATTTAATATTTGTGCCTGAGGCCTGTGTTTTAAATCGAAGGGTGGGGCGTGAGGAAAAGTGCATCAAGTTGCTGAAACGTGTTGTAGTCTGCACGCTGTATTTCAGCAACTAGTCAAAGCCAGCGACTGCTTTGGTGTACAGTCTGAAGCGTGGTGCAAAAAAACCCAAAAGCAGAAAATTAAAATAACATTTAATAAGTCTTCAACCAAAACACCATTTCCTATAAACTGGAGTCCGAACAGATTTAGCTGAAGATGATAATTCATGTGAAGAAGCATCGGGGAAGTAACAATAACTTCACAATCGAAACTACTTCAGACCAGATGGCGCGACCTGGTGATCTTTTTTTAACCGAGCAAGTTTCTGTTAATAAGTGACATAGATCACATGAATGATTGGTTAAACCCTTTGATATTTCTGATCTTAAAACAGAAATAGTATATCAATAGCCAACCAGGACATCTCCAAATAATTACACTAATAAAGTGTATTTTCATTTCACGCAATACATGCGAGACTTAAAATTACATATAACTAAATACCTTAAATTGAACTGGATTTAATACTTAAGACTGTCACTACTTCTAGTCTGTTTTTTTTACATGAAATAAATAAGTATGTATAGTATTGCGTAAATTAGTGTATATATATATATATATATATATATATATATATTTTTTTTTTTTTTTTTTTTTTTTTTTTTTGGTGTGTGTGTGTGTGTGTGTGTGTCCAATAACATCAAGTTTTTGAAAAATCTCAAAAATTTTCATGTTTTCTCATTTTTATGACAGGTGGTCTGATAAATTTGTTTAGCAACATACACACACGCACACATATATATGTTTCCACTGACAACAAAAAAAGTTAGGATAGCTTTTTAAAGTTAAATGGGAGAAACCAAACCATTATTATAGAATTTTGCAAAAACTACTGACACTTATTGTGCAATCACTGTTTGCAAAAATATTAAATAATGTAAAAACTGCATAGTTGCACTAAATGGGGAGGTTGGCTTTGTACTAGAACAGCACTGTATCTTCTGAATTCATGATATCTAACATGCTCAGTTTTCCAGAGTTATTTTAACTCATGGTTAAAACACTCATCCTCTCCTGTGTTTGAAATTACCTGTTTGTCTTATTGCAATTGTGGATGGTAATCATTAACCTGTTTCAACTCAGAAATCTCAATAACTAGCTTGAGGTATTGCTATTTACTTGCCTATATGGTTAACAATTCCCTTATCAATGATTTTGTCTTAGTTTAACATGAAACAAAGATTTCATCCCTTATAAGTTTAAAATTGATTACTTGCTGAAGGAATCATTTATCATTTGTCTTCATTCCTAAATTCCCATATCAACTGCTTCCACTTCTGCACACCTTGTAAGTGAAGGATGTCATTCACTCATTTGAGGCAGTCAGCGCTACAGTAACAAAGAAGTTAAATATGTGATGATAACTGATAGGGGACAGAAGTCGTCAAAAATATGGCTTAGTTTGTTTTTACACAAAAACTGCACATAGTCCAGTGTCCGTGGTGGTGTTGCACAAGCATTTTGCTATGCAGCACAGCATTAAATATCAGGAGTGATGTGATTAATGGTGTTGCTGCTGAAAATCTATGTAGACCAACTGCATTATTTCCTGCACAGAGTATTCATTGGAATTGGTAAGGAACTTTACGGATAAGCAGAACAGATAGTGGCAACTGTACCAATAAAATTGTATGACTTCCTATCTCTAGTAAGTATTGTGATACAGGGTTGATGATAAACTAAACATCACAATATATCTTGATGCCACAAGTAGGGTGATTTGTCACGTCTTTTTTTTTTTAAAACATATCTTTGTATATTACATATTGTGATGTATTTATGAAATAATACATGCATGGAAAATGCAGTTTCTTATTAGTGATATTTTATATAAAGCTTGGTCTCTGCAACTTGAGTGAACTTAGATGTTTGTCTGAGTGACAGAAATAATGACAATCAATGCCACCAACTCTCTCAACCCTCTACTGAATGTCTGCTGCCAACTGGGGTCCAGAACCTGAATAAAAATACAAAAAATGTCCCAAATTTTTTATAGAATATTACCTTACAGAGCATGTATATTGCACTGTAAATACTGATGCAGTATTTAGCCATGAACCATTACAATATAACGGTGTATCAGTATTTTTTTGCACCCTCAGTCAGGTGTGCCATGTGCTTGGCATTGCTGATACAGGAAACCTGTGTAGGCTCACATCTTTCCACACAGACAGTCCATCAGATTGGTATTGGAATGGTTAGAGAATGTATCAAATGACTATTTCAGTGAAATCTAATCAGTTCCCATACCTAATTCTGTTATTTTTAACAGTAATACATTTTGTGATAACGGCACAATTCAACCTCAAATTACCTTTTTATCATTTTTCAAACATTGACAGTGATAAGAAAAAAACACTTCCTTTTGGATCACATTTATATTTATAATGTACATTAATATTTTAACAGAAGGAAAACCAAGCTTCATCAGCCTTTATAAGTGCTTCAACCTGCTGACTGACAGCTCTGTAGAGCACTACATAGAATCCCCCCCCCAACCCCGCTCTGCTGAATATAACCAAAATACATTCTTCTCAAATGCAGTATGACATTTTTGAGAATAAAACCCAACTGAAGTAAGGACTTCTATTACTGCTCTAAACTTATCAAGCTTGATGCATTCTGATAATTTGTATGGCTGACATCATCTGAAAATAATGGCAGAAATTTTCATACCTGCCAACGTAATATCTAACAGAATCATTCTCAACTGCAGACACCTATCATCTTGATACAGATGATAGTCTGGTCACTATTTAATGTCCAAGTTAAATAATCATCCTAAATTTGTAAGCTGACAGTCAACAATCATGCAAAAAAAATGCTTTTAATTTGTCAGTGTTTTTCCTGAAAGAAAATCCCTGTTATGATAGTGGATAAAATTAAAGTTGACAGTATTATAGCAGATTGATCTATTGTGGTTGGGAGTTTGTGGTTGCTGTTGCCTTACAATCAGGGTTTATTGTTATTCATTTGTAACTTACTTGACATCTGTGATGTTGACACCCAAACTGTGCCAAGCTACAATGAGCTTATGGGGTTTGTCCACTGTGTGTTATCTGCTCAACTTGGTTCAACTTTACTCTTTTGTTTTGGTTTTCTAAGAAGGGTTGTACTTAAACGGGCCCTGTTGTCAGCTCCAGGATGCTGTATGACTGCGCAAACACTTCTCTGATTTAATAGCATGTGACTGCTTCTTGTAATTGTCTTTGGAACAAAATTAATCCCCAAACTGTTACAAAAAGCCAAAAGGGCCAGCAATTTTCTTGCCTTTGTTTCCTCCTTTATTGTTGTGAGGATGCCGCCATAGTTTCACAAACCTACACTATGACAGTCGAGCCTTCCTGAAAGAGGTACTGATGAAGTCTGTACTTCAAAAAATGATGCAGGTACTGTGCAGAGTTGACCAGATACTACAAATTGAAAAGCACCATTAGAATATTGATCTTTTTTCGTTTAATGGGCACCTGATAGAGCAGTGATGGGATAATTTGTCCTTATTGCAATCCATGTCAGAGGGGAAATATTGTTGTTAAAGTGTTTAGATGTTTAGTTTTGATAAAAGTCATCTGAGATTTGAGAAGGTTGACAGGAAAATCTAAATATTTTCATGGTGTGTCCTTTGTCTCAGTCACAGAGCCATTAATCAAGAGTTCCTCTCAGTCTCCCTTCAGTAAATTTGTCTTTAGGATCATGATTACGAGTCAGAGTACTTTAACTCACTGAAGTGTTGTCCCCTCAACCTTCAGCACTCCTGCAGCCCTGAGCTGTAAGTGGTTCCATTATTTACACCTCTGTGAGTGCCTGTCAGGCTGTGTGTGTCTATGAAACCAACGCCCCAACATTTACCCAATAGCTGAACACATGGACTACTTTTAGCAGTGTTGTTATCAAGTCAGCTGTTACATGGGTCATAAGATGTTTGGATGTTACCCTGAACCATTTGTTAAAAATCATCAGTATAGGCCCATGTGCTCCAAATCTCATGACTGTTTTTCCAAACAGTAGTTAAGGGTACGGATGTTTTTATTGAGTTCAGGAGTGTTGGATAAAGTTACTAAATGTCTTACTGATAGGGATGTAAGATATGATTGGGTTCATTTTATTATCAGTAGACAAAAACTTAAAAAAGTTGAATGCGAATATCAGCAGAGTAAGGATGCAACAAATTATCAATGTAGTTGACAAAATTCGACAACATAAATGGTCAATGACTTATTTTCATCATCAGATAGTCGTCATTGGTGTAATGCGTGGACATTAAATTGTTTTCTGTAGTGGATTATTCAGTGGTGTGAGTCCTTTTACTCCGCATCCCATCTTTGTTGGATAGTTGTCATCAAACTGGCCACAGTATGTGAGGAACACACATCAATGTAGCCGCTGTTGCTACTGTGTCCTAAACCTTTCTTTCTCTCAGCATATTTCATCCTCTACACTGAAGATAGAGTAAAACATTATCACACAAGTCTCCACCGTATCGGGAGGCACAATGGGGACTTATTTGTCTGCTCCAAGGACGATGTTGCAGAAATAATGGGGCTAAAGTTGTGGCTAATTTAAGCTGCTGCTAGCAGAAACAAGTGCTTGCCTCACATATTGCGGCATGGAGACCACGCAGATTGCTACTCACACTGATAAAACTCAACATTTTTCTTGCTATTTATTACTGTAAAAGACCAGGTTTTAGCACTTTGTAGGTGACAACATAACTCAGGTTCTGTCACATTTATCTCCCCTCTGTTCTCACTCATCTACGGTCTAACAAACCTGTGTAAAATGATCTTTTAAAAAATATATATTTAGTGGTCTTTTGGTATACGAATATTTCAGTACTGCACACGTATTAAAAAAGAAGGAACTTGAAAATCACATTCACAAGTCATCAACTTTTTGTCTCTTAAAAAGCCAAAATTAAAACCATGAAGTGGTTTCTCTTTCTCTTATCTCATTCCTTCTCCACTCTTACCACTAAACAGTAAAGCAAAGTCCATTCACATTAATATGCAAAATGGGGTTACCAGACATCACAGTAAAATGGAGTCATTCATTTTAAGTTAACAATAGTTATGCTTGGAACATGAGATATGTTTGGCTATCATTAAAATGAAAACTGTACATTTTTAGTTTGGAAGAGCATTGCCGAACTTAAGAGTTAAATAATAATAGTAACAATAGTAATTCTTATTATTATGTTGCATCATTATTTGATGTAATGTAATACCAATATCACAAAATAATGATAAGGTCCATCAAATAAGTCAAGTTAAGGCCCTTGGCAGGATTGTCCAAGGGAGCCAACATGCAACAGTGTAATTTGCTGTGACATATGTTCACATTTTATTTTAGTGCACTACAAAGCTTCTTGTATGGTAGCAGATGGTTCGGATACCATTTGTTGCTCTCTAAAGGCAGATGTTGGTATCTTTATAATAGAGACAGATATGTATTTGAGCCAAACAATATTGGGGAAAAAAACGACTGTGCAATGTTTTTTTACCTCTGAGATTTATATTGCAGTCTTTATATACAAAATATTGCCTTATATTGAATAAATACAGCCATGCAGATAAACACACAGACACACATACAGAGTAGGAGAAGGAAAAGTGGTAAAAGAGCACAAAGTGGCACATTTCCTTATAGGCAAAATTTACTAACATGCCTGTTGCTTATTGTAGTGTTACTTAACTTTATGCGCCACTTCTGACTAGGGATGGGAATTGTAAAGAATTTATCAATACCAATGCCATTATTAATCCAATTCTTCTTCTTGATGATTTTCTTTGTGGAAATAGTTGGTTTTCAAAGGTTTTCAGAGTCAACAATGTCATACAAATGACACTCAGTTTCATGCTGCAGAGATTAATGCTTCAGCAAGTTGCTGGTGTTTCCACTTAAGTTGTGCAGGAAGTGCCTTTTTGTCTGAAAACATAAGGCACAATTTTCTACCGTTCCCACTGACTGCTTCTGATTGAGCATAACATCCTTCATTTGTAAAGCATGCAGAGCAACGTGGAAGGAATTGATAAGGAAATTTACGTGCAAGAAAACTAATATATTAGTTCTTTTAGGGACTTGTTTATAATTTTCAACTGGAATTGGGTTTTGATTCCCATCTCTACCTCTGACAAGTGTTAAAAGTTCAAAAAGTCTATTAAAAATTATTTTAACTTGAATTGACACAAAAGTTGACTTTGTGAAGCTGTTTGTGAGTTTAGAATACCTACTCACAGTGGTAAATTAAACAATCTCAGCAGTGCGTCTGCACCATTAACAGACCATACATGGGGTCAGTTGAAAACACTAATGTGAGGTTGTGCAGGAAGCATGAAAACACCCAGTGTGGCTGGGCATCTGCCCCTGCAGCCTAAACATGTTTGTAGTAAATACACCACATTCATTCAGCCTCTCTTTCCCTTTGTTACAAGAAAGTTTGCTGTGAATACTGCATTGTTTCAAGGAATGAGTCTGTCAACATGAAAACACTTAAAATGCTGTAGTATACATGCCAGGCCTGTAGGTGGTGCTGTGATGCTGCTGCAGACATACACCAAAAACGAGAGAAGAAGACATGGAGCATACACCATGAGAGATGTAAACTAACACTGGCATATGCCGTTCTTCATGTACACTAAAGGTGGTAGAAGAGGAGCAATAGATTTTGCTGTAAAAGCCCTAACAAGCTCAGTGGCTTCTGCAGCACAAACGCAACACTGTATCGCACCATTTTTTCCATTGTTGTCGGGGGTTAGGGCATTGGGTGTAAGGGAGAGGTGCGGCTATGAGATCATCGTGTCTGAAAATATGCATATTCTTTGTACAAAACGAAACGCATGGGTGATGTTTTAAGGTTTATTCAATCTGGGACCAAAAATGTGTTTTCAGGCTCTTTCCTTAATAAATAGGCTAAAAATGAGGAATAAGGTTATTTTGGTTTCCAGTTAACAACATGCAAGTGTCCTGGAGGATGTGTTTTAGGTTCTGTGACTGACACTGCATATCCTGCTATGTGACTTTAGCACATGCACACATTGCATCCACAGTGGTGACAAGGATATGTAGTTCTGCCCTAGAGTGATTTTTGACAGCTTAAAGACAGACTCATATTGTCATCAAAATATAGAATGTTGATTTGTGTCATCTATGGGTCTTTATGTGATTTTTCCCTTTAGTAAGTGAGGTTCTAAAAGTATTTTCTTCTTCAGAAATCCTATATGTAGACAAAAAAAAACCCTCTCCATGTTTAGTTTTTCATTGTAAGCATAGTCTGACTCCAAGGCTTCATTGATCATGCATTTTGAATAACAGACCAGAAAAGATGCTCCTCCTTTCCTTATCATGTGAACAGGACAATCAAGGCTAAATTATTATTGCGTGGGGCAGTAATAATAATAATAATAATAATAATAATAATAATAATAATAAAAACGGATAAAGGAATTAATATAATTTTTCCTTATGCCAAGCAAGTTCCTACCCAATGCTTCCACTAAGCTCTGTATGGCCTGCAAATCAAAGGCATCATGCTTTTTTGGAAGTCAAAGAAACAGTCATTGTAGACGGGAGACAAAAGCAAAAGTTTTGCTATGATGCCGAGTGCCCAACATTCAGTGTTTGTGTGATTTCAAGCGAGGGTGAAAGCAGCAGCTACTTGCCAAAGCATTCGTCAGTGCATCATGACATTAAATACAAGGAGTGACTTGTTTGACGTTGCTGACCCTGAACACCTTTTGTAGGCTGGCTTTTTACTCTGGAAATCCACTGCATTGATAGGATACTGATAAAGGATGAAAGAGAGGCAGAATAGGAATGGCATTTGTATCAGCCATCATTCTCACCCCCCTTTCAGAACTGGCTCTTAGTGGTTTGAGGAATCATTACCATTTGCCTTTATGCTCAGCTTTTCACTTATCAATGCCTTCCACTTCACCCTGCAAAACAATGATGACACACTCTAGCTTGTGTTGTTACTAGGGCTGCTGAATTAAAGAAAAAGTTGTAATCATGATTGTTTTGCTTGGTATTGATGCCATGATTGTTAGGCATGATTGTTCATCGATCTTAAGACATGCGCCCTATTTCATTGAGATGCAGCCACGGCTGTGTGAGAAAATCTGTAAATTATTTCCCATTATCTTAAAACTTTTGAATTAAATATTAATATAATAGGATAAAAAGTTAAAGAGCAATGTTATCACCTAAATCATAATTCATATTTGAAATAAATATTTATCACTTTATATTACAGGTTGTGAAATGATCTTAATTGAGATCTTTAATCGCACTTTTTCAAAGACTAAAGTAATCAGATCTATTTTGGACTACTTTGGGAGCTGCTTTCGATGACATTTAGGTAAAGACGGTAGTAGCAACGTAATGGTGATTGTAATTTCATAATATATTTATATTCACTGGTCATATACATGTCATGTGCACTATCTCTTATGGCTGTCTCTCTCCCTCACTTTTTAGAGCAGTGCACCCTGATACTACTACAAACGTAATATCTAGCACCCGGCTTGTTAGTTCAGTATCTTTAAGAAATCACCACTGTAGCACCTTATAGGGAAAAAGACATCTCAATCCAGCACTGATTGCATTTTGTTGTGCTGTGCATAAAAGGTATTTTTCTCAATTTATGTCTTTAAATGGCCTTAAAAAGTCTTGAAATTGTTTTTTAAAAAAAACTTGAAACATCCACTGTAAATGTCCACTGCACTGGTATGATACATTTCGAATGCCAGTGATACCTCATTGTAATCCATGTTATGATGTTGTTTTTCAAGGAGTTAAAGTCCCCCGCAATTTTCGCTTGTTGGAGGAGCTGGAAGAGGGGCAGAAGGGTGAAGGTGACGGCACAGTCAGCTGGGGCCTGGAGGATGACGAAGACATGACTCTCACACGGTGGACGGGCATGATCATTGGACCAGCGAGAGTAAGCACAGCAAACTCAGCATGTCCTGTCTGTCATTCTAGACGAAGACAAAACAAACGACTGCATTCAAGTACACTCACTAACAATGGTGTATTCTCTGCTCTTTCTTTTTCCAGACCAATTATGAGAACAGGATATACAGTCTGAAAGTGGAATGTGGACCCAAATACCCTGAGTCAGCCCCGAGTGTTAGATTTGTAACAAAAATTAGCATGAATGGGATAAATAATTCCAACGGCTTGGTGAGTGTCATGAAACAACCTGACAGCTTTATGTATGAATGTTGCTCTCCTCATATGGTTTGTAGAACTCTGAAATTGTCCTGCAGTTTTTAGACGCTCCAGTGTGATGCATGCAATAACTCACTGTCAGCAGCCCTGTCACCATGATTGATTCAGTGTCCCTCTTTTGTGTTTCCTCTCACAGGTGGATTCACGTAGCATACCAGTATTAGCAAAATGGCAGAATTCTTATAGCATTAAAGTTGTTCTTCAAGAGTTAAGGCGTCTAATGCTGTCCAAAGAAAATATGAAGCTTCCACAACCACCAGAAGGACAAACCTACAGCACTTAATCGTAATGGATTGTTTCGACCCTCTGTCTTAAAACCTTACTCTCTTAGAAATATTGTGTAAAATCATCAAGAGGCTCACTCCGCACATCAACAGTATCATCTGCAAGAGCAAGATTGGACTTTCTTATTACATAGCTCATTGAAAAAGAAAATGTCCCTGCAGTTAGGCACTGAATAGATAGTCATGACTACAAGACCACAGTTATCCGCCTTTAATAAAGTTACTTTGACAATGACTTTTTATGTTCGACGTGTTCCAGCTTGAGTGGAGCTTGAAGAGGGAAGCATGAAGCCACGCAGAGGCTGTACCAGAGCCCCAGTAGTTTTCTGTTCAAATGATTGATCACTGAAGTAAAACTGCAAGATGTGTGTACGAAGGCATGTTCTGTAACTAATACTAGTCAAAGAGAGGCCACATTTTTGAGTTGTTAGTCAAAACTTAGCAGGTTCATCGAAGTATCATGCAGATTGCTAAATATTGAACTGTGGCTGTAGTCTAAAAGTAGTGTCACAAGGTAAGGAAGAATTTTTTTTTATAAATATATATATAAATATATATATCTGTATTTGACACGATACCAATGTTTCTGTTCTGCAGCTCTTTGACATGTAACAGACGTTGAAGCCTGTTCTGAAACCCTCGCATTTAACTTCTAGTGAAAATGGCAGGTGTATGAACTTGTGATTTTCTGAAATTAAAATCACTGTCTGCGAAAATCTAAAGGTTAATGTTTCCTCTTTTAATATCACTTCCCATAATGTGCTTGCAGCACCCAGCTGTGCCCACTAGGGGGCCCCAGCAGTCTTGTGTTGGCAGCTTGACGATTGAGTCAGGCATTATGTTGTGAGTAAACTCTGCACCTTTGGGCCTTGTAATAGAATCCAGGTTAATGAAACTGCTGATGACACCACTGCAGATATTTGATATGTGACTTGTACACTTGTTATCCCATTAGATCTATTCAAAATGCCATCTATTACCCTCTGTAGCTCTCTTTCTCTCAGTGGCACATCCATAAGATACATGGTGCTTATGATTAATCTGCCATCACAAACTTGTTACCTTCTGCTCTAAGTTCACAGTTTAGGTTTGAGAACTCTTGCTCGCTGTCTGGTTGTGGATATCCAGTGTGGCGGTGAGAAGTGAGGCTAATGTTTCCTCTGAGAATGTGACCTTTTGCTGCTTTTCAGCTCTTTGGTTATTCATAAAGTTTAATTAACCAAATGGGCATTAAAAGGGAGTTTGCTGTGGATGGTGTAATCGTCTATCTTTAGTACACTCACTTAATTGGTTGAAATGTTTCTTACTAAACATTAGGTTACCAGAGCTGCTTCGAATTAATAAAATGTTAAATCTTTTCAACCAGAAAATGAAATAGAGTTCATAATCTCTTACAGTAAGACTTATTGTGTGAGCACCCTTTAGGAAGCATGTGAAAGCAGGGTGGAAAAACTGGTGTAACTGGCAATTTGATACACTATGTCATTCACAGCTCATGAGAAACATATTACAATACTGCAGTTAGTGTGCAGTAATAGATTTAACAATGTAATTAAAATATATTTGATTAAGCAAAATGTAAAATGATATGAAGAGGTAACATGGAGGATTGATGTGTTCATTTACTGCAGCTTTGTCCAGGTTTTACTAATGTTGTTACTTTGATTGAAATATTGAGTTATGGCACCAGTGGTTCCTTAATTAGGAATATTTACAGTATTGCTTTACATAAAAGCCCTTCCCTGTTTTAAGGCCCAATCCCTTTTATTATCTTTGGCTAGTTTTAAAGTAAAAGCAAGCCAAAACGGGCCATTAACTTTAGAAAAGGTTGTCTGTGTAAATAAAATGGCAAATGCTGCAAGACGCATAAAAGTCAAAGATGAACTAAAGTATTGGTCTGAGAAGTAAATAATGCTTTATGGCTGTGCAGCAGGTTTGCACCCTTTCTCGAAAGCAAGATTAAGCCTGGGATTCTTTCTGTATTCCAACATCAGTATCCTGATTTAACAGATAAATATTTCATGTGATGTAAATGTAAAATTGTAACTTTCAGAGACCATAGCTTTTGTTTGTTCACATTTTACTTTCATTGGCATACTTTGTAATAAGTTTAAAACCTGAGCTCTTGTCTTTAGCAGGAAGTATTGTCTCTAAGTCATGTTTTCCTCCCTGTGAAAAATAGTAATGGCAGCCATTATGTAACAAAGTCTAAAGCTTTCCTTTGTAGGAAGTGTTTTTCTCTAAGAATACTGATTTCTTTTCTTGCAGTCAGAAGAAGAAAAATGTCACTCCATTTCCCCATACTTTTATTATAACGTAAAACTTAAGAACACAGTTTTGAGCCTCATTTTGGCAGCCACTGATTTAAGCTCTGGTTGATTTGTTAGTGACCTTCAGTTTGTCTGTTGGCTCTGATGTCCATCGTCTGTCTCTCAGTAATTTGCTGGTATGAATTCAGGTGAGCTGGCGTTCAGCAAAGCACAGCTAAATGCTCAGCAAGCCAGTTACAAGTAGTTTTGGCTCTGTTGGCAGGTCCTACTTGGAACAAGAATCATCTCCTGAAAGCATGTCAGCACACAGCGGCCTGAAGTGCTCCTAAATGCGGGTAAAAGCTGCTTTGACTGTGAACTTGATAAGACACCGGACCAGCACCAGCAGATGAGTAGCAGTATTGATATTTTGCCTCCTTCCCCCAGTTTGATGATGAGTCTCTGGTTCTTCATATTTTCGTAACTCTCATGCTTCTGGATTGCCTTGTTTTGAATGGACTAAGGTGATGTCAGAACTTCCAGTGAATAACATCAAGCGTGTTGTGAAATTGTCCAAATATTGTGAAATACTTCTTTGATTAATGTTCGGAAAGCTGCAGGCCTCTTATTGTAAGCATCTCCACCAGGTGATAAATCTATCCTCAAAATCATTCAAAGCTTCTCTGCCTCACATCTGAAAATGATGAACTGCGGCGGCTTCTACATTTGACCCCGAGTGACCTTCTGGCCATATTTCACCGCCATATATCTACCATGGCTGCGGCCAAGCTTGACTCCCAGCATCTTGTCTTGTCTGTGGGCTTGGATGAGCACGCGTTGACCCTCCCTGAAAGAGGGACACTGCAGCACGCCAAGAACTCTGAATCAGTGACTTGATAAACAAAAACCCTGAAGAAACATAAGCAAACTGTATGCAATCTATAAAGAGCTGACTTGGAGATAAACAACCATGAAGGCATCCTGTGTCAGTCCTTTATATGAATACAAATGAAACATTTGCATAAGAGCGAGTGATACAGCAACTTATATACAGAGAGAAACATGCTCTGAATAGTATGAATTAACAATCTGCAGCATTTGCATATCAAAAGTCACATTTTTTTAAACTATTTCTATTTTCAAGCCACATTTGCATAGGCTGAGCTTTGATGTGCATTTGCTTGACTGCTTCTCATGTCCAACCAGGTCGTTTCTGTCCCCTAGAGGGCGCTCTATCCTCATGCATGTCCTTGGCTGGTCCCTGAGAAGTTGCTTCTGTTTAGAGGACATGACTTGTCTGAAAAGGCAGCAGCACTGTGATGCTCTCAGGCTGCATTAGTTCATGCTGTCATTATTCTTCAGAAAAGTGACATGTTTTCACTGTTGCTGCAGGGAAGTGAAGGCAGGCATGTTTTTTTTTTGTAGGCCACTGTTACAAAGGCTGTCTGCTGGTGTCCCTGAGTGTCCTTATGAGGCACTGTGGTGATGCACATTGATAGATAACCAAGGCAGGGTTTACACAATGAAACAGATTTTTTATGATGAAAAATATGACTGAAATTGTTCATTCACTACCTTTTCAATGACAAAAAACAGAAGATAAAAAAAGAATATTTGATAATAAAACCTCTGACATTAACCAGACAAGATAAGACAAAACTGTCTAGGGTGGGCTATCATACATTCAAAACCCATTCAAAGCTATGGTGGCAAGCAGGTTTCCAAAAAGAACATGAAGGAGTTATTTGTGACAGAAAACAACTTGGTATCAGACTTGTGACCACTTGATCCAAAGCAAAAAGTGCACACTGCAGCTGCGTTTACAGATGCAGACAATGTGCTTCAATGGTTTGTCTCTGTGTCCTACTGAAAAAACTTAACACTGGAGGTGTGATTTAACCAATGTCTTGCTTTTCTCAGCTCTAGTATGATTAAAAAAGAATATGTCTACAGCTGTTTATTTTTCAAAAGTCTCCAATGTTGCATCCATATCCAAAGATGGGCACATCCAGAGTTCAGAGTACTCGGTTTGTTCGGGGGTTGAAGATGCACATTGTTGCTTTTTTCATATGTCCGGGAAACTTTTGCTCTGCAGTTTGTCAAGCAGACCAAAGTCTGTCAAATGTCACCCACCTCTATTTGGGGATGTGGATGTGGTTGCTGTTCCTGCCATCCAGCCTACTGTTGCATGTTGACCCAACAATCACAACAGTACAGAGAGGAATGGCCTCTTGTAGTGTGAAGATGTATGGCAGTACTTTGAGTCATGATATTAAGGTTATATTAAGGTTACTTGGACAGTCTTTGGTGGCTCAAATGTGTAGGACTGACAGCTCCAGTGTAGCATATGAACGAAACCTTTGTAAGCTGGTATAATTGTTTACGTTACAGTGAGGACATTTTTTCCTGTGAGAAGGTGTTGATTCAGCCCATTTGAAAAATGCTGCTGACTGTCCTAGAGTAGAGATTACTGCTTTATTTATCATGATTTTGAAACTTAATGAGTATATACTTCTGTTTGGTCGATTAATTCTCCTCTGTAATAGTACCAGTTGGTATTGTATTCTATATTGTTGGAAAACCTGATTAGTCACCTTTATAACCTTTGTGTAATTGTGTAAAGATGACTAATCAGGCTTTCCAGCGATGTACACCAATCAGGCATAACATGACCACTGAAAGGGGAAGGGAATAACACTGATTATCCCTTCATCATGGCACCTGTTAGTGGGTGGGATATTCGGCAGAAAGTGAACATTTAGTCCTCAAAGTTGATGTTTTAGAAACAGGAAAAATGGGCAAGCGTAAGGATTTGAGCAAGCTTGACAAGGGCCAAATTGTGAGGGCTAGACAACTGGGTCAGAACATCTCCAAAACTGCAGCTCTTGTGGGGTGATCCTGGTCTACACTGTAAAAAGGTTGCTATAAATTTTACTGTAACTTAGTGTCAACAAGATTCCAGTAAGTTACTGTAAATATCTTTACAGTAGCAATACCCTATTTTTATTTGCAGCATAATTACTGTATTTTTTTAAATAATAAGATAACTCCTGTATTATTATTAGAAGTATCATTACTGTATTGTAATTTACATCAGAATTACTGTATTTTCATTCACAGTATCATGCTGTATTTTATCCTATGCATTTTTACAGTGAACTTGCTGTATTTTAGTTTATATCACTATATCTTTAACTATTTTACTGGTCATTTATTTGCAAGATATCATTTTGTAAAACAAAAACAAAACCAAAAACAAACACATACATCAAATTTGATCCAATAAAAAACTGTACATTTTACGGTAAAAGGCTGTTAAGTTTATATAAACCAGTATGTTTTCCCACAAAACATTGCCATTTACTGCAGTTAACTGTTTTTTTTTTTTTATACAGTAGGTAGCTGTAGATATTAAGGTGAAGTACTGTTGAGTTTACAAATATCAGTTCAAGTGTATCAAAAGTGGTTGAGGGAAGGGGCAGTAGTGGACCAGTGAAAGTGTCATGGCCAAGGCTCATTGATGCATGTTGAAAATGAAGACTGGTCTGTGTGGTCTGATCCAACAGACGAACTACTGTTGCTCAGATAACTGAAGAAGTCAATAATGGTTCTGATAGAAATGTGTCAGAATACACAGTGCATCACCGTTTGTTGTGTAGAAGCAAAAGAGGAACCAGCACAATATTAGGCAGTGATCATAACTTTAGTGCTGATCGATGTAAAATACAAGAAAAATTGATATTTTTAAAGGGGAGAAATAATCCACCAAAACAACATTTCAAACTTTTTTGAGGAGTATATGTGAAGATTTTTCATCACTTAAATCTTGTGTGGTGCTTGATGTTACAGTCCTTTGTTGTATAACAAAATTCAAAGGTTTTTTGTATGGCTTCAGGGAATTTAATTTTACAGTTTGGGCAATTAAGTAAAAAAAAGGTTGAAAAATAATACACACTGAAACTAGAGTAAAAGTTTGGAGGGCAAAATTGAATAACCTTGCATTGCAGATGGACCCACCTGATTGTCTGTCTTCAGACTGATCCATCTTGCCAAACTCAAATCTACAAGGACTGTAAAATGCCCAAAGTGGCACAGCTCAATTAGCATCCTTTAGAGCAGGAAGAGGTGGGAGCTACAATAGCAGGAAGTGACTGCTTATAAAGAGACTGGCATAGATGCTAACAGCTTCAGCAGCAGTTTTATCAGATCTGGACCACATTTCTTGATCAAATGGGAAAGCAAATGACAACACTACAAACATCTCTGTAGAAAGGATGTTTTCACTCCACTTTTGACACGTTTTGCCAAGGTTTTAGTTTACAAAATAGCTCAAGTTCTGTCTTTTCGACAGTGCCTGCCTACTACATCATCTGAGTGGCTAGTAATTAATGTTGATTGATAGAACAATAGTCCAATCACCTGTAGGGTATGCTTTTGAAAGGTTCTGCCCATTACCAAACACTTTCTATGGACTAGTGAAATATATTGAACAGCCCATGAGGTGTATCAGGTTAAAAATTCGCTAAAATGTGGCAAAAACCTTTTGGCATTTTCATCCAGAGACTCAAACAGAATCTTAAAGTTGCCATAATTAACAGAGTATGAAACCATGAGTTCTATGAATGCAAGCAAGACTTCTTATTCAAGCGTGTGCATGTGCATGTGGGCGTGAGGGATGAGTCAGTGTTTGCTGCGGAGGATGACCTCGCTCTTTCTCAGTCTGAGCAAGATGAGATTTGACTTTCTAGATTTGACAGTTAGTATGCAGCTCTAGCTTCCATCAGCCATACTCTCCTCCTTTTTGTGCTTGTTGTTTTGTTTATTTTTTCCTCCCTCTCTCTCTCTCTCTCCCTCTCTTCTCTCGGAAGTCATGAATATGAAATCAGAAGTGGCTTGTGTTGCAGCCAGTTCACTCAGCAGCACAGTCATCCCCCAAATATAAAAGAGACAGCCCCAGGTTACACAGGCTTATTCCTTTTATTCACCACATGTATTTCCACAGAAGACTCCTCTGAACCTCTGCTCACGATGACTACTTTTTTTTCTGAGAGTCTCATTTGAAAGGAAGTAGGAAATCCTTACTTGACTATTTAACCTCCAGCCCCATCAGGCTAATCTGAATTTCAAACTCAGGCACCTGCACAAAGGCACCAGCTGAATTCACACAGGAGCCTCACACAGCTTATTATACTTGTACCAGCAGGTTTATTTTGGTTTCTTTATAAGGTGACACTCGGGCAAAAATAAAGAGTTATATTGCTTTGGGTTGGACTGGACTGAAGCCAGAGAGAGCCGTTTAGTGATCTAAGAAGGGAAGGAATGCGGTGAGGAGGACATACGTCTCGGCTGCCGGCAGACTGCTGGAACCAGGCCTCCACTCCCAGAGCTTTCACCTTTTGCCCCAGGGGGCCAAAGGGTCAAGTCTTGCGTCTGTTGATACTGTAAAAAGCTTTGTCTTCTTTATGGCCACTGATGGGAGAATGTGTCTGTCTTCCTGAGAAATGTCATTTGTTACTGCTCTTCTTGTCATAACTTACACTTGGGGTTTGCTGAGAGGAGAGCCTTTCTTTGGCTTGTAGACATTTTATTTACAGATTGGTTTAACTGGCATGTAAGGGGAGGCCTTAAATCATATAAACAAAAAGAATGTTATTTGTAAAATGGTGAATTCCAAGACTTGCTTAAATTTAAAAAATATATATGAGTACCAGGAAATATGCAATTAATGAGAAAACTAAGTTGTTTACCCACAAACGAACACCATAAAAATAATGTTACTGAAGCACAACTACAAAGCCCTAGGTGAACACACTTAAGATTAGGAACTGTGGTTATTATGAGGGCCACAGTAACGTTATTCTTACTTTCCAAGGACCAAATCTTTAATAACTAGCCAATGACAAGAAGGATTGCTTAGACTTTTCCCTTGATTATATCATCAGGGAATGTTGAGACTCCTCCTGTATGGAGACACTCCATGAGCCAGGTGTTAATTGAGCCTACAGGCAGTGAAAGTCAAAGGAGTATGTCTATGTTTGTCTGCTTAGCCATAGTAAACATTAGAGCACAGTGCTGGAAAGCCTTAGCGACATCCGCTTCCTGAGAAGGGAAAAGAGGATTTACATTGAAACTGTCTGTCCTGAGTGTGGCTGAAACAGAGATTAAGACAAGACAGAGATGTGTTTAAATCCAATATCAGGGTAACCTCAGTATGTATTCAGGACACAGTGTGTTAAGAATGAATTTGTAGAAAAGATGTAAAATATGGGATGTCTAAAACTTGCTGGTTAGAGACCTAAGTGAACCCATTTGTTGTGAAATAATAATTAAATTAATTGATTAATAGAATACAATGAGCTCTGGAGCTATTTTTGGACATTTTCTTAGCTCTTGTTTAACTGTAATGATATGGAACACAGTATTCTTATCAATAAGCAGAAATCCATCATCTGTTGGCAAACAGCCAACTGACCTCTAGTTATTAACCTGTAAAGTGTAAAAGAGAGCAGGTGCAGGTCAAGTGAAGTTGGTATGAGAGCAAGCAGAGAATAGGTGTCACAGTAACACCTGTCCTCGTCTTAGAGGATCTTGCTTTTTGTAATAAAACAGCGAGGAGATATAATGTGAAAGCTATAAGCAAATGCTGTTTCTTTGAGTGTTTAAATATAGGTGTTACCATATGTCCTCTTAAGCTAAAATTAATGCAACAGACATAAACACTGTTTTGACCCAGCTGATGAATTGGTAAAATGTGTAAGACCATTAAGATAACATGAACACAATATGAATTGACTGCTCAGACACCAAAAGATACGACTGTACATTGAAGGAAGCTAGAGTTAGAGAATATGACCCCTCTTTGGCTAAATAATATAATAGCATATTGGAAAAAGAGTGTTTTTAGCAGCTTTACTTTAGCCTCCTTCTACTGTGAAACATTTAAAATAAGAATTAACTGATTTAACAGCCAACATCGGACGGTTTGTTTTAATTTCAAAAGAAATTGATTTCAAAATTGCTCTTTAAAACTATTTTCTGTTTTTCTCAAGTTAACATGTAGCCAGCTTGCAGCCCTAAAATATCTGTTTATGTTAAACCAGATTCTTACCACCTTTATTCTCTCTTTCTGAACCTTAATTTTTCTACCCTCATATAAATCAGAGTTTAACTTTGAAGATCACTGTATTTTCATTGAAGGCAAATCAAGAAGCGCTCAATATAGCTGTTTATGACTATAATTTAATTTTATGCCCCTATTTCCCATTTGGTAATTGCTAGCAGCAGGTGATGTAAAATAACATCAGTGTGGCAGGTCACAAAAACTACAGTTACTTAAGAGTTAACTTCCACACTGTGGAAGCCAGAAATCTCATTAACACTCTTGAAAAAATATCACTTTTTGACACTGTTTTGGACTAAATGGCTTGTTTCTTTATTCTTACAAACTGTTAGGTTATCATATCCGCTTGTTTTCTCCTATGAGTTTGGAGCACTCTTTCTTGATTTGGGGGAGAAGTTGCATCCCTACTGCATTTTTACATGGTTTGTTAAAGTGTTGCATTATGAATTGAAAATTCACAGAAATACAGCATCTCTAGACAAATTTAAATCACAATGCAATGCTACTTGATTTACTTCCCTTGTTTGGTTCATGTTGGGCTTGGATTGCAGTCATACTTACAGTGAAATGTACTCTGGTGCATTTGGAAGCAGACTTAGGCCCCCCTGCATAATCAAGGGTGTATCTAACAGGCAGGTGAATTGTAGCTGTTTATCAGGAGGCTTAGCACCTCAGCTCCACTTCTACCTCTGTATCAGTTTAATGAATGACCAGAAATTAGTGTGAGATAATATTTTTAAAATGGAGGCCACCGTCAATAGGCTGTAAAAGCCTGTGTTCAGAACAAGTGTAGGATGCCATTGTGATTATGTCCATGTTTAAAGGGATAGTTCAGGATTTGTATAGTTGTATAAAGTACATGGCATTAGCCAGAACGTTAGCCATGGTGATGGAGATCAGTTCTGCATCTGTACAGAAGGAATCGGCACATAGCGAGGGTTGTATATGGCTGCAGATGGGGCCACAGACTGCGTAATTTATAGAGTTTGAGGGAAATAGCCCTAGCTTCTGTGCTGGTTCTTTCTGTACAGATGCAGAGCCGATTTTCATCACTTTGACTAACATTCAGGCTAATGCCATGAACCTCATACAACCCCAAATAAAAAATCCCAAACTCTCTCTTAAATACATTTGCTGTTAGAATAAAATGACAAGATTTTCAGACTTCAAAATAGGGACAGCTATAAATTTGACTGGGAATCCTCATGCATGACCTCAGGATACATTAAAATTTTTCATTTGTACATCTTTTAACACCATGGAAAGCAGCAGATAATCAATGAAACCATCGAAATCAACAATAACTGCATTTGAAAAGTGATATAACAATATTAGAAATAAAATGTTAGTGTTAAAAATTGTTTTTAACATTTTTATTATTAGCATTTTCATTGTTTTATAGTCATTATTTCTGTCATGGTCTTCTTTCATCATTATTGTTATTATTATTAAGATCGACAATAATATCTAAAATATTGTTACTCTTGAAACAACATGCCACACTCAGGCAGCCCTCTGCACTCTCTGTTTACTCAAATATGTTACTTTTTATCTTAACATGATATGTGATTGCTAGTGTAATGTTATCTACTGTATGATGTAATCTGTTACAGAACTTGTCATACCCCATCTGTTATTTTACATAGTATTATAACATATAATTTGAGAGTTTATGTTATTTTTTTAGTAGTGTTTTATCTATAAACTCCACTTTAACACATAAATCTAGTGTTGACATTAAGAAATTTATATATCTGTATGAAGACAAGTTAGTGTTGCAAGCATGGTGAAATATTTTGGTATCTCTTTTCACTTGGTTAAAATGGGGACTATCCCATAAAGGGTCATTTTTACCAGTTTTTGGGGGGTTATTTGTGAGGACATGGAATACTAAGCCCTGAAAATGGGACAGTCCTGGCAAAACTGGGCTGCTGGACACCTTATGTTAGAAAAACACTTATTAGAAGCACACTAGAGCTGATATTTACAAGAGAAAGGATTTTGCCACTGCACCTGCCAATTTAAAGCAAGGAAGATATTCATTAAGATTTCAAAACACTTAAAATAGATGAAGTTTGTTTCTTTCATTAAGATTTGAGCTGAATTTGCTTCACAGATGGTCAAAAAACAAGCCCCCATACTGGTTTAAAACCTTAAAGAAAAGTTTGTTTGGGAGACGATTCTCACATCTTGCTCCACTGTTGTACAGTATTCACAGCTTTCCTCTTCACTGTTAGCCCTCTGAGCCGTTGGATTTAACTTCAGACCCATCATGCCAATGACTGAGTTGATCTATGAGGCCTTTAGTAAGTCTATGTCTACATGTTGCTTGCTCCACTCCAACCAATCTGTAAAGACATGGATGTATCTTTACTTTGCACAGCTAGTTCTCCTTAATGTCAGGGACAGAGCACATTTTGCTTTTTCTCTTTCTGGCAAGACTTTTTTTGGCTTAAAAATTTAAGTCTAATATTCACTCTCTTTTAGGGTTTGGCAGCTTCCAGGGTAACATTTGGCTCTTCAGCCGCATCAATATTAACTTCACCATGTTTATCAGCTAGTTGCTAGTTGGCACTGTTTGTTGTTTGGTGCTAAGAAGGTAGTTGTGCACAGTGGGTACATCAAAGATTTTATGCTCCAAAATATTGGCCTGCTGCTGATGGTGCATAAAAAGATGTTAACTACTGTGAATCAACACGGCTATATAAGGATAAAAACAAACTAATGAGCTGAAGGACACTTGTATGCCCTCTAGAGCTGTGAGGACACTTGTATGCCCTCTAGAGCTGTGAGAATTCTGGAGTTAGGAGCTCGAGTGACTCCGTTTTTACCTCATGTAGTGTTTTCATGCCTTTATGCCAGCAACAGTGGAGGCTTGATGTTTTAAACTTGTGTGTCTGTAAATCTGTTATCTCAAGGGATATGAAAGATTTTCACCTATATTGTAGAAAAGTCTTCTCAGACTTCTCAGAATTTGGAGTTCAAATAAAACCTCATATTCATTGCTTGTTAATAATTTATCTCAAGGATGCCTTTAGGGTTTTGCAATGAACTTTGCACAAATATCTTCTCTGACTCAGGACTGATTTCCTTTGATTTCTGAGGTCATGGGTCAGAACTCATGGTTATTGGGTCTAATCATCATCCCTTGCTTGTGAGTGAAAAATCTCAAGAGCATTTTAAGCACTTTTCTTTAAAGTTTGAACACAAGTTCCTGTTTGACTTTAAGATGCAACACTTAGGTTTTTATGATAATGGATCAAAAGTTGTGTTAATATAGCCACATGTTCATCCTCTAAACTCTGCTTGTGAATGCAGTATACCAACAACACCATGAGTATTTTTCTTCAAACTTTTCACAAATGTCCACTGTAAATCAGAGATATACTGTTTGGATCTTGAGGTCATAGAATGGGCCTTATAATCACCACTTTCTTGTGAATGCAGTATATCAAGCTTGCTTTTAAAATGTTCTAACTTTGCATTTTTAACCTAATTTTATCAGAATGAATTAATCAGAATTTGGACCTCAGAGGTCTTTGAGTCTCATGTTCATCCCTTGTTAATTAAATTTACACTGATCATACAACCTTAAAAACAACACTAGCCTTTCTTCTTGGCCTACCACTGTATTTCACTGTCCAGCACTTGTACTCTCTGTGGAGCCATGAAACTGTCATGCTGCATTTCTGGCTCTTTATCCCATAACCATATAAAAATCTTTGATTAATAAATGTGCTTCCCAATTTAAGCCCCCTCTGGGCCTTTTGTAGTCTGTTCTTCATCCATATTGTTTTAAAAAAGCATGCATGAATGTAAAAGTGTAGAAAAGCAGTCCTGTGGTCTGGTTCAACTTAGCTTGCTTGTCTTAGTTGTTGAGCAAACTTGCATGGATTTAAACAAATTACTTTTCAAGTTGGCAGAGCATTTGTTGCTCCTTTGGTGTTTATCCATGAATTGTTAAGCACATCAGGTTCAATAGCACAGTTTTCTTAAGATAATTACCCACATGGAGGTTTCTTTGGAGGCTTGGAAGCCAGTATGTCTGCTGAGTGTTTAAGTGCTGTATTTACAGTGAGATAAATGAATGGCCTTGTGTGTCGCTGTGAGAAAAGAGTCAGATTGAAACCACATGGCTGCCGCTCTGCCGGCTCTCTGGGCTATTGTCATGCTCTTCACAGAACCCCGTCCACATTCAGATACGCTGCTGCAGCCAGCGCTTGAGGTCATGTACTGATGTTAGACTAAAAGACTCGCAGAGACGGCCTGGAGTTATAGTATAGCTTTGATTTGAATCTTCTGTCAGCATGTGATGTATGGATCAAGCTATCTGGAACAAGATGTTATAAAGTCAGCTTGTAACTTGCTCCGGTCAAAGTGACACAGAACAGGGCTTCTTGCAAAATGTTGCAAAAAAGGAAGAAAAAAATAAAAAAAAGTAGCAAATCGTCTGAGTGTGTACTCACTGCATTCCAGGTTATTTATACAGCGAGAAAAAAACTGTGTAGACTTCATGTCTCTACTTGGTGAGAACTATTAAATTACTGGTGGATGTTTTTAATTACTCCACATAAATGTTGGAACACAACACTTCTCCAGTGTTTGGAGGACGAGGAGGGAGTGGGGGTCTATAACGTCTCACATGTTTAGGGAAGCACTGGCTTGCACTTAATCATGGTGGTCCCTGTGTGATTCTGGCGATGGAAATGTGGCTTTGTGAGAGAAAAGTGAGCATTCCTTCTGCTGGCGCAAGGGAGAGGAAATGGGTAATAAAACCAGGAGGAGAAAAAAAAAAACCTCAGCGGCCTGCTGGAGCCAGTGATTCTGGGATCCACTTAATTGCTCTTAAATGAAAAAGATTTTTGGCTACCCATTTGCTGTGTTTAAAGAAAAGTCAAGTCAAATCCCGCATGTATACCAGCCAAGCGATGACTTCTCATTCAGCAGTATGAGCACTAATCCCTCTTTTTCTTTGCTGCCATCGGTAATATTATTATTAATATTGAGAAAGCTGCTGTTCACAGTCAGCAAATGCCAGAGGAAGCAGAAATTCAGCCCTTTTGCTCACTTACTAAAGCCAGAGAAGTCATTGGGGAAAGAGGATATTAATGCTAGTATTTGCTTTTCCTGACAACGAGGACGACAAATAGCTATCTTTGCTCTGACATTAATACAGTCCATTGCTGTTTTTCCGTGCTATTTTCTTACATTTCTTCTTCATACCTTTAACCCTTATATCAAAAATGGCAAAAATTATCATCACTACAGAGCAAGCATCGAATATTGTTTGTTTAAAGATTAGAAATAGATACATTTTAGCAACAAATTGTACTTGAACTCATCATGATGACCTCTGTTCATGGAAGTTATAAGGTTATTCCTTTAAACATGTAACAATGCTTTGTTATTTCTGTTAAAGTTTATTTATCTAAAACTAATGTGTTCACAACCTTTTGTATAGTTTATATGTTAAGTTCCATTCAGCACAATAGAAAGCAACAAAAGTGATAGAGTACATAAAAATATGAACAATAATTGCAAATAGTCCTGAGAGTTTTACAATCAGTGAGGTTTTAGTTTTTCACTGGTGTGTCTTTTTTGTCTCTGAAATTGTGGGAATGCTTCATCAAATTATGACTAAAATCTGAGCATCAACATACTGGATTTTAATACTGTGTCTTGTGCATGTTTTGAGTGGAAAGTGGCACAATAAAAGGATCCAAAAGGTTATCCAACCAGGGTATGAATCAAACACCAACATTTTCCAGCTAGCAAGTGCACAGTGAAGAACAACAATGTTCAGAAATTCTTGATATCAATACTAATATCAGGCTGGATCAGTCACAGATACTGAGAACCGTTTAAGTATTACTTCTACTGAGAAAAAAATGTATGAAGATACTGAATTTTTCTAAACTTAACCAATATTAAACTTTGTGCTATAGAACCATGATTGTATTGATACTCTAACAGGCTACAGTACTGGATTACTGCATCAAATGATGCTCAAATATTAATTAGTCCCCCGTTAGCCAAAATCAGAGTCCCATTGATGTAGGTTGCTTTTAGTCATGTGATATTTGTGACCCATAAACTCAGATGGGATGCAGGAGGTGAAACACTGCTATCACTGAGAGGGAACCCCTCTACTTACAGGAAAGTGATTTTCTGACAGGTTGATTGATTTAGCTGATTTAAGGTGACACATTATACAAATAACTCAGTTCTGCAGACCTCCCTCAATCCAACAAACCAGGTAAAAACGTTTAAGAGTCTTGAGGCTTGCTTTGTTTTTGGTCAGCATCGCAGGATTGATGGCAGCACTAAATTAAAGTTTTTTTTTTTGTTTGTTTGTTTTTTCTCAAGTTAATCCATTTTTTCAAGAATCACTATTTTCATGTAGGTAATTTAAACTTGAAAGTATCTATCTGCAAACCCCAAGCTGCATAACAAACTCCTCTCAATGGTATTGTGTGTTTCTAAAAATATTGACGAACAGGTCAATATTTCTTTGGATTCTATCCATATCCAAAGTTCAGTATATAAATGATTATACAGTAACCTAGCATCTTATGAAGAGGTCACTGCATACAGAAGTGCTGACAGAGTCCGATGCTCTGTACTTCAGATGAAGGTTTTTAATCCACCTCTGCTGATGTTTTCCATGAACTTTATAAAATTTTCATGTTTACTCGTCTACATTTAGGACTGGAAAGCATCTCTTTTTTTCCACAGAAAGGTAACAAATTGCACAGCTGTAAATAGTACAAAACTTGAGCATTTTAACATTTCAACATCACTTCTCTGTGCAGAAATTACATTCTGCCCCTATCTGAAGTCCTCGGCAGTGCCGTGAGGTCATTTGAAAGCAGTTAACACTGCCATTGGTACTGACCTTATTTACAATGCAAGACTACAAGCTTAAAGAAACTAAAATATAATCCGAATAAAAACCTTGTCATATTTTCACTTGAAACATCTCATTGAATCAGTTATAAACTAGGCCTTTGTCATAAAAAGCTGATGTTGAGATTTGACCTTTGACTAAGTATTTTTGGTCACTGTTTACTTGGTCAGGCTCAAAGATAACATTATTTAAGTTTAAATAAAAAAACAATAAGTGCTGCCATTATACAGTCACTAATGTTCAACACAGTCACCTTGCTTTCAGGAAAATATTGAAGTTTGACAAGTTGTGGCAAAAAACAAATATTTCTGTATTATTATTTAATGACTTCAATATATGAAATGTGGTAATCTATTCGGGAAACCTTGTGCTATTTTGGATAAAACAACATTTGGATGACATAGATATTTTCTTCTTATAGAACCGGCATCCAGATGATAATTAAATAACCTAACATTTTGCTAGGCTGTAGACAAGATATATAATTACCGTCCTGTAGTAGTTTTCAACTGAAAAGGCAATGAAATGTGATAATCAGAGTAATAATCTTGTGTCTTAAGACAAAACATCCTCCATCCATCCATTATCTATATCGCTTATCCCCTTTGGGGTTGCAGAGGACAGGAGAGCCTATCCCAGCTGACAATGGGTGAGAGATGGGGAACACCCTGAACCGGTCACCAGTAGATCCCAGGGCCACGTAGAGAGACAGACAACCATTCACACACTCACCCTCATCTCAGGAGCCCTTGGAAGAAATTAAACACAATCATTTCAGTTGGTTCTGTTACTCTGTTTCCTGTGAATATTTTGGATGTTTTTTAGGGAAAATCAGCATTGTTACCAAAGATTACAAGAATGTATGTATTATTGCTGCAAAACAAAGCAGAATAGTAAATATGGATAAATTTAGGCCTGGCACACACATGGCAGGCACACACAAAATCAAATCTTAAACTATTATGAAACTGTGAGAAACCCCACATCTTAAGACAAATTACCCCAAATTAAAGAGTTTTCTTCTTGTAGTGTGGTGCATAGAGAGGGCACACATCACACCAACAGACTCACTCATCAAAAACTAGTGCCTTTACTCTTGTGGCTTGTAATCTTGCGTGATCAAACTTGACTTTAGTGTAAACAAACATGGCAGAAAAGTCAGAAGGAATTGAAGATAAATGCGGCAAGCGGTTAACTTCTTATGACATCCTCTCCTTATCCGTTTTTCATACTGTATGTTATTTACAGGTCATGCTGCACTGACGCTACAGATCAACAAGTTGGTCCTCCTTCCATCTAACTGTATGCTTCACCTTCACTCTTGTTCCCAAGGCCACGTTTGCTTTCTCATTCAAGTGGTCCTTGATTTTCTTTGTTCTATCTGACAAAACACACAGGATGCACTTGGCTGCCCTCCGTGCACTCCACACACATCAAGATTTCTGATTGTAAATATTTAACATGTTTAAAATTTATGATCAAAACTGAGGTGTTCATGATCCTCTTCAGAGATGTTTGTGAAGGAAAACGACTCTTAACACACCTCACACTGAGGATAATCAGGTAAAACGGGGTACACACATAAGGATTTTCTAAATCTGAAGAGATTTTTTTATCTGTTAGAGATCCCACACATGAAGATAAAAAATTAGGCATTGAAGTGTTTGATTGTACTGTGTGGTGTGCTCCGATAATCTCAACACAGCACACCACACACATAACAATCTGTCCCACCACTGATCTAGAATCTAGTCCTCCAAGACAGAAATCTCTCGTGATCAAACGTGATCTAACAAAAAAGAAGAAGAAGAAGAAGAAGCATAGCAACAACCATAAACATTGTCTATGGCAACAACTGGAAAACACAACACGCAACATGGGAGAGGACATACGAGAAGATGGAATGATGGTGGTCTTGGGGAAATAGGGAACTAAATAAAAGAAAAGACTGTGGAAAAATCCTGGAGACTGCGTGAACAAGTGAGCTGGTTTCTTAGGTTCACCGAACTTTGTGTTTATGTTTCAGGTTGGTCATGCATGTTTTTATTTACGCCTGCTTCCTTGTTCCTCAGTCAGCTCACTTCTTGATTGGCTACATTCCATTCCACGTCACAATTCACGGAGTAATGACTTGGGAGTCGTCGGCTTTCCCCACACACATGAAGATTTTTGGTCGTAAATATTGAACAAGTTTAATATTAACGATTGTCAGGCCTGACCAGTTTTGGAGCCAATTGGACAATCTTAAAGGATAATCTTATAAAACAGAGGATAATCTGGCATTTGCCGTCCTTGGTCGGAAAGGGGGAAAGTCGGGACAAATACAGCCTGATAATCTTTATGTGTGTACCCCGCTTAAGATAATCTTTAGGACCATGAGATAAGCAGACCTTTGCTTACTTTGGTCTGAAGTGAAGATCCAAGCTGAAATTAGGGATGAATATCTTTTAGTGTGTACTCTGCTTTAGGCTTTCAGAGTTTCAGCCTTTTTTTTTTTTTTAATCTCAGTCTCTTTAAATAGCCTTGGGACCCACTTTTGAGCCCTGACCCACCAGTTGAGAACCTCTGGTCTAAAGGTAACCACTAAGTTTTGAATTGAGCTGGGTTTGTTAAAATCTGAGATATGGCCACACTGTCATCTGTATTTCCTGCTGTAAGTAGACAGTTTATATTGCAGAGCATGACACTGTAACAGTATTTGAGTCATCATGCCGCACCCTGAGCATGACTTCAGAGGAAAGAGCTGTTCAATGTACAACACCAAAACTGTTCTGAACACTGCACAGGAGGAATTTCACAATACTTTCACACTTTTGACCACAGAGCATCAGTCTCTTTCAATTTCTCATGCTATCACATTTTCATTTTTCAAGACGGTGACCTCCTGTTGAATAAAACATTTGATCATGTCTTGTCTGTGTTTCCATTATTGGCCATTTTTGTTTCTGCATGTTGAAGTCGGGTGTGAAGACGCCACTCAGCGAGCCATTAAGGCCTGAAGTGCCACACTAAGCTGTCATGTTGAGTCAGGCCGGGTCCTTTTGTGCTCATTAATTGTTGAGAGAAGTGTGTCACATCCTGTCAGGCTGACTGCTGCTGTCCCTCTGGTCACCCCTCAGTGCCCGCTGCCCACTGCTGCTATTGTGGCAGCGACTGCAGCCGAGGAGAGGAGAGATGGGCCCTGCAGGATGTGGGACAATACTGGGAAGGAAGAGGAGGGAATCCCGGAGCTGTGTGCAGGAGCCAGGACAGCAAAGTGTCTCTGAGAGCAGTCTCCTGCCACCCCTCCCCCCCGTCCCCTGAAGATAGACTTTGTCATCCTCTCACCTTTCTGTGTAAAGAAAATGAGAAAGATGATGGTAGTTTGTTGGCTAGTTGTAGGCTATTTACTTACCCTTAATTTAAAAGGTGTTATTTTTGTTTGGATGACACTGGTAGGATCTAAATCAGCAGGTTTAAAAAAGTCAAATCCACTGCTCTGTTTTAGTAAGCTTCTTCAGCATATACAACCCAAATAAATTATTTATCCCATTCCATAATTAGATTCAAAGGGATTGAGGACTTCAGCTGACTGGAACTTAAAAGTATACTACACCATAATGTCACTTTTTTTTTTAACAATTAAGCAGCAAATAATTTTCTGAGTCCATAACCAATATTATTAAATGCATCTCATTTTGTCATTTTAAAAATCTTTTTTTTTAACCCTTCCAACTCTACTAGGATTGCCGGTGCCCCAATGCAGTAGCACTTATTTTACTTGCATCCCTGAAACCATTCAACAAACCTTCATGAGGAAAACTGTTTGAGAGCTCATACTTTTGTCGATCTTTTAAGGTCTTCAGGTCAACAGGACCCATTTAATGCTGTATTTTTTTAAAAAAACAGTATAATCGTGGATTTACAGCAATAAATCTGTGATTGGTGTTCTTTTTTTGGATTGTTTCTTGGTATAAAATATCACTGAAGCCCTGCTAAGGGAAATTTGTGTAGTTGTGAGGTACACTTATTTAGAGAATTTTGGCTGTGATTGTTCCCTATGCATGAAAATTGGTAAGGAAGTGTTTTTCAATGAATCTTAGAATTTCCGAGTTTCATCCATATCCACTGTAGTTTGACTTTGTAAGATAATGTGAGATGTTATGACTGCTAACAACAAGACTTCCACTATAACCACATTTTTTGACACCCCTCTCAATTAAAGCCTTTGATTTTTCTTATCAGGGCGCAAGAAATATTGTGGTCATATTATTAGACTTCTATTTTGACCATTAGATAAAGTGACAACTTCCTGTCAGCCCATTAACCAATCAGATGCTCCCATTTTCTTCCTTTTATTGTTTTTTATGGCAGTGTCCAATCAGGAACACCTAAATGTCAACACAAGAAAAAAAAAATAGCTACCTGTCATTGCCTAACAGAGTAAAAAATGTGTGTTCTTTTATAACATTGAGACCTGAAATTGATTCAAAAAGAGGCACAAATGACCTTATGAAGAAACAAAAGAAAAAAGCATTTGGTGGAACAAGTGTAATTTATATCAATAGTTTTATACTTTTTTTGCATTCTTTATTTTTTTCTCCTGATAGCCAAAGCTAACCTAGCACACCAGATGGACCTTTAAATGCATTTCACTTGTCCATCTGGGAAAGAACTCAGAGAAAGTGTTTGGGGAGGGCTGAACCTTTCAGAGGCATATCAAGCAGGTGATTGGATGATCGTTCAGTTTATTCCATTTGTTACGAGCCAATGAGACAATGTTGTTGGCAGGCACTACTGCAGCGGTGTGAAGAACAGACTTCGTAAAACAAACTGTTGCCAAAACATGTAGAAAGCGGAGTGTAAATATCCTATCTAGCGAGAAGTTTGTCAAGTTGTTGTTTGTTTTCCATTTAATATATAAATGCAGTCCAGATCTGATGAAACTGCTACCAAAGCTGTTAGCATCCATGCTAATCTCAGTGCGAGCAGTCACTTCCTGCTGTCATCACACTCATAGCTCCCAAGCCTTCCTGCCTTAAAGGACACAGATTGGGCCGTGCCACTTTGGGCCGAGCACAATCTTCATAAACTAGAGCTTGGCAAGATGGATCTGCCTGATTACAGACATTGAATCCATCTACACTGCAAGGTTAAGCCAAAGCTTAACAGAACCATATTAACAAGTGAGACGGTTTGTTCATCATTGATCAAAGTGAATTTCTTTTAGTTCTATTGAAATTATACTCCAATTTGATATTTAGTTTTGTCTCATTTATCATACAACTTTTAATGCATCAATGTGACAAAATCACAGCAAAAACATTCTGATAGCTTAGGTTAGGTTGTCCTGGATGGAAAGGATGCCCTTAACCTGGTTGTGCGTGACAGGGTTGAGGTTCTATGTGTTTTATTGCAAAAAATCCAGGGGGGTTAAAAGATAATAAAAAATAGCAAGTAAGAAATGTCCTTCCTTCAAATCTTTACAGCTTGAAGAACATTTGGCATCACAAACAGGCAGAATGCACAAACAAGACAATTCAGTCAGACTACAGGGCCAAACACCTACTAAAGCTAACTCTATCTCATCTCTATCATGAGGAGGAGATTATTGATGTTTTTATTATGAAGTTTTTTTTGTTGATGACATTTTCACTGATGCTTACTCTTAGTAGAAATGATATTTACATTATTAGAAAGCTTAAAGGATGGCAAATGTTTTTGGTGATGCCATTCTGCAGGTGTTTCTCACAAACCAAAGTATCTGATGAACCATAATTTTGACACAAAGATGACAGTGTGGAGAAATCAAAAGCAGATTGCCAAAATAAAGCAGACCATCCTCAGGGGAAATTCAATTTGTGTAGCCTGGACTCCATAAAACCTAATCCAAAATTTTTCAAAACTTCAATCAAACCTAGAAATGTCAACCTAAATCCATCAAATAGTTTTTAAGATTTCATATTTGACCAAGCATGTACTAGTACCATCCCTTGAGCTACATGAACACCACATGAATGAATAAAAATGTCCTCGTATGACTACATCATAACGTTATGAATAATTCACCAACCATTTATTTTACTTAAGTAGGGAGTGTGTTTCTACAAAGTGTTATAATTCACCTGTTGTAATCTTGAACCTCTTAAAAGATGAAATATAATCCACATGACAGATTTAATGACACCTCTGCGAGCTCTGTAAGCTGCTTGACTATGAAGACCCGGACCCTGGGTGCTCATGTTAAATCAAAAACAATTACATAACATTTTCTCATGTTTCCACAAGCACATTTAACATAGCTACAGGACGGTATTGCAGTGATCATGTCAGTGTGAGAGATACGCAGGCCGCCGAAGTGTCCGTGCTGTAATGGACGACCAAGGATGAATCAATGCTCAAGGGGTGATAGACTACACAGCACGGATGGAGAATTAATGAAGAAGAATCATGCGGTGTCGGAATGCGGTCGCAATTCTGCTCCTGCTGAGCGGCTGAAATGCAGTCAGTCGCACAATCAAAAAAAAAAATTGCAAGACCATCCTTTTAAGGTTCTGCCTCTGGCCACTTGAAAACGTGTCTCTGAACCACAAAAGATGATGCAGTGTATTGCTCTGCAGACAAGCGGGGGAGCAAAATAGATGTCCAAATATTTCCATGGCTCCTGTGGCCTTCTACTTGCATAGTCCTGGCATGAGCTCATTGGAGTGCGGCGAGTTTGTGCTCTCTCAGCACTGTTCTTTCCCAGTCTGTAAGTATCAATGTCGAAGCTAACTAGGCATTGACAAAGTCCTCTGAGCTCCCTTTCCCATTACCCACCAGACTGTGGCTGTGTTTGGTATTGAGGCTGGAGGTTTTAATAAAGGCAGATAATACTCTTGTAATACCAAAGAAGAACAGGTCAGGCTGTAAAGTTTCACTTAATCCTCCCTTTTATGACCTAAATCAAAACAAAGCAAAACTGGAGACAAACATGAATCATCACCACAGGCTTACAGGCAGCACTTAAATGCTATCTTGTGCTGTTCTGCTGGTAGTGTTGGTAGTAACTAGTCCTTTGTAATCTATTACTAATAGCATTATTATTTTGAGTAGGGGCATTACAATTTTTATAACAATAATCACAGTTACCAAATCGATCAATGCTTAATAACTGAGATGATTTCATCATAATTATGTGTCTGCATAGTGATAAGGCAAAAACCTTTTTTGTGTTTTTGTTGCTGCAAGATGCAAAGAACATTGTCGTCTATTGTTAGCTTTTTCCCTGCGGATCAATTTCTGGAAGAGGAAAAAATAAGTAACTTATAAGAAACTCAGATTGTTAAATTTAATACTAAGTGATAAGTAAGTTAATTTGTTAATTTTCAAAGTAGTAATGAGTAAAAAGCAGTGTACTACTGTTTTTGAGTAACTTGCTCAACACTGGATGTATGATGCCAGAATAAAAGGGTTAACTGTATTGGCCCAAAACTGAAATTCAGTTCATCAGTGTGAGCTTTTCCACATGGTCCAGAAGAATGAGTGCCCTCACATATCCACAGAGACATTTATTATCTCATGCTATCACAGAGAGTAAGCCAAAAACAATTTTGCACTAGCTGACGTCTAAAAGATTGTTTTTACTCACAATTAAGACTTGCCCTCTAAAACAAGTGCCACACTGTTTGCAAAAGGTTCGACAGGCGACTAAACAACAAATGTTCACCTTAAAAAAACATTCAACAAAATATCATCTGCAATTTTCCCTCCCTTCTTTGGTTAAATCTTCTATCAACTTTGGTCCTGATCAAACTAGAGTTGAGATTTTCCTGAAAAAATCCAGCCCGACCCTCTGAGCCCATAAACTTTCTGTCCAAGCCTGGCCTGGCCTATCCCTACACCAGTGATCATCAGCTGGGGGCCACATCAGGCCCTCCACAGCTTCCTTTTTGAAACCCTGAGTATTATCAAATTCAGAAAAAATGTGTTGGAAAAAATACTGTTGTGTTTTTTTATCTTTTCATTGTTGAATCCTCTCATCTAATAATGCATCCCCCATTTCATTATTACAGTTCCCGAAGAGGGAAATTGCTAAAATGTATCAATTGCCAACTGTAGCTGGCAGCAGTGTATGTGATAGGGACTGATCTCACTTTTAAAGGCTAAGAAAGGCATACAGTTCTGGAAAAAAAATAAACGAACTGAATATGAACTGTGTAAGTAATTGTATGCTAATTAGACCAAAATGTTTGCATTGTTTCAAATAATTTTAAAGTTTGGCCCCCATAATGCATGTCAAGAAAAAAAATGGCCCTTGGACATATGTAGCTGATAATCCCTGCCCACTTTATTTATGGGCCCAAGCCTGATTCAGACCCAACATTTTTCACTGTCCTGGCTTCAAAATTAAGGCTTGTAAGTGCAATTTATCAAATGTCTTTAATTCGCAAAAATTTCTTCAGATGAGACCTGAATGAATGCATCATGAAGGCATGTGCTATAGGACAAAACAAGATGAAGATATTCCATACCTTAGACTTTCCTCTGCTCCTTGACAGCATTAACTCTCAAAATAAAACTTTATTTATGGATCCTCAAGCTCTATTTTCTTTATTTCTTTGTAAAAGAGGCTGAGTTGAGGCAGGACTTTGAGCTGTGTGGCTAGTTTTTGCCCCATTCATGCTGCTGTTTGAAGCTGTAATATTCACGCGCCTGTGATGCTTAACCTCCACTCTGAGTGTCACAGAAACCAAATGGGGATCAAGTTGACCACCATTTGCTGAATCTCCAGAGGTAGTATGAGATGAGTAATATTGTAGAGAGGAATGTATGCAGACCCAGTGGGGGATAGGAACGCTGTGAGTGTGTGACTCTGCCTTGGTGTTTATTGTTGCTCTCAGCCCACACCCCAAAGCCCTATTGCACTGTGAATTGACACAAATACATCCTCTTGCAACTAATGTGAATTTCTTGTGGTGTAATGATGAATGAGCTTCTTGCTTTGGAAATTCTAGCAATATGCCAAAGCATTCGTCAATGTAGCACAGTGTCAAAAGTCGCAAGTGTCATGGGTGTGATGTATTTGTGGTGCTTTGGCGTAAATGCACTGTGAAAACAGCTCGTAACATCCTGCAGGCTTGTAACCATGTCTACCATGCCCTGAACTATGCTTAACCTTAAATGCTAAGTATAGTCAAAACAGAGGAGTTGGGAAAAAGCTGACTTTGTACAGTGTGGACACAAAGACAAGAACTATCGAAACTACAATATATATCAGCACCATATTATATCAGCAGTGAAATTTACCTTTTTAACATGGAGTGTGTATGTGACTTTCGTAAGTTCTGCAGCCAGCCCCAAGTGGACAATCTACGTACTGCAGTTCCTCCTGCATTACTTTCATTTTTTTGCTCTGACTGAGAGGCAGAGATTGCTGTTTGTTTCCTCCTCTTAAAAATTGATAATATGTTACAGAACTGGCATTTGCGGAATTTAAGTCAAGAAAATAACTGAATAAAACCAAAAGAGTGAAAAATATTACTCTGTTGTATCTCTATAACAGTTTCTTGGAGTAGCCTTTTTTTCCTTAATGGTCCATAAAGGTATTTTTTTTTTTTTTTTTTACAAATGAGGTATTATGGAGCCTTGAGGCAACTGAAATTGAACATTTTCAAAATTCGCCAAGAAAAACACCTTCTTACAAAAATCATGGTAACAGCCAAAATGATTGCCAGTTTAAAAGTATAGAAAAACACATTTTAGGACAAAACTGTCCTTAATAATAAAGGAGTGCTAATACCTGAAACACTTAACTCTGAGCAGTGATCATCCTGGGCCTGGAGTGTGTATGAAAACTTCATTTATCGTCTGATGGATTAAGGTATGGATTCCTTGGGGTCTGTAATGTCTTTTAATGTGAGCCTGCTGTTATGAAACTGCTATTTCTATAATTCCCCCCTCTGTAGTTATTTTCATAAGCTGGGATCCAAATGGAAAAAGTCGTCAGAAAATGTTAAGCGGACCCTCTTTAGGGGGATAAGCATTCTTTTCAACTGCAGTTCAAATCCCCCATAGAGAGACTCTCTTGCGGCATTTAACCAAACGAATAAATTGACATAAAATGTATTCCTGATAATGCAAACATGGGGGAACAGAGGAGCCAGAAATAACTCTAGCAGGCAAAAAGATGTGGAAGAGATTAAGGCTTAACCCACGAAATAAGCGAGTGGAGGCGGGAGGTTTGGAAAATGAGATGGAGGGAGGAGGAGGTGAGGAGATGGTGTCTGCAAGGGTGAGTGTGTATGTGTGTGGGGAGTCCACAGAGGGTTAGGAGAGTGAGAACTTAGCTGAGAGGTGGGTGGGTGTGTGTGGGGGGGTGGGGGTCGACCCTGTGAAAAGGAACTCATAAAAGTCACATTTGTTGGTGATGCATGAGGAAGTGAAGCCAGCTTTGGCACATGTGTCTGTGGTGCTAAATTAACTGTTAACACAAATAATCAAAGTGCAGGGCCCATTGAGCGCTGGCGCCAGTGAAATGAGGGGGAGAGGCTGGCTTGCTGGTCTCTCTGAGAAGTCGCAGCAGACGAGCTTTAGCGGCGAGCGAGCAGGTGGAGGTCTACCAGGGGCTTTCACAGGATGGAAGTGCTTACAAAACAGGCCGACCAGCCCACTGACAGAGGAAAGCACCGCAGCACTCCTGCTTTTTCCAGCTATTGTGTGTGAAGCGTGCTTCTCTTTTTAGATTTTTTTTTTGTAAAGCCTGACTTATTTGAAGGACATGGCACCAGCAATTACCTCCATGACTGACTGGCTGATGGTAATTAAAATGCCACTGCTATGACCTTGAGGGTTTTGTTTTTGCAAATAGGAGGTCCATACAAGTTCACTTCCACTTTTGAAGCCTTGTTGTGAAAGAAAAGGTCAAACAAGCAGCCACAGAGTTACTTCAAGCTAAGATTATCTCCTCTGTGCAGATATTGATGTAACTTAATGTGGATCTATTGATTCACGAAAATGGAATAAAATGTCCCATTGACATTCAGAAGAGCAGATTTTAAACAACTAAAGATATTTTAGTTTCCCAGAGCACAGTTTATTGAGATGATCACAAATCTAGGTTCAGTGCTCAAGTTCGTCATGATTCACCAGGAAGACAAGGGGTTCAGCTCTTAGATCTTGTGCTCACATCTAGATGTGTCCTTTGTGAGCATAAGTATCAAAATCCGATGCTTATGTTATATCAGCACCAACACATCCAAAACCTCTCAGAAGCAATCACAACACAGATTTCAGTGCTTCATTTCAGTACCATTCATAAAAAGTCAGAGCAAATAATGCTGAACCATCTCTGCTGTTTCTGCTCTGTAAGCTATATTTCTTTAGTTTTAGAAATGGTAACTACAAGTAATAGAGGCTGATCACATGGTCTACAATAAAAGTTAATATGATTAGTGCTCCCTTTTCTCTTAATAGTTCTGATTCAGGGACTGTCAAAGCAGCTGCATGTTTCAAAAGTATCAATTAAGCTACAGTATTTAAAAAAAACAAAAAAACAAAAAAAAAACAACCCAATACCCAACCCAAGTTGGGCAAGACTTTGGGGCCTTTCACACAGAGATAAGTTTAGGAGTATCTGCAAAAATATGTATTGTATGGGCGTTCTGTCCAAATGGAACTGGCATTTTGGGAGCCCAAAAATACACATTTTTGAAACCAAGTCCCAGAGTAAATACATTTCAAAACCCTGTTCTTGTGTCTCCATGTTTGCAACAAATATGCATATTTCAGAAACAATGATCTCATAACCCCACATTTCCCCCTTAAACCATATGTGCAAACCTGGACAACAAAAAAAAACAATGGTAGGATAAAGTGTTGCATTCATGCTGCATAAGCTACTGAGCTTGTTGTCGCTTTTAAACCAAAATCTTCTGTTTCTATATGACCCCAAAGAGCAACAAGTGGACATGGGGAGCAGTGTATGCCATATGTTCTTAAATCTTTCTTGTTGTTGTGTTTGTTTACATCGTGTATGTTTATGCGCATGCTGCTTGTCATCTTCACTGGTTTTGGTGTATGTCTGTGGGAGGGTTATTAGTGCCGCTTACAGGCCTGGCATATGCACTACAGCATTTTCAGTGTTTCTGTGTGGGCAAATTTTATGAAATGATGCCATGTTCACGGAAAACTTTAAAACTTTAAAACTTTAAAACCAAAATGAAATAGATCAATTTTGTCTTTGTGTGGACAGAACCTCAACCTCAATTTGTGCCGAATGATGCAATAATGGTGCGTAAATGGTCACTTATCCTCCCTTCACAGACAAAAATATATTCATGGATTTTAAATTGCAGCCATCAATGCCTACACACTCATACATCTCTTACATTATAGATTATACAAAAAAACAAACAAAAAAAATACTAACAAAAAACAAACTAGATGGCATAGTCTAATGCCTTTATTGTTGTCCAGCAGAAAATTGGCTCCTGTCTGATCTGCGCCCTGCTGTTTTGTTGTAGATGTCTGCCTGTGATTCCAGGTGTGTTAAAGCAGTATACAGTATGTGCCTAAAAAGTTCCCCAATTTTCCTTAAAGGTGTGCAATAATAGTAATAGTTTGTGCAATCTTACACTGCAGTGGATGAATCATAGAACAAACCCCCCTTTTTTCACAGATATGAACAAATTGAACTTAAGTACAAACAACAAACGTATTTATGCTTCATGTGAAATAGTGGTAACTGACAACAACACTGTCTTGCCAGCAATGTCAGGGATCACACTATGCAAAGTAATAAAGTAGAGTTCTTAGATTATTTTTTTCTTTTATCAGGTGACAGGCCATTTTGCAAGTCATGCTATCTATTTGGAAAACTGGTAAATGAGCACGGGGTCTTGTGCACATTTGACCTGCGAGGTGTGATATATTTTCTTTAGATTGCACACAAAATCATGTAAATGGAAAGGTGTCAAAACTTGCCTCCTAAATATTTGTAATTTCTTGCAGCTAATTCACACCTTTGGCGTGTACAGGCCTGTAGAGTGTGAATGTATAGATGTGGCCAGTCACGTTGAAAGATAACCTTGCAGTGCAGCTGGACCCCCCTTATTTAATGTCCATCTGTTTAATGTAAAATCTGGCTTGCTAAGCTCCAATCTGCAACAATTGTGAGCTGCCCAAAGTGGGATGGCCCAATCAGCGTCCTTTGGAGCAGGAAGAGGTGGGACCTACGAGTGAGACAATAGCAGGAAGTTCTGCCCATTCCCAATCACTGTTCATGAGCTCTTTTTGAGATGGACTTGTGAAATTTATTGAATTGTCCATCTAGTGTGTCACATTGGTTTAAGTGAAGACATCTACAAAATCTCCATACAAGCTCCTTGTACAATTTACATTTTACAACTCTTGGATGTGACAAATAAATCTTTGATGCATAAAAACATGAATGAAATAAAATTATATTGATAGACATTCAGCTGGCTCAAAGCAGAAGGTATCTGATTCAAACCAATATTTATGCAGTACATTATCCCAGCAGCATGAACCAAATAAGAGTGAATCATGTTGACAAGTAAACAGATCAAGATGTTGCTGTTTACAGAGCTCAAGTCACACATGATACCTTTGATTCATCTACAGGAGATTAAACAAATAAGCTGCATCTGAATTTGTGATCACAGCAGTAATCTTTCCCTTTATACATGAACATCTCAGCTCCAGTTTCACCCTGCCAGAAGCAGTGGAGTCGTGAGGGGAAAATGAATACAACAATTTGGAATAAGTAATACCCTGCAGCTCTCTGACATCAGCACAAAAGAAGCATGGCCCCCGATGCTCTCCACTTCCCATGCAGCCCACAACTGGGCCGCAGACCGAGGTTGCCTGGCGCCACAGTCATCATGTGTGTCAGTCACTTGCAAAACTCACTGTTTTCCTTAGAGGATGAGCTAAGCTCCTCCTTTAGCCCTAACGATTTATTTTAGACTCCGGCGTCCAGAGACCCCCTTTTTTGAAATCCCAGTTTATCTTGGCCATGTTGTTTCAATATGAACCAATCAGCTTAGCCTGCAGAGGAATGTCCCCTGAGACTCGCCGTGCTTTCCCAATAGGCCCATTCATTTTGAGGACACAAGTTTAACATCTGGTTTGTATTAACGCTCCCTACAATGGCTCTCATCTCGGGCCCCGTCGCACAGGAGGAACAAGAGGACGATCACTCCCCTCTAAAATATTATTTGATACTGAGACATCTGAAGAAATGATCTGCTCGCTTAAAGTTAAGTTGGCTTTGGGAAGGCCTGGTGGGGAAATATTTCTAAGTTTTAGGGGAATATCAGCATTTCCTTATGCAATTAGCATTGGCTAATAAATTCCATACTTACATGTGTATTGTAGTTGGTGCTTCAAGCAGGGTTAGACGAACTTAGCCACATGACTGAAAAAGAGGAAAGAGGCAAACATTGCTCAGTCCCTGTGTATCAAAACACACCTTAAAGCAGCTCTAAGGCTCACAGATTAAAATGTTATTTTAAGCTATTAGCAGAAGATTAAACAAACAAGATATGAGGCCGAAAATTCTGAGTTTAGATGTACTGGTTTAGTGATTGTTTTGGTTTATACAGAACCATCCTAAATGTTTTCTCCTGGTTAATGTCTTGGTGCTAAGCTAACAGTTACATTGTCTTAGTTACATTAAGAGCATATTACTGCAATTTAACACAATGTGTTAACAGGCTACCATTTGTTTTTCTATTCAGGCTAGCAGAAATAAACAGAAAATTTAAAATCCAAATGTTGTGCACATTTGAAAGGATTTTTTTTTAAGGTTTTTTATTTTCCGCTGTATCTGATATCCCAATAGAAGAGGAAGAAACCGTGAGGAAGAAGACAAACCATGCCCATCATGGTATTTATCAGCAGTAAGAGGCCTGTTACAAAATTAAGAATTTCTCTGTCTTTTGTAATGTAAGGCAATTTTTGAGGAAATGTTTGCATTCAACCAAGACTATACAATATATGCAACATAGATACAGCCAATATAGTAAAAGGTTTAACATAAGAAACTTTATACTTGTTCCCTCTTTTTTTTGTCAAGCACACTTAGTGCAGGGCATAAAGATGGATGCTAGTGGAAAATATGAAAGACTCCTGCACTGCACGCCAAAACACTTTGTGCCAGGCATTCAATAGGCCCCATTTGCTGAAAAGAATAGCTGATCAGTGCCTCTTGCAAATATTAAATTTTATAGTCATTAAGTAAGTAAAATGTATTTCAACCTATATCTGACTCTCAGTGGAAAAAGTGCGTTTCCTTGCTTGGTAAACTGTTTCAGATCTAAAATGAGTTCTTCCAGTTTGACAAAGATTGACGGTACAATCCATATTTGGTGCTGCTGGATGTCTCCTTCTCAGTTAGGCTGACCTTCAAGTTTTGTGAAATCACGCTCTGTGCCACAGTGAAACCTTACACAAATCCCTATCATACCAAACAAGAACACTTGAATACTCCAATAATTGGAGTATTCAAGTGTTTCAGGCTTAGTGTGTATGGGTGGTTTGTCCTCCATATGAACCAGCAGGTGTGCCTCTCAGGTAAAGGCTGCTGCTCCCTCCTCCTGATAACGCAGACACTTTCTCCTCCCACCTCAGCACCCTCCCTTTATTCCTCTCCTCAAGTTTGTCCTTCTACCTCTCTGCCTCTCTCTTACTTTATCTTCTGAACCACCCCGGAGAGCAATGCATCGAGGTGTCTGCCAGTAACGCATGCCAAATGAAGAGCAAGAAGGGGGAGCAGAAGAGGGTGCTCTAAGTCTCTTATCTGGGTGTTATTGAATTTTTCTTTCAAGAAATAATTCTTCTGAAGCAACCTTCAATTAGATGGTGTACAGAAGATTGTAGTAGCTTGACCACAGTGTTAAGGCTCTCTCACTCTCTGCTTTATCATATCGGTATCTGAGATGGAGCTTTTAACTTTATGAAAATGAATTATGAGCTTGTTATCTTCTGTTATCACTGGCTTAACTGGTACCTAAAACAGCTCATGCATGTTATTTATCACCGCTTCACTGATGTTTACACTGCTGGTTCTGTCTCTTTTTCCTTTGAAGCTGCAGTGGACCCTGTAGTTGTAAGAGAAATAATTCTGCACCGTATAATATCCCCCAATCCATCTGACCTCTTTAAATCATCATTACTCTGTGAGATATTTGCTGTTCTTGCAAACAAATAAATTGTTTTCCGGCTCAGTGTTCCTGACTGCAGCACAGCACAGCTTGCATTACAGCTTCTCAGATCAGCGTGACACACTCCCTCCAGTCTGTTTGAACAGGGTTAATCCTTACACACACATTTTCACATTACTGCAGTGATATAATGTTCATTCATCCAGTGTCGCTCCTCTGACTGCCTACTTACTCACAGGAGTAAATTCATCAGCAGACGTCTCATGGTGCAAAATTAACCTGGGAGAAACATTTTGTCGGATTTCAATTCAAAGTGTGTTTGCTATGTTGTGGTTATATAACCTGTCTGCATTGGTGCATTTATTCATAGATTATTGTTTTAGAAAAGTGAAAGTATGCGCCTGTATTTGCTTCACTAACAATGCAATGAAACAGTACATGCAAATCCTACAGCTGATCTGTGGGTGCCTGCCATTTTGTGAGGCTTCCTCATCACCTCAGCAAGTCTTCTGGCTGTGATAGCCACATGAATGGTTTGGACAAAGATATTAACTTAGATTTTTGGCTAAGGTGCACCAGGAATAAAAAAAAAAATGCCACTTGAATGTCATGGACAGGAGAGGGGGAGGAAAAGACATGCCCACCCACTCCTTCATGCCCTCAGCCACAGTATCTAAGGTGCTTTTCACACCCACAGCTTGGCAGCTTGGCCAACATGCTTTGTTCCAACTCAGTTGATAAAAAATATAATGCTACAAATTTGCATATTTCCTTTTGGATCATTTCACGTTTGGCTTTATCTCATTATGCCACAGCTAGTGTTACAGTATGACTGTGAGTCCTGTTGTACACCAGCATTTCTCAACCATTTTTTGTTAAGGAACCTTTAAGAAAGGTGAAGAACCATAAGCCATCCCAGTCAACATGTGCTCTTGAAAATGACACATATTACATTCCTCAAACCACCAGCCTACATACAAGGGGTTGTCATCTGACATATTTTACAACAACTCGTTACTGTAAGTTATCACTGATGGAAATTCTGAGCCTGGGACAAGACACGCATCCTCCTATTATTGTAGCAGCAAGGAGGCCAGCTTCAGAGGCTTTCTTAGGTGATTTTGTTTTTGTTTTTATTTTGTTTTTATCATTACTCGCTTTTTTCAGTGATTGGACTATTTAACCAAGAAAAACATATAATTTCGGATTTCCTCACTGCTGGGGTATCACTGGATGGAGGTGATGTCTCAGAGTCAGAGCTATGATGATTGTTTGCAGCAGCTGTTTCATGTGCACTTTCCAAAAACTTTTAGCAAAGAAAAGTACTAGACAATTTTGTCTATGCCTATATCCTGCATAACCGTGATAACATTTGGTTTACTTTTTTATGTGTTTCAGGCACCACTGAGAAAGTCTGAAGTTGCTCCTGTTGAGAAAAGCTGCTCTACATTATGGGAAAGAAGCTAGCAGGCTTAGCTATCTACAAAATAAGTCTTTTTTATAGAGGAGGTCAAAGGTCTTAAGAACGGTTATGGAGATGAATATATTTATTTATATTTGACACACCTTATAATACAAATGTAAACAAACCCAGTGCACAAGCAAGAGGGGCTTTTAATGCTTACTCTTGTCTACAGCAGACTAAAGAGGATGCCAGATAGCATAGTAACTTATTGCACCATAACACCTGTTGAAATGACCGCAGAGAAACTGTCAGCGATGTGAAAAACCTGTTGCTATCTTCATGGTTTGTTGTGTCTTAGCACAGAAAAGGACTCTATGGGATCCAAAACATTATTATTAAGTAATACTTTGTCATCGGCCTGGTTCCCTGGTAGCCATAATGCAGTTATTATTACTACTGTTGCCAATTAAACTACTATAACAGTGTGATGAGTTAACTCGTCACCCTATTTGTGCCCGTTACTGGGTCGATTATGGCTTCACTGCAAATGAACTGCTCCTGTGGTTAAGTGGAAGGGAGCGGAGACCATCTCCCTCAGGCAAGCTCAGTTGATTTGTTTCTATCAAGACAGGGATTGATTGCTGTGTTTATTTATATTCAAATAAATTGTGCCAAACAGGGACAACTTTCTCAAATGATCTTTGTTTGATTACTATCTAAGAGTCTCAGCTTCTATTATCTATTCCATTATTGGCCATGATACCATAACCAGCCAACACTCACAACATGAAATAATATGCACCCGTACAAAAACTGGAGATTGTATTTTATCAGCTTTGTTTCATGCCATACATTGTTTATTGTGGATTTCAGGCAAATAAACTACACTTCCCACAACACTAGAGTGTCGCAGAGACATGAATGATTACTTAAGAGCCCATATTTTGCCCTGCCTTGGGTTCATATATCAGTTTAAGGACTGCAACAGAATGTTTAATCGCTAATGTACGATAAAAAACACATAGTTTTCACAAACTGAGCAACCCTAATCCTTCTTTATTCCCAGCCCTTCTCAGTCATTGCTTCCACTGTACTATAAATGGAGGAAATATTAACAGCTTCATAACTCTGTACATGTCATGCTCTGTGTGCATGCCCTTTATGCTTAACTTTTAATACAAATGAGAGGTATGCTATCTCTCTTGCTTATGATAATAATAATAATAATAATAATAATAATAATAATTTTACTTGTATAGCACTTCTAAAAACAAAGATTTACAAAGTGCTTAAACAAACAGACATGGATATACAGAAGACAATGCAATAGAGCTCAAACAAAAAAAGGAAGTAACCAACAAAAAGCACAGTTCAAATCAAGAAACCATTGCATATACACAAATGGCCTAATAAACCCAAGCACAATAACAATTAAGAGGAGAAAGCATGAGAATTGCTGGTCTCCCTCAGACCAACAGTGCTCATGGGAGGGAGACAATTTCAAGGAACATGAGGAAAACCTGGGACCCCAAAGTGGGCATGACAATCTAGGCCCAGGCGCTCAACACAGTCAGTAAAACACAAAGGGCCCCCAAACCATAGGGCTAGAAACACCAGAGACCACATCAAGTCTACTCAACTTTTGCTATGCTTCTTCATGCTCAATTTTCAGCTCAAAGTCTGACACCAACAATATGTTGAGCATGAACTGTCTAGTTTGTGCCTGATTAAGCTGCTAACGTGAATTAACTGATACTATACTGATCCACAAATCCAACTGCATCGTTTCTGCCACAAGGAGGGTATGTTTTTGTTATGTTTGCCAGTTCGTCCATCTGTGAGCAAGATAACTCGAAACATTCTCAATGGATTTGGAAGAAATTTTCAGGGAATATTGTTCATATCACAAAGAAAAATAATTAGATTTTGGTGATGATCTAAATAGGGAGGTGGATACTGGGGTTTTCTTTTAAAGATTTGTCAACATTGGGAGATTTCCACATTTTTCCACATTTTTGATAATAACTTGCCCAAAAATGTTGGAACTGCCTTGGCAGAGGGTTTTTTGCTCTCAGGGCATTTCTAGTTTAAGTGCTGAAGTCAGACTTGGAGAATTTTGGTCTATTAGGATTTTAGTGCATTTTTAAAGTCCAGCTTTTGTTAGAATAACAAAGTAAATATACTTTTTTTTAACTGCATGTGAGGTTACTGAGTGTGATGAAAAAATTTTAACGCTTCACAGGTTCAGTGTTCATTAATTTTATTGGAACTGGGCACAAAAGAAAAGGTATAGCTAGGCCTGAAATTGGCATTAAGTATTAGACCTGGATATGAAACTAGGGATGGACATGGAAGCATATGCACAAAGTCATGATGGTTCATCGGGGAAAATTTCCTTAATGCTTAGAATTTATTTTGACTGTAAGAGTCAGACACAAAAAACACTGTTTGTCACTGCAGTCAGTATCAGTAAAGTGATGTTATTTCTTCTTACCAATTAGTTTTCACAGAGACATGCCACAACAGACTGCTCAACAAGTATTCATCTAAGACATCAGCTGAACATACAGGCCAAAAAGATCATTTATATATTTACTCATTTACAAACCTTTATACATTTTACCTTCATGAAAAACTGTCACTAATGTCTGTTTGATCCACATCTGGACAGTATGAGGAGGTAGATGTTAGGGTCACTTGTTCACAGGCAGTAGTGTTGTCTCAGACTTCATGTTAAATCCTGACCATGCTCCGTCTATGGCGTCTCTCTGAAGCCCAAACATTTTGACCTCTGAGCTCTTGGGAGGTTTGGTTTACAGCCTGAGTTAACAGAGCTGATAGCATGCTGAGAAAGCTGCTCATTTGATCTAGCAGAGTGCCTGCCCTGCTCTGTTTTACAACCACTGTCATCTTGACGACTAACAAAGAAACATTTATTATTGTCTAAGATAACATAAGCATGTTTAGGATCCATTTCTATGAGTCCATGGAGACTTAGTATGAATTTATGATAGCACAAGAACTTTTCAGTGATCTGTAATTGTAAGATAGGTGGAGTATGTAATGCTTTTATCAGAGTCTTATGGTAGTAGTAAAGTGTGGTGGGTCATGTCATGTGTAATGTCAGGACACAGACTACTCTCCTTGTTTAGTCTTGGGCAGGAAAAGGAATCATAAACATGACGAGTCACTTTCTGTGGTTTACAAAAGGCAGCACAGATTCTGCTTTATAATGTATTGTAAACCCATCTGACTTCTCACTGGAGGGTGAATTGTATTGACTTCCAGTGTGAGTGTGGTATGTGGATCACTGTTTATAGCGTCAGAGAAAGCATCGGAATGCCTAATATATTTAACTTTAATCCTGACATTTGAAGAAAAATTGTTTTCAATGTGCTGTGAATTATATTATATATAGCAACATGTATGATATTGTCACAGTAAATGTCCTTAGTTGATTACATTTTCCAGTTTAAACTAATTTTTACGTTTTTTTTTCTCTCCAAATGCACAACAAATATTTCACGGGAGAGATTCTCCCAGAAATTTACATAGTCCAATGCACAAATACAATACTTTGCAAATACTTTCACATATCTATTTAAGTAGAGTAGCCATGGACACACAAATGTCCTAACCTGACCCACCAGATGGACTGTTCAATACATTTCACTGGTCAATCTGGGACAGAGCAGATAGAAAGTGTTTGGAAATGGGCAGAACATTTTAATAGCATATCCGTCAGGTGATTGGACAATCCTTCTGTTAATCACATTCATTACGACTCAATCAGATAATGTAGTAGGCGGGCGCTACTGTGGTGGTGTAAAGAACAGAATTTTAACCACTTTGTAAAACAACTCTCTGCAAAACATGTTGGAATTGGAGTGAAAATATCCTTTCAATAAAGAAGTTTGTAGTGCTGTTATTAGTTTCTCATTTAATAAAGAAATGATCCAACAAAACTGCTGCTGCTTAGCATTCATACTAATCTCTGCACAAGCAGTCACTTCATTCTGTCAGCTCGCTCGTAGCTCCCACCTCTGATCTCTGATTGGTATGTGCCACTTTGAGTCACACACAATTGTTGCAGATTGGAGTTTGGCAAAACGGATCTGCTTGATTATAGACATCGAATCAGGCAGGTCCAGCTGGACTGCATAGTTACAAATGTCCACCCCTGCGTGAAAACATAAAATCTGATGGTAAATTCAGAATCTAGGCTTATTGTGACAACACATTGAATCATTTTAACTATACCTGCCCCCCACCTTTTATCTCCATCTATAGAGCTCCACCAACATTAAAGAAAGCATACAGCTGTACTCGTGTACGAAAATGGTGACGGGCTATGTTTGAATTCTGCTCTGAACAGCTTTATCTTTTGTGTATAACATAGCATTGGCGCTATGTTTTCTATGTCCGGAGTATTATTACCATAACTCTGTCAAAATTTGTCTGATTCAAAAAATTCTAACAGTGTTGGAAAGCTGTGACTTAGGAGCTTGCACACGTCTGGTTTATTACGGTAGTCTCAACCACATGACGTAGGCACCCGTTGGAAAACATCAGAAATATTGCAAGATATATTCAGTACCATAACGCCTCGAAAGTTTGCTCAATCGGGAAAATTCCTGACAGAGAGCTGAGAAGCTGTGCTTTCTGTCAAAATATAATATGTTTGGTATTTATTACGGTAAAGTGAAACAGCACTGCCGAAACTGCCGCTTTGACAGAAGACGTGGGAGAAAAAGAGAGCGAAGGAAGAGAGGAAAAAGAGACAGATCCAAAGAGTGGTGTTTTATTCAAAATATTAGATACGTTAGATTGTTGCATTTGTGTGTCTGCGCGTGTCTGAGTGCCATTTTTAGCCCCAGGGGGTAAAGGATTAAAGAGATCATGAGATACTTTTTCAAGTTTTATAGGCTCTTTAGTGTGCTTTTTACATGTCTCTTCTGATTGATGAAGTACTTCTGTGCACAAGACAACAAAGTCTGCAACATCCAGACTTCTCCCTTACAGTGAACAGTGCCAGTAGATACCTGTAGCAGCCAATATTATAGCTGATAATGAGAGCACACCACATTTAATTGCATTTTTAGTTATATTAGCCTGATCTTTGGAAGTCAATATGGAGCAATTTCAGTCACAAATTTAATAAACCAACACAGAAGTTTAGTTTTTTTGTTCTTTTTAAAAATGCATTTTAATTCATCCAGTGTCACTGAAGTATCAACTACTACTACTGAGACTTGCTGTGGTAAAAATCTTTTTTTTTATGTAGCTTTAATAATGTTGTTTTAGAGCCAGTCTACAACATTTCATCCAGTTTTAGACCCTTCAGGCAGCTGATTGTTTCCTCTTATTTTTGCTCAATAGTAAATCTGATTCAGATCATCCATGACGCCAAACAGCATTTATTCCTAAGCGTTATCTTGTGTTATTATGTCAGTATTCAGTAATGCATCCCAGTCTTTTTAAATCTCAAAAGCCCTTTGTTTGCTTGAATGATTTAGAAAAGCAAAAGTTAATACAGATGCAGAGAAAAGGGATAATAAGTGATGGGAAACTGCTTTCAGATCAAAGTTGGTTGTTTAGCTGTTGTTTCAGGCGTCCAACAGCACATAAATGCACCATGCTGGCTTCTAAATCCACCCATGCTAACAACAGCATTACGATGAAACAATAACAGAACACAGAATGAAGCAAACGCTGACTATGTAGATTAAGTTTCATTTGTCTCTCATCTGTTTTAAAAATATATATGCACACTCAAATCCTGTTAGCCCTGGTTTGCTATGGAGAAAGTGTTCAGCAGAATGTAAATTACATGTGACTTGTCATCAATTTGCAAAATTATGCAAAACCAGCAGAGTGACCTTTGGAGTAAAACTGAGACACAGCTTAATAAGTAAGAAAAAGGTCAGTGAAAGTTACATTGGAGCAATCTCCTGCAGTGAAAAAAGGAGATAAAGACAGAATCTAAATGTGCTATGGAGAGTTAAAAATAATCAAGATTACAAAACTCTCACCACTTACAGAGACGGGTTTATCCCTGTATCAGATTTTCCTTTGACACATTTAATCAGCACAATCTAATCAGTGATTTTAGATGCCAGAATTATTTGAGTCTCTGGAGCAAGACTGATTTGTAACACAGGTCATTTGTCATTTTGGCAGCAAAAAACTTTCAAGACGTGGGATAATTCTGCAACTGTGACTGCACCAGCATAGCCCAACTTTCTGTTGATGAATGGATGAAAGTAAATGGTAAATATCCTTATCAGCTAGTGCAGCAACTAGAGTTTTGTTCAGGGGTCAGTTCTCTTAGTGCTCTTACCCCGACAGGCTTTTTATTATGTCTCAAGAAAGCCAACACTAAACTTTAATTTGCTTTTAGGCCCATTTTTTTAACCTGTTATGCCCCTGAGCTGCTTCCAAGATAATCCATCCATCCAGCAGATTATTGTGAGTAAACCCCAATTTATTGTAGACTTTGCACAGATGTCCACCGTAACTTACGGAAAACTGATTACATGTCAAAGTCAAAGGTCAGGGTCATACAGTCTTTTGGTCATTTGTTGCTCGTGAACACTGTGGCAGCAAAATGATGGGGGTTTTCTTCAAACTTAACAAAAATATCTACTCTGTCCCAAGGATGAAGGGATAAGATGTTGGGGTCAAAGTTCAAAGTAGTAGAGCCCTATGTTCACTGTTGTTATGTGGATGTGATATCTCAACAATGCTTTGAAGAATTTCTGTTGAAGTTTCAACAAACGTTCATTCTGATTTTAAACTAGACTGAGAAGATTTTAAATTTTTATGGCCAATGTTCTTTGGCTTCATGATCAGCCATGGAGCCAAAATAGTGCATGACGCTGTCAAACGTACAAATGCTGTAGTGGCTTAAAGATTAATTGATTAGTTTTTGGCGGGTGTAAGTCAAGGGTCGGGATCAGATTATCTCATATTCACCTTGGTTGTGATTGATTATCTAACTGACTCAAGGCTAGAGTGGTTAGGTTGTCAAAGGTGATTGTACAAACGTTATCATATTTCATGATCACCTACTGCTGGTTTGAGGTGTCGTCTTGAACTTATGGCAATAGTCCACCCTGACTTAAAGATGAAATGACTGGATTCTGGATGTACATGGTCAAAAGTCCTTGGGCCCCATGATCCTAACCTGACACATCAGATGAACTGTTCAGTATATTTCACAAGTCCATCTGGGAACGAGCCCATCGAAAGTGTTTGGGAATGGGCAGAATCTTTCAAAAGCATATCTGGCAGGTGATAGGTTCTGCTTATCACATTCAATACCAGCCGATCAGATAATGTAGTCAGCGGGTGCTGCTGCCACTATGTAAAATGCAAAACCCAAGCCACTTCGAAGAACAAACTCTTGCCAAAACATGTTGGAAGTGGAACGAAAATATCCATTCTACTGAGAGGTGCTTTCATTGTGTTGAGGTGAACTGAGTAGATTGAAAAGGTCATAGATCAAAGTTCAAAGTCCAAGAATCTAATGGTTATCCCTTGTTAGTGAACACAATTGTTTAACAATGTTGCCAGGAATTTTCCACTAATTTTGCACACATATCCACTTTCACACAAAAAGGAGCTGAGTAGATTTTGGACTTCAGAGGTCTTTTGGCCCCATATTTAAGATTTCTATCCAGACTACCATAAAACCACCCCAGCCATTCTCCTTGTATACCCCTAGAGACATGAAACCGCCAAGTGGTATGTCTAGAGGCCTTTTATTTGAGATGGAAAACCGTGTTAATTCAAATTTAAACCTGTGCAAAGCAGTGCTTCTGAGGAGTGAGCCTGGATTCATAGACAGTCTGTATTGATGGCTTAAAAGATTTGATGTCCCAGTCTTGAAATCTAGGACACAGCTCATAGGTGTTATTTCAAAAAGACCTATTCTCTTCAAACAGTGACAGTACATTTAAGTTATCATATATTCTTTACATAGGGGACAGCTATTTCTAGGCCGAGTTCCATTCTGGGTCAGACTGGAAACTATTTCCTTTGAAAATAAAGACTTGAACCCAGAGCTATAAATCATTAGAACTCAAGAAGATTTATCTCACAATACTACTCTGAGCAGTGACAATATCAGTGTTTCAGACTTTGATATATAGAGTAATTAAACTGAATGGCATAAAAGATGTTGTTCTTTCAACCAAAGTGGGAAATCTGTGTTTTAAATGATTTCACAGGGTAACTATTTTTCCTTAAGCCTCCCATGTCTATAAGTTTAATCCAAAATTCACATAGTCATTATGAGTAATCCTCTGTCCAACTCTTTCCCCCACTTTTAAACAATGTACAGTCGCACATTAGCCAAGGTACCAACAATTTTAATGCCCAAATACTGGCAAAATCTGAGGCCAAAGTCGTTATGTTCTTGTCCATCAAGTTTCGTTTTGAAGAATTTTTCTTTGAACTTTGAGCATGAATCAACATGAAGAATCAAGGATGAATTAATTGGATTTTTATTATGAGTCATGGATCATATGTTAAGATTTTCACGGGCCATTTGTCAAAGGATAAGGTCATGAAGCTTAATCCTTTGCTTCTGAATTTGGTTATATATTTTGTATTATTTTAAATTTTATATAAACAAATTTCTGACTAAATTTAGATTTTGGTTAGCCATTCTTTTACCTGCAATATAGCCTTCTGAACACAATATTTCAAGAATGTTTTAAAGACTTTTCTCCAAAATTTCCACAAATGTCAACTCTGGCTCAGGGATGAAATTATTTAGTGTTGTTGGGCACAGGTCAAAGGTGATGGTAATGGGAATTTGTGCTTATCCTCATCCCCTTGAGTGTGAAATCTCTGGAATACTTAGAGGTCAAGGTCATGGAGCCTCATGCCAGCTCCTTGCTTTTAAATGCCATATCTCAAGAATACCTTATGAGCCAACGCAGTCTGAAATGAGTGTTGGGAGGAACACAATCATAATAGGCCAACATTAAATCTTTGTTGCATATTTGTGATGGTGCATTAACCACTATACCAAGCCAATGTGCCAGGACACAGGAAGTGTACCCTGTTTAAACATGGTACCAAGCACTGACAGGTGTCACACAATCTGGACTTTAAAAGTCTTATGTGTTTTGGCACTGTATAAATTATATAGAGTGAGTACACACTTAAACGTAGGCTGGACAATTTTTTATTTCTTTTAAACTTTTCTGAGTTTTCCCAGAAATATTTGACTTTTTCCAGAGTGCATGGTGTCTCAAAAAGTTCAGCTGTAGGCTAATGATGAGCTACGCTATTTGTATAATAATGCATTTAAGGGGTTGTGTTTTTCACTCTAAATGCCAGGAGTCATCAAAACTTTCTTTTTTATGTTGAAAACTAAAATCCTAAGCTTATTCCTGCTGATTTTTTAGTTAAAGCAGCACTAAGTAATATTCCAGCTTTTTAGCTCTCTAGGGGCCTCTATGGTCGTTGAGTGTAACTGCGCGGTTACAAAAACAGAGCGCCTCACACCGCTCGCTTCTCCTCCTCAGGGAAGAGAAGCGAGCCAACAGGATGTCCCAAGAGACAAATAAACCATGTGGACTGATGAGGTACAGTCTGATCATGTTTCTTAGTTTGTAGTTTTTTAGTGTGGAAGTGTTCCTACCATCCACATCGAAGTTACATAGTGCCAGTGACGGTGATACAGACCCCCTCAGACTATGACAGAGGTGTCATTCAACCTGTTGTAAGGTGATGTACCATCACAATGATTCTAGAAATATAATATTAGGGTGGAAAAACTACGTAGTGTTGGTTTAAGTTTAAAAAATATATAATCATACCCCACTTATGAAATAATAGTGTTTTTTTTTTTCATTTCAAGTTTTAGCCCTTTAAAATGCAAAAAGGGTTGGAAAATGGTTTATTTATTTTACTCTAAGATAAAAAAAAAAATTGTGTTCACCAAAGTAAAGCTGTTTCTTTAAGTAATGGTGCTCAACAACAGTAACTATGTGAACTACTTATTTCATGATTCATAATGATTTGTTGTGGGACGAATCTTCAACCACAAACTCCACAGGGATCACATAATGATGCATGAATTAAAAAAACTTTATAGATTTCAGCTGAAACTCCACCACAAGTTGATTAAAGGGGATCAATGCTGGTACAGTTTATTGCCAGCTAGTCTGTGATGCAGTTACTGTATGAAATGGTGAATTCAACTGCAGAAGTGGGAAGAAATATTTCAGAGAAAAACATTTTTAAAAGAACCTTGAATATTAAGACATGTTAACTGTTAGTTAAACATTTATGTCTTTTTCTGGGTGTTAAACAAAACAAAGAAAAACAAAGGAGATTTTAGGACGTTAAACCCTTTTATGGAATGCTGGAGCACCCTGTATTTAAATTTCATCGCTTATAAAATTTTTTTAACAGGTGCAACTGACCAACAGATGTTTCACAAGTTGACTTAATTGTAAATATCTCAGCTTTATATTGTAACCAGCAGAACACCATTTTCTAAATGCTATTTCACGTGAATGGAAGCAACTTTAAGGGACAGTGCATTGTCTCCATAGAAATGACCCTATGCTTCACTTCCACTTCTGCGCAAGATCTTGCAATCTTGTCCATGATGGCTTTTTTCCATGAAGCCTTCCAAGGAGGATGCAGTCACACGGGCCGAGAAACGACGAGGATGAAAGGCCGACAAATGGAGCTGCAGATTTGTCGTACATGATGAGTGGGCCAGTTTTACTCATAATCAGCATACAGCCTGATCTCTCCTTGAAGTATTTTGCCATGTAATTTGCAGGGTGGAGCACAAAGTACTTCCAGAGAGTGGCTTTACTTCCTGTTGATGAGGTCAAAAAGAACAATAGAGTGCTCATGATGGATCATTGCTCCAGGCATTCTAATGTGCTGTTGAGCTGTTTATTTTGTATTTGAATGTATGTTTACACTTCAAGTACTTCTTTGAAAAAATATTGTTACCCTTATAAGGTGAGAGCTCTTATTCACATAGCTGCGACTGTATCCCTGCAACATTCTAAAATTGTTGAGAATCTTTGGCCTGAAGTGGACTTAATAAAAGAGGCATTAACTTGGTAAGTAATATAAATAGGGTGATGTCTGCAAGCAAGTTGAGGCAGACAGCCCCTTTTCTACTGATGTCACATCTGAAATGACAAACATCTGAAAAATATCACACCATTTAGGCAGCTATTTAAGCTGCGAGACATATTATGAATTATTTTCTCAGTTGTTCTGCCAGCTCTGCCCTGCATCAGAACAGCACTCTTGCTTTTAACCCTCAACAACCCCAAAATTCACCTGAAGGCTCTAATGGGGGCGGATGAAGGGGGGTTAAGATTTTATGACCTTTACATGTTGAAAAGTACGTAAAAAGGAGTAACAATACAGTTCAGAGTGATTTAGTGTCCACCAATCAATCTTTGTTAGTGTAACTGAGTAATGGTTTTAATGGTAAATAAGGGTTAAACAATGAATACAGGCTTACATAATGGTACTTACAGGAAAATATTTCTTTCTTGTCATGAATAGAGCAGTTTGACCAAGGGATTAAGCTCTTGCAGGGCACCCTACTCATTTGTTTATTTTTTAATACACACAGGACTACATAGAAACTAAAATGAAAGTGGAATTTGTAGAAGCCTGTGAATGACTTTGAAGAAAACTATAGCAAGAAGAAATTTAAGTAAAACAAAACAACCAAAACTTGATATCAGACAACACATAAAAAGCACAAAATAAGAAAAGGAAAAGAAACAAGTGAAGGTGTCAAGGAACAAGTCATAGGTGACAATTTTATAAAGAGATGCCTGTTCCACTTGATTTTTTGGCAATTAAAGATTTCATCAAAGTGTTTTTTAATGCAGAGTCAAGGACAATGAAGGAATCTTCAAATGAACATATTTAATAGCTAAGATATTTGATTGAGAACTGACAAATAGAAGAAGACAATGATTTTTAGCTTTAAAAGTTCGATCAACATTCAGGAAAAATTATCAGCCCCGATGAGAGACAGTTCCAGAGTTTAGGAGCAAGGACCTCAAATGGTCAGTAATTATACCTTTAAAAATGTAATTTTAGGAAAAACCAGCAGACCCTGATCAGAGGCCCTTAGAGTCCTGCAGGTGTATTTCGAAAGTTAAAAAAATAAAAGCAGTAGCTTTCTTTCAGTATACAATGACAAGAATTTAAAAATGGATTGTGAATTTCAAAGGAGGCCATTTCAAGGACATCAGTATTGATGTGACAGGAGGCATTTAGGTAATTTTGTTAGGTGCTTAACAGCAGAGTTTTGGATCACTTGTAGACAATTTCAATGATGTGTTGCCCGGACAGGTGAATAGAGAATTACAATCATCAAGCCTTGAGGAGATAAATGCATGGATTATCATTTCAAGCTCAGCCTTTGACACAACAGGCCTGAGTTTTGCTATGCTTCTTAAATGATAAAATGAGGAGCAGACCAAAATATTAACATGCTGGTCCACTCTAATAGCCTGACCCATTTGGACACCTAAGCAAGGGGGCACAGTTTGTTATTTTTTAAATATATATTTTTGAGACTTTTTTTTGGCCTTTATTGATCGTGGAGAGACAGTGGATTGACTTGGAAAGGTAGATAGAGAGTAAAGGAAGTCATGCAGCAAAAGGGCCTCTGGTCAGATTCAAACCTGGACTGCTGGCATGAGATGAGATCCTCAATATATTGTTAGTGCTAAGGCTGTCACCTTATGCTAGATATTGAAATGTCCCTCTGAGCGTGTAGGTAATTCTCGAACTGCAAATATACATTTAAATTGAGAATATACAGTTCAGCATCACACAAGGGAGTCTAAAGCAGTGACTGCTCTCTTGACTCCAAAAGCAGGATGCACACCTTGAGAAAGTGGAGGAAAAGCAAAACATTCCTTGTAAGCACTTTGGGCTTCACATCTCTGATGGATGATTAAGACTGGCTGTGTGTTGATTATGTGCAAAGCAAATGTAAAATGATCTACTGGAAATGCCTCCTGTCTGAATGTTGCAGGCAGGGTGTTGAGGGGTTGAATATCTTTGGTTATTAGTGTGCATACTTCAAAACTGATTGACTGAACTGAAAAATGACAGCCTCAGTAAGGATACAGTTGCATTTACTATGGCTCCACTCCACTATTCCAGCACCTCATGAAGCATAGGTTTACCGGCAGGCAGAAAACTGCCCTATCTTGCAATATTAGCAAATCCTTAAAAAAAATCCTAGATCCACATCTGTATATGGATCAACACCAAAATGTAATGACTTCTTCCTTGTGCCATGACCAACATCCCCTGAAAATTTCCAAAATCTTATTTTAACTTTTTAAATGATCATTTTTTTAAGTCAAAAACATTATTATAACATACAATACATAACAATAATAATACAAAAACAAAGAGCCCAGTCCAGAACCCTGAGGGACACTACAGGACAAGGTTAGTGAAATTTACCAACTGTCACTGAAAGTATTTGTCATTCACATAAGAGAAACAACTTAGGACTGTCTCAGAGACTTCCACCCACTGTATGAGCCTCTAGATCAATATACTGTACTCCATAGTATCAAATCATCTATCGGGCCAAGAAGGACCAACACTGTATAATGACCTGCATCAGTCTGCATTAAAGGTTACTAATCAGACAATGATGTTTGTGTCAAAAACTGATTACATCTGCAGTTTTAGAAAACAATGGAACACTTGGTGCAACAGGTTTTGAAAAAGTAGCAAATCTGACAAAAAGTGTTTGTTTAATGGAGATACATTGTAAATACTGTTGCAGAAATTTCTCAGGGACCTTGGCACCACTAAGGACCTGATCCTAGAATTGGCCCTGAAAAATGATACATAAATTCAAGCTTGGCCATTTTGAATTCTAGCCTGAGTGCAGTTTAAGTGAGGAGGACAGTAGGGTTGAAGTTGCAGATAGAGATGTGTAGGCTCAGAGAGAATTGGAAGAAAATTGAGTGTAAAATTGCTGCACAAAGTGCACTGAACAATGGCCACAGCCTAAAGGAAATCTTGTTTGTTTCTCAAAGCGTAGAATTCTACTATGTTTTTTGTATAATTACATATAGATACAATGCATTAATCTAATGTTAGTGTGCCTAAATATTAAATTTTTGATTCATTTCATTCATCAGCCGAACAAAACTATATTACAATGCCACAATGCAGAGTTATACATTGATAAAGGTATTACCTAGATAAAAGGTAAATCTCCAAAAGAAAAATAAATAGAACAATGCCAAGCAGGATTTTACACAACAGCTATTTGTAAACAGCTCTGTCCTGTAATACTGGCACGTAATCCTGTTCAAATGTTAGTAGTATAATTAGTGCCAGTTTATTTTGTTGTGAAAGCTCTGACAAACTGTGCTGAAGTCTGTAACGTCTGCTCCTAAAAGTCTTTAAAAAGTCATCATAGATATGCTTTTGTTACAGTCTAGTCATTGGATTATTCTTACCATTTAAAGCTGCTGAATACTGTTATGAGAATCTTATTATTAGAATGTTATTTATGCATGTCTAAAATGGGCAAAACCCAAATGAATCCATGATGCTTTAAAGCAGAATCTTGGTGGCGCCAAACAAAACACTGAGTGCATTTTTAGAAAGTCAGCCACATTTAAAGGAGCACCATAAAGAGAAAATAAAGGAGGCTTTCTGATCAAACAATGCTTTGTGAGAATGGAGCTAATAACCTCTAAGTGTCCATTAGGAGGTTTCCACATTAACTACCTCATCACACACTCTTACCACACGTTTATTTCCCAATTAGCAGTAATCCTGTGAATGGCTGGCACAGCATCATGCTAGCCTTTTTGGGATAGGCAACAATTAGACGCATTGTGTTGAATTAGCATTGTGAAGCCTGAAGTCACGCTCCTGTGAGGGTTAGTGTTTTATTTGTCACCTGGGAGCAGCGCTCTGAGGCCAGGTCACAGCTCGGCCCAGCAGGGACCCTGTAAATCGCTTGCTGCTGCCGTCGAGGCTGACCTGCAACAGGGCTGCCATTCAGCCGTCTTGTGAGGAATCTCTCCTGCAGCAGTGGGGGTGTGGGGGGTAGGGGCGGAAGTAAGATGTGGTTTAAAGGGAACAGACGGATGAACCGTTCGCTGACAGTGTTTCCTTTGAAAAAGCCATTCAAAGAATCCTTTGACAGTGAGTGTCAGCTGATTACAAGTCCTTTGGCTTTTTTTCTCTGTTGTCTGATGTGCTGAGAAACTCCAAGCATGACACCAAAACAATATTCTACAGAGTTGAACTGAGGAGAGCCTTGAGCATTTCAGTACTGTTATTCAATGGTAGCTTATACAACCAGTTTCAGACATTAATGTTAAACAGCTGATTTTAAATTTTACGAAATATGGTCTACCTCTAAAATACGCTGATTCATTTATCAATACACATGATAATGCATCTATTCACATGTTTGATTTTTTTTAAGCAATATTTCTTCTTGAAAACCAATTAACATGAAGTATAGGCTCAGTTTTGTTTGTTGCCTTGCCTACCAGAGGCCAGTCCAAGACTTTACTGTCAAACATAGAACCAGAATTTTCTGTCTTTTTTTAGGGGTAGCCTGTAGTGTGAAGAGAGAAAACACATGCACACACTCAAAAAAAAGGTCTGTATTCTTCTATTTTGTAACCCTTTTCTTTTAAAATGAAGACTAAATAATTTTTAACTTTTAAAGTGCAACTGGATCCTTGCATAGCCATGACTAGCTTGACTGTGCAGACTGTACGCACAGGCTCTCTGTCCCTGCCACCTCTATGATGAAGGAAAAAGTAAGATTTGAGATAAACTTGCTGTTTAACCTTGTGCTTCTGGACTTGTCCACCTGAACTCTGAACGTAGTTTTAAATATATTTAGCCCTGCACCATCTGTGTAATTGGAGGACTCTCAAGGCAGCCAAGAGCTCTCAACTTCCAGATGTGGAGGAAGACTATTCAGAGGTCGGAATTAATATATATATACTATAACATATACTATATATATATATATATATATATATATATATATATATATATATATATATATATATATATATATATATATATACTATATAATAATATACTACCCATTAGCATTGATAGAGAGACCAGAAGAGCTTGAATTTGATGACTGATGGATGAAACAGACACCATCAGCACTGCAAGAGTGACATTTATACAATATTTTCCTCCATGTTCTGAGGGTGTATTGGTATGATTAGTTACTGTGTCACCTGATGATTTGTAGCGATGGCGTTCCTAAGACTATATTGTCTTAAACCAGGCTGCGGAACAAAAAAGGTACCACAGCCCTAGGTATTAGATTCCAGTGTTTAAACCTTTTTGAACAACATTTATTTAACCTGGCATCACTGAAAAGACAATATATTATCAAATCAGCAAGATGTATCTATTTGTTGTATGTTGTACATTGTTTGCTGACAAAGTTCTCAGTGTAAAAACATAGTCTTTACTGAATATCTGAGATGCTCCTGAGTAATTTAAAAGTCCTTTGTTTGATAGGATGTGTCAAAGCTTATATATGTAAATATTAGGGCTGTCAAACTATTAAAATTTTAAATTGGATTAATCACAGGGTTGCTGTGGATCAATTTCGATTAATCATGATTAAAATAATTTATTTTTAATCTATATTAATCATGTGAGTGTGGTTTGTTTCAAGCTGGATGACGCATTAGCCTAAGTGCTAGCAGGATCCCCAACTGACGTATGCTTCGCGTTCATGTGGTACTTAAAGCTGGAAGTGCTTTAGTGAAAAGAAAACTCCTTCCTGCAGAGTGTGCACATAACTGTATGTCGGTCCACGGTTCCATCTTGTGTTTTTTTGTATTGAGATTTCCCACCTAGAGCCAGGGCCACTGTGCTGTTTAACATCTTCCAATTCAAGTTGGTTATATATACATATATATATATATACTGTATACGGCTTTGAATGCACATGAGAGAGCGACACACCTTGTACTCCACATACACATGAAGGCAGAGACACACACATAGGGTCAATCCTATTTTGATTCCAACATGTATTCACGGTGCTGAGCTACTCATTGGCTTTACATGTGTCAATCTTACCTCTGTAACAACTCTGGTACTACCGCTGAGGCCAGAGTAGACATGTTTCACTTTGTTCCCCCAATATGCCATATTGACCTTCAAAGTGATGGATAACATCCCTGATGAGAATATCACGTTTTTCTGCTCTGTGATTTAGCTTTCTTTCATGCACTAAACGAATGTCTTTCTTAATCCAGTCAGCTCCCAGTATGAAAAGCCATCAGACTAGAACAATATTCATCAAAACTTCTACCAGACATTTTGATATTTCCCCTTGATCAGTGATGTGTTGACTCATTGCCCCTTTAAGCGTTGCAGATGAAGCGTAATGTATTATAATATTTCAATTTCAGTTTCTAAAATTGAGGTCCTGTATATGAAATAATTTCTTAGACACCTCATTAAGTCTCTGTGTGATCACTGTTGGTTTTTGCCTTGAACAAATGCTCTGTCTGCCACAGGAGTCAAAAGAAGGAACATTCTGGTGTGATTAAATGGGTCAGTTGGGATTTTAGGCCTGAAGATGGAAAAATGGTGAGAACCATTCAGACTCACTACATGCAGCCAAAAACACCACGACTTGTGCGTCATCAAATTACCGTTAGTGTTGCCAGTCTCAATTGTAGGGTAACAAAATGAGTGTGCTTTGCTGTAATAACAAATAATTGCAATTCTAATGGCATAGCATATTTGTCTTCAGCTCTGAACAGTTTCATCATTCGCCCCCGGCTGCTTTTCTTTCTTTTGGTTCCATCTTATCAGTAACCTTTTGACCCAGTTGCACATCATGTTAGCAGACTGTATTCACATGAGACAGTAAGTGTGTCTTGACACCACATTGGGTATACCAGTCTGTGATTACAATCATCTGGCTGCAGAACCACTATCATCAGTCCATTTGACATTATTCAAACACAAGTGACAAGGGAAACACTTCAGCAAGAGTTTCACAGTCAGTTATTTGCCTCCAGCGATCTGTGACAGTGAACAGTCCATGTCAGGAGCACAATTAGCTTCAGCAGCAGGGGGTCGATCTTAACAATGCTGTTGTTTTCCTTCTACCATTGCGGTTCAGTTTTATAGCCTTTCTAAGCACACCTCGCCTCTGTTTTACATTTACAAGGAACAGTTGAGGAGACGTGATGTAAGGGGCAAAGAAAGATGATAAAAAATTCATCACATTCATTATTTAGTTTAGTCCAGCTGGTGGCTGAGTCTGACTCACCCAAAAGTACAAAATATTTTGGTTTTTGCATTGTTGGAAAAAACTAAATAATAAAAGCAATATCACACTGGAGAGAATGCTTTTGTACTGAATATCAGCACCACTGCCATTTTGGACTTTTACACATGCAATAAACTGTTGAAAACATCCCATGATTTTTGTGGTGAGCAGAGCTGAGGTGGGATCTTTGTGCACAAATTGGGTTGCTTTATTAGGTCAGTGTGCGCTTCTTTTTGTTGATATTATGAATGTTGTTGCCATCAGTTAAAACCTTCTTGGCTCTAAAATTGATCATTTTCAGGAAACAAAAAAACTCTGAATATATATTTTCCTTATAAAAAATATATATTTTTTATACTTTCTGATGGTTTTGAATTTAGAAAACACACTCACCAACATAGAGGTTGAGCACAAACCTCCACCAAAGCATTTCCAACAGTGTTGAGTTATTGTCAACAATGTGGAAAAACTGCCCTATCTCACACTGTTGACAAATCCAATAAAAAATTCCTGAAACCGCATCCAAATTTGGATCACCACCAAAATTGGATATCATTTTTCTTTTGCCATAGCCAACATTCCTCAAAAATGTCATCAAAATCTGTTGTAAACTTATGATGTAGGTGGAAAATATCTTGAAATCTTAAGAAATCTTTAAAGAAATTCTTAGATTTGTATCCAGATTTGCATCACCATCAATCACAGAAATACGTCCCTTACTTTTTGAGTTATCCTGTTCACAAACCAACCAACAAACAGACAAACAAACATACTTTACTTTGTTACATATCTACAAGTATTTAAGCATTCCCCAAACAACTGTGGTCTAAACAATTAAATCTAAAGATACCCCACAACATCAGCATATAATCAAACAAGGTCAGAGGGGTATATTGTTGTCAATCCCAGTAATGGACAGCTTAAGTTAACATAAACTTGGTTTAGCTTGATTCTCTTTGTTGCTATTTTAACTTGTATTGTTCCCAGTGCCAAGGAGATTATATTTTTGCTAGTGTCTGTTTGATGTTTTTCTGTTACCCAGATAACTTGAAAAGTCACAAAATTAGATGTGGATCAAGGAATTTTAATAACATGATTTAACATTTCAAGATAGGGCAGTTTTCCACATTTTTGCTAATAAATCATTAAGTTCCCAATAGATTTGGGCCCGTTTACATGACAATGTTGTCACCAGAAACTGAAAGGTTTTTCATTTGCGGAGACGATATGAAATCGATAAGCTTTCACACGGACCCGCGAGAATGACTGAAAATGCGGTAGCATGCATGCTAGGCCAGTAGTTGGTGATATAGATTTGTAGGGAAGAGGTGTTTCAACATGCATACACTTCCCAGTGAAGACAAACTTTACACTAACAGGGCGAGTGGGCGTGCAAAGACGAAGGAGTTTTTTGCCTGGACAACAAATCTGTCTGGATATTTTTGTCTGGTTAACAAATTGAGCACAGTTAGCAGCACACATGTTGCTCAACAGACAGCCGAAGCTGTTGCTATTGTTGTTGTTCCTAAGTGCGCATGCAACCTTTATCTGAAAGAGTACTGCGCATGCACCGCTTGTCATCGTTTTACCTGACAATGCTGATTCCTGTTTACACGGAGACGAAAACAAAAAACTTTTCAAAACTTTTCACTCTGGGCCCTGGTTTCAAAAGTTTGCATATTTAGGCACTCTGTGCATCGTTGTCGTGTAAACAGAAGGCAAAAAAACGCAATGCAACCTCTCCGTTTTTGTCCGTTTTTGTTGTCCTGTAAATGGTTCCTTGGATGCCATTTTTTGCTCTACAGAGTGGCTTTGCCTGTCCTCCATTTTTCAAGGTGTGCTTCCTGTTGTTGAGATCAATAGTTGGATCAGACATTTCACTGCTCCAGGCACCCTAATATGCTGTTGCACTTAATATTTTCTTTTGGAATTAATATTTCCTGTACAGATTTCTACCTCTGTGCTAGGACAAAGTTTTAAATATTGAGTATAAGGTGACAGACCTCATAGCATCATATTATACATTACCTATGTTGTAAGGATCTGCATAGAAACAGTGATAATCTAAGTAAAGCAATAAGGATAAGGAGAGCACCAAAAAATGAACAGAGCCACCAGTCTGACCCATCAGCTCGAAAGCATTCAGAACAATAAAAAGAAAAAAGGAACAAAGGAAATGCTTTCATGTTGATTTGATCACGTGATCAGCTTCACAAACATAACTTCAAGGAGCTTGGACTGTTGCCAAGCATCACATTTTGGTTTCCTGCTCTTCTGCAACTTGGATTTTACACACATTTGAGCACAGCAACTACTCTGTATAATATACCATATGTACTGTACATTATTATGCAGCCTGTGAATTAAGTGTGCATTGACAGTTGTGTTGGTGGTTTGTGGGATTTAAATGTGCTCGACTGATCATTCATAGCTCACTCAAATGCCCCACTGGTGTAAAATTGTGTATCAGTGCTCATGTGAGGACTCTGTTCCTGTCAGTTTGCTTAGTCAGCACTTCTTGTTGTAATATTAAGTATGTCATTCATATTCACAATGAGTCAGGTGTTTTGGGTTATGAATGTAGGGATGCTGAACAACCTGCCATCAGCGACAGCAATATAATGAAATGGCACCCTGAGCAGACCTGTGCCAGCTCGCGGTTGAACCTGCAAGCGTGTTTGTTGCCGGGTAGAATCGGTGCAGTCAGGGCAGAGAGTTGAAAGGGTAAGGGAGGTGGTGGTGTGGGGCAGTCAAGGATAGACCTCCAGTGTTTGTGAAGGGAGGGAGGACAGCCAGCTTGGATTCTGGGGGAACTGTGGGGCTCGTGGGCTGTCAGGGGGGAGGGGGGCAGTGGTGGCGTTGGTGGCGAGGGGTAGGAGGGTTCTCTAACCAGGAGACTGTAACTCATTGTAGCCTGACTCCACTGGCTTGGGTGGCAAAGATCATGAAGTCCTGGACATTCATCAACCTGCCGAGGAGGGCCGACTGACTGGAGCCAGGGTCTGTTTTCTTCCCCCCTTCTTCTCCCTCACACTGTGTCAATGGGATCCAGTGCAACTGTGCCGAGGCAGCCGCCCTGAGGAGACAGACCCGGGTCAGTGCAAATAATCAGGCCTCTGACGCCTCGCCTCGTTTCTGGGCGAAGGGGGGAGGGATAACCCGAAGCTGAGTGTGGGGGATCCCAGAGGAAACCAGGGACAGGGGGTCGAGCAGTGGGTCCTCAGTGGAGGAAAAGGTCATGATGTGGGCATACCGATGGATGGATTACAACACAGACTCCAAGACAATGTACACACTTCCAGAAATGTTTTAGTTTTTAGTTTTAGCAGGATGAGAATACTTTAAATATGAGGTTACTCTTATTTCCTGAGTGCTGTCTTGCTGTATGAAGCAGTCCTCCATCCCTTAAACAGCTGCTTTTTTCTTGTAAAGATGCTGTTTGGGTTGGCAGGGTAGCAAACTCAGAGTATCAGATATTCAAAATAATGTACGTGAGTTTAATCATTGTGCATTTTGATTCATTACCTCCGCCAAGGAGGTTATGTTTTTGCCGGCATTGGTTTGTTTGTCTGTTTGTTTGTTTGTTTGTGTTTAAGATAACTTGAAAAGTTATGGACAGATTTGGATGAAATTTTCAGGAAATGTGTGGAATGGGATAAGGAACAAATGATTAGATTTTGGGACTGATCTGGTTCACCATCTGGATCCAGGAATTTTTTAAAGGATTCTTTAACATTGCCAGATAGGACCGTTTTCGCCAAAGTGGACTGAAGCTGCTTGGTGGAGGTCTGCGCTCTCTGAATGCTTTTCTAGTTTATATTAAAATGTTTGAAGCCTTTCAAATAATCACAAACCTAAAATAATCTGAAAACTTTTTCATCATCTGGACTTTTCTTGTTTAGCACATATTTATCCTGAACCTGAGTGTAGTTCACTCCAGAGGCAGAGAAGGACCATTGAAATTTCCAGAGGTAGAAGTTTAGAGCTCTGTCTGCTGAGACACATAGATGGTGGATGTGTGCACTCTGTAAGCTTGCTGTGGATCCTGATCTATCTGTCAAGATGCCTAATGTTCATATTGGAACACTTCTTATGTTCTCTTCACATTATTTTACTCCATGGTTGGGCTACATGCACATTCACTTAATTCTGAAAGTGTTTTCAGGGAAAGTTATGGTAGGAATGACAGTGTTTGCAATGCTGTTTTACAAAGTATCCCATGTAAAATTATTTTTCAAAAAGACGCTTTTGTTCATACTGTTTCTTATTTTATAACATCAGGCTAATGGCAAGATTTACTTGCCTGTGATTTCTCTTTTTTTCTGCTTCTTTGTGCTTGTGTTTGAAAAGCAAATGTGTTTAATATCGATAATAGGCCAGAATCTAAATGGCAAGATTTTGCACACCTGTATAATTCGACCAGATCTGTGATGCAGATTTTTTTTACTTATTTATTAACACTTATGAGAAATAACAATTATTAATGTTTAATATATTGTATTTAATTATGTATTATTTAATAAATAAATCAATTTGAAATGAAATAAATAATATTAATAAAATAAAATACATAAATAAAATAAAAATAAATTATTATAATAAAGTCATAAAGTTACGAGATTAAGTTGAAAAGTTTTGCAAAAACTTCAGATCAATATAAGTATACCTTAATCAAGAAGACACTCTCATTTCATCTTATTTGTGGAGGAGGATGGCTGCTCTTTTGGTACAACCTTTCAGAATAAAGTTTGTTTTATTAGCTTATTCTAAATAGATTCATGACTTTAGTCTTGTAACTTTATGAGACTATTCTCATAACTTTATGACTTTATTCTCATAACTTTATAATTTTTTTTTGTTTAAATGTACTTTTTTTTTTTTTTTTAAATGTGGCCCTAATCCACCATTGCAATTTTATCTCAATGTTTCTTTAACATTTTTTTCTCATTTTCAGATTTTTGATAACTTGATAATTTCATTAACATTGCATAAATCACCTTAATTTGGACACCCCTGCCCCTTTCGATGAGTCTAACTGACCATGTGTTTCTGAATTTGAACCTCATGTCTTCATAAATTCTTTTTTCCTGACCCTCATATTGATTTTTGTTAGTTTTTTTAAGGGTGGTCGTGGCTTCTGTGAATTTTTAGATAAGAAACTACATCCAAATACTTAATTAAAAAATAATTTATTTCATAGGCACGCCTAATTTATTTATTAATTGTACTTTTGGGTAACATAAGGAGTTTTTCCATGTTTTAAACTCAGAAGTTCACCCACACAAACAGGATTTTGCATTTGATTGATAAATAACACTTGTGCCCTACTTGGCCGAGAGCACCTGAGGAAGAGATCAGGCAGGCTCGAAACATTGAGTATTTTTAATGAATTAAATAAATAAACTTTGATTATTTTTTTGGAGCAACAGTGTTTTGAGTCTTCTTGCCTAACCCCAAAAGATTTTTTTGTGGTTCAACACCTGAACAAGTGATGTGCGTGTATTTGCTCTCTTTTTTACTAACTATTCCAAACTGAAAATCCTCAATAAAAATAAAAGCAGGTAAAATAAGAAAAGATCCATCCTTTTGCAGTGAGAGGCTTTAGATGCATTAAATATTTAGGAGCTGATTGTTAAATTAGGCTTTTAAGATGTTTTTTTCAGCATTAAAAAAAAATATGCTACTCATACACAGTCATGCAACTTTTTATTTTTTTGCAGTCAGCCTGCGGAGGACTCTTGAGTAAATAAAGCACTGGCTTTGTTTCTCAGCCCTGGAGGTCACTGCTTGGAACTGGCACAATGGCCGTGCCAAACATATGTGAACAATTGATAACTAAAATTGAAAGGGATATCAGATAACTTATTGAGGACCACATACAATGACTGGTCCAGGTCAGTAAAGAAAAGTTTTGTAGCGTAGTCCGAGGCTAGCATAAAAAATAGACAAAAGAAGTCTCCAGGCAAAAGTTAAGTAAAAAATAAGATTACATTGAAAAGGTGGTCTTTATTTTAGTTCATGTTTGACTCTAAGATTGGGTGGCACAGTGGTGAAGCAGGTTAATGCATGGGCCTCACAGCAAGAAGATTGCTGGTTTGACTCCCTGTTTGGACCAGGGTCTTCCTGTATGGCCTTTGCATGGTCTCCTGGTGCCTGCATGGGTTTTTTCCAGGCTCTTAGGTTTCCTCCCACAGACCAAACACATGTTTATTGGGTTAACTGGTTACTTTTAATTGCCCTTTAGTAACCTGTATCCAGAATGGGATAAGTGATGTAAATGATGAATAGATGGATGGACTCTGAAATCTGTTTATACTTTTGGCTATAACCTAAAATATTGCCCTTCTTTGTTGGAAAATGTAAAACAAGAGGCATCTCTGCAGTAGCAGTAAATTAGTTTGCCTACTACCCTGTGGCAGTAGTTTCAGGGATCAATAATCATAAAAATATGGTGATAATCAATCTTGTCTCTGAGGGTCTTGTTTCCTTTTTTATGCTAATGAGAGACAACATTGTTTATTTCAGCCTGTTTCATAATCACCAATTATTCCCTTCAGGTGCTGCAACCACACCACATTATGTTTTTAATCAATGGTTTAGGATTTCTCAGTTTCTCTCTTAAAGTTCATCGTAAGACCGCAGAGCAGTAAAAGTCCTGACCCAGCCACCTAAGTGCCTGTGAACACACTGATTGCTGTAATCTAGCTTTTGAACAGGTGAAAGTTTAAAGTAAAAAAGAACCAGTCAACCTCTTAATTCCTTGTCTATCTGCAGCTTTCTCAGGCCTTGCTGTGACAGAAACATGGCTGACCTTTAATGACATCAGATGGGAGGAAACCGCAGCGAGGACGGGGCTCAAACATTAGTCTGGACATGAGGGCTTCTCTCTGTAAGCCATCAGCAGCTTTTCCTATGACTGGGTCTCAGCGATAATGGCGCTGAGTCAGAGCTGGAGCACTGAGCATGGGAAAATGTAAAGGCAGGAATGTGCGGGGGAAACACTGTCTGCCCTGATGGCACTCCAGAGTCTGCTCTGTGTCCTCTCTGAAAAGAGCTTTATTATGACTGAGGCTTCATGTATTTATATTAAGTGAATGATGCTGAAGTATTGCTGTTAACCTTCATTTTCTTTATTCATACTCTGGTTTTGGTTCTTTTGGTCACCAGTATAAGCTACTGAGAGGCAGATCTGTAAAGGCTTTATGCATTGGCTTGTTCAGTCCTTTTATGAACCTTTTGTATCATTTTATCTACTTGGAGACGGGTGATTTGATTTAAAGTATGCTGAAAAACCCTGACTGTGACCTGCTTCCACAATCATGTCTCAATTTTCAGCAGCGGATAAATTTTCCCTGCAAAAGTAATCATTTATTCTCACATCCACGTCATTCCTCTTCTCCTTCTGCTCATTTACCATCCCGGCTCTGCTGAGCCTACTGAGCTCATTATCCTTTTTGGACGGGTGTATTCAGACATTTGCTGCACCTTTTGTGAGCGTTAAACAGTCTCTGTCCCTCGCTGCTCATCAGTCTCAGTTTTGAGCTCTCACTTCCAAATATCCTCCCCTGAACTCCCCCTTTTTTGCTTCTCCATCCCCCCCTTCCCTACCTCCCCCAAGGCCTCATGGGATCTCAGCAGTACAAATTTCCGTTTATACCAGTGGCTGGGGCTGACGACACCGCAGCACTCTACCCCACAGATTGACGAGCCCTCGGATGCCGATTTACTGTACATGGCAGCCACTCTGGAGCCGCCGCACATCTGGAGTGGAGTACGCTTACTGAAAAACAGGGGCCAACCTTGGCCCAAACAAGTGTAGCGGAGCAAAACCGATGAAAGGCAGCCCCCCCTCCACCCTCCCCTCAACACACACACATATCCTCAACCCCCCTCTCCTCCCTCAGCAGAAAACAGAGCTCTCAAAGCTATTACAAAGACCTTGGAAGGACTGGATTCTGTAAACAAAAACTTGAGAGAGGCACTAAGAGACATGCTGGAGCTAATGATGTGACGGTGGTGGGAATGTCTTCACTGGAGCTGCTGAAATCTCCACTTTGAAAGTGTGAAAATGTATGAGTGTGTATGTGTGTGTGAGGATTCTTAGAAAAACATTAAACCCTCAGCTTTGACAAAGTTCAAAACAGGAACTTTTCCAAACTTTAAGGAGAGAAAGAAACAAGAGGAGATTTGAATAAAACATAAATTCTAACACATGTATTTGCTTTACATTCTGAAGAATTAGCTCCATTTGTCCAAAAGGCATGGCTAAAAATACACATAGAACAAAGCTTCAGTATGTTAAGACATGAATAATGAGACACCATTTGATATTTACAATGATTTCACAAACTGACATCCAAAAACAACAGTGAGAAAAAGCACTTGGCTTCCTGTATGAACCCCATATTTTGTAATCCGCTCTTTTGCAATTCACAGCTGACTTTGTTCCCCACAAGAAGAGAAGGTTTCATAAAACTGGGAGCGGGCCAAGTCAGGAAAGAGACACTGTGAAATGTCAAAATATCACTCTCTAAAAGGAGAAGTCTAAAAGTGTCTTCTTGTTTTAAGATGTTTTGCTGCACTTTTTATAACTATACACTTTTAACATTTGCAAAGCATCAGTGAAGCATCGGTAAATACTAATCCATCATCCATGAGACATTATTCATTGATTAAAATTACAATTATAAACACAGTCAGAGATGCTTAACCAATTAGTAATAATGTGTTAATATACACCAACATAACATATATGAAGAATCATTGATTGTTTAATGTAACAGAGTAACAGTCATTTTCAGAATGATTGATTTCCATTTGTAAACTAGCTGTTGGATCAACATAAGCTAATTATTAAGCTGTATTTAGTGGTTAAATACATTATTTAGGTCAGGGATGGGCAATTTTGAATACAAAGAGGGCCAAATAAAACCTTTTTCCCTACCGAGGGCCACATTGTTACAAATTGCTGGTCACTTGTAATGGGAAAAAAACAACAAATAATCAATCAATGACTCTAACCCTTTCTCTAATGGCCGCCCCAGACTACATGAATGCAGCTGAATTTTGACCTCAGTTTGTCTGTTTGTGCCTAAATGTTGGGAACAACACACTAATGCAGTGTTTCACAGAGACAGATGAAAGTCACTTGTTGCAAATCCAAGTCAGGCCTCAAGTCTCTGGGGGAGGTCCAAGTCAAGTCTCAAGTGTCTAAGGAGCAGCCGCAAGACCTCAAATCTTCTGTCAAGTACTCAGAACTGAAAATTGCTAAAAATACAGTACAATGATAGTAAGGGTAACAGAACATACTTAAAGCATTTTCATATCTACAATGTTGACTTTGAGAGTTTGAATGTTTTCGTGTTTAATTGCACTTGGTCCTAACTAGTAATTATCATATACTAAAAATAAACTTAACCCCTTGAGCCTCTGAAAGAGTAAAGGTAATCTATAAAGCTTGTAAAATCAAAGTTGAATGGCCAATGATGAACTTGTTTTATCAAGGCGCCTTTGGCTTGTTTTAATGATGCAGGTATTATTGAGTATTAGATATTTCCCTATTTAATTATGCCATAAGCAGTCTGGCTGCTTGCACACTAGCTGTAGTTTATGTGCAGTGTGAGGAAGTGACTTATCATAACAGTTTGTAACTACAGTGAGCAAGACAAACATAACAAAATGATTTGGCACAAGTCTCAAACCTGTAGTCTGGGTCGGGTCTGAAGACTTTGAGGGGTGAGTCGGCTAAGGGGAAGGAATAAAAAGGAATAAAGTTGTATACTCAAAAGGAATAAAGATGTATACTCTGTTGGGACACAAAAATATATACACTTTTTCAATTTGACCATGTTGCAAAGCTGCAAGCACCACAACAGTTAAGCATGTTGAAATCACTTTCTGCCCCGAATTTATAGTCATCTGCAGTCACATGACAGGACATCACCTAAAACAACCTTGAGACCTCATCTTAACACATAGGGATGAATCAAATGATCCACTTTTTTTCAGTGGTGTTTTTCTTTTAGAGCCCAAGACCACTGACATCACAACACAGGACTTCTTTTGTAGCTGTCATTGACACTCTTTGACCTGATGCTCAGTTATGGCAGATTTTGAAGAAGAAGAAGAAGAAGAAGAAGAAATTCTATTCTTTATACTCTGTTTTTGAGACATGCCTAATTGATGAATGAAATGTAAAGTTTTATTCGGCAGCTTTACAAATTTATATATACTGTATATACAAATGTATAGAAAACTAAAAAGATAAATGGTAAATGGACGAGCTTTCATGGTGCTCTTCTAATCTTTCTGACTCCTTAAATTGCTTTATCACTGCAGGTCACATCCATCCATTTACATCCAATAACTCTTATATTCACACACTGATGGTTAAACTTTCTATGTTAGTTGTCCTTTAGCACTTACTAACACATCCTTCCCCTTTCATATCCATTTACACGCCACTGACACAGCAGTGGGAACATCTTTGGGTTAAGTGCCTTGCCCAAGGACACTTGACCACATCCTGTCTCATTAAACATGATAAACAACATTTCCTCATGCTTTATGCAAAAAACAGATAAGATTTGTGAAATAAAAATTAGCAGGTTTGACTAATAATAATAATAATAATAACACAAACATTTCAGTAATAACAGTAATGATAATAACTTCATTTATTCATTGTTTTAGCACTTTAAACTAGAGTTTTAGCACTTTAAACTAGAGTTTAAAAGTGCCTCACAACATAAAATTAGAATAATACAAACAGAAAAAAGACAGAATAATCTTGATAATAACTATCGCTCAAGTATTATTCAAGGTGAGAAATTTAACATCAGAAGATCAATAAATTCAGTTCAAGTATTATATCAATAATTCTGGCTATGAAAGTATCAAGTTCTGAAAACAAAATTGTTATTACTATAGTTAAGCTTTATCATTTGGTATGTCATTTTTAAATCACTGTTTTACTGTCTGTGATATAAATACACTCCTAACATCTCAAAAGTGTGGAGTTCAGATTTTCTACATTGGTTCAATAAAGATAATTCAAAATCATATTATTTCATTTTTATATTATTTACGTCAAGGCAAAGACAAGAACTCAGTAAAAACAAGTCAAAGAAGCCCTTTTTAAAACATTTTTACATTAATTGTGAAATCAAGATTATTTCTCCAACTGCAATCATGGTATCAATATCCATTTTTGGCCCTCCAGACTAAAAATTTATTTAATCTGTAAATGACAACTCAGATATTTTCTAAAAAACATAAATGCATTAAAAGCTTTTATAACTGTTATTCATAAAATGTAAATTGTACACTATTTTTATAGATTTCAAATTAAGTATTTATACTTGCTGAGCTAATGCTTGATAGCTTTTTCATTTTTTAAAATGTTATTATTGATAGGTTTATTTAATTTCAGTCAACAACATTTATTCCCTTTGGGCCAGTGTGGGCTAAAATTGGGTTAAATCTTCAGGTCTAAAGCTCAAACTTTCTACATTATTCCTGATGTTTTATTCTACTGTGTAAAACATTAAAACGAGCTCAGCTTGGCTCCCAAAGCATGCTCTACATCCTGCCGGTATTAAAGCCTCAGATGTGCCTGTAGCTGAGCTCAAACCGCAGAGACGGCGTCAGGAGTCTCACCATATTGAAAGTGTGTTACACAGAGAGTGTGTGTGTGTGTGTTTTTAGAGAGTGTCACTGCGACTCAGAGTGTGTGCGAGGTAAAAAGTGTCAAGGAATTCATTGTCTGTTCTCCACCTGTTATTATTCTGGTCCCAATCAACCTGCTAGCCAGTCTGGAGCCAGTGGCCATCTGGAAACACTGCTCTGTTTATAAACTTGGCAAGGATCAGCACTCCGGGGCTCTGACCTCCCACACAAATCTGGAAACAATTAGAGCAAGACAGTCTGGCTGATTACTGGGAAAAAAAGAGGGCCCAGCGTGGATCCCACTGACAACTGTGGGGACGCCAGACCCTTGTTAGAGAAAATGCAAACTCAGTGCTACCAGAAGAAAAAAAAGCCCTGCAGATTATTACAGCACACTTACACTTTTAGGATTACAGGTCCTTTTTTCATCTGGAGCCTGTATTTTTGTTTTCATGACCTTTTTTTGTTCTCACAGACGGATGGGCGCATTTGAACACCCACACGCACAAAACAAACACTATGTATTGATCTTTTTTTCTTCCGTCGTTCGTGGAGGGACTTGGACCTTCCTTTTATTTTAAGGAAACCAGATACGATAACCTTGGTCCACATGTTGACTCATACTTGTGAAAGCTAAATCTATTTTCAGAGACAGGCCTTTGAGAGACACTATGAATAAAAGAGAGTGAAATAAATTCTTAGTTTAGTGTTTAATATCACTTTAACCTTGTATTTTCATGCCTCAACAATCATAACATCCAAGGCCGGAGGGTTTTTTTTTGGGTGGGTTGTCTGTCTGTTCATCGCTCTGTCCATCTGCCCATCTGTCTGGACAATCTTGTGAATGCAAAATCTCAGGAACCCTTTGTGAGACGTTTCTCTTTCTCAAAGGTTGTATGAATGCCTAATCTTTCTCAACAATAACCCCAGTAGATTATGGAGGTCATATGTTAAAGGTCAGTGGTTTTGAAGCCACATGTTCATCTTTTATCTGTTAACATGATATCTCAAAAATGCTTTGAGGGGTTTTCGACAAACTCTGTCCAGAGTTCACCGTAAGTGAAGAATGCACTGATATGTTTGCATTATATAACTGACACACTCTCAGCACCCCAACACTTTTTTCTTAAATATTTCAATGTATGTTAATTATTCATTCATGTTTCTTTTAGTAGTCTTAAGTGTCTGTGCCCTCCATGTGTTACTTTGTCCTGCTTTTTCAACCAGTGTATCCTGGGGTTTTGATTTTGTATTGTCTTGTATCAGCACCCCTCCCTCCAAAATAAAATAAAATAAAATAAAATAAAATAAAATAAAAAGAATGAGTTGATATTACAAACATTGCACAAATGTCCTCTCTGAATCAAAAAAAGTGCAAATAAAATTTTGGAGGTCAAAGGTCAAAAGCCTAGAGTATGAAACCCCATATCCATCTTTTGCTTGAAAAAATGCTGGTTTCAAGATTTTTTTTTAAAGAATTGTCTGTAAACTCTGCAAAATGGTCAATCTGACTTCAAGACTGACTGATAAGCAGGCTTGGGCACCGAGAACTGTTCCAAGTTTTCAAAATACGAGGAATCATCAAGGGGCGTTGATTTCGATTCCAATTTTCAGTTCCAAAAAGGTGCGTATACCTTATTAAATATTAAACCTCAGTGAGGATGCGACCAGGCATGTACGTTTTGTGTATCTTTAATGATCTTCTGTGTCGCCATACATTACAATGTGTATAACATACTGCATACACAAAGTTTTAAGAACAGAATCATGGCAGGCTGCAGCAGAAACTTTGATTAAACTCCACCAAAAAGATGATGACAGCTCCTGTAGTAAAGAAATTAAGTTCAGACAAGGCATTGAAAGTGACAGGACGAGGCATTTTCTTACACACAACGTTAACTGGGGGACATGCACCGTGTTTAGTATGTTATCAATCAATCAATCTTCATTTGTATAGAGCCAGTTCATAACAAGTGTTATCTCAAGACACTTAACAAGGCTGAAGCTATACTCTTCATTTAATAGATACACATATATGTATGTATATTCAAACATATATGTACATATTTGTATGTACACATACATCCAGAGATGTATCCATCCAGGCAGAGACAAAGAGACTAAATATAAGAATTTATGATAGTGACGAACCCATGGACGCCCAGATCATAAATCTGTCCTCATCACATTTGTCTTTGCTGAATATGGATTCAATCAATCAATCTTTATTTGTATAGCACCATGTTTGTGAAATATAAATTCTTAAAGGTAACCCCCATGAGGTGTAGCATCTTGCTTTCAAGAGGGACTTCATGTCTATATGGTTGTAAAGGTAATTAATATGGATTTATCTATGTAAATCACATAACTTATCTCTGGATATCCACAGTAATATTAATTTTAACCTGGTTTCATTTGATCATTTTATAAACACACTAAATCTGAATAGGTCGAAGAAAAAAATAGCAGAAATAATCACACCATATAACAAATGTGAATTTGTAGATTGTGTATTTCTTTATTATTATGAAAACAGTTTGGATTAATAATTAGCAGTGTCCATATGTCTTGCTAATAAGGGCAGTATTCACTGGTATATGTAGAAGGAAATATGATAAAAGTTAGAGAGCCTAACTAGGCCAACAATACTGGTAGGTAGGTTTTTGTTATCAATATGTGTATCACATTTTATCCTCCAAAATGTGGAATCAGAATTTGGAACCGTTAGTTAACCAGAACCAATAAGCAGAACCAGAATCAGAACACACTGAAGTATTTGCAATAAATTTTACACTGATCATTATAAGTGTCAATGTTAGATTATATCAATATTAGATATATTATAAGTATCTCCCTATTCATGGTTGTTATTGCAAATATCAACATAATAACTCTACAACCATATCTCTACAAAACAAGTTGCCACATCTGAAGGGGCTAATCTCTGATAAATTTCAATTCAGTAGAGTCAACTATGATAATTTATGGTCCAGGCATCCATAGATTTGTTGGATTCATGATTTCTCATTTTCAGCCCTTCATCTCTGCCCACCTACACCCCCAACACAGCTTTGGTGGATGGTTCTTCAGTATGAGTCTTACTCAAGATTTCCTGCTGCTAAACAAATGTTTTTTTTCTTGACACTGTAACTGTTGCTGTGGCAACATTTATGGTGGATTGATGTTGGGTTTGAAAGAAAAACAAAAAATGAATTAATGAATTAAAAAAAATGGAATAAAGACTATGGAATCCACCTACGCTTTGGTTAACTGTTTGAGATTGCATTTGTTATTATTTGGCACTATACAACATAAAATTGACACAAATCTCAACACTTTTTTAAAAATAATGAACTAAACTAACACTAATATATGATGACATTAAATGTATGAAATGAATCTGGCTTCAATTCACCATCTCACCATCTGTGCCGCCAGTTTATGCCACTTTCAAGCTCATTTTGTGCATAAGCAAGCTTTATAAATGAGGCCCCTGGAGTCTAATCATCATTCTTTGTTTGTACATTTATTATCTCAAGAATACTCCCAGAGATTTTCCACTGACTTTGCATTAATGCCCACTCTGGCTCAAGAATAAGCAGATTAGATTTTGAAAAGACTGGGTCAATGGTCAATGGGACTCACGGTTGTCCTTTTTTGGAGAAATGCCCCAGTAACTCTTGAGGGATTTTCGTCAAACTTCTCACAAATGCTCTCTGGATTCAGGGATGAACTTATCAGATTTTCCAGATCATTGTGTTTCATGTTTATCACATGTCTGTGTCACATTACCTGAAAACTACCACAGCCCCTCTTCTTGACCCACTGCTCATACTGTCCTGCACTTGTATATCTTGCAGAAGCAGTAGTTCTTGTTCTTCTAGTGACATAAATAACCTTTAAAAATCTTGAAATTCATTGCACAAATACTCTTTCTGTCTCTGTGTAATATCACAAATGCCTCAGTGCTTTGGATTTCATTTTAGTGACAGCTCAGAAAAAAGAGAGCCAGGAGGTCACTTTGGATCATGGTGTTATTGATCGATAGTCTGCCTGGCTTCACTAAATCAGAGGAACAATCATCCTGACACAAAATACTGCAACTTTTAAATGACAAACAGGAGGCTGAGTTTAAACAAACATTTGATTCAACTCCTCAGTTCATTAGCTTTGATTTATGATTTAATTTATGCATATTAAAGCAAACAACAGTAAGTAAAAAAAAGTATTTTTCTCCTTGATGCCATGAATGGTTGTCTGTGCACTGATCCTGGGTCAATATTAATAAGATACTTCAAAAGATTAATTAACAGTGCATGCTTTTCCTCGAAGAAAGGTCTGATTCATTTCTCACAGTATTTGGAGCAAGAAGAAAAGCCCAAAAAGCTTGACTGTACAGAAATCTGATTATAAACACTAGGAAGACATTTATCACTGGAAAATATCAAAGCCATACATCAAGTAATGAACATTTAGCCCACATGATTCACATTTTGTTGTCAGTGTTCGTCCAGCGTGTCCAAATCATGAATAACATATTTTACCAGGCAAACCTCTTCCACAGTCAACGACTCAAAGGAGTGATGGGTAGCTGGGTCTTAAGTGGGGGGTTGTTGTGTCTTTATACATAGAAGGTGGTGGTAACAAGAATGAGACAACTAGATGGATAAGAGTCCAATAAGTACAGAGCTTCATGTTTTGGGATGAAGTGCTTGCTAATTAAGCTTTGAATGTAAATTATTTTGTTTGATGATCTCCATTTTTTCATGTGTCCTAATCATTCAAAACAGCAAATCAAGCACTCTCTCAAAAGGCTGAACACTAGAACCAACTATCAGTTTAGCATTATTCAGGAAGACATCAGTTTTGCTTATCTTAAATACTGGTGATTGCTAATGGGGTCATTGTAGTTATCATGTTAATCAAAGGAGTCTATGTAAATGCACATCTCACGTTATTCACAACATCCATCATCTATACCCCTTATCCTTTGGGGGGCTGGAGACTATCCCATCTGACATTGGTAGAGGCAGTGAAGACCCTGGACTGGTCACAAGCTGATCATGGGGCCACACAGAGAGGGAGACACCCATTCACACAATCACCCACACCAAAGGGTGTTATAGTCTCCAGTTACAAAGGGTTTGAACCAACAACCTTGTTGCTGTGGGGCATGCACACTACCTGCTGCATCTTATTCACAACAATATAGGTTGATTTTTTTTTGGGAAACCTTACATTTAATGAGTTGTGAAGAGTTTGATGACATCATCAGACATGGTAGGTACCATAGATGTCAGTTTTTGGCAAGCAGCAACCTCTGAGGCTGAAAATGAAGCCATTGCGGACGTACCAAAACTTGAAGTCCTTGAGTGTCGGCTCGAGGCTGGCTGCAAGAAACCCAGAAGTCAAATGATAGTGTGTGGTATGGATGACTTTTACAGCTTAAATATACATTCAACAAGCAGTGTAAGTCTAATCAGGTAATTATGTTTCAGCCTAAAGGCTCACTTTACAGAAAGTGTCTTATCTATATATATTGCTTGTCTTTATTGTCTCGATAAAGGCTGAGATAAAAATAAATTAAGTTTTGATAAAAGTTCTTAAAATCACAAATTATTATAAGATGTTTAAATTGTGCAGGAGACAAGCAACATTTGATCTATCCATCCATCCTATCTATCAATCTATCTATCTATCTTTCTATCTTGGTAAGCATTTATTCAATTTTGCAAATTTTCCCCTCTAACATGGTAATAATAAAGCAAAAACATCTTCACACCATAAATTTTCTTGTAATGATAGTGAATAATTGCTCTGACCACCTCTCTTTGACTCTCATTTTCTCCCTCCTCCTTCTCATTTTCTCTCCCGCTCTCACACGTTCACTCTTTTCCAAGGATTTATAGTATTCTGTTGCACAGAGTCTGTGAATAAAGCAAGAGGGGCTGCTTTTAATTAGCAAAGATTATAGGAAATGGGCCTTAAGCCCAATAGAACATTTCCAGCTGGAAGTCCAGCCGCTGTGCTGAGCAGCAAGAGTTTAACAAGGACTGAGATGAAGATTGAATGCAGATACAACATATCATGGTACTGTCCAATTTCTGCCTAATTACTTATGTTGTTAACCAGCTTGCTCCTGTGCTCCCAGTGGGAAAACAATAATATTAATCTTCTGTATGTGTGTCATTTTCAGAGTACCAGAATGGTAATTTCTGATCACAAAGTAAAAGCAAATTATGTATGTCTGTAAAACTCATTTACTTTTACATATTATGTCATATTATATTATATTACATTAAAATACACACAATGGGAAGTGATGTTATTCGAATATCATTGTAGGCATAGTAGTGATGATTTTCAACACAATATCTGAACTTTGAGCACTCTGTGACTCCATATTGATGTTTACCACAGAACAACAACGTCGTAGAAATGACTTTTACTTGTTTTTGCAAATAAATTCATTTTTATAATGAAAGCTGTAAAATTGGAGTCTGTTGTGGGATTTTGGGCAATAAGGTGGACTTGTCAAGAACATTGCTGTCAGCTACATTTTGAACTTCTCCTTGGATTAATACTTGGCACAAAAATCCAAGTAAAGTCCCTCTACTTCATTGTCATTCATGAAATGCCTCTTTAGATGATACGGTCTGTAACTGTTGTATTATTTGAATTTCAAATATTAACCCGTAAATGGAAAGCCATGAACAAAGATTTGAGGAAAAAATATTCCAGTTTTATTACATAACTATTGGCTAAAGTGACAAAACTGTATGATTTTTGTTTTACTAAATATAAAATTTAATTACCGAGTTACAGGCTGCATCTCATGGGACACAATGGCAATTCAGGGTATACATTTTACATATTCATCCTTCTTTAATATATATATATATGTTAACTTAAAAAAACATTTTATAAATAATCTAATGGCTTCTTTCAGCCATGTTTTACCAGGTCAATGTATCCTCCAGGACACAAACATTCACTGCCTGATTTTAAAAGCTTTCAAAGTCAAATTTATTATTTCCCAACAACAACTTAAAAGACGTTCTGTACCATATTCCTTAAACAAAATCCCCCAGACCCTAATTTACATGCAAAAACAACAATACAACTTTTCTGTCAGTGTCTTATGAGGTTGTTCTTTACAAATAATTTGAATCTAAATGATGGCGTACAATCACATGACCTGGGGAGTTGACCCAAACCCCCTCTTGGAGTTTCCCAATGAAACAAATGTACCCACTCAAAGCCCCTGCCCCCCACAAGCTGACAAGTGTCACTTACCCACTCGATGAGACTGTCCATATACCTCAAGTGCTTTTTGTTGAATTGTGAGCTTGAATTCACTAACAGACGAAACTTTGAACAACTGACTCCAAGCACAAACACAGTGAAGGAATACTGAAAAGAAGAACTCTCTTCTTTTTCAAACAATATCAAAGTGTCACGTCGTTCTCTGTGTGAAAACACATGAAAGAGTATCTTGAGGAGTAGACTGACTGCAGTGCTCGGGTTCTACTGTTTCTGTGAGGTTCCAATCCTGTTGTGTGGTTTTATGGTATCGTGACGGTCTTTTGAAGACACAAGTCAATACCTATAAGCTCATAATTTTCTGTGTTGCTGTTAACTTGTTTATCTCTTGTACAGTATGCCCATTTTAGGAAGGAGTAAATGACACACAGATGCACAGAGACAATAGCTGTGTTCTAAACCATTCACTCACTCACTCACTCACTATTCCCTACGTAGTGTTAATGAAAAAGTTAACTACATAGGGAATGACCGAACGACATTTCGGACAGTACACTGAAATTTTCCAAACATCATTGCGTCAGTAGATAAGCCAGATATTCCTGTGACAGAAGTTGATGCTCCAAGCATCACATAAACCATCCATGGTTGATACATCTATAGTAACTATCTCTAGCTCCACATGGGCATGAGATCCCTCATGAAAATGAGGTGTCACATCTCAAGAGGTCTACCATTAATACATTTATACTTAACAGAGACAAATATGGTAGGGATGCACTTGCGGTCTGGGCACCCATGAGTTCGTCATTACCATAAATTCTTATTTTCAGTAAGACTTTCATCGATTATACTTCTATAAAATTATCACCACAACCACACAGACATGAGGACCCTCCTGAAAACAAGATGTAGCATCTCAAGAGGCTAACCTCTAATAAATTTGTTTCAAGCAGAAACAAATTTGACGACGACAGGTCTATGATTGGTCCATTGATCTGTCACTAACTTTAGTTCTTACTTTAGTCCACTTGTCTCCACTTACCTCCCTCCCTTTGCCCACACACCCAACACAGCATCGTGTGGATTTGCTGTTCATCAGGAGACTGGGGTCCACATTCAAGATTTCCTGCTGCTTAACAGAAGGTTTTTTCTTGCCACCATGATGGAGGGATTCATGATGGGCTATATGGATTCATGTTGGGTGTTGGATGTATATATTTGTATATATATGTATATGTGTATTTTATATATGTATATATGTATCTATGCATATATGTGTATCCACAATATGAAGAGCTTTGTGCTCTATTGTAAAGTATCTTGAGATAACACTTGTTATGAATTGGCGCTATACATATAAAGATTGATTGATTGATTGATAAACAAAGTAACAAATTTTGCAGCTGTTTACAATTGTTGAAAGACGTAAAAAAAGCTATGCTACAAACGTGTTAAAGATACTTTAACGTTTCTTACATTTATAAACAAGAGCAGCGCCAATTTGTGCTGTAGCAGCGATCTCTCTCTTCCTTTTCTCCTCTGGAAAACACAGCTGTAATGCATTGTGGTGTACAGGAGTACAATATAGGGTACATCTTATTTACACTCACATGTGCTGTGCATTGTGGGTATCTTATAGTGCACTATATAGTGAATTAAATTAACCGCTGAGAATTCTAACAACACTACAAAATGGCAAACACACTATATAGTGCACTATATCCATGATAGGGAACGGTTTCAAACACAAGTAATGACTGAGTAGGGAGATGGTGACAGTGTGAGCTACTGAGTTCAGATGAGGAACCTCCTGCTATTGGGCATCTTTGGTTGGATAGAATAAGAAGATGGTTTACTTTTTACTTGAAAACATGATCTGGATGTCAAAGAAATATATCAGTACAATATGTTAAAGCAATCATGTAATTACCTTATGTTATCTCATATCATGTAGAAAAGTGCTCATTTCAGTAAAAAGCAACTTAATTAGTAAGTAGAGTGTTTCAGATAGTTACTTTTAAAAGCAGGCATCATTTATTGTTTAAACAGTCCAAAAACATTTTAAAAGCAGAAGAAGGTAATGAATCAAATAAGAAGTACATTTTTCTTTATTTGTACATGTACCTATTACCCTCTGCCTCAAAATTTGATGCACAGCATTTAGAGTCACACTGTATCATTTGTAGCTTTGCCCATTGTTTTCCTTTTTGGTAACTGATTTGTCTGAGCCCCGTTGTTTATCTTTGTCCCCCTTTTTTCCTCTCTGTTTTGTTGTTGTGTCTTGTAAAAGTTGAAAAAATACAAACACAATATATTTAAAAAAGAAGTGTATTTCATAAATGTCGCTACTTTTGATGTGTTCCTTTAGGATGTAGTTTTAGTGTAGTGATTCAATTTTTTTCACAAGTAACTGGTAACAAAGCTCACTATATTTTACAAGTAGCTAACCCATGACTGTACAACATGTGCTATTCTTGTGAAGTGACCTTAAGTTAAGCCTTACTCTCCTTTGTGTTTTTATGTTGGACAAAATGTCTTTTCATAAGGTTTTTTCATATCTGAAAGAAAGGCAAATTCCTTTATTTGGCTAATTGTTAATAAAAAGATTTAATTTATTTATTCAATAGACCCTTCTTTGGGAAACATGTAAGAGAATCGGGAGCAGAGGACTCATTTTTATTTGGTAATACCATAACACTTTCTTGAATAAAGGTAAAAAGTAAATGTGCATTAAAATAAGAAACATGAACATACCGTGGTGGCATTGAACTGTGCAGCAAGTTAAGACAATAAAGCTAAGACACCATAAGGATGCTCTTTTAATGATCCCCACAGTAGAAATATTGTTGTTAATCAGCAGCAGGACAAAAAAAAGCTGATAAACAGAATGTTTATATGCTTTTTAATGTTAATAAGATGATCATATGAAATCAATGGATAAAGGGGTGCTTTTTTGCTCCCATACAGTGAATGTGTTTTCTTCCTCACTGCACCCTCATGTCCCTTAATAAGCTGTTTTACATGGCAGCTACAGTGCTTAATTACATTAACTCGGCTTGACATATCTCAACTTAAAGGTCAGAGAAAAAAGCGTGAGTTTTCAAATGCAGTTTTCATAATGTCAAGTGACTTATGAATCAGTGTCACTTTGAAATTGTGACATAAAATCAGAAGTTAGAAATAGCCCATGAATCACTGCAGTAACTTCCTCTTCCAGCCAACCTGTGAAACCTCTGAATGTGTGCAGAGTCTATCGCCTGATTAACCATCAATTATTCCCACTTGGTCATACGCTTCCTCTATAATTAGACTCCTCGCTGCTGCTGCTGAGGAAATTACAGCAGCCTTGTTGGGTCACATGTACACTACAGCATGGGACTCATGTAGTGATGCATATTGACCCTTCTCCTTCTGTGCTCAACAACAAATGTGAAACATAAGCTGAGTGAAAACAGGATCCTGACGGGCAGTGAGTAGTGCCTGCAGTTGGTGTATTTTTGACATGGCAGGGGAAGAGTGAGGGCAGTGTCCTTCCTGGTTTTTCTACAGCTTCCTGCATGGACTGGAATTTGATTCACAGCCACTTGTTACATTCACTTCCAGTGCCATTGTTTCACTCTCTATTGATCTGTGGAGATCTGCTTCCTCTGACAGCATGGGGCGATATTACGGGAATGTTTCAAATTACTTTCATTCAAATTATTTTTGATCAAACTTTTTTGTGCACCATTTAATTATTTCAATCAACACAAATAATTGACCCAAAGCATCTCAATGCCAAAATGTTTTACCTTCCTGTGCATGTAAGATAAGATAAAATAGGATAAGATAATCCTGAAGATTCAAAAGCAAGGCAACTGGACTGTGTAGAGTTAGTCCAGTTGCCTTGCTTTTGAATGTTCAGGATGACCATGACCTGGATGAATGAGAATCTACACAGAAGATAAGATAAGATAAGATAAGATAATACTTTATTGTCTGATTACTCAGAAATTTGTTTTGCATCACCAGGTCATCCATCATCACAATGTCGCATCACTTAAAAATAAAAGCATATCAATAAATACATCATAAAAGGTTAAAAAGTCCAACTATTCAACAACAACTACTATTATCTCACTGCATGCAGGGCTCTCAGGGCAGTATGGTGGTGCAGTAAGTAGCGCTGCTGCCCCACAACAAGAAAGTTTCTGGTTTAGGTGGAGTTTGCATGTTCTCCCAGTGCATGCATAGGTTCCTTCCAGGTACTCTAACTATCTCCCTCTGACCAAAAACATGCCTGTTAGGCTAACTGGAGAATCTAAATTTCTTATAGGAGTGAGTGACCCTGGTTGTTTCTCTCTGTATGTCAGCCCTGTGATTGACCCTGTGACCAGTTCAGGCTGCCCTACATCTTGCCCTAGGCCTCAGCCCCCTATGATGCCACATGGGATAAACAGAATTAATGGATGGATGGATGGATGGACATTACCCAGTAGAGTATGTTGGTCTGCTGTTTTGATACAATATCCCCACTGTTGGCACTATATGGTCTTTATAATTTTGATATTAATTTCATAAAGGTTGCCTTACCTCTAATGTGAGGTACTTAAAACATGTATGTCGCCATTTGGTCTGCCTTGGTTGTTATTACTGTGAATTGTGATATTGACTGTGTCCTCACAAGGCAACCTGTCAAAAAGAATAAGTGTCCGTAAAGAGGAGGGATCACACCCAATGGGTCTAGAAATTTTTTGGTGATACAAACCGAGTACACATACAGTTTTAAAGACCGCTGTCCTCCATCCCCATTGTTCAAATCCACTTTCTCTATTTTCTTTCCTGCTTTCAAAGACATAATCAAGAGGAGCAAGAGAGACCAAAACAAACTTGGAGTGTCTTAAAGAGATAGTTCAGTATTTTTGAAGTTGGGCTGTATCAGGTACTTGACAATTGCCAGTAAACAGGCTAAAAGGGCTCCCAGCAGCTCTGTACCTTTAAAGAGAGCAAGGTGAGACAACGGTAACGTACACTGCTGTTGTCAGGTTCATTTATTTTGCATAATTGTGTAAGTTTCATGTAAAAACGAGCCATGAAACTATGTTGAGTGGACAGTACGATTGGGCAAAAACTTTATTTTTCCATCAGGAAGTCTCTGTGTTTGGTACTATTTTATGATGCAGTAAATGACTGTGTGTTCTTCTGCCTGTGCGTATTGATTTCACAGAAGTTTTTCCCTCTCTCCTTCAGCTTGCTGAATCTCGCTTTGAAGAATTTCTTCTTTCACAGTAACAGGAACGTCACCGTCAACGTCACCGTCACTTGAGTCAACTTCACTTATATTTGGTTCAATAGTAGTCTCTTCTGCTGTTGTTGTGTCTTCCTGAGTCCATAGACTCAGTTTCTTGGCTAGTTTTTTTACATAAAAAAATTACATAAATTAACTGTACCTGTCAACAGCAATGGACTTTACTTTGTAGTTCTACTTCAAGGTAAAGCGCTGCTGAAAGCCCTTTCAACCACTTCATTGACTGATGTCAAGTGCCTCATACAACCCAACCTCATTGGTTGGTTGTACTCTTACCTTTCAGAGTCCATCAAAAACTAACAATTATAATAATAAAAAATCATGATTGTCTTTCATTTTTCTCACTCAGCAAAGCTGATATGTTTGTTCTAAAATTCAAAACAGTGGTGGATCAGTAAAATCCATATTAACATTTAAAATGTTAAACTCCAACTTACAGTATGTCAACACAGGGGCAAAATGTTTTTGGCTCACCATCAAATGCTCTATAATAATAATAATAATCACCAAACCCCTCATAACAGGATTTAAACATACCAGTGATCATCAACTGGAGGCCTGAGGGACAAATCAGGCCCCCACAGCCCCCCATCTGGCCCCCAGAATATTTTCAAATTCTGAAGGTGTCAGGAGAAGAAAATATTCTGTGATTTAAGGATATGTTCTTTTTTCACAGCAATCATAAAAACTATTTTGATTGGGATGATGTTATCAAGAGTGATCTCTGTTACAGAAATACACTATCAGTTGTTATTAGTTAATATTCCACCAGAAATATTAAGATATAACAAACCCTTAGAATATGATGTACACTAACATGTCACAAAATTGTAAGTATTTTGAAGCCATCAAACAGTGCAGTACAGTCAGGGTTTCTGTCTTATCTTGTGTAATCAGGGTTGATATTTGGTTATTAATTTTTCTCAAGATCTTGAGTAGCTAACTTGTCATTACTAATGAAATAAGAAAGCTCTCCAGAGATAATAAGAAGAAACAAGTCAAGGTCTAAAGGTATCAATCTCAACACACTCGTATTATTGGAAAACATATTAAAAGATGCATGATTTCATGTCTTCATAGGGCTAACAAACTGTACATTTACAGCTACTTTGACACACAACTTCCTGACTCTACATACATTATACACATATGGTCTTGATAATGTACATTGATCAATAAATCAACCTTTATTTGTATAGCTCCAGATCATAACAAATGTTATCTAAAGACACTCTGGAAAAGAGTAGTTTGATGCCTTACTCTTCATTTTATAAATATTTTTAGTCACTTATTCATTTATTTATATCTTTATTTTTGGGATGATAAGCAGAATAGAGCCTGTAGTAGAATATTTAGACAGCAGTATTGCTAAAAAAAAAGGACTGTAGTGTTTTGTCCACCTCTATTTCTGACTAATCTTCCTCCTGTTCTGGAAATCATCATTACCAACAGCCATGTGAGTCATTGCCTGTGGCACTCAGCGTGCTGCGTAGTGAGATTTCCAGCCACATGCGGTAGTGTGGGCAAAGGTCTGTCATGTTTCATGTGAGATTACATCATTAAGCTGCCACAGTCATCAGAGTCACACAGAGTCAATGAACACAACACAAATGAAGGTTTCAGTGATTTGTCTTAATTAAAAGTTTAGTTTTTTATTACAAGCAAGGTCAAAAATTCGGGAAGTCTGCCTAATTTTGGCATCAAATATGTTTTGGAACTAACACATTCATTTTTGAAATAACACTGACTGTATGGTATTTTGTAATTTTGGATATGCAGTAGTTGAGCTACTGAAGTGCTCCCTTCAGCTCCTGCTTTCAAGTTGCTGTTTAAATGTCTCAGTTCACAAAAACATCCTAAAAGGATGCTACTACAGCACTAAGGTCTTTTTAAAATCTGTTTCCTCAGGTTGTTTTAAAATACCTTTTTAATTTGTTGCAAGTTCTTTTTGCCATGGACAAGTGTCCGTTCTGTTTTTCTTTAAAAATAACAGCAGGATAAATTTGAACAGGGTGTTTAGTGCTCTTAACTTACATCAGTACAAGTTAGCAATGGGAAGCACAATTAAGATCATTTAGTTGAGAAAATCTATGAAGTGTAATTTCTGTCAAATTGGACTTCTAGTGAGGGATTTGTAAATGTACTCTTTTACATTTCTGAAATGTAAAATACAGAAAAAGCTTTTTAAGTTGCCTCCTTCCTCTGAAATAATTGTTCCTAAAGTGGAGTCGAGACCTCATAGAGGGTCACAAGATGACAGGGGTCATGAGACTTCCATGAGACAACAAAGAATTTTGAAATGACTGATAAGTACAGCCTGGTAAAATTGGCCATCAAGGGTCTCTTGATCAAAACAACTGAAAATAGCATGGCCAGAGATGAGTCTGAACACATTTATATTTATGAAGAACATTGATTAGTTTCAATATCAGGACATAATGAGAATGTGAGTGTATCAATCAACCAATCAATTTGTTTATCCACAAAATAAAATAAAAATGTGTGCATGCAATCATAACTTCTCATGAAATAGTCATTTGTGCAAAGGGAGTCCCCAAAAGCCAGCCAGAGCTTGTAAGTAGGTGCCCAAATATTAAATAATGCACACATGCATAACATGACACATGCGAAACTGTTAACTCTACAGCCTAGTGTTAACCTATACATCTAAATTTTTCTAAATGACTATAATAGACTAGTGTATACAATTACACTGCATGTAGATAATGCCACATAGAAAATGACACTAGCGTGTATTTGGGTTTTCCATTTTCAAATTATAATAATATTTTCCCTTTGTTTTGAAATACTAAGCGACATGCTTTTAGGATTTAAATATTTTAGTTGCAGCTTTTCTTTTGGGCTCTTTTTGAAGATGGACAGTAAAGTGGTGGAGTTCTTTTCACAGAGAAATTCCAGCACGTTTTCACAAATTAAAGATGACCTTACAGCCAACCTAACAGTATTTTCAAGGTCTTTGATCAAGGTCACGGACCATCCTGAGCAACTTTTGCTTGTGAAAACCAGCATGCGGGACCCTGTGCCAGAACAAGCTTCAAGTGACTTCAGACTCTGCAAAAGATAAAAGAACAAGATAAAAGATGGCCTGATAAGATTTTGAAGGTGAAAGGTCAAAGGTTATTGGGGATTAATTTCTTCGCCAGCTTGTAAACCTTATGTTCCTTCCTGGATTTTCTCTGAATTTTGCACAAATATCCATTTTGACTAAAAGAAAAAAAAATGGTAGTGTTTTGGAGGGAAAGGGTCAAATGTCCTTGAGAGTAATGATCCTGTCTTGATTGTGAACTGGATATGTCAAGAGTTCTTTGGAAGGATTTCTGTCAAACTTTGCACAAATCTCCACTCTAGTTTAATGATGAACTGATTTAATTTGGGAGGTTTCAGGTCAGAGACCAAGTGACCCACCATGCTATGTTCACTCTCTGAACATTTACAAAGCTAAAACCGTAATGCTTTAATTTTACTTTGATAACCTAGGTAACGTCAGTGCTCCACTATAAAAATATGCATACAAATAACAAATGCTTATGCATGTTTTATGAAACCATTAAGATGTGTCCGTGCTAAAATTGTATATATTTATATATATATATATATATATATATATATATATATATATATATATATAAATATAAAAAGAAAACCATTGTTATTGGATGAGATATATGCAAAAAATTACTGCAAAAAGTACTATGTATCAAAAAACAATAACATTTCCCTTCAAAAATACAACACCAATTTAATCCAACCAAAATGTGTTTGTATGCATGTTTGTTTGTGTTTTAATAACACAAGCTCAGTGTTTGAACTCACCTGTCGGCTCCTGACCAGGTGTCCTCTGCAGGTGATCTTGCACTCCTGCTCTGCTCCAGCTGGTGGCAACAGGTCCATATTTAATCCACTGACACCTAGCTCATTCTGCTGGTACATGACTGTGGGTCTGTTTGAGTCATAAAACGAGGCCATTTAGCTGGCTAAAGGCTATATGATAAAAATCTTAACCCAAATAAATGAATCATTGAAGATTAAAATGTGAAATGTCCCTTTGTGTTTAAAATGAACACATCTTATTATCCTTAAACTGTTTCTCATTAGGCTCTGATAATAAGTACAGAATAAAGACACTGTAATCAGATTGATTCTCATATTTTATCACAGTTAAATGAGTTTAAGAGCCTCATACAGCAATTCTGCACAATAGTTCTGTTCAAAGATGGTTACTGCTGAAATATTATCTTCATTTTACTTAGGTCTTTTATTCAACAGCCTTTTTATCAACTAAATGATCAATTTAAATTGTAATATTAGTCAATCAATGCCTCAAAATGAGGCCTGGAATTAGCAGACATTATTTTTATCCAATCATTTCAAGTTTGAGGCTGGCTGTTCTGGAAATCTTCCGCTCACCAGTTTGCATCACGCAAATTGGACAAGCTGCTGCAGCTCTGTGTAACACAGAGCTTCCATTTTTATCGTTCAGGCTGAGGGGATTCCTGCCTCTAATTCGTACTAGAAATATCAGTTTACCTTGAAGTTTATTTATTTGTAGCACAGTGTGAAAAACAATGGTTTTAAAATATTATATCTGAAGCACAACCTAACTGTATTTCCCTAAGTTACTTCAGAGTTTTTATTTATGTATTTCAGCTACCAAGGTCCACATTATCATATTTATCTGTTATGAAAGTCAACATGTCAGATTAAGCAATGGCCCATTTTTTGAGGCACTATCTACATGTATAGCTATCTTGTTCAACCCATGAATGTGCAATCCTTACAAGTTGTACCTCATTAACTCCTTTCACAATTGCAGAAAAAACAAAATTTCCAGACTTAAGCAGCTTATATCTCTCCCCCTAGTATTTTTGACATAAAGTCTGAATAGATGTCTGAACACTGCAGCAAATAGCCTGGGAAATTCATTCAGGTGAGCGGGGAGGGCTGTTGACATCATCCTGTGCAACCAGCACAAAACCAGAAAAGAGTCTTGACAGGATGGATAAAAACAACCACTGTAGCAGAAGAAGTGTAGTTGATTGTAGGCAGAGTAACACAAACTAAAATGTATAACTGGGCACTTGAAAGTGTTATTTCCACTGCACGTCATCAAAGTTCTCTTGTACATCTGATCTAAAACGATCACCACCAGGTTTCTCACACATCCAGAAAGTCTTCTTGCGCTGTTGCTGGATATGGAGCTAAAACTCTGCAGCTTTCTTTCTTCAGTGTGATCGTTGTGCACGTAGTGATGCTGCTTCATATTCACTTCTGTGTGCTACATTGCTCTCACCTCTGTAACCTGTGCTGTTGCTATGCTATTTAACATGTTTCACTGAAGTTAGGACATAAATTATGATCATAGAGTATAGCTCTGCTCTGTCCTGCTGTTGTATTATGAACACTGACTCCTGTTGCAAATTCTTGACGTCAAGCCTTGCCTACTGGCAACCTCCCTGCCCCCCTCCACCACTTCTGCTCCATCCAGCAGGGCATACTCCCTGCTGAGAGGAGCCAGTGTGAAGAACCATGCCAGGGAATTATCCGGGAGGACTACCCAGATGTGATGTTGATAATATCAGGGTTTCATGTATAAATGGGGTTAATGTAAAGAGGACTAATCAACTAATCAATGATACAGAATGCAATACTAATTGTTTTTTTAAAGGGGAGAAATAATTGAACAAAATAATGTTTCCAAACTTGTTTGAGGAGTTTGGATAAATTGAACTACTTAGATTAGTAAATGTAATGTCATTTTTTAAAGTTTTTTTTTAACCTTACTGTAATAGTCACTTTGAAGTATTATAAGTACTGTATCTGTATATTCAAGAATGCTTTGTCTGAACAGAGCCATCAAGCCCTATCTAGAAACCTTGATGGTATTTTCAAACCTGACATGTTTTGCTTAAAAAAAGTAACAAATAAAATATGCTTTATGTCATTGGATGTAGACAAATACAGTCCTGGATTTACTTGCACAGTACACCATATACATAACATTAATTGACTGTCAGTAAAACTTCACTTTGACTGATGTTCCTTCACTTTTGCACTTAACTATATGTAAATGTTCATATATGTATAAATGTATATGAGTTAAGTTATGGATGCTTTTGTGCTGAGTGATTGCCTCTATTCCTTCAGTAAACATCCCAATAATTGTTCCACCAGCTGAAACAAAATAATCAAACTAAAAGCCAGGGTCTGAAACAATAACCCTGCAGCATGAGAATCGCACACACCATGTGAAGACGTGAGAATTCAACAAATGAAGCACATGCTTCAGACTGGAATGGATGCAGCAGAGCAGGTCCAAACTGCTGCAAAACAGCAGCAGGGAATTACAATGAGAGGAGCAGTGAGGCAGAGTGAGACGGGCGCCAGCAGACAAATATGCTTGTTATCAAGTCGAGTTGAAAGGATGCACCAGAGCATGCTGGGCACAGCTAATAATGCAAAGTGGAAATGTTTTCTGTTATGTTGTGTGTAATCCTGTAGGTGGAGTGGATCCTCCTTCCTGTATTTTCCCACCGAGTGTGATGATCAGCCTGCTATCAAAATCACAGTCATCTGTCTGCTTGTAAATGTCACTCCTTCTCTATATAACCAGGGAATATCAAGCCCTGTACTGTGAAACTATCAAGTCTGTTTGATTAATGTTTCAATTAACTCAAGGGAAGAGGGGAAGGACTATTGAGTGGATTCAGGGAGTGGGTCTTATTATTAGGAACATTTTCTGTTTGATTGTGTTGGAGGAGAGTTCAGGAAACCTCCTTTCGTAGCTTTCAACCCTGGACAGCTGGCAAGAGAGCAGAAAAAAGAGCATAAAAGAGAGGGAGATAAATATTAGAAAAGTGGTGTACACACAGGAGCAATAAGAGCTTCCTCTGAATGAGGATGAGCTTTAATGTTCAAGCTCAGAAGTGGGAACTATACAAATTTGAGTTCTAGGCTGAGTTAGTACGTTTTATGGCAATTTCAGTGTTTTCTGCAGTAAGCCAGCTGGCGGTCAGCGCTGTGGAGGAAGCAGGTGTTTCACATTTGAGTGGCAGGTGGTGATCTATGCAGATCTATGCAGCCAGAGTGAACCAGCGGATAAATCCATAATTTATTATAAAACCAGGCCAGAAGCCAGAGAGAGCCACTTCTGTACTGAAGGTCTTTTTAAAGCTCTTGTGTATAAAAATTGTGCACACTTCTGTTCAAACATGAGTCATTCAAAGAAAGAAATGAGCTGAACATGTGTCTACACTTAATTATTAGTTAAGTGAATAGTAGTATTTTTGGAAATAAACCTTTCTGACTATTTATTCAGTCAGGTGAACTCACTGAACGAATTCATTGTGACTACATATTAGGTCAGTGATGAGTAACAGGAAATAACTATTCATCCTTCTTTGATTCATACATTAAATCATCATGAGTCACGCAATATTTAGCATGAATCAAACATATGAATGTGACCCCAAAGCAACGTATCACCCGTTTTTTTGTATTACCGTTTGTATCGTTTGTCACTAATCACTGTAATTTCATCAAACAGACAAAAAAAAGGCATTTTAGAGAGGATTTAAGCATGCTGTCCTCCAACTCTCAAAATGAAAGCACACAAATAACCTTCCTATTGCTGGTTTGAAGCATCAGTAAGCCTTAAAGGCCTTCTTTCTTTGCTAAACAGGTGAAGCCGATTATGCCATTTTCACCCCTCAGTAAAACTGGACAACCACAAAACACAATCCTCGTTTGGGAAATCAATCCCACCCTTGTCCTAAACCTATGATCTCTAAACACTAGCTCTGAAAGTATTTACTAAAACAGTGGTGGCTCTCGGCTGCGTGTTTTAACTTGTAATCTCTGCTCAGACTCACAGCTCGTAGCCCAGGAATGTCAGGCTTTTCTGCTAGCTTGGGGTGGTGCTGTCGCTCCCACTGTCAGTCTATCATTATGCCAGAGTCGACACAAACACACACACACACACACACACACACAAACATGCCTGCATTCACATGCACACATAAACATATGTACACAAACACTGCATGGAAATGGATTGTACACTTGAGCCTGTTAGATTTAGCAATAAAAATGATGGCATGATGTTATAAAATGATGAAAATCAACATTCAGTATGAAAAAAGGAAAGTGTTTTGAGAGGAGATAAATTATGGATAATAACAAATGTTTTGTTGACTTCCATTAGACAACACCAGAGTCTATACATCAAAATGTGAGCTGTGCAGCACTCTAAGAAACACTCATACACACACAGAAGACACATTAGGATGGTGATCACACCTGTTCTCTGCAAAAGCCACAATGATCAATGAGACTGTGAGATGAAAAGAGAGGCAAGAGCACTCTTGTTGCGGTACAGAGAGTGATTCAGATCAATTTGAAGCGAGATTCTGGCTGCTCGGCTGAAAATGTGGACTATTACATCCTTGCCTCATATGACAGCTGATCTTTCTTAGAAGTTTGAGAATAAAGCATTGACTTCCCTCCAGCTTTAGTGAAAAACCTCGACTTCTGACCAAAGTCTTTATCCTCTGACAGAAAGTGTCAGAAATGACAAAGGGATGTTCATTGTGAGTGATAACACAAACAGGGCTTCTCCAGGGAAGTGGACATTTTAAGGGAGCACTTATTTTTATTGTTTGATCAACCTACGGTGATGGACAGTTACAAAGTAATTATTTTCAAATACTCTACCTCAAGCTACATCCACACACTGACATCAGTTGGGCAACCTTGATGCTCATTGGGTACATTGAAAAGTTTTACACATGCTTTAAAATTTCCAGTGTTTGATCCAACGCACTGGTAAACGCCAGCAAGAGCTGACCTCCGCTTACTTTCACTACACTCAGTTATAGCTGGGTTCATGTCTATCAGGTCCAGCTGCTTCCTCCTCATGACTGGGACCCTGTTGTATGACTTGAGGAACCCTTTTGGAGAAAGTCATCTTTCCTCCTCTTGGCATGGTGTCAGAATACTGAGACCAGCTGCAGCAGCACGTAGTGAGATGGCATATACATCAACTTCATATGGTGTTGGTTGAGTAACGTCGCAGACCTGTTTGTACAATGTTTAGCAGTGCCAAGTTACATTTGGCTGAAGTTCCTCGAAGTTGAACTCGCTTCCCATGTGTTACGTCTATGCAGATGAACATTTAAAATCCATCTACAATTAGTCAGAAGGCTGTTGGGTACATTACACTCCACCATCATTTCTCTTTGCTTTAGATATGTTGACCTGCTCTAAACACAACATTCTCAACATTAGTCAATGTCAGCTGATATGCATAGGCGCAAATCCCAGGGGGGACGCAGAGGACATGTCCCCCCTCTTCCACAAAGTTGTCCCCCCCAAAAAATCCAGTTCAAATAAGATTTTTAGTTGTACAATACAAGTAACGCTCCTTAAAAACACATTGTCAGACAATTTCAACTGTTAAAAATTACAACCCCCCTCCCCTCACAATGGTTTGGTCCAAACATTTTCTCCCGGTGACCGGCGTAGCTGCTGCTGCAGAGCTGTGTACACACAGAGGCAGGCGGACCAAGTGGTGGTGATTGGACGAAGTAAGTGCATTAAAACACAGAATGGTTGATAAGTTGTTTTTCACTCCACTTGCTCAACAAGCACAACATGAAAAGCAAAATTTCAACTCCTGTGTTTGAAATCTGCCGGCATGTTTTAAATTAACACAGCACGCTGCTAATAGGGTGTTTATTTTTAAGCTAAAACCAAATTTGCACTGTACGTAGCACATCTTTTCATCTTAAGCCTGGCTCACACTACAGGATTCTCGGCCCAATTTAACCCAGATTCAGCCCTCCCGACAATCGGGGTAGAAATCTGGTCGGGGACCAAAATCGGCCCCGACGTTTGACCAAGATTATCTTCTAGTGTGAGCGGATGACAGATCAATTTTAAGCCCCACGATCGTCTCACAGACTCGTCGGAGCCGCCCCGATAACTTTCAAACATGTTTGATATTTATCTGGATGATTATCCAACTCGTATTCGCTGAGGATGACAGTAGCCAATCAGAGAGAGCCGCCTGCGATGACCGGAAATGACCACGAGACAGGAGTTATCAGAGGCAAGAATGGCGAGCACAAAGAGCGTACGGGTGAGATGGACAGCAGAGATGGAGGACAGTCTTGTCGACCTGTGGCAAGACCACGAATGTTTGTACAACGTTTCATGCAGAGATTGTCACAACCGATGTGAAAAGGACAAGCGTTGGAGAGAAATCGCATCCGCATTAAATATTCCAGGTGAGATAATAATGTGGCAGAGTGCCGCAGGTAATCACCCAAGTGCTGATATCCAGGACAGCAGCTCTCGCTCTCATGTGATATTGCTTGTATACATCAGTTATACAAGCGCATTTTACTAGTTAACAGTAATAAGTGAGAAGGAATAATGATTTGTTTGTTTAACTGCCACACTAGTCCCATATTTTGTCTCAATGTGATCCTACGTCATCTCCTTGGTGAGATGATGTAGGATCACGTTGAGCTTCTCTCTGGTCCGATAATCTTGATGAAATCCTGTGGTGTGCGCTGGTCACGATTTTCAAATCTTCCAGTGTGTGTGTGCTTAAGATTTAAGAGAAGATAATCTGTCAAGATTCTCTTTATGTGTGTGATACAACCCGATTTCAGAATCTTATAAGATTTTTAAAATCCTGTAGTGTGAGCCAGGCTTTAGTTTGTAATGAATCTGTGAATTGTCCATATGGTGTAGTTCACACCTTCCAACCAATACAACTCTTGGAATTGCTGGTTGAGCATAAACAAACCTGTAGACAGGTAGGATATGGATTAACAAGGAACAATGACTTACAGTTGTTGTTTAATATAACTAAGCAAGACATTTGAGGAAGTATCAAAACAACACAGCAAAAATATTGCATTTATTTTAATGTCCCCCCCCAAGAATTACTCTCTGAAATTTTACTGTTTATTGTCCCCCCCAACATTGAAGAGGGATTTTCGCCACTGCTGATATGTTAATGTGTGAATTTGTCACTCAAAAATTAGTTTCTGGAAAACCATGTTGCTTTAACTTCAGAAAAAGTGTAAGAAAAATATTGCACTTTTCCACCCAACTACATTTCAACCATTGCTCTTGTTACTTTACTGCTCGGGAGTCTTACAGACAAAAACTGTATAGTATGCCTTATTTGTCAGATCCTTGCAGTATCAGAGGGCAAGCTGCATCATTTCTATTGTTTGTGTTATCTTCATGAGGAGAGTGAAAAACCAGATTGGTTGACATTTATTTACATTTATTCTCAGGTGCAGGGAGCAGAAATATTTTCAAGGTGACTGCAGTTTGTTCCCATCTTGCAAATGGGAACATGTTTTAGTATGCATAAGGTTTTAGATAGAATATATAACGAAACCCATTTTTTATTATTATATACTGAGTTAAATGAGCAGGGCTGGTGGGTTCCAGATACTGTAGGAATCATTCAAGGGAATTACCAGCTGAACTTTTTATGCAGTAAAGTCAAGAACAGGAGAAAGTCACCGCCACAGGTTGTTTGCATTATTTAGCAACTGAATACAGCACCATACAGACAAGTACATAACTCAGGGCTGCATCATATAACTCTGTACTATAGCCTTGAACCACAAAATATTTCTTAGAGATGTGCCTATACAACAGGTACTCATAACTTTACTGCACAAGCAAAGATACAATAGCTTTACTATAAAGCTCAATTTAAAGCAATAGATTATTTCATAACAGGGATTATTCTCCATGCATGTACCTTTTTAGAGTTCAGCACTGATTTGTTTCAAACAGTTTCATATGAGATGTTCAAATTTAACACTTGTTTTTTTTATATCTGTCTGGATAAATCCCTCTTTTTTGCACAGAGAGCAGTTGAGTGATCTTAAGAGTGATGAACTCTTGACCTCGGCCTTTGGGGCTCTTCTCTGAGCACTTCCTGTTGTTTTCCCTCTCACACGCTTTAAAAACCCTGAATAGGTCTGTGGAAAAGCTGTCTTTTACCCCCAGCCCTGGGCTATGATTATAAAATTACTGATAGCTGAAGGCAATGCAGAGATTTAAAGATAGGGGCTACTTGAACCTGTCTGCTTTAAGACTTCACATACAGAACATCTTAATAGTCTAAGTGAACGACAATATTTAAGACTACATCTGTCTGCTGTGCTCTGATGTATAATACTGACTACATTTAAAACTGTGCATGTCTGTCAGTCAACATTGCAGGATATCTCATATACCTCGGCAAACATCATAATGTGGCAGCTCAATTTCAGCTGAAACTTCCTCTGTTTGTGCAGGTATATTTCCCAGAAGTGAGGGCTCCTGAGTCCGCCATGCAACCACATGTCTCAGGAGACTGAGTGACAACCCCTGCTTTTAAGAGGATTTTATTCTGTGAAGCTGATGAGATGGACCGTGGTGCTAATCTATTCCGACACCACCATGAAGGTGGATCTGCTATTCATTCAGGCAAAGCAAACAGAGGAGGAGGGGGGATCATTTTGCTTACTTTGCCCTCATTGTAAAAAAAAGCCACCACTCCTTCAGGTGTCTATGAGGATGACTGCAGCTGCATTGTGTGTTTTTTTTAGGTTCACTTAAGAGGTGTTACATGAGGGAGAAGAGCTAAGACCATGCAATGGGCCCTTTATTGAAAGGGTCTACATTGGAACATTAGTTAATTTAATTCATTCTTTAATTCATTCTAGAGCCCACGTTCATTTATGGTCCCATAAGATTAAAAAATCATCCATCCTAAATTCAAGCAGTTAGAAACAAACTTGCTTTTAAACCAAATACTCACATTTCTTATTAAAGAAAGAGAAATACCTCTTTTTTTTTTTTTTACAGGAGCCTCAGTAAAATGTAGCCTGTTTTCAAACTAATATTATTATTACCAGCCTATCTTTAATAATATAATATTCTAATTTTGTGTCATAAATTGGTTTTAACTATTGAGCCCTCAATGGTGGAATTGTATTGCCATATGAGAACTACAAACATAATTGGGTGGGCAACAAAAATGGGAAAATTAAAAAGGAGGTCTTGTTAGAGGATGGGACTCCACCAGTAAGCTGTTTGAAGCCGGGCTAAGTAGGTAAATGCTGGCCAGAGGTAGGCACTATCACTTCTGATGTAAAGCATGGGATTTTATGACTAAATTAAATATGGAAAGGGCCCTACTGAGTCTTTCAGGGGCCTTGCTATTTCTTTGTGCTGCCCTGCCTCCACAGGTTTGGCTTCATATGATCTTATTTCCAAACAAGAAGTGCTCCAATAGCACAAACCTCTGTCAAACTATTTACAACAGTGTTGGGCAAAATTGTAGAAAACTGCCCATCTTACACTGTTAAGAAATCCTTTTAAGGAATCCTGAGTTCACATTTGAATTCAGATCACTTATATAACTTATTGCTTGAGCCATGACGAACATTGCCCGAAAATGTCATGAAAATCCACTGAACACTTCTTCAGTTATTAGCAAAAATGTGTAAAACTGCCCTACCTCGCAATGTTAACAAATCCTTAAATAAAAAATCCTGGATCTTTACCCGGATTTGGATCACCACTAAAATTCTAATCAATTTTTCCTTGTACCATGAATAACATTCCCTGAACATTTCCTCAAAATCTGTCAAGTACATTTTGAGTTGATCATGTTCACAAATGAACAAACTAACAAATGCCGGCAAAAACATAATCCCCATGGCGGAGGTACAGTGAGGATGGAATCTACGCTTTGAAGCCACAGACTCAGACAATTGACATTTGTATTTGTGTTAAGCTTTTTGCCTTTTGTAATAGGAAAAACTGTAGACAGACCCAGAAAAGGGGGTAGAGAGCAGGGGAAGACACAAGGCAAATGGGCCACAGGTTGACGAGAGCCTCAAGACATGACGTGCATAGTTGCACCCAATCCACCATACCAGCACCCTGGCAGATCACACTTTGAGTCCGGCCTTAAGCCACTAACCTCATCACTCCCTAGATTTATTTTACATGTAGAAATGAAGATTGAGGATATGGTATCCTAAACCCTCTGTCAGAGTGTATACATGGATGCTGGGGTGGTGGACAGTTAAAAGCAACAGTGCAGTACTGATGCAAGGCAGACCTGGCATGGAAAATAAAATGGAAATGTTGTGGCCCAAATAACCTGCTAATTGCAATGATGTTTGTCAGGTGACTGAATGATTATGGATGTCAAGTGTAAGATCAGTACATCCCAAGTTAACTTCTTTAACAACCTCACAGGGATTGACCCATTTATTGTACATTTACATGAGTGCCTGCAGATTTTTTAAAAAATGTATTTAAGAGTTTAACAACAAATAATACACAGTGGAAGTTGGCTACAGAAGATTCAGAGAGTAAAACAATTCTGCAAACAATGGTTTAAATGCCTAAAATCAGTTCATGTTTTACACAACATAATTCTAAGTTTAGGTTTAACTGCTGTAGAGTTTGTAATCTGTTATAATGTTTAAGGAGTTTTGTGGTAGGGGTCCCACCAGAAATGGTGGTGCAAACAGGAGCACATGTTTATTTGCCACTTAAACAGCTTACGGGTGTCTTTAAAAAGTAACAGCTGTGTCAGGTGGAAGATATGAAAGACACCTGCGCTGCACACCAAAACATTTCTGCTATGGGCAAAGGATAAGGCCCATTGTGTCTTCAAGTTAAAAATAATAATGTTACAGTTCATATTAAGATGCTAAAGAAAAGACAGATTCAAAGTTCTGATCCACTGGACATTTTGTGGATTGATTTTACACAAAAACAATCTCATAAATCTGTGAAAATATCTCCTAACTTCAGAGAAAGAGCAGAATTTATATTTTTCTTTTCAGGAATGTATCCTTCTTATACTAGGTAATTGCCTAAATGATTCAGAAAAGAGAACAGCTTTAAATGAAAAATATTTCTGAATTCTGAGTTAATCATCTTGTTAATTAAAATAATAGAGCATTTTTTTCTCATGTGACTGCAATACACTTTTGTAGTAACTAAGCAAATTTAAAACTGTAATGGATAATTTGTGTAACTGATGTATGCCGATATAAATTTAAGGCTTAGTTTGGGCTGTGTGGGACCAGTCTTCGATCTTTAATGGGAACTTAAGTTTCTGTCAGAGCCCATGATCCATATTGTGACATTTTCTATACTAGCTGCTGAGACTATTAAAAAACTGTAATCACAGCATGTAGCAAGTCCACTCTAAAATTACCTGCTGATAAAATGCTCCAGGCACAGAGGCTTAAAGAGAGCTTTAAGAGGTATATTCAAATTCCTGTGACTCTGTCTTGATGGGCATTGACGCACTCTTTTATTTCCCAAACCAGCATGAGGGCTGAAAAATCTTTCTCATCATCTTACTCCAGGTTTTTTACTCCTCACAGGCTGAAACAAGCTTTGGATTGATAAGTTTTAGCTGAACACCATCATAAAGTGGAAGTGCAGTTGTACTGCAGTGTGTCCGAAATAAGTCTGCCTAGAACATCTTTGAACCCAGAAAATGATAGCCTCAGGCTGTCCTTTTGCCACTCCTACAACAAGAAAATGTTTTGAGCGAGTGTAACATGGTGAATCACTTCTCCTTCAAAAGATTCCTATTCGTATTTTTCACTCTGAACCTTTTTCATCGTCTTTTCCTCTTCTGTGCGGACCATTACTGTTGCACTGTGATCACAGGAATCCCCTGACAGGGCCAGACTTGCAAGCTCACATTTGTTGCTGATTGGGTGTGCTGTTGCGGCAGCTACAGGTGCCTCTGTGGTGTTAAGGCGGGAGAGTTTTAATCAGTTTATCCACACATACTGAGGCACACTGAGGAAAGAGAGGATGGATTTTAGTACAGAAATGAGGAAAAGCTGCAGTAAAGCTTTGTAGGTTCCCCTGGTATGATATACCTATTCAAAGTCTTATCTTTGGGATTAGGCCACACCCAGAAAACCCAGTATTTAAAATTTTAGAGATAACATGTAAACATTCACTGAATGGGATTAGGCTCATTTTGTCTGGTACTGTTGCTACACTAACCACAGTGAGAATACAGCATAGATCAAAGGCCAGTGAGCCTGCAACTGAGTACCTTCCCCTGTTTCATATGAATAACATTCAAGTGTTTGCTGAGCTTCTTTAAATGAATAAGAACTATCCTACCCATGGAAATTATGTCGATGACTGACTCACACTATCATGCAGCCATGTCCACGTCATGAAAAGTTCAATAGACAGATAGACAGATAGATGGACAGACACATTATTGATCCCAAAGGAAGTTCATGTATCAGCTGTACCATTTACACACAGAGCAAGACACAAGACAAGAGAGGGAGGCAGCCAGCAAAAAGCTGGAGACAAAGAAGACATGTACACAGGGTAGTGTAACATGGTAAAAAAAAAGTGTAAAAACATTGAATTGGCACAATTTAGTGAAAACATGTGTCCATGGGCGAGCACTGTAAATAAGTTAATAAATGAACAGCGATCCCCACTATGCAATTAGGGACCCCGTTGAGGATCATGTGACATCAAGGGGGTTGCTGGATTCCCTCCATAAAATGAAAACAGATTCAAAATAATATAATTATATAATATAATTATTTTTTTACTCATCACTGAGGAAAATTTTAAAATAAAATGAGTTCAGTCTAATACAAAACCATGCACACTGGTTAAGAATTATCCATCCATTATTTATACCACTTATTCCTTTCAGGGTGCTGGGGGTGTGGTACATCCTGGACTGGTCACCAGCAAAGTGTAGACCTGATGTAGAGACATTAAACACACATTTACACCTATGGGCATCACCATTTAACATAATGGCCATGTCTCTCTGGAAGGAAAACTGGAGTGCCCAGAAAAATCTGTGCACACACAGGGAGAACATGCAAACTCTAAGTGAAAGGCCATACCTGACTGGGATCAATCCTGAGATCTTCTTGCTGTAAGGCACTGGCACTACTTACAGCACCACTGTGCACTCCAGGTAAGAATTAATTAAAAATGATGATTAAAAATAGATCCTTTAAATCTTCAAAGTGAATTTCTGATGCTTTAACCACCTCCAAGGACAGAGGGTATTGTAATTTTGTGGGTCTAGGGCCAAAAAGTCTAAGAACCCCTGCTTTTGAGTGATACATAAATTATATCCCTATATGTTGGCAAAAGTTGACAAAACATGAGTGTATGAATGCCGCATAGGAGAATTCATATCAATTTCTAAAGCAAGTTAGAATCACTTCTCAACTGGATCCAGTTCTTGAGTCCCATCCCTACTGAGGACCTGTGTTTTATCAGTGTTTATCTGAAGAAAGCTGTCTCATCCAGGCCTCAATTGCAGTCCAACAGCTGTGCAAAGAACCTGCATTTATGCCTTTATTTAAGAGTCTGTAAATACTTTTCCAGGGTGGAACATAAAAGAGACAATCCCCTGGATTGTAATTGCTGTTATGATGTATTATCTTCCACATTAGCCTCCATGACAAGCATCACAACAATCCTATAATTTCATGTTTAGGCGCTGGGATTTTCCAGTTCCTCCATCCACATCTTCAGAAGTGCAAGTTACTGAATGTGGATCTGTACGGCTTTACAGAGCAGGGTGGTGACTGAGTTCTCGGACTTGTCCCGACAACTCAGCAGGTTGGGTACTTCTCAATAGGAACACCTCAGCAGCGTCATGTCTGCTACCTGCACCTGCCACAGGCAAGTGCTTCTGCCTTACAAAGGCATAACTTAATGCTGAAGCAGGTCTCAGCCTGCATCCACCCCCATCCACCTTAGCCCACCCCACCCTGCATCCTCTTACTCAGCCGGCCTTGTTGTTCTTAGTGCCTCATTGTCAGAGCAGAAGAAGGCAGGAAAAGTGTCTACTTGACCTTCACAGCCCTTACTGTGCTGTGACTTTCACATGAGATGAAGAAGTTTTTACAATGGAAATACTTTTGGACTGTTTCCAGCGTTAGGGGAATGTAAAATCCTCCTCCCAGCTGATAATATGGCTCCCAAAATGAGAGTCGTGCTGATAATACTGTTTACAGGCAGCTCACAATATGTCTTCTACATTAGCATATCCAATTTGTTTTCTGCACAAGCCCTGTGTGCACTCTGATCAGGTGGGGATAGCAAACTTTTATTAGCCTCTTCTACACTTTTCCTCTGCATTATCACCGCCATTGTCACACTGAAATGTCATATTGCTACTGCTCACGTTGCTGTAAAATAAGAAGCTCTTGTACGGCAGTGAAACAGTGAGACCAAAAGTCAAAACATGATCCCTCTGTGCAGATGATACCCCCCCGATGCATGCCCAAGCAGATATTATTTTGAATTCCTTCTCCTTTATCTCCATCTTCCTCCGCATCTGCTGCCAATTACATCATCAAAATGCTTCAGTTCCTGTTTCCTCCCTCCCCTGAATGGCTGATCAGCCCTCAGCAGCAGCCCAACAGAAGAGCATGAAGGAATACAGTTAGAAGGTGCACATACGAGAGCACGCCTGAATGCATAAAGGGGAGTAATTAATGTCTGGTTGAGACAGTGTATATTAGAGCAAAAGCACATTATTCTGCTCCAGAGGGTGGAATTGAATTCATCATCAGTTACTGCTAATAGATTATTCGCCTACACATTGGAAACGTTCAGATAGTGAACTAAATAACACAGAACATAGGTTATATACATATTTCAAAATCATCAAAGAAATTAGATTGTTTTAATACAAAGAATAAAATTAAAAGGTCAACAAGCTGGATGCAGAGATTGGAATTTGTGCAACATTGTTCATTTTTCTTCTGTTTCAGGACAAAATTAAAATCCTCACAATAATAAGAAAGGGAAGGGGTCACGGGAATCAGGGGATGGATTCCTTTCGATGAAAGAAGAGAAGAACGATAAAGACGAAGCAATGGTGATGACACAACTAAACCTTTAACCGTACGGTATCATATTTTCAAGCTTTTGCACTAGCGACATAATCAAGGCATAAGGTTTGCAGGTTGTGCGCCTGTACAATGTTTGTTCATATGAATCAAGTCTTGTGGATTTGTTATCTCAAGGGATTTTCTTTAAACTTCTGAAGGTTGCTTTCACTTATGTATGGACTCGGTTAGGTTCCTCTGTGAAGTTGCAATATTGTTACAATTTTCACTTGGTTTGGTTTTCTCTCACACTGCTCTATGTCAGGAGGGCTAAAGCCTGTCAAATGCTGCGTGATATAGCCACAAACCACCAGCCTGGGCTATTTTGAGAAGTAAAATAAAAAAGCCACATTTACTCTGTTTCAGGTGAAGCGCTCATATTAGTCGGAGTGATATGTGACCGTACTTCACATAGAATTGTAGATGTCCAACATGACAAGGCCATGGGATTCTCTGGTCATCCTCTGCTTTGCAAGAGAGCTTCAAGGGATTTCTGTCAAATGTTACACATTAGTCTACTTGCAATGAAAGATGAACTGATAAGACTTGGGAGGCCATTGGTCAATGGTTTTCACATACCACCTGCTTTTGAATGCAATATTGTGAAAAACACTTTCCTTTATTTTCTCTAAATTTGGAATACATGTCCACTTTGACTTAGAGACAAACGGTAAGATTTTGGAGGGACAAAGTCAGATGTCTTTGGGGATCATGATCAGGCTTATACACTTAATATACCATGAATTTCTTGAGAGATGTCAGTCAAACTTTGCACAAATGTCATCTCTTACTTGATGCTGAATTGATTGATTTGGTAGGAGTAAGGTCAGAGGCCAAGTGACACAACACTGTTCTTTCACTTCTTGCAATGTCTTCCTCCTGGAGGCATAAAACTGCCAGTTTTTAGCCCATATGCTCTATAAAACACTGCAGAAAAGAGTGATAGTAACTGGAAATCAGAAAGCTTTGTGGCACTTTCAGTTCCATTATGTTCAGGTCTAGGGAAGTTTGTGATAAGATGCCCAGAATAGGGTTTGTGGTTTGTAACTACCTGAATTTTGAAGCTTATTTATGTCTAATAAAATGCATACCAAGTGGCTCAGTAGGACTTCAGATCTCATCGAAGACAGTAAAGCCAGTAAAAATGACAGTAAAAATGTTTAATTCTCTTAAGTTTGTGCTGGAGGCATTTAATTAAAAATGTTTTCAAAATCCCCACAGACTTTGAGCCGCAACTGGTAACTTACTTTCAAATTTTAGGACTCATGACTTTACCACTCCTGACCAAGAAAATTGCATCATACATGACAGAATCATGACAGAAGGGACCAGAGAAGAATCACAGAATCATCCTGATTGGACTCTACTGTCAAGAAAACAAGTGAAGAAGAAAATGGGAGTATCTGATTGGTCCATAAGACTGACAGGAAGTTGTCACTTAATCTAAAGCCGCATTCACACCGAACGGGACTTGGGTGACCTGGGCGACCACTCTCCATGCAAAGTCAATGTCAACATAAGTTTTCTTTAATAAAAAACTGCATTTCAAGGCTGAATTAAAAACGTATTGAAAGCAATTTGGCCTGAAGCCCTTGCTCAATGCACCATCTCCTCCATGTCTAATGGTTTCGGTTTTTTTTTTTTTTTTTTGGAGCCACAGTTGTCATTGAATTCACTGTACAGTCCATTACATTAAACACACTATATTAAAAATAGGGAGAAGGGAATAAGTGTGAGATTTCAGACCCAACCATTCATTTTTTATTTGAGTAAATAAACTGCAATAGTTTGAGCATGGCTTGCTGTACTTGCATTTGTGTTGCACTGATAAAAATTCCATGACTTTAGTTATTCATTCAAGGTGAAATATATATAAGAGTGGTGGACTGGGCCTCTTCAGAGAAACTTCAACTAGGCTTACGTTTTTTGCATTGAAATAGATTTTTTTATGTTATTTCAGGTATTTTATCCACCTGTCCTCTTGACTCAAGCAGCACTGAAGAGAATTTTCACTCTGAATTCAGTCACAGCGTTCATCTCAGTTGAGTGACTGAGCCTGAATCACTGTATTTATAGAAAAATTTCTTCCTGTAATGAATTGTGCAGGATGGTTTCACCACTCAGTCTTTCACTTTATTGTATAGTTTCTATTCCTGAGTCCATCTGAAATGATGCACAGGAATGTAGTCCAATCAGATCGACCGTACATAAAAACAGTGCTTCATGAGAAAAAGTGGAGTCATTTGTCATTGATTTTTCTCTGCCTCACCTTTAGATAACTCTTCCTAATACCTCTGAGAGAGAGAAAGAAAAAAAAGGGCAGCTACACCTGTGGCTGCCGAACAAGTGTATCACTGTCTGGCTGCTGTGTCCAGGCTTGTCAGACCCTCTCACCTGGAATGTGCCGATGAGACAATCAGGTGCAATAGGCGCGTGGCAGCTTGCTGCAGGGAGAGATAACCTGCTCTGAGACAGCCAGCAAAAGAGCGGCGAAAGACTTTTCCGCCCCTAGTCGACACCTCTTTAGAAAGCCTGAAACGAGCCAGTAGAAAAGATGAGTCGTGCGATGCACTGGCGAGCACAGTGGCTGGTCTCTAAACACTAACTCTTGGTGTGTAGATCCGTGGCATAGGCTTGTTTGACGATCCCAGCGTGACTCACTCAAAGGGTGGAGTGCTGTGAGATTTTGTTTAGCCTGAGGGGGAGAAAATTTTCATTTCTATCAAGAAAAGGTCATGAGCAATGTTCCAGCTTCACAGGAAATGCATCAACGCACATAATTGGATAACCTATCAGTTTTGGGGCCACGGTGATTGAAGTGACACTATTTGCTGGTGATATTTGGTCAGTCGGATTGAGGGAGAATGAAAAATACTGCACTTAAAGTAGGGTTTTGGCATTCAGAGAACCAACTGTTGCTGCAGTATAAATCTTTTATTAGCATATGGGTTGAGAAATATTCTTGTATAAATACAGCTTGGCAGGGTTGATTGGTTGAAACTGTCCAGCAGGAATAAGCCCCCTTTCCCTTTTATAATGGGGATGAGTACACAACATAAAAGAATTTCATATTTTAGTAGAACCAAGTGAAAGATTACAAGAAAACACAAAACTCCTCAAAAAAGGACATATTTTCTTCACATCCCAGGTAATATGTGATATCTCTTTCAGCCCCTTCAGTAGGATAAATGACTATAAGATGTCAATACACACCTTGATTTGCCGACTTTTTGGGCAAAAATTCATTAACCCTACAGATATCCAACTTTTGACTCATGACAAATTATAATATAACAGACAATTAACTTTTTAAGAGCATCCCTCACCCCTCAGCATCGCTTTTGATTTTTTTGATTTTTCTCAAAGTTCCTGTGAGAATTTAAGACTTTAATGAAACAGACTAAAACAAAAACTGATGCATCATGATAAGCTACAAAATAAAACCAGACTGTGAGAGGGAAGGTTAATTTGTATAAAATGGGTATTTAAACGTGTATACAGCCTAAAATGACGACCAGGGGGAGGTGTCAGGTATGAACTTAAACAAAGTGTTGCTGAAACAGCCTTTTTTTTAAAACTTTTCCATGGCAGTGATTAATTTGGTTTACCCACTTTTTCTCTTTTTAAATAAGTATATCAAAATTTGATGTTCTTTAAATAAGAATATCAAAATAGAGTAATAGGGGAGAAGTGATCCCCCTCTGTGCTGGCTTTGAAAGCAGAAACAGATGTTTAATGCACTCTCTTATGCTTCTCTGGCCTAGAAGTGCACAGAGAGCACAAACATTCACCAAGGTGTTTGGTAGCCAAGTTATTTGCAAAAATGATAATAACTGGACTATTTGCAATGTTGACAAATCCTTTAAAATATTCATGGATCCAGATCCAGATTTGGATCACCACCGAAAACCAGTAACTTCTTCCTTGCCCTGTGATTAACATTCACTGAAAATGTCATCAAAATTAATTCAGAACTTTTAAAATTATCCTGCACACAAACAGACAGCCAAACAGACAAATGCTGGCAAAAACACAACCTGCCTGGTGGAAGAAATTAAAGAAACAATACCTATTTGGCCAACACAATCTGAGAAAAACATGCAATGTTCAATAACATTAGTGTTGCAATAATGACATAGATTACAATAATTAAGTAAAACATAAATAATGCTTATAAGCTATGACGTTATGTTCTAGCCCAGTGGTTCCCAAACTTTTCACAGCCCGTACCCCTTCAGACACTCGACCTCCAGCCATGTACCCCTTACTTTAATGCACTTATAGCAGCTAGAAAAAGAAATGTGTATGTAAGCCTGCCGCCACCCCCACCTCCCACATTTAACATGCATAACTTACAAAAAAAAATCTCTTCAAGTGAGTCATTTCTCACAAAATAGATTTATTTACCAGCAATTTCAGTGGGTAACACCAGTTCACTTTCGAAAAAAGAAATTCACATTTCTGGCACATATTCATTAATGACCTTGAAACTGTAAAGTACAAACTCACCACAGCTTTAACATGAAGGGTGTCTGACTGAACTATGTTACTATAAGAATCTTAGACAATTCAGGACAGATTTCCCTCTCCAAGATGCCTCACCAATCCAGCCTCCAGCCTCTCTGCCAACACTTCAGGCCTTTATCAAAGTTCTCTTTACAAACATTTGCCAGTTTGAACTTTCACTACTGAAACAACTGATTGAAACCGGACAGGTATTCGCATACCCCCTACGTCACTTCGCGTACCCCTGGGGGTACGAGTACCCCAGTTTGGGAATCACTGTTCTAGCCAATGCTATTTTCTTTGTTTTAAACATCGCAGCTACAACAGGTTTATTCTAAATCTAAAAGAAATTCAATGGGATTTTTCTCCACTAAACTGATACAAATACATTTAACTACAGATTTTAACCTGCTTTAGCTTCATCTGATGGCACCAAGAGGTGCGAATGCAGGGTTGTTATACCAGTAAACTTGGTTTGACCACATTTTAAAAGTTCTTGATTTATTGCTATAATTTTGACTGTCTCAATGTGTTAATTGAGAAAAGAAAAAAATGTGATTAATGGTAATTTCTCTCCCTCAGAATAAACTTTCAAAGTGAATTTAAATGTGGGAGGTTAGTTTTAACAGATAGAACGGCATCTTACCCACTTTCTTAGGTTGCCATTGTTGCCCGCATATAGCATTATGTAAGTTTGGCATTGAGGAGGCAAGTGAGACAATTTGCCATAATGTGGTGACTGCAATGACAAAGCCGACAGGACAGACAGGGCACGTTTATCAATGCCATGCAAACACAAGATGTATTGTTGAATATTGTTGAACAATGAGGATGAACTTGCTACTCACATCTGCTGTTCCGTTTCAGTGTCTTCAGGAGAAAAACAGTTGATGCATCATTGCAGAATGTGCTGCCACATTAAACTGTATAACAGATTATTTTATGTATTAAAAACTTAAAATCTAAACCCCATTCTAAAAATAACAGTCCTTCACCATATTTCTACTCCCTGACCATAATAAGTATGATTCCAAGTTGTACAAATATCCACATGACCTCTGAACTGTTTGATTTCCAAGGAATGATCAGCTTCCATTTCTACCCTCCTCCCACACACTTCAGCATCTCCAGTCTGTTGTCACAGTGTGGTTAAGGGCTACAGCAGTCCTCAGAAACCATCACTTCTTGTAAAATCAGGATTAACTCTGTGATAACAACAGTTCTTGTATGTTTAATCTCGAGACATTTTTGTAATGCTGCATGATTTTCCCTGGCCCTGAAGGGAATATTATTTACCGCTGAAACCCAAGCACGACATTTTGAGGAGAAAACGAGCCCTCTCAAGTGTTCGTTTTTCCAGAATGTGTGTGTTTTTGTTGTCTAGGCTTTCCTTGGTGGCAGTGAACAAAGCGTTCTACTGTGGAGTAGTTTCAGCAATCGCAGACACAGTGTCTGTACAGGGAGTTCCTGTCCCTGGCCCAAACCCACAGACCAACAGCAAAGAAGGACAAGGTCAACCATCGCCTCTGCTTTCTCTTGGCATCAAGGCAGACGAGCTCTACCTCACCCGCAAGCTGTATTCCTCCAGGCTACATGTCTCTGGATTTATGTTACAGTCAGAGGTTAAAAGCAGAGCAGTCTTACAAATGCATGAAACATATTTTTACTGTAACACTTGAAAAAAACTCTTAAAAAACAAACAGATTTATGAAATAAACTTTAAGGCTTTTATTGGTTTTCTTATCAAAGATCAACACAACAATACACAGACAGAGATAAAAGCCTGACAGATCAACAGCAAAACAAATTGACATGGTGGATGGAGGAGGAGGAGCAGCTTGTGTTACATTGTGATTTCCTCACAGATAAAACTGCTGGTCATCCCACTTTCTGCCTCAGTTAACTCGATTGAGAAATATTCAGCATAATTGAGGTGAGATTTAATGAAAGACTGCCAAAGGCTAATTTCTTGAATTTTTCAAGGAAACCACAAATCACACAGTCTACCTGAACTTTCATATTTTATTAAGCATATTCTGAAAAATGTGCTCACTCTCTTCTCTGCTTAAAGTTTAATGAGAACATAACAACCAATTTCATGTCAATATGCTGAGTACATAACTAGCGAACCTCCTGCATCTGGTTAGCTCAGCCTGGTTTAGCTTGACTTAATGTAGCACATGAAACTGGGTTACAGTAAGCCTGCCAGCAGAGACTGATATCCTCCTGCTAGGACTCATTTTGACTTTTATGTGTTTGCAGAGCCACATTAAAAATGGTGGTCAGTCCATTCCTCTGAGAGTCTAAGTGAAAAGGGTTGTGCTTCCAAAACTCCTCTCATAAAATTTTTGTCCAGACTGTGCCCTGAGCAAGTTAAATAAGTATATGTTTACAATGACTATGGGAAGAACACACCAAAAGACAGTTTCAATGTTTGTAAACAGTAGTGACATATTTTGTGGGCAGAGCCAAAATGGTGGAACAAACTTACTAGCGAAAGAGTTCAAAAGTGTGGAAGTGAGTTAGCATTTAGCACTTCCTGGTTCCAAATGCTCTAGAGTAAATGGGATTTAGAATATTGGTTTTGGATAAGTGTCTGAAATAAGGTTTGTGCTGAAAACACGCACATGAGGTTATTCATGTGTAATGAATAGTTAAATGTACCTGATGTTGCCTGCTTTTGAATGTTATGTGTTTAAAACGCCGGTTGCTAACTTACTGCTAACAAGGACAACAAAAATAGCAGGGGACCTGACGACAAGCATTTCTGATTTTTTTTTTTTTTATTCATTCACTACTGCCACATCCATGAGGACCAACTTAACCAGGTCACTCAATTATGAGGAAGCTCTCAAACAAGACGTTACAATAAGATGTTATACACTGTAAATATTGTAGTTGCTTCTAAGTTGAACCGCTATGTCATTAGTAGCTTATTAATAGTTTTTCTCTCTCGCAGATTACGTTAGAGCTTAAACATTGTGGAAATTAGGTACATTTGATAATTAACACAAAAAAACAGAACATGTAAGTTTCATTTTCTTTTTCTACAGAGCTTATTATCAGCAATGATTTAAGAAAAAGCTAAAAATTCAATAGGCTTTTAGTAGGCCTGCAGTCGAGGAACCCAATGCAATGCTAACTTCCACACTGGCCTACAAAAACACATCATCCCACTCTATAGCTCAGGCTTAATACTCATCATAGAGATCTTCACCTGAATCCAGAAGCTTTTTTCTTGTGACATTTTAATGGTTTTTCAGCAGAAGACGAGTAGTCTTACAGTGACACCCTAACCCTAACAACATAGAAAGAGTTTTTGCAAGCATTCTCTTCATCTTTGTGGACATGTACAGGACATTACATTCTGAAATTTTTGTGTAATAATTTTTGTATTAAGGGCTGAAGTTTTTCCAAGTGTGGTATGTGCCATCTGCTGACTTTCAGAGGGATGTGTCTGTTGTTTTAATCATAATAGAGATGTTTAATGTGTTAACCGTCCTGACAATTACAAAGCCAAACATACACATCAGATTTGTTTTTTATGAAAACCTAAGCAATGAGACATTTGTCATGAAATTGTCCATCTTCAACCCACAGCTTTCTAAGATGTGGGCTGTTATAAATGTGTCAAACACCAAAAAACCTCCATTGATCCATGTCATATTTTGACCTTATCCTGGCACATATGTTTGATTTAGAACATGGGAGACTTTCTTAAAAAAGGGGAGTATGATGTGTCTTCTTTATTTGATTTTGTTTATGACATGATAACTAACGACAGGATAACTGGTTAACTAACTGATTAAATAAATAAGAGTGCCCTGTGTATGAAATTTGCTATATAACTACTTTGACTTCTTTAACTTACATGTAGAAAAGTGGCTGAGTATTTCAATACAAAAGAGAGTATTGCTGCAGCTTAAAAGAAACAAATCAATAATACACAGTGAGCTGTATACCAAAAATGCAAAATTAAATATGTGTGCACTGCCTCTAAAAACTCCTACTGGAACCCTTCTGATAGACCAGAATTCTACCGGACCTCCATTTTCTGTTTAAACATGAATAAAACATATTCCTCCTATAGCTTTACATTTACTGTCACAGATTTAGGTGTTCTCCAGCAGACCTAGATTGTTGAATATTTTACAGCCAAACTTAGTTTAACTCTTTGCTCGGATAACCAAAGATTACAACACAATTATCAGAGGCAGGAATTCCAGCCTGTGCTTCACAAGATAAGAGGAGCTCAGTGGTTGTAGAAGATAAAAGCAGAGACACTCACCAATGAAAACACCACAAGTCTTATCAGATTGTGATAGACTTTGCAGATCCTCCCTAATCTGTGCATGTACTTGCTTTGAAAAAGCTTTCACTGTCACATTAACTCTCTGCAATATGGGATCTGTCACCTTGGCCCTCGTGGGAATTCATGCTGTTGTTTTGTTTTTCTTCTTAAGTCAAAGCTCTTATTCGTCAAAGAAAATGATTTAGACTTTTTCCAAATTAACCGTATGTTTCAGTACTGTTCAGAGCTAAAGGGCAATTATTCTGCTACAAGTGAGAACATGTATTAAATCTGGACAGTCCAAATTAATGTAGCAAGATAAAAGAGGACAGGATAAATATCCTAATGTGAAGATTTTTTTTCACATATGCCTCAAAAAGAAACAAAAGAAAAAAAGTCAGCAGTCAGCACCAATAGTACAGGATTTCACAACATGTAGCTGTGTAATCCACACCAATGAAAAAAGATGGCTATAAAATATACCTCACAGGATATGAGAGATGATGAAACTATTATGTTCAGTGAAATAGCTCAGACATTCATTTTACACATCATCTCTGACAAACTGCTCTGTGCCTGCAGCAGCACTTTTGCAATGAACCAATCTCCAGCGTCATTTCAGCTCCAGATCACAGAGTCTGTGCAGCGGTATCTACAAGTCTGGCTCTCTGCAAGGCTTCAACAGCATGATGTGGAATCTGATCTTTGACCTCATGCTAACCCACCCTGACATCACGCACATATTTGAAACTGGAAAAAAACAAAACTGTACATCATAATATGGGACAAAAGGAGCACTGTGTGTTTTAAAATCTACAGCTGATTCATATACTTGTAATGACTGTCTCTGTGTGGTGCTGGGGTCTTGTTTAAAGATGCTGCAAGGCTGGGATTCTTAAATGGCCGCTTGACCACCACTAAAGAGTACAGCTTAGCATTAGGGTCTGCTTGCCTGTAACCAAGACCTTTGGCCACATATATACAAACCTCAGGTCCATTGAAGTTTGGATGAACAGAATACAATGAACTGAAAATCAGTTTCAGCCTATATTCAACTAAATATGCCACAAAGACAAGATATTTAATGTTCAAACTGATAAACCTTATTGTTTTGTTGCAATTATTCACTGTTTTGATTTGAAGCATGTCCCAAAAAGCTGGACAGGGGCAACAAAAGACTGGGAAAGTTGAGGAATACTCAAAAAACACCTGTTCAGCACATGCCACAGGTGAACAGTTCAACTGGGAACAAGTGAATGTCATGACTGAGTATGAAATAGGGCCTCCCTGAAAGACTCAGTCATTCACAAACAAGGATGTAGTGAGGTTCATGACTTTGTGAACAACTGCATGAGCAAATAGTCTAACAGTTTTAGCAGTGTTTGTCAACATACAATTACAAGGAATTCAGGGATTTCACCATCTCCAGTTCACAATATCATCAAATTATTCAGAGAAGCCAGAGAAATCTCTAGCATATAAGCAGCAAGTCTGAAAAACTGACGCTGAGTTCCTATGACCCTCAATCCCTCAGACAGCGCTGCATTGAAAACTGCCATCATTTCTAAAGGATATTACTGTGTGGGCTTTGAAACACTTCAAAAAACATTGTCGGTTAACACAGTTCATCGCTACAGCTGCAAGTGCAAGCTAAAACTCTACAATGCAAAGCCAAAGCCATAAATTAACAACACCAAGATACGCCACCAGCTTCTCTGGGCCCTGAGTTCATCTGAGATGGACTGACTCAAAGTAGAGAAGTGTGCTGTGGTCTGACGAGTCCACATTTCAAATTGTTTTTGGAAATCATTGGCATCGTGTCCCCCAGGCACTAGAGGAAAAGGACAATCCAGACTGTTATAAGTACAAAGCCCAAAAGCCAGTATCTGTGATAGTATAGGAGTGTTTTAGTGCCCATGGCATGGGTAACTTGCACATTTATGAAGGCACCATTAGTGCTGAAAGGTACATACAGGTTTTGGAGCAAAATATGCTGCCATCCAAGCAACATCTTTTGCATATATGTCACTGCTTATTCAGCAAGACTATACCAAGCCACATTCTGCACATGACAAAAGTGTGACTTGAAAATTAAAAATTAGTGAATATTTACAAAAAAGCAGTAAAGTTTATCAGTTTGAACATTTAATTTCTTTGTCTTTGTATTGTATTCAGTTGAACAAGGGTCGTTAAAGATTTGCATATTATTGTTTTGTGTTTTTATTTACATTTTACACAATGTCCCAACTTGATTGGAATTGGCATTGGGACATCCTTAGTACAATGAGCAGCCCTAAAACAGAGTTTAAAGACACTCTAGTATATTTGACCCCATCACAGTCACATAATCTTTGTATGCTCCAAAGGCTTCTGTGCTTAGTTGCTGTTCTGTCAAAATCTTGTTTGGCCACAGAGCAAGCACTAGGGAGGGGAAATCTCATTATCTAAGTCTCACAAGTGGCAGATACAGTGTGTAACTTGGGTTCTTTGAATGACGCTGATAGATTCTGCATGTGTTTGAGTACTCTATTAAAAATGCAACTTCACATAGTAATTGACAAAGAAAGACCACCATTGTTCCCTCTATTAAATTCCATGTTAAAGGTTTCTTTTGGCATGTCACATTGTTGTTGTTGTTGTTGTTGTTTTATTGCTCTATCCCTCTTTAGTTGGAATGTCAAAAAGCTGTTTCAAATACAAAATGAAGAATGTGCCATGTGAGACATATGTTGCCCACAGTGCACAAATTCAGTTCGATGACTAAACTAAAGTAGTTTAGACTTTAAAGCTCCTGCAGAAGGTTTTAATGGGTCAGTATATAGACTAAAAATCACACTGCTGCCATTATGTAAACAAAGTGAATATTACAGACGTGAACTGTTATTTCTACAAAGAGAACAACCACAGTGGTCCTCAGAATTAGGAAAATAATTATATGAAAAAAAATAAGAATTGAAAAAAGATTTTTTTTTGTCAAATAAGTTTCAATATTCGTTGGTGATCTGAATATTTCTTTGAAATGGTGGAGGCTTTTTTTTTTTTTAAACTAAAATCAAATCTACACAGGAAATTGTCATGAAGCTGGTTATTATGAAATTAGGCTTTTAATTTGAAAATCCTGTTTAATAAAAGAGGTTCCAAGGATGGGCAGCAGGTAGTGCCTCACAACAAGATGGTTGTTGGTTTAAACCCTGTGTTCAGTATTTGCATGTTCACCCCTTGTGTATGCATGGTTTCTCCGGGCATACAGCTTCCTCCCACTGACAAAAACATGCTTGTTAGGTTAATTGGTGATTACATTATCATTGCTCTTAGCTTGGGTGAGTTTGTATATGGTTGTCTATCTCTATATGTGGCCCTGTAATCAGCTGGTGACCGTTTCAGGGCGAACCTGCCTCTGGACCCAACCTCTCAAAATGGATAAGCAGTAGATAATGAATGAATGGTTCCAAGGACATTATTTTAAATTAGTGAATCTCTTAAATTAGAGATCTTATGTACTCCAGAGATTCCATGAACTTATTGTTTAATTATTGAGGATTTTGTTTTGAAAGTCCAGTTTAATGTGTCTTTGGCTATTTGTGTGTGTGTGAAATATGTGTCTGCATGTGTAAGTGTATTTGTCATGTGTTTGGATGTGTGTATTGGTACATGTGTACAGGTGTGAATGTGGACTTGTGTGTGTCTGTTGAATACTGATTTTACATCATAGGGTCTTTAAAAGCTGGAATACTAGAGTATATAGAAAATGAATTACCATGTTTCATTTATCAAAAAAAAAAAAAAGAATTTCAATTTGAATTTAGCTCTAAAACTGTGCTCCCAAGTCTGCAGCATGGCTTAACAAGTCTTTGAAGTGTCACCATGCTGAGAGAAAAAAGCACAACAAGTCTGTGCCCAGTGATAACAACAGAATTACAGGACATTATTGGCCACAGCAGCTGCTTACTTTTACAAATCATGCCCATGCAAGTGGACCCCACTCGTCTGCATCACATCCGAATGAGTAAGACGCTGATCTACTCCGGGCCCTGCCTACTTCTCCACACCCACCCACCGTACGTGTCACCACAGTCAGGGCTCCTCGCTGAGCCGTAATTACCTCAGCCTGACACACAGAACAAGGGAGATGCCTTCAAGTAAACACAGTCCAGATTCTGGCTGAGCTCACTTCAAAGCTGGAACTCCCTGATAACAAAGCAGACCCCTGAAAGTGCCCCCCTCACTGCCCTCCCTCTGAGAAGGTGGCCATAGCTTGCTGAGTGCTCATGGGGAGTGGGGGGTGGGGGGTCTGGTAGTGGCGTTGGTGTGAGAAAGAGAGAAGAAGGGAGGAGGAGGTGTGAAGTGGCTTTTGACAGGAACAGCACCTGCCGCGTCTTCACTCCCGAGCAGCCCCTCGCCATTTGTCTCGACTGACCAGTTAGCCGGGGATGACCGGAGTGGGGTGGGGGGATTAGAAGGGGAAGTTCAACCAGGAGGCATGTTGGTGGGGAAGGGTGGTGTTGAGAGAGAGGCTGGGGGATGTTGTTGTGGGGTTGGACACACCTTCTGTCATCCCAGTGGAACATTCCAGCTGTCTGTGGCAACTTACACTGCTGTTGTGGGATGATGACGCGTCTCCAGGCCGACAGTTTATATCCTTGCCTGTGTTCAGAGACATGTCTCATACTGACAACATCATCAGTGATCTCAAGCCAGAGGTTTGTTTCTTGTTACTTCAGTCATAGAAACTATAATTAGTAATAATCTGAGCTCATTATCCTCATTCAGTTCAAATGCTGCCTTCCAAGTTGTCCCACATCACTCAAGCCCCTTTCACAAAACCACTTTACTGCTGAAAAAGTACTGAAATGATATGGTTGGACCGCCTTTGCAAACAAACAAACAAACAAAAAAACCCTGATATGTTAAGGCTGGCGATATACTGCATGATGTGATGCTAGTTTTTCACCAATTACTCAATTCCAGGCTTGTTGCAACCAATAATTTATCCAAAACCCTAAAAGATGTTGTGTCAAAACAACAATTTTAACAGCTCCCAATCAGGTTGGACCTCCTTAGATTTAAAATCTTAAATATTAAACATGTGATATTAACAACTCCAGGTCAGGCTGACTATGGTGTTATATTCGCACAAGCTAAAGCCAAGGTGTAAATAATCAGATGTTACTGTCTTTTCAATTTCCATCCATCATCTACTCCACCTATCCTGTTACGATTGGTGGCAGGCTGGAGCATATACCACACAGCAAATTGAGAGGCATGATCATTTTAGCGTTGGTAAAATTGGTTAAAAAAAGAGGAGAGTTTATTTCACTCTGGAGGGAGTCAAATCTTTGACAATTCACCCTTCGTGAAACAGGATTTGATGTTGAGAAAAAAGTGTAAAAATGTTTTGATAATTCCATTTTGTAGACACCTTCAACTCTGAACTCTGAACTAGATGTCTACTGTGCTCCCTTTTTAAACACCGGCAGATGTTATTGCCTCCTCAAGAAAACTACAACCTTGGTGCATTGACTTGTCAATTTGAGTACATTGTCAAGTAGAAGTATTTGTGGTTGAATTAATTTGTTATACATATCTTCACAAAAAAGAAACAGAATTCTTGATTATTTCAAGCACTTTTCTCTCTAAGAGGATATATATTTATATATACCTATAAAGTCCAAATTAAACAGTGCTTTCTCACTCTTTTAAAAGCTGCAGAGATACTGTGTGATGCTAATATTATCCAAAGCAAATTTATTGAGGAAAAAATATTTTAACCCTTACAAAAGAAAAAAAAACAACTCCTGACACTGCCCAAAATGCACAAATAAGTTGAGAGTGTCAATTTTATGGGTAGAACTTGATTGGAATCATCAATAAATTAGTGCTCCCTCTTTTTTGCTTTTAAGTAGGACTGAAGATTCAACTAAAGTTTCAGTACTTCAAATCCCCCTCAAAGACTTTTACAGGTTGGGAAAACAATTAGATAAAAAGAAAGAAACAATAATAACCACCTGAATAACTACGTCTCCAAATTGAACCTGATTTTTATTGTCACATGACATGTTTTGCAACTTGTAAACACATTTGTTCAAAACAGATGTCTTCCAAAGTAATGGCAAGTTATCAGAGGCCCAAAAGTAACAGTAATCCAGTTTAAATAGTGCTTTTATCTAAATAAAATGTTGTTTTTTTTAACTTTCAGACAGGACTTTGAATAAAAATGATATGTGGAGAAGAGTCTTGACTAAATGTAGTTCAGTTTTAACCCAGACTACACTGAAATTCTGGAAAGTTTGGCTGCATATCCCTTACAAACGTTTCAATCCAGCCATAAAGTGCAGTGTTTTTTATGTTGTATTTGTGGATCCACAATGATAAATATGTTATTTCAGATTATTTTTGTGATGAAAACATAGCAGTGTTGTTATTAGACTTGTTTTGAAAGTCATTTTGACCCTTACAGAAAGTGACAACTTGCTGTCAGTATAGACCAACATGATGCGCCCAATTTTATCCTCATTTGCTTTCTTGCAGTTGCATCCATAAGAGGCAGCAAAAGGTCAACAAAACACAAAATGGTTTTCTGTCACTTTGTTAAGAATAAAAGTGTGTTATGTGATGTCGACTTTAGTCTCTTTTGAGACAAGAGAGGCACAAATAATCACACGGAGCAGAAAACTTCTCAAAATACAAATCTAAATATACAAATGTGAACGATGTGAGAAGAGTTTGTCATCATGAATCTGTGTGTGATATGTATGAAGGTCAGATTCAAATTCTATTTTGATTTTACCCATTACTACATAGATTGGGGATTAACCACTGCAGCTGCTCCATTAATGTTCTCCACACAATTGGAGGGCTACAAGATAGTCATTAGTTAACATTTACACTTTTGTAGTATAACAACAGGAACTCATAACTTTTCTTAAAGGTCCCATGTCCTGCAAAATCAAATTTGTTGCTTTAATATTTTTAGAAGGGGCTTGAGGAGCAGAAGAACATGACACCTTTTACTAAAACACTCAAGACAGGGAGTAATGTGCTATGCCTCTTTAAAGAAAATGCTGTTTTTTTACTTCCTGTGGTTTGTAATTTAATTGTTATACAGCCTCGACCTACACGTGTGTTTTCTGCTTGTCACAGGCAGAGGCCATGACTGTTTTGAAAGTCTCCGCATTAGATATATCAGATATATCAAATATCATATGGGCAGCCAATCAGTGCAGAGCTCATTATCATAGCCTGCCACCCTCTCAGATCTGAGCGATTCCAAAGGGGAGGTAAAAAGAGCTGCATCTGATCCTCTACAGAGACGAAATTTGTAATTGTTCTGTTCAACTTAAATCAAATCCTTGACAAAGGCACCAGGACAAATGGTCTAACACACCAGGACATGGGGTCAGTATATTAAGTCTACCAACATTCATATTCTAAACTAAAGTGCAAATAGTCAGACTTCATGAAATTAGATAAACATAGAATTCTCACTCATTGAAAATATTTTTAGTGCAATTAACAAAATATTTGATGTCTTACCAACACATTTTACATATACTCGTTTTTTTGTTTTTGATGCATGTTCAAGATTTTTAAAGAAGCAAGACCTCAGTTACTGTGCTAATTTCTAGAAATGGACTAAATGCATTTCAATAACCAAAGATTGCTGTGGTAATATTTAGATTTTTATTTTCATGGCAGATTTTAATTTTTTTCCCATTATATTTACAACTTATTGATATTTAAAATTGACTTTTGGGCCACATTAGGTAAGAAGGAGGGCAGCACGTGGCCCCTGGATTGCATTTCTCCCATTCCTGGCATTTATATTCTGGTCTACTCCAGATTATCATGAAAAAAATGTCATACGTCTTTGATTCAGTTGTACTTGAAAGGGCTGAGATTGTAAATGCATTACCACCCAAAAGATCCAAGTAGACCTAAAATAGCAGAAAATGGCTTGAAGTTAAAAGAATCAACCCAGAAACCAATTCCCTGGACTCTTCCTCAGTAACCTGAACAACAAAAACAGAGTTTCCTGTTGTGAGAATGCAATGTGACAATAATAGTCTCCTGTTGTGAGCTATAGAGGTGTGAAAGGCGATTTCAGATAATATCATATCCAGAGTATCATGTGTGACTGCAGTGATGCTATCATTTATGATCTCAAAGCAAACATTTGTTCAGTGTTACTCGATCACTGAGGCCCGAATGAATGTTAATCTAACCCTCATTACTTCAATACAGTCCAAATGCTGCCTTTAAAGTCACGCCTTGTCCCACATCACTCAGTGTCTTCTTGCTCTCTTATCAGCCGGGGCTTTTCTCTGTGACTCACGACACAGCTGGATCATTTCTCCTGTGATCAGTCCACTGGAATAAAAGCATCAGCGCAGACCAGGCAATGTGAGCAAAATACTCAAAGGCTGTGGTGAAGCCAGAGGAATGCACCAGCGACAGGAGATATTTATGGCTGGGAAGACTGTGACTACTAGCTTGGAAAGACAAACAATCTATTTCTCGCAGGGGGGATTGTAATATTGATGCAGTGTTTAGAAGACTCGTAATTGCAAAATATCACTCGGCACAAGCACTCAGCTGCCTGGTGGGTTATGTTTGAAATCTTAGAGTGCTGGAAGATGTCAGACGCCTCTTGAAAAACAGGAAAATAGTGATAGTGAGCACTGTTCAGCATAAATAAAGAAGCAGTCCCAAAGGAGTTTTGGGTTCACCGTGGACAGTTTTTGTTGGATACAGTTGTAAACATTGTTGTGTCCTTTCTGTTCCAGCGATTGCAGAGACATCCAATTCCAGCTGAGCTGAAACTGTCTTATAAGATGACTGATGACTCTCTGCCTTTGGGTTATGTATGTGGATGGTAATTCATGATGCATATCCTATCAAAATGTGTCACCAAGCTTGACTCCGCTGTTACAAAAAAGTGCAAAAATATTAGTTACCCTGCAGAAACTTAGAGGAAAAAAGCAATCTTCCACAAAAAATGTGTAACAAGACATATCAGATTGTCCTTAGGCAGAGCAAACTTCACACACTATTCACTTTAACGAAATCTTCATGGATGCATCAATTATTACTATCAACAAATGATTTATTGTCAATTTTTTTCTGTCTTCTACCCTATTTGGCCTTATTAAAGTCTGGGCCTTTTAGCTTAAAAGTATATAAATGTTTTAATGTTAGAGGCCCAGATTTTAATAGGTAATAGAATAAAGCACAGAGATTATTGTGGGGAATTATCATGTTATTATTGCGATATTAAACAAATTACATGGTTGGATATTTCACTAAAAAAATTACACTTACAGGGTTATGAAAAATATCAATATGGACATTTATGTACACTTGGCATAGGTGGCTGTGGTCAGTTTTAAATTTGGTCATATTTCAACTATAAAGGTTGTATATATAATTCAAATACACTTCTATATTTTTTATTTAAACATTTTGAAATAAAAACATATCCCTGGCTCGTCTTCCACCCACCCCATTTGTTGATTTTGATGTCTACAAGAGAACATTCACAATGGCCTATTAAAAAACAAAACCAAAAAAACCCAAAACTTTCTAGTTCTCATGCACTGAGTAGCCCTGATCCAGCTGTATTCTCAGACTGGGAGCTAGATCTTCTAACTCTTCAAGGCCCCATCTCCCATGTGGGCCCAGTCTGTGTTGATTGACTGGTCTACTCTGAAGTGATTGATCAGTTCAGATCTGCTAGCTGCCATGCTGTCAACTGCAGATGAAACAATGGTTGAAAGTCACACTAGCTGATGTATTTGGGGGTGCTGAGGGAACAAGCTGTTTCAGGCAGATACTAGCAGTAAAAAGAGGGGGAGAGGAGTAAGTCTATGCATAGACCATAATGCTATGCACATTGTGTGGTGGAGACATGTAGATCACATCACAGGGCATATGAAACTTGAAAAAAAAACTATATGGGTTCTTAAAAAAGATACCTCACAACTTGTCAAAAGGAATGACTGTTATGTTTAACCCTTTGTTGCCTGAGCCTATTTTTTTAGATTTCTGCCTGGAAATTGCATACCCATCATAAAATGGGTATATCTCTGCAACCACAAGGTCTATTTGAATACTTTTGGTGTCCCAGTAAAGGGGACACTTGTGAGATTTGATGAGATGTGTTAATATGAATATATGTGATATGGGTGAAGAGTAAATGAAGATGGCACACAGCAAAAATTAAAAAAAAAAAATCTAGCTGCACTTAAAAAAATAAAAAGCCTTATCAGGATGAATATGAATATGAATATGGTATAATATGGCGAGTGGGTGGACACAGCGGAGCTGTACGGAGTGTGATATGTTGTTATTCATTTGGTTGTTATTCGAGTTGTGTTTATGGTGTCTTAAAAAGGTTAATATTGTCTTGTTGGCCAGGTTCTGCTGTTTAATTTGATGTATTGTATGTATGTATCTACTGGAGTTCAGCAATGGTTAGGCTGTCTAATATTTTTCAATAAAATCACAACGGCCCTCCCTCTGGAACTCTCTCCCCCTTCATAGACAAAACTGTCCACATTTGAATTACTTCTTAAGACTTACCTTTTAAAACAAGCTTTTACTGTGTCATTGTACTAAGTGTGTTTGTGTGTGTGTATTTTAATATGTGAATGACTGTGTTTTATGATTTTATGTGTTCTTTAATGTTATTTGATTTGCTGCTTTGTTTATGCTGTTTTCACCTCTCCCAATTTACATTGTTTTTGAGCATTTAAAAATGCCTTATCGATAAAATGTATTATTATTATAAATAAGACATGATAAACATAGGTGAAGATTAAAGTCAGTTTGAAGTATACAACATTACAAATTAAATAATAATTTTAGGGCTACTATCAGTCATTTGCCGTTGAAATTATTCAAGTGTTTTTCAATATATGCCCTGTTCATAGGCATGCTAAAATCCCAAATCTGAGCGGCAAAAAATTTAAAGAATGCATGTTTGATGGGATCATCTAGGACCAGTTTATAATATGATAACCAGTATCAGACCTTTAAACTAAAATTAAATATCAACTTTAGATTAAAGTATAGAAATGTAACAGATCTTTTACATTTTATTTACAAATTACAGACCCTTAAGTAAACACACTCTTTTCAAAGGTCAATACAATTAAAACAAGCCTATATTATTTTTTCACATAAAAAATCCTTATTACTCTAATGGAACTTAAATCAAGTGTTGCTGATGTTTCCTACATGGTTGTAGTTGTTCTTTGGGATTTTGGCTCCTGTAATACTTGGACACATAATTGCATTTAAAATTATTGCAGTACAAAACAACAAAAGGTGCAGCCTTAAAATGTTCCAAAGAACAGCTTACGTAGTCTGAGAAAAAGCCTGAACATTTCACATAAGGTATTCTCTCCTTCAGGGCTGCTGTTTTTCAATGCATAATGCCATACAGGTGTTTCTATTTTTCTACTTTTGATATTTTATGTCGTACAACCTTTTAGATTTGTTCCTCAGATATGCATCATGCAGCCAGGGAGATACAAATTATCTACATAACTTTCTTTTTTCAGCACACTAAGATCCTTGTCAAGTAAGGCGTACTTCTCATCCCCAGAGAAGCTTCTCGGGAGGTTTATGTCCTGTTGGGGCTTGTCAGAGGAGTACAATACCCAGAGTCTGAATAATGTGGCCGGGAGCTAGTTTATTCAAGCACCTTTTTGTTTGTGCTCCATACTCACCTTTTCCCCTGAGTGATGATCAGATAAGCACGAGACAGAGAGGAAGAAAATTCGGAGTATCTCTGGAGTTGCCCTGGCTGCCACTAGCTCTGTGCAGAATGTGTGTCAGTGGATATTGTCGACTGATTTCATACTGCGTCAGGATTTCAGGCTTACATATCCGTATAAGATAGCCTTTAAAAAAAAACCCCTCAAAGCAGCGTATTGAGGACTTTAAAGTGTCGTGGATGGTGCTTAAAACCACTCGGAGGCCCAATGTCATGGCAAACTACAGGGCGAGCCTTTCTCAAGGCCTCCAAGTATTCTGTTTCACTATTTACACCTAAGTTAAGAGAGGTCATGCAGAAATGTGTGTGTCCCTGAACAGCTGCCGTTTGATGTCGCTACCTGGGACCAAACAGGGACACATATTTTCACTACAATTTCAAACACTTTAGATCCACTTAGGCTTTTGTCAAAATGAAATCGTTTGACTTTACTTGTTAAATCTGATCCCAAGATAACAATGATGTCTACTGAATATGAAAGACAATTAGCTGAGCAAAAAGAATTAAAATAGGATAAAACTGCTAGAATCATTATAAAGTGCCACAACTTGTTTAACAGCTTCTCTTATTAAAAGGCTTATAGTCCACATGCAGTGGGTATTTTTACAAAGGCGGGAGTGTTTTGTCCATTTGTTCCTCCTCTTACGATGCAATGTTATTACCTCCTTTAACATGAGTGTTGTGCTGTGGCAGACATTGTTAAACATTTGCTTGTTTCAATGTTGCTATCTGGACAATGTATATGCTAACACGCACAGACACAGTTGCTCTACCATTATGCTGTTGCATCATACAACACATCAGTGATCCACATATTGACCATGTTTTGATCAGAGCTGGTGTTGCTGTTGTAACAGTGTCTGTATTAACTGGAAACCTTCAACTGTCTGTGTCTGTGGTTGCCATAGGTACAACAAATGTCATAAAAGGCAAGGTTGCTCATATTAGTCCCTTTACGCTATTCCATAGTAGTTTCAGCACATCACATCAGGGGTGTCTTGGATTGAAAACTTGACCCAGAAACACTGGCAAAGACTGTGGGCATGTTGACAGCTGGTAAACATGTAAACAAGTTTACGAATAAAAACAAACACTGGTTAGACTGGGGGTTGAGAGTACAATTTTGAAAATGAAACAAAAATTGCAGACGAATGAAGACAGTCCTCCCTTGTCAGAGATTTTGTTACATGTAACTGACTCTTTTTCACAGTGTGAGAGTTTTCATGTGGATGAGAATGATGCTGCAAACTTCTGGTCTGTGAACGGGTTAGAAGAAAAAAATATATAATTTCCAAAAAAAATACCCCATTTCTTGAGAACAAGACCTGAATTGATAGGTCATGCATAATTTAAAGGACTATAACAGATGACTGCCTAGCAAAATAATGGCTCAAACTCTCCGAAATAACTGAGGAAATGTTCTGGGCAAAGCCTTATGCCAAAGCATGCCTCCTCTAACCACGCATGCGCTAAGGGAGTGAATCATGCTTGAGCCAGACATGGAGCACTCACACTGCCATTGATAAGTCAATCAATCTTTATTTTTGTAGTGCCAAATCATAAGAAATGTTATCTCAAGACACTTCACATAAGAATAGATATGGACCATACCCTTAATTTTACATATCTTTTATTTTTTATTCCAAACCCAAAATGGATCTATCATAAGTACAGTAAACTGTACAGCAAAAATGAGTGCCACCTCCACCTTTATTAGCATAGCAGAAATAAAAAAACCCAAAAAGTATTTGTATAGGTTTACGTATCATCTATGGTTTAACCTTTAATAAAGGCCACACTTTTGTAAAAAATGGCCTGGTTTTTTAGTGCGTACCTGCACTGCACATGCACCTGTAATTGAAGAACAATAATAACATGTAAACTTTGATGTCTCAGTTTATTAATCTGAAGAGTGATACATTTGTCTATGGTGTTGTTCAATATGTGCAGGAAGAAGTGCTCCATTGAAGAACAGTTTTCTTCAAATGGAGCAAATGGAGATGATGTAAATGGCAATGAATTCATTCTCTTCTGATCTTCATAAAACAACAAAATTTAACCTGTTGTCATTGAATGAGTGATTTTTTTTCTATTGTATCCATTTTTACTTTATTAAGGACTTCCAGTTTTGGAAAGTGTGGGAAAAGACTGACAAGTCCCTGCAGTCACGAGTGCTAAGTTATGTGATCCAAAGTTCAGTTGAAAAGTTGTGTGTACAGTATGGTTTTGTCCATGGGTTGGCCTCAACAACTTTTTTAAAGTTTGCTTTGAAAAATTAGTTGGTTGGATTTTGTTGGTTTGTTTCTCTACTGAGTCGCTGTTGCTACTAAAAATTTTCCTTGGATGGTTGTTCAAAATAAAAGCATTTGCACATAAGTACAAATAAAGTCTTTCAAGTCTTATCTTGCAAAATTTGTCAGAAATTCCATGTTAATCATTGACAAAGCTTTACTGGCCTCAGTTAACCAGTTACTATGTAAATTGCCAAGTCATTTCAGCACACAGCCTGTGTCAAAACCACAGAAAAACAAAAATAAACACACTGACTTAATTTTGCTTTTATTTAAATAATTTAAACTTGCAGAGGAGGGAAAGCAGTTATCACATGTCTGTGCAGTCATTTACTTTCATTTTAAACACATACAGAGCTATAAATGATGTGGACACAGTGCTTCTCAATCTGTGTATTTTACCGCCTTGCTCTGCTGTTTGAGTTGGAGGGAAACAAACTGAGATGCCTGTGCCCCAAATCACTGTTAAATTTCTTTTGCTTGTCAATGTGGCTGGGAGGTTGAGCTATCCACCTTTCTGAAACCAAACATACTCCTCAAAAAAGTTTGGAAACTTTATTTTGCTTGTTATTTCTTTCAATTAATAATTCCAACTGGTATTGTATTTGATATCAGTGGAAGCCTGAATACTCACCTTTACAACCAGGTGCAACTTGTAAGAACCCTGCATTTGTGGAATGAGCAACAAAATCCCCTCTTTCGCTGGAAGAAAGCCTACGGTTCCTCAGTGAAGCAATGGTGAGGAACTAGTCTTCTGGGGGTGTTGTCTTCCAGGGTCACCCACACTTCCTTGGTCCTCAGTTCAGCTGTGTTTCTCATTCAACAAATGCACGATCCTTACAAGTCACTGTAAAGGTGACTGATCAAGCTTTCCAACAATTTAAAATACAACACCAATTGGTAGTGATAAAGGTGAGGGATAACTGATGTTTTGACAACTACTGTTCATACCAGATCACTGTGCCAGTCCACATATTGAGCTGTGTGTCTTTGCAGTTGTGAAGGAAAATTTGCTTTTGAAACTAAAACTTGTCATTTTATCATGTGATACTGTTTTTTTGTTTTTTTTTTTCGTGCAAAGGCTAAAGTAACAAGGCCATATTTTTAAATTTCAGACACAGCAGGTTTTCAAGTTTCCCTGCTTCTTAAAGTGGTTTCTCCCTCTCCATTTGTTCATAATAAAGAAAATGTGTTCATTATTATACCTGCCACCTCTGTGGAGCTCAGAGCATCTCTGCTGTGTTTTGCAGCTTTTTTGAGGTGTTTCATGCTGCTGCTGGGGAGAGTAAAACCACTTAGAAACAGGCTGGTGGCCAGACAGTTTCTCTCAGGTCTGATTCATCATAATTAGGTCACTGGCTCGGTCTGCCGGCCTCTCAAGGATCATCTCACGCTCACAATCTCACATCTACCACCAAGCACCGCCACGCTGCTCAGACTCAACGTGCCATCACAGTAACATGAAGTGAGCATGCAGTTATCCCCCTCTTGTTTACTTGCAACTTTCTCTAACCACAATCTGTTTTCTATTTATCGTTTCATGATTCCTTCTGCTGCTGTTTATCTCCTCTCACTTTTGTTATTGGTAAATATCCAGGCGGTGAAATCCATTAAGGATAATAGCCTTACCTCGCCTCACCTCATCAGCGGATGTCATGGAGAGAGCCAGTTACATTTTCCATATTCACAGCATGTAATGAATTAGAAATAAGGGGCATTAAGATGCACAGCACCTCCTCACCCAGGTAAACACAAAGAGGATATGAATTTGAATAAATGACTTAGGACACAACTGCACAATTAGAAAGTGAATCCAATTCCCCTGTTGATGATTATTTGTCTTTAGAAGCCCAACGTGGGCTGTTTTGTAATTTCCCCTCCTTATCAGGCTGTGAATGCACGAGGCCACAACTGTGATTGGACCCAAACATGAAGTAAATATTCAATCAACCAACCACGTTTTTCATTAGCTGCTCAGAGAAGTAAATGTGAAATAGCTTGTTCTCCATGAATGTCTGCTCCAATGAAAGAGAATTCAACAACCCTGCTTTTTCCAAGGCCCTCGAATCTCTGGCCCAAAGTAAAGCATCATAGTACGCAGACTGCAGATACACTATATTGCCAAAAGTATTCGCTCACCCATCCAAATAATCAGAATCAGGTGTTCCAATCACTTCCATGGCCACAGGTGTATAAAATCAAGCACCTAGGCATGCAGACTGCTTTTACAAACATTTCCGAAAGAATGGTTCGCTCTCAGGAGCTCAGTGAATTCCAGCGTGGAACTGTGATAGGATGCCACCTGTGCAACAAATCCAGTGGTGAAATTTCCTCGCTCCTAAATATTCCACAGCTAACTTTCAGCTGTATTATAAGAACCTAGGAGTGTTTGGGAACGACAGCAACTCAGCCACGAAGTGGTAGGCCACATAAACTGATGGAGTGGGGTCAGGCGCATTGTGCGAAGAGGTCGCCAACTTTCTGCAGAGTCAATCGCCACAGACCTCCAAACTTCATGTGGCCTTCAGATTAGCTCAAGAACAGTGCGCAGAGAGCCTCATGGAATGGGTTTCCATGGCCGAGCAGCTGCATCCAAGCCATACATCACCAAGTGCAATGCAAAGCGTCGGATGCAGTGGTGTAAAGCACGCCGCCACTGGACTCTAGAGCAGTGGAAACGCGGAGACTGAGAGCCAGGCCTTCTCCTCCAACATCAGTGTGTGACCTCACAAATGTGCTTCTGGAAGAATGGTCAAAAATTCCCATGAACACACTCCTAAACCTTGTGGACAGCCTGTTATAGTTGCAAAGGGTGGACCGATGTCATATTGAACCCTATGGATTAGGAATGGGATGTCACTTAAGTTCATATGCGAGTCAAGCAGGTGAGCGAATACTTATGGCAATGTATTGTATCTTTTCTAGTTACCAACTGACAAAACAGTCATTTTCAAAGGTCATATATTTTGCAAATGTTTTTAACATGTGTTTTTTTTTTACCTCCGCCAAGGAGGTTATGTTTTCGCCAGGGTCTGTCTGTGTGTTTGTCTGTCTATTTGTTTGTTAGTCTGTTAGCAAGATTATGTAAAAACTACTGGATGGATTTACATAAACATTTTTACCAGATGTGTGGTTTGGTCCAAGGAAGAACCCAATACATTTTGGTGGTGATCCGCACATTTGTCTGGATGCAAAAAATTCACAAAATTTGCAAAAAATCCCATCAGTTAACATTGGGCCGTATTTTAAAAATCATATCTCTGACATCACTTGATGGATTTGCTTTAAAATTTCCAGGATAATTCATATAATATAAATCTGTCATCATGGTCAATTTCATCTTGATCCGATCCAGATTGACATCACAAAAACCCATTGAACTTTATAATGGCAAATCCCACTCATTTCTCCTCCGCTGCTCTGACGATTCTGCCCCCTTTACATCATTATGGGAATTGTAGTTTATTGGCAAACTCACATCAACATTTTTCAAGCCTATGTCACTACATTACCCAGCTTCCCTTGCAATGCCAGAGGAGGACTTCTCCACATGGACGGACATGAACAGAGACTTGGCCATCATATCAGGGTGCGTGGTGATCCAGAATTGTATCTTGGCGGAGGTCTGCGCTCTCCGAGTGCTTTTCTTTCTTTTAAATATGTGTCCATGGCGTGTATAAACAAAGCTTACACACAGAGAACATGAGAGAAATCCCTTCTCTCTGTCCCTATTGCTTTCTTACTTTAAAGACTATGGGCCTGATCTACTAGGATCCCAAATAACGAGTGCTAAATTGCATGTGCAAACTAATAAAATTGCACTTGCTATTAGTGGGCGTGTTGTGGGTGATCTACTATGATTGCATGTGCAATTGATATCAGGTGCAAAAGTGGTGTGGACTGCCCTCTTTAAATGAGGATTTTGCAAGTGCTACCGGCTGTCACCATGGAGAGTTTGGGAGAGCAAAGTGGTCATAAATGACACACTGGTGAACTCCAGCAGAGATATCTCAGCAAATGTTAATATACATCAGTTTCATTAAAAAAAATAAAATATGTAAAGTTAAAATAATGTTTTAGTTTAAATATTTGTTGAATGGTGGTTTAGAGTCAACAGTAGAAGTAAGCTTTTAAACCACAAGACATTTCTTTTGAATACTCTCTGAATATTCAGGACTGCTGATCTTTTTGGTTCTTTTAATGTGTTTGTGTTTGGATGTAACCTTGATAAATCTTCTATGATGCTCCCCCCATTTAAATTTAGATGGAGCCCCACCTGCTGATTACAGGGACACAATCAAAATCTTCATCTAAACAGTTTAGCCAATGAAGAGAAGTCCTTGAAGTTCTGGGAAAGGTCACCATGAAAACTATGACATAACCTTTAGTCTTTTTTACAGTGTAATTTAAAGTTGGGATGTTTACATCCCTGCAATGTTTCATCATCACTATAAATGTCACAGAGATGTATTTGGAGGACAAAATGCCCACTTTGTGCCTTCTTTGTTGGCAGTAATGGAGGCATTATAAACAACAGCCAAGCCAGCAGGGAAGCACAGCTCTGTGTTTGTGCATATGTCTGACTGTGTGTGTATATTGAACAGGAGTGGCTAACTGGCAGCTCAGGGGCCACATGAGGATGTCCTATTGCCTTAATGCAGGCTGCCAGTAAGTTTAGAACACCCCCCCAAATAACAAACAAAAACAAAATTCATGTACTTAAAGAAAAACTGCAACAATTTGCTATGGCTTCATTAGTAAAAGCAATATCTCCAAGAAGACAGAGCTACAGTTTTTCGTAATTGTTGTAACTGTTAATTTTGCAAACCCATTGGTTCTGCTAGGTTAGCTTGTTTACTGTTGTTTGAAAACACTTCAAATTCATCCCATGGTCGACTGTTTTTTTGTTTCCTTCCTTTGTTTGATTTGGATTACTTTCACTTGTAGTGAACCAAGCCCTGGTACACTTGGAAGAGAACTGTGAGTCCTGCTTTCGATCTGATCACAGTTCCTGTTTTTGGTCTGCACCAGAGTTTATTTGAGCTTTCACATCATCCTAAACCAGGGGTTGGCAATTAAGTTTGGCCTGGGGCCAAATTTTTTAAAGTCACTTTATGTCGGGCAACATAATCAGAGGTTAATACATAAATATGATTATGAAAAAAATCCTACCCTTGTTTTCCAAAAATAAAGAGTTTTAGTTGAGTATGCCTCTACAAGCATTAAATAATGGGGGGGGGGGGAGTGACAAGAGAGAGTGAGAGAGTGCTGGTGAGATTGTAACTTGGTGTCTCCATACCAGTGTTGCCAAGTATGCTTATTGCAAGCAACTTTTGGCTTGTTTTTCTCTAAAGTTGCTAACAGATCTTGTGAGTCACAGGTTGCGGTTTTTTGGGCTTCTTTCTTAACGTGCAATTGCTCATTTGGGCTTGTTGTTCTCCCAAACTCTGGAGGAATCTGATACATGCTCTGCTATCAATATAAACTCAATTCAGAAGTTACACAAATTATTTTATCCCACTCCAAACACAAATGTAAATTTGACTGTAAAAAGAGGGGCAAAAATGATGTTTCCACCAAAAAGAAATCCTTATAGCCAGAATTAAGTTTATTTGTAATGTAGCTGTTACTGTTTTCACCATAATAAAGCTGCAGAGGATCAACATTAAACTTAGATAAAAGCCTGACTATGTCTGTTTGGTTACAAAATCAAGGTTAGACAGAGTTATAAATAACAGTAGCCCCCTCCCTTCACTTCTGTATAAAGAAAAGGATGTCCCCTCTCAAAACACAAGGATGTTGAATAAGTAAATTAAGAGCCAAACAGTGAAAAAATGCACTGCAAGATTGAAATGTAATGTAGATGAAAATTAAAACATGCTTCATGTAGATTTCTCTTTAAAAAATAAATAAATAAAGTAATATATCGCATTAGAAAAATAAATAGCTGGAGGTTGCATGTTTTGGGCTTGTTTTTATCAACCTGGTTGCTTATTTCAGTCAAAAAGTCTGGCAACCCTGCTCCATATGCACAGACTAAGACACAAAAAATGAAACATACATCTTAACACTGTTTGTCTTATGATCACTGATAACTTAGTTTATTAACACTGCAATAACATCTGTAATGGGATTCAACATGTAAAAATAAAAGTTTTCTGGATGCAGAAAGTCACTGTTTTTCTTTCTTTATTGGAATTTTGAGGAAAATTCATGAAAGTGAATGTAAAGTTGCATGAAAAAAAGACAAACAATCTACTGTGAATGTTCACACAGACTTGTTCCTGAGATTTCTGGAATCAACAGATCACTTATGATCCCATGCTCACCATCTCATCCTCTCACATTGACGCACACTGTATTGGCCCTTTTCCACCAGCCCGCCTTGGCCCTACTCTACTCTACTCTACTCGGCTCTACCCGGTTTGCGTTGCGTTTCCACCGGCACAGTACCTCCTAAAACAAACCAGTTTTAGTACCTACTCTGCTCTGGTTCTAAGAAAGCTGAGTCGACACTAATAGGTGACGTCGACCGACTGCTGGCTACTGATTGGTCAGAGAATGTTGTCACTGATGGGTCATGAGCGTGACGTCCAAAACAGGACTGCAGTACATACGCTTTGTTACTTTATGGCAATAACTTGCTGCTGTGCCGTTTTATATCTCTTCTGCAGCAATCTGTCATTGGCTTAGGGGGAAGGAGCAGTCACCTCTACGTTCATAAGAAATAAAATATCACCATAATTACTTTAATGAGGGCTCACTCAAGCTGAGCTGCTGTAGCATCAGGTTCTGTGCTATGGGCCTGGGAAGAGGAGGGATTTCAAGAAGCTGACTGAACCAGAGCAGTGATGAGCCGTACAAGCCCAAGGTAAGAGGAGATTTCATTAATAATGTTTTGTTTGAGTAAAGTCCTGTCTGTTTGCCAATTTCTCCAACATTGTGTGGGACATTTTTGGCTTCTTTGTGTTATTTGCCACTCATCATGTCAGCCTTAAAACTCTCTCATCACAGAAGCACTTTGGTTAATTAGATGTGCACTGATCGGACTTTTAACTAAACTAACTTTAACTAAATTATCCTTAATCTGCAGAAATAAAAGTCTCTTTTTCACTCTCTGGTGTGGAGGCTTGAACTAAGTGGCTGCTGCAGGAGGAAGTGTCAACTGTCTGCAGCGATGCTGTGCCTGAGGAGTTTACGTTTGTTAATCACCGTCAAAGTTTTGTTTGTTTAGAAAAATGAGTAAATACATATATAAAAGTTATTTTACAGATCATGGGGAGGGCCAGAAATTATTAGTGGCGGGCCTGGTTTGGCCTGGGGGGGCCACTGTTCGCCGACCCCTGTCCTAAACCAAAATGTTAAGAGCATGTTCCATTGACTTAATTAGCAATAGCATGGCTTACACTTCCCGACAGACCTACTCCCTGAAGTTGTTGGGAAGTTGTTACATTTAAAAAGTCTGTTTAGAATCACAATCAGTGCTACCCTTACAAAATTAAACATTGTTTGTGCAAATTATATGCCTTTGGGAATAATAACATGTCTGAAAAATAGATGGGTCTAAAATTGAACCCTGAGGAACTCCAAGTATGGCACTCGCTGAAGAGACAGATGAGTTTTTATGGGTGAAAGAAAAGTGTGTGATTGAGTGAAGGGAGATGAATCAGCCAGGCCCAGGACAGGTAATACCACCCAAAGCTTAAGGCATTCAAATTTAAATTGGATGATCAACGGTGTCAAAGGCAGCACTGAGGTATAAAAGGATTAAAAAACAGCAATTTTCTGCATTAACTTTTCAACGCATGACATCATCATTATTCAGATTAAAAGCAAGCTCTTCATACTCATGTTGACAGCAGCTTCACATCACATCATGAGCCCACAGCACCACTTTGTGAGCTGACAGCCATTCAGAGGCCACTGACAGGAGAATATTTGATAACTCTGATGTTCGTCCTGCACCACCTTGTCCTGAAAAATGAAGCAGAGAAGACTCTATGAAAACATTATTCGCCTGGATGCTCTCTCTTCCTGTGGAGAGGAAAGGACTTCAGACTTGGCTCTGGAGAGCTGCATGCTGAAGGAGATTAAATCCAAATGAATTACCACTCGTGTCATCTACAGAAAATCATTTGGTTAACTTTTTGAAATCTTTACATATTCATCACACAGCTCAGTCTGCGTATTTTGAGATTCTAGTGAACACTAATACTTAAGGGGGGTGGGGGGTCTGCAAGTTTTGAGGCACTGTGTGGAATGGCTTGATAAATTGGATGATTCAAAAAGAATTAAAACACTAATACTATTCAAGTTACCTGTTGGGCATCACATCACTACAGGGGTGACACCAGGAATTGTGGGCTCTATAAGAAAATGCAGGCCCCACTACCAAGACCAGTCATGTATGTTGCTTAGACCACATCTACTTCATGCCATAAAATGACTTAAAACTATCCACATGGAGTGGAAAAGGTTTTGATTTTTAAAACATTCTCTGTAAAGACAGCATTGTTTCAAGAATTGTGTCCATCCACATGAAAACACTAAAAATTCTGTAGTATATATGCCAAGGCTTTAAGTGGCGCTGAAATGCTGCTGCAGACATACATCAAAACCAGAGAAGAAGACATGGAGCATACCCAAACATCATGAGACATGTAACCAAACACTGGTGTACGCTGCTCTTCGTGTACTCTTTTTGCTCATGGTGGTAAAAGAGGAGCAGAAGATTTTGCTGTAAAAGCCAAAACCATCTAAGTAACATCTGCAGCAGGAATGCAACACTTTGTTAAATTGTTTGTGCATGCTGTTTAAGGGAGAGGTGTGGCTATGACGTAATCGTTTTTTTTTTTAAATACCCATTTTCATTGTACACATGGAAATGAAAGGCTGGGACTGTCAAATTTCTCCACTCGGGACCTCGTTTTCAAAAATGGGCATTTACGGTCATTAAACTGCAAACATCACACATCAGCGCATGCCAGTTGTCTACACTGCATCCATTAAAAATGTATTTCCATGCCCTTTGTTTACGCTTGTAAACAGTACATCAAGTGCTTTAGCTGTACAGATAGAGAAACATATGCAAAGTGCTTTGTATTGATGAGGGGTGGTCCTAAAGTCTTGTCAATACACAGCCATCTAAGAGCCACACTCCCTTTGTGTTATTTCACTTACCAAAATAGATGAATGCATCTCTATCACTACCAACAAACAAGCTCTGCTGAATGAGAAAAGCCAGAGAAACCCAAAGAAATCCGTCCTGCACCTTATCAAAATCCCTCTATACCTTCTCCCTGTCTGCGTTGACATGTGCAACGGAGGGGAGAAAAGAAACAGGCATCATTGCAAAAATGTTGTGAAGCATCGTCCTGTGTTGCTCATGGGCAGTTAGGACACTCATTAAGGATTTCATGTAATTAGCCTGATTTTGTCGTGCTCAGTTTGTTGAAGGTGTAACTAAGTTAGCAGCTGGCTGGCAGGTGGCACTTGCTGAATGCCCTGCTACGTTCATGTTATATACAGTCTAAAGACCAAACTTAAGAACTCAAGCTTATCTTCTTTCAAAGTTGTTTAAAAACCAAAGGGGGTCCTTACTGTAGACTCTTCTTATAATCAAATGAACATGACGCCCTTTGAAAGAGCTGCAATAGTCTCTTTCCGATAATGAGCATTTTAAAACGTCATTAAACCAGTCTCTCATTGTGTACCCATCACTGAGGTCATCCCTGTCACCGTGGCTGTGGAGGAGTGGGTGTGAGTCTCTCTGTCATTCAAAAACTTTACTCATATTGGTCCTCATTATACCAACAGCTTTAGAAAGACAGACAGTTGAATTCTTGAGGACTGTGGAACAGGTAAATAAAGAACTTTAGCTTTCTTCTTCTTTGGAACAGAAAAGCTATTGTCTGTTACGTTAAAGAGTGGTTCTGTCAATCAAAAACCAGCTTCAGATAGTTGTAAGGATAAGAGACAGAGGATGGGAGAAAATAAGACCAATGGAGGGCATACTGAAAAGACAAAAGAGACTAGTTCAACCCTAGCTGGGCCTTCAGTCTCCTGAGGGGAGGGCTGCCCATACTGAAAAACTAAGAGAATGTGTACAAAGCAAAAAAATCTATGGCTGTTTAGAAGTAACATTAGGCCAAAATTAGGACCTAATCATTCCATATGAAAATTGTGCATTTGATTTGCTGGATTGAGAGGTGCCTGTGCCCACCCCTCTTGCCTGACTTTCAGTGTTTAGTGAAGTGTTTTGGGCCACAGAGATTATTATTCAAGATAAAAAGGTCATGTTGGGCTCATATTAAAGTTTACAGACTGGGGAAGTTTTATAAATATGAATGCAGCAGTGATATTGAAAACTGAGAGCATAGAAAAATCCATTTTCATGAGCTTTAGGAGTGCAGACTATTTTTTTATTTTCTTTTTCTGATGTTTGAGGATGATCGCTTAAAATTCAATGGCAGCCAGCACTATCTAACTCTCCCTTTTCTTATAACTTAAAATGCTTTTGCTGTGTGATTTTTTTAACTTTAAAGCGGGACATATACTTGCATTTTATCCTGCTGTTTGAATTATGGCATGTTTATGTACTTGTATGTGATGCGTGGTAGAGGACAGCACTAGGGGGCACAAAAGACCTGTGAGCTATATCAGCAATCTGTATTTGTTAGCAACTGATTACCAGTGGTCGGACCTCAACATCAGCACAGCCTTATATTTTCTCTGTGCACTGTCGTAAGTGTTTCAGACTGACCATACTGATAGATGTTGTAGTTTAAGCTCCAGCTAAATTTAGAGGGTACACACTCTCTGTTTTAGCTTGTGCACAATGCTTAATTGTGAAGTTAAATTTAACCTACCAATCAGTAGTTTATATCTCAAAAAATTCAGCCAAAGAAACTAAGCTAAAGCAAACACATCCATGGATGAAGTTGACCATGGCACAAGATTTTTAGGTGCCCGAAAATGCACATTTTTGAAAATGGGTTCCAGAGTGGATAATTGAGAAAACGCCAGCCTTGTGTTTCCATGTGTAAAACTAATACAGGTATTTTCAGAAACAATGTTGTCATGGCCCCACCTCTTCCTTAAACCACATGCTGCAGGTGCTACCGAGCTGGTTATGGCTTTAACAGCAAGATCTACTGCTTCTCTATGACCACTATGAGCAACAAGAGGACATGAGAAGAGCATACGCCAGTGTTTGTTGACATTTCTCATGATGTTTGTGCATGCTCCATGTCTTCTTCCCTGGTTTTGGTGTATGTCTGCAACCAGGTTACGGTGCAACTTACAGGCCTGGCAACCAAACCAAACCAACTTTTTTTGACACCCATTATCATGCTGAAAACAATTTTGAATGGTAACACAACAAATGTAGGAATGAAGCTAATTTTCGGGCTTATTCAAGTTTGTGTGAAGGGACACATGACACCCTGTATATATAGTGCCCCACCAAATGCTCACTTTGAACATATGAGCTTTCATTCACCGAATAAAAGCTCTGAACCTTGGCTTCTTTAATATGACAACTTAATTATTATTTAGCCATTTAGTTTTGTGCAAATATTAAAATTGCAAAAAAAAAAAAGCAAACAAAAAAAAAATCGGACATTTCATTTTTTGTCTCTCGATCACAAAATTTGTTCACATTTCAGTTATTCTCTCATCAGAAATACTGACCAAATCAGTAAGTGGTGATAATTAGACAGTTGATAAATGTACAGTGTTATATAATTTGCACTACTGTACATTCATCTTTATTCACTGGAAAATTTATTCATTATCAACCCAGATGTGTGAAAAAATGTTGGCCTATTTTATTTTTTTCAGTACAGACAGACATGCTCATCACAGATAATTTACATTTTGGAGCATTTGGTGCCTGAAAACAAATAATTTGCACATTTGAAGTTGTCTTTCAGATTTTTCTCATCAGATGAGACCGCATCATATTTCATTTTCTAGTTAAGGATTAATGCATATTGCGGAATACAGGTGCAAGTTTTACTTTACTTAAGTTAACTAAGGATAAACCTACTTTTATAAAACTTCTGTTCACATGATATCATGCCTAAAATAAAGAATGAGTGATATAAGAATTCAATTGAAATATATGCAACATGTAACATTCTTGCTTATGAGTTTCCCCGTGTATTTGCAGATCCCTTGTGACATGACTAAGGAAAGTGGGTGATAAACCTTAAGAAGATTGCAACATCCAAGCATAGCATCCTCATCTCAGCAGAAGCAGAAACAGGATTCAAGTGGCTCAAATCCAGTGTGCATCATGTGTCATCTTTCCTCTGCTTCTAGACTGATCCTACTGGTGACTGCGTTGTGTAAATTCTGACATGCACAACTGACATGCTTACCAGATGAAGGGGACTTGTGGTGGCCATCATGCATCCACATTTCCATAGTTAACAGCAAGTATATCTCAAGCCTAAGTGGAAGATAAACTTTTGATTTCAATGTAATATGACCGGACATAAAAAACAGGATCATCCCTCTTAGTTGTAGAATTCTTGTTTGTTTAAGCTAATTTATCATCAATTTTTCCTTTGCATTGTCCAGTCTCTTTTGTCTTTGTCATGTCCCTGTATTTCCTCCTTTTTGTGACCCTGGTCATCGTCTTCCTGCATCATCCTGTCACATTTTATTCATCTTTGAACAGATTTTGCTTTTGAACAGTGAAAGTGCAACGATTCAAGTGATGGAGGCCAGAGAAGAAGAGTAATAGCACCCATACAGCATGTGACAAGAGCGGCATGATGTCACTTCACTGTTCAACACAAACAAAACCTGATCTGACTTGACTGTTAAAGCATAGTGTTGCTAAATGAACCTTTTATTATATGTCACATGTTTTGCTCCACTGAGGCGCCCCTTGCAGACACATTTCTGTCATCAAAATCCAAAATGATGCAAACTCAAACCCAAAGATGCAATAAAGGAGTTGTTTATGATCTCACTAAATCATTTTTAATGCTCTGTGGCAAGCGAGACAAGTCAGGAGTCACAAAGAGAGGGACAGGCACAGAATGCTGAGTGTGAGCAAGAACAAAGAGGGCAGAGGGAGAAATCAGCTAGAAGACATAAAAGATGGAAAAACTAGATGACGAGAGAGATAGAGTAGTTTCAGTAAAAACATGAAAGAAGTATAAGACAGAGAGCTCAGGAGACACAATTAACCACAAATCACACTATATTTGGACTCATCTGTTCTGCAGTTTATAGTCTGGATCAGGTATTGCATCAGTCAAACTGTTTACAGAAATATTGTTTCACAGATTTATTTCACTGTAGTGCTGCAGATGCTTAAGCATTTTTGCTTTATTAATGTTTTTGTGTACATGCACATGTAGCCAGAGCCTGGTGTATACTGTAATAAACCATGACTAACCTGTAACTGAACACAAGTTGTTTATGTGAGGGAAAACAGGGATCCAAATCCTGCTCTGCTTAGTTAGATAGATTGTAGACAAAATAAACAAGAGCACATAGCTGTCTGTACTTCAGATGTTACTTTATAATCAAAAAGAAAAAATCCCTCTTCCCTGAGTGCTTTTGTCATGAAATGTTGCTTGACCTAAAAGCCCTAATACCAGTAAAGTTGGGACATTGTGCAAATATAAAACTGTGTTCACTTGCAATGGTTCTTCTGAAGTGTTCCTGACTCCACATGATAATATCCTTCACAGAATGATGTAGGATTTTAAGGCAGTGGCACCTAAGGTATCGAAGGTCACAGGCATTCACTGCTGGTTTTCGCTCTTGCCACTTACAAGCAGAGATTTCCCCAGATTGTCTGACTATATTAACTGTGTTACAAACCATTCCCTATCATAGATATAGTGTGCTATATAGTGTGTTCACCATTTTGTAGTGTTGTTAGAATTCTCAGCGGTTAATTAATTAATATAGTGCACTATAAAATACCCACAATACGCAGAAAATGTGAGCGTACATACAATATACCCTATTTTGTACTCCTGTATACCACAAAGCAATGCAGGCATGATTTTCCAGAGAAGAAGAAGAAGAAGAAGAAGAGAAAGATGGCTGCTATGGCACAAATTGGAGGTGCTTTTTTTTTATAAATTTAAGTAGCGTCTCCGCCTGTGCCCGAGAAGCAGCAATTGTGCTGGCAGCATCCAAACAACAACAGGAACCATTTTTGTTTTGAAAACTTCACAGTTTAAGTGACCATATAGGGGTGCTAACTCATAGCTTGTAAGCTAACTACAACCAACCGTTACTTTGCTAGCTCGCTCTAAGTAGCTGTAGTTAGCGTGTGAACTATTGTGGGCCGTTACAGCTCGCAATCGAGACACAAAACCATAGATGACAAAATTAAGCTTCCACACCACATACATTTCAACAATTTATTGACATCAGTACAACCATTGTTATCCTCCTGGGTGCCTGGTTTGCTTATGTGATGCTTGCCGCATCCTCTTGCGTCACAGGAATATCCGGCGCATCTACTGACGCAATGATGTTTCGAAAATTTCAGTGCAGCGTCCGAAATCTCGTTCGGTCATTCCCTATGTAGTTCACTATTTCATTAACACTAAATAGGGAATAGTGAGTGAGTGAATAGGTGAACGGTTTCCAACACAGCTATTGATTAAGCTATGGACTGTAAAAGATGACATCCCTATATTTTTTTACAATTGCACATTGACCAACATTGCTCTTAAACTGTTGGACCATTTTCTCACACAGTTGGTTACAAAATGGTGAACCTCGTCCTATCCTTGCTTGAACAACTGAATCTTTGGATGCTTCTTTCATACCCAGTCATGACACTCTTGTTTCCAATTAACCTGAGCACATGTGGAATGTTCCAAACAGGTATTTTATCAGCATTACTTAACTTTCCCAGTCTTTTAGTTGTCTCTGTCCAAGCTTTTCTTGGAACAGTTTGCAGGCATCAAATTTAAAATGAGTGAATATTTGAAAAAAAAAAAGAAAGAAAGAAACATGAGGTTTATTGTGAACATTAAATATCTGTCTTTGTAGTTTATTTTATTGAATATAGGCCAAAACAGATTTGCATTGTATTCTGTTTTTATTTATGTTTTACACAACATCCCATCTCCATTGGAATTAGGGTGTGTAACTGATTAACTATTATCACAGATGTCAAAACCTAAACCATGTAAGGTGTCAAACGTATTTATTTCTAAAGCCTTTTTGCTGCCCTGATGCTTAAGACAACAGTCCGCTCTCTTTTCATTTATAAACTGATGCTAAAAATAATAAGCAGTTATTCCCTTATTGGATTTATGGTGTTTTCTTGAGGGTGAAAATCATTCATAGAACACTATAAATAGGACAACTTATAATCTTTCTTCATCTGTGGCCACAAAGGATATGTCTGTTTCCAGAAATGATCTTTAATGACTGTGGTCATGAGGTTTTGGGGGTTTGCGCATTAAGTGGGAAATACAATTTAGTAAATATGATCACAGGATCTTCTGACCTCTGTTCAAGAAAACAACAAGAAAAAGAGAGCACAGAGCTATTGATCGAGACAACACAGTGTCGTCTGTCTTGGCTGGACTCGTTTCTGACCTACATACAGGGTCAGACGCCATCACTTGGCACACAAGCTGAACCAAACAAATCATCATCATTTCTGACTCACTGAATATCATGTTTTTCTTAGACTCTCTGCAGCTCTTTTTGCCCCTTTGTCTTAACAATTTTACTTTAATGAGATAAAGACTATAAGACAGGGCAACACTTCAAAAGAATTGATCCTCCCTGGTGATTAAATTATGCTCGCTTGATCTGCATGAATCCAATTTATCAACAAATAGAGTGCTGATGCAGAGGACGTCTCACAATTAGAGGAAAACAGGAATTATCTGGAGAATATGCACCTCCAGCGGAAAAAGAAGGAGTGCCGTTCTAATAGTGGGCCCAGTCACTTGAGGAGACAACAGAAATGAAAGAGAATAGTTTTTAACAAGATGCCGGAGCTCAATAAACAGGCCAACGTTCCTCCAGGCGGTCGGAGGAGAGGGGAATACACAATCATCTTCTTTCTGATGTGGCGGTGCAAGAGTGGAGGGGATGGGGATCACTCCTCAGCTAGGACAATCAGGCCTCAGAGGACACCCTTAACTTTATTTGTTCCACTTGATGGTCGTAAAGGAATCATACTCCCCCATTCACCGTAAAGTCAGCAGGTTTCTGAAAAGTGAGTCCTGGCTCTACCTCCAGCACGCCACCCTCTGAGGCAGCTCTGGAGTTTTATGTCACCCTGAATGCCAATATGTGCAGAGTGAGGACATTTATTTTACACATGATATAATGTACGTGATAAACTTAAGAGTAATAGGAATTCAGGCTCTAATAATGGAGGGAAATCAAAAGGATTGGCTGCCAAGTGAAATATAATGACAAATGACAAAATTAAGATACGGCACTAAAGCTTTAAAAGTAGGACATTTAACCAAAAGAACGAGTGACAAATTTAAGTATTTCATCACTGGGTTCATACATTTAGAAATGAATTCTTCAAAATGCAGCCAAAACTTCAGTTGCATTTAGACAACTAGTATAAAGTTAAGACTACTGCTGCCCTCTGGCACTTTAATACCTCTGCAAGGTAACTAAGTACCAGGTAAGTAGATTAGGAAGAAGGGCTGTGGTGTTTTTTGTTGTTGCATATTTCCTAAAAATCTTCATGGCAAACACTACAAACCAAAATCATAATGAAGCTGGGAAATCATGAGAACTGAATAAAAACAGAACAGAATTATTTGAAAATCCGTTTTGACCTACATTCAATTGAAAACACTACAAAGACAAGATACTTAATGTTCAAAGTGATAAACTTTTGTTCATTCAAATATGCACTCATGTTAAATTTATTGCATGCAATGTACTCCGAAAAAGCTGGGACAAAGACATGTTGACCACTGTTACATCATTTTCCTTTTAACAATAAGAACTTAGATGGGAGGACACTAATTTTTGAAGTTTTGAAGGTAAAATTCTTTTCCATTCTTGCTTTATGTTTGACTGCAGTTGCCCAACAGACCAGGGTTTCCATTTTCATATTTTACAATTCATAATTTGCCACACATTTTCAATGGGAGACAGGTCTGGACTGCAGGCTGGCCAGTATAGTACCAGCACACTTACTAGGAAGCCATGCTGTTGTAACACATGAGTAATGTGATTTGGCACTGTCTAGCTGAAAAAAGCACAGATGTCCCTGAAATATATGTTTTTGGATGGCAGCCTATGTTGCTCCAAAACCTTACAGCCTTAATGGTGCAATTACAGATGTGCAAGTTACCCATATCACGGGCACTAACATATCCCCATACCATCACAGATGCTTTGAACTTCAAGCTGATAACAATCTGGATGGTTTTCCTCATTAGTGCGGAGGACATGACGTCGATGATTTCCAAAACCAAGTTGAAATGTGGACTTGTCAGACCACAGCACACTTTTCCAATTTGTGTCAGTCCATCTCAGATGAGCTCGGGCTCAGAAAAGCTGACAGTGTTTCTGGGTGTTGTTTATATATGACTTTCACTTTGCATGGCAGAGTTTGAACTTGCACTTGTAGATGCAGCGACAAACTGTGTTCACTGACAGTGGTTCTCCAGAGAGTTCCTGACCCCAACTGACAATATCCTACAGAATGATGTCAGTTTTTAATGCAGTGCCACCTAGGGGTAGAAGGTCACAGGCATTCAGCGTCTGTTTTCACCCTTGCCACTTACAAGCAGAAATTTCCCCAGATTGTCTGAATGTATTGATGAAATTATGGACTGTAGGTAATGAAATACCAAAATTCCATGCAGCTGCTTAGTTGAAAATGTTGTTCTTGAACTGTTGGACTATTAGCTTACGCAGTTGTTCACAAAGTGGTGAACCTCGCCCCAACCTTGCTTGTAATGACTGAGCCTGTCAGGGATGCTCTTTAATACCCAATCATGGCACTCACTTGTTACCTCCACCAAGTCGGTTATGTTTTTGCCAGCGTTTATCTGTCTGTCTGTCTGTTTGTCTGTTTGTTTGTTTGTGTTCAAAATAACTTGAAAAGTTCTGAACGGATTTGGATGAAATTTCAGGAATTGCTGGAAATGGGATATGGAAGAACTGATTTAATTTTGGGACTGATCCGGATCACTTTGGCGGAGGTCTGCGCTCTCTGAGTGCTTTTCTAGTTTCCAATGGTTTATGAGCATTCCTCAACATTTCCAGTCTTTTAGTTGCCTCTGTTCCAGCTTTTTAGAACATGCTGTAGGTATCAAATTAAAAATGAATGAATGTTTGCAAAAAAACAATGTTTAAAAGTTTGAGTATTAAATATTTTTCCGTAGAGTATTCAACTGAATATAGGTCAGAAAAGATTTGCAAAACATCGTATTCTGTTTGTGATTATATTTTACACAACGTCCCAACTTCTTTGGAATTGGGTTTGTGATATTTGAACAATGTACATTTGTGTTGAAGATCAACGGTGGAATTAATGACTTGGCCTTGAACTGAGGAAAATAATTACTATGTGTTTGCTGTTTTCTGGCATTTAAATGACAAAAGAAAGCAATTAATCCTAAACAGATTAAACAACAATGATAGCGGTTGTTATTTGCTGCTCTGAGTTGTTCTAAAAAGGATTAATGACGTAATCTAAGTGAAAGATATTGTCAATAAAAGTTGGCTTTTTGGAGAGAATGAATCAAATCCAAGCTAATCTTCACACGTTCTTAATGCCAAATGAAATCATAAACAGCTATAGTACTCTTATGCAGCATTTTATTTTACTCAAACAGGAGACGATAAAAGACTTCATTTTCACATCTGATTTTTTTATTCAGGATTATTCTTGAGAAGAATTAAATCAAACTTAATCTGTAAAACTTCCCAACCCAGACATTTCCTTTTAACCTTGATCTCATTTGAAAAAGAGCAACCAGAATGTTGTACATACCTCCATTTGGCATCTGCAGAATTTGCAAATTAAACACGCTGGTGTGACTATTAACAGCCTCCACACCTGACGGATATCTGATCTCACATACTTTCACACATCCTCTAATAGCCGTATGCTTTCAAACAAATGAGTTCCTGCTTTTTCTCCTCCCTGCCTCCTCCCACTGTCATCACAAACAGCTAAATCAAATATTCATGTTGGAGGGGGGGCACATTTACCACGACGCTGTTATCTGAGGAATCACTGAAGCAGTTAATGGCTGTTGTAAAAATGGAAATCTTGCAAGATGATGGAGCTAATTGCTGTTTTTTTGGTATTCTCTGACACTTACATGATAAATTGTCGCCAATGGAATGAAAGTTATTAGATTCTGCAAACAACAGTGAGGACAAACAGCTTCACTTTGTGCAGCATCAGAGTTTAGAGTGCTCTCTCGATGCCACTTTGCTTTTATGAGGCAAATAATATGAATAATAGGACGTGCTGCCTCATACATTCCCACATTAGGTCAGAGTTGAGGTTTCTGCAGGATCAGAGGATCTGTGACCAAGTTTTGATCTCCTCTTTAATTTGAAGAGGGGTCGAGCTGAAGACCTCCATTTCCAAGCCCCTCCCTTGTAGAATCCACTGACTTGCTGTGAAGTAATGTCAATTTTAACACAGCCCATGAGACATTACCGAATGGTGGTTGGATTAAGACTGTCAAACAGACTTGTTTAAAATTGAGTTTTAAATGCACAATATGTGAATTTCATCATCATGGATCTCACTGTCAGAACAAAAGCAAAAATCTGATGTGTTGTAGTGACAAAAAGCAACCTAAATGAAGCTGATGGCAAAGTGTAGAGGAGCAGTTCCTCAAATGTCCTCTTGAGGCTGGCTCCACAAGCACTACAGTAACACTTCATTAAAGGGATGGTTCAGTTTTTTTGAAGTGGGGTTGTATGAGCTCCATATGGCCACTAAGTACATTAGATGCAGTAGAAAGTTCTCTCCTCTCCCTCAGTAAGCCACAATCTGTAAAAGTTTGTGACGCAGAACCAGCCGCAAACAGGGAAGTATTGTACCAAATACAAAGGGTATTTTCTCCGCCTACAAGAACTCCCATGGAAAATTAATACCACAGTTTAAGAGTATGCTACCTAGAATTTTTTTTGAGTGCATTAACTTTTCAGAAAATAAAGTTTATCTGGAACTAACCGACTCATGGCAGTGCTGTGCGGAGGAATATGTGACGTGAGTCGGTTAGTTCCAGATAAACTTTTGCGGCTAGTTCTGCGTCACAAACTTTTACAAATTGTGGCTTACGAAGGGAGAGGAGAGAACTTTCTACTGTATCTGATGTACTTAGTGGCCATATGGAGCTCATACAACTCCACTTCAAAAAAACTGAACTCTCCCTTTGACACTGCCAAAGAGGTTATGTGTATGTTTGCTTGTCTGTTTGTTTGTTAGCAAGATCATGCAAAAACTACTGTACAGATTTTGCTGAAATTTTCAGATGTTGGTAATGGTCCAACATAAAAATTATTAGATTGTGGTGGTGATCTAGATATCTGCCATTAGCGAACGATCAGTTTTTGCTCAGTAACTGTCTAACTTATAATGATATCAACATGGTTCCTAGTGCTAGGTGTTGGTTTTCAGGGTCAACAAATCATATTATGACGGGAACTTTATCATGGAACTATTGCTTATAGATGTAACAGCAATATGTGAGCTACCTTGGCGGAGGTTTGCGCTCTCTGTGTGCTTTCTACTTTTGAAATATGTTGTTACAGCAGAAATAGCAATTTTAATAGCCTGGTTGAAAAATTATAATGCTATTATATACTCCTAAAAAAAGATTTTTAATTGTTTTTGCAGCCAATTATTTCTCCCCTTCACTGATACTTAGTATTGTATTATAATATAATGATAAAAATAACAACATAAACCTAACCCTAGGTTGTGGTCTTTGTGACTCCCAGGGGGGCAAGGATTCCCTCTTTGAAAAAAAACACTAATCTTGCCAGTTTCTTTTGTGATTTATTTCATCGCTACCCAGCCTGGTGATGAAGGTGGTCTTACAGTTGAGCCTGCAACCTCAGTGCCTGAGTGTGGAGGTCTGTAACCATAGACGGTCCTGTGGTTTCTGCACCTGCTTTCCACCGAGCTTGTTGAAGAGCCCCGCAGCCACCTGGCCCAAACCAAGGCAAGGTGGCTGCTGCAGTGGTGCTGGTGCTTGGAAGCACCTGGAATAGTTTGATGATGACTCACTTAGAACAGACTGTACCTACAGGGGAGTTTAGAGCGGCACGGCGAGAAAAACAAGTGTCTATTTGTCAGATCAGATCTTTCAGGTCAGCAGCTTTCGGGCATCAGGGCCAAACGGGAACACACTCAGAGGTTTGTTCGAAAGACTTAAACTTTGACTGTATCCCTAGAGGCATTGCACTTTTTTTTGTGCTTTAATCTCTATCTGCTGCGAGAAGAACGGCATATGGAAAAAGACAACAAAATGGAGCCCGAGGGGGTCTATCTAATCCTTCATGGCAGGCATCCCAGAAATACAAGGAGGTTGTCAAAGTAAATGCAAATTGGACCTTCTTGTGAAAACATATTAAAATCTAGATATGTGAGTGGCCTTGCAGAGATTGTTGTGATTGAGCAGGAGAGATTATTTAGGTAGGAATGCTTTGAAAGATTCAAAAAGGTAAAAAGGTAAATAAACACAACCATTCATATACATGTATCAGCCAACAGAGTAAGAAAGATCATTGTTAATAAGTCTAAAGTAAAGATGGTAAGCTTCGGCTACAGGGAGAGCCTCATTTATTTTATCCTCACTGTCAGGGGGTAAAGTGTTTAGGTAACTCTGCATTTTACAATAATGATGACTTATAGTTTAACACAAGAAGCAACAATGTAGCTTTCTTTAGGTCTCAATGTATCAAATATTGTATATTTTAAACTCAAATGCAAGCAGTACTGCTTGATAAATTGACTAAATACGAAGTTCAAACCCACTGAATATTCTTTTTCAATGCAATGAGCATATTTTTAAAAGCAGGTCCTAGCCCAAAGGGTGCCATTTCTTTTTTGCTTTTTTCTAAATTTCCCACCCATATTTATATGATGTCAATGGTAAATGAGCTTGAAATGGCACAGTGTTTTTTAATCATCAGTACATTTCTAACACTACATAAAAGTGTTGATTATGCATTAAAATTTAACTACAAAAAGAGTCACTAATTACACTCATTTATTGTTAAAGTACCAACCATCCAAAAGAGTTAAATCAACTCTCTGTGGAGTTAACCCACTTAAACACTTGAGATGGGTTAATATTAAGTCTGGGAGTATTAAATTGACTATGTAGACCCTCCATATGACAGATGCCTCACTCCATTACCATTGATATGCTGTCACCCTGTTCACAAATATATTAATTTATAGTCATGATGAAGCCCACAGGTGGAAACATGCATGTCCATAAAAGTTCCTCTCTTAACTTCAAGTTTTGGAGATTTCTGATATCTCCAAGACCTTTTACCCTCTCTGTTGTACCGTTAAAGTTGATGACAGAAACTCTACTTAGCAGGGAGATCAAATAAATAAACATGTCTGGTTTAAGGACACAAGTTGAAGAATGGGGATAACTTTCTAAAACAGAAACCATGCCCTAATATTGCACACACTCTAAAGACAGAGGCCCTCAAAGGAGATAACAAGTGAGTGCAGATCAATATAACTAGTATGTGTTAAATTTCAAGATTGTTTGATGTCTGGACAGGTTCACAGAGAGCAGGTTGAGGCCTGATTCAGAGCTGAGTCACCCATCCCCTCCATTTCTTCTACTTCTGCATCACCACAACATGATATGGTGCAAGCAGGATTAAATATCATTTACTTTTATGCCACTTATTCCGTTTGAAGCAAGCGACAATCCTGCTGAGTCCTGCAGGCTAGAGGATCTCCTAACACACAGCAGAGCAAAGAGGCCTCGTAGCTGAAAAGTGACTTTAAAATGCAGCCAGAAGTTATACAAAATGTCATGAGACTTTATTTTCAAAAGTGTCATGAGGGTATGAAAATATCAAAATCATTCAGCATCACAGTTTTTCCACTGATAATATACAATCATCTCAGTCACGCTTACATTCAATATATAAAAATATAAAAGGAAACATACAGGTCTTAGATTGTTTTCAAATGATGTTACATCAATGGGGAGAACTCCAGATGGGGGGAGGAAGAGATTTCTGCATAGAAAAGCTGTTTACGTCTGTGCCATCCAACTAAATCATGAAAAACACAAGAGCTACATCTAAGTCCTGAAATCCAACAATGATCTAAGACTGGACTGGTTCAGGTTCTTGACAATGTTTCGCCTCTTCTCCAAAAGTTCATTAACTAAAGAAGCCTTTTGGAGAAGAGGTGAAATGTCTTTAAGAACCTACACCAGTCTAGTTACCATTTGGATCAACGCTGCGTACCCATAACTTGGATGACTGAAAACCTTCATAGACGTTAAGCCCTAAAAGTAGTGACAGAAAGGCAAAACATTTTAAAAGTTTGCAGAGAAGCCACAGCAGACATGGATTGAAAACTTCTGTCAGAAGTCTGAAAGAGTTTCTGCAGAGTTCTTTGTGAAACCTGTCTGTTTGTGCCTTTTTTGATAGTTGTAATATCCAAGATTTTGATGTGCAGCTTTTCTTTGGTCGGGAACTTGTTGCAATGGCAGCATACGCTCTTTAAAAATGAACACAATCAAGCAGTCTGTGGGTTTGGGGTGGATGGTCGGTGGTACTCCTTATCTTTCAGTTCATGTAAATTTAACAGAGATTTGTTGCCACAGCTGTGTGATTTGTGACTGTATCGAAAAGATGAAAAACCAACATTTATATTTTTTGCATTAGCCTTTTTTTTTCCTTGAGTCCTTTTTTCCATAAATACAGGGACCACTTGGAAAGTGGTCACTGCATAAACTTAGCTACTAAACTCAATATTTGGTTAAAATCTGAAAAAATACAGATTACAGTTGCAATAATTCTGAAAACTTACAATATTGCTAAGTAGATTTTGTGTTTTGTGACTATAAAACTGTTTCCTGTGTCTTTATTTCTTGCATTGTAAGCCAGTACAGCCTGCTGTCACTGCAGGGTCTCAAAACTTTGCTGTTCATTTTTTATGTTGCCCTTGTGACTACTATATGGCTTCATATGGCTTGACATGTAATAGGCCAGCAGGATTTAGTAATTCTGAAAAAAATTGTAAATGTTCTGATGCTACCTGCTGCATGCAGGTCCATACAGAGTGTACACATTTTCGCTCATTCCTTATAATTCAATATCAGTGTTCTTCACTTCCTGCCCACTGGGATTGAGTAACTAAACACAACCTATTATAAAGAAAACTGAGGCACTTGAGATTTTTTTCTTTGTAATAGGTTATGTGGTGGCAAACAGTTTGAAATGTCTGTGCAAAAATTACTAAAATAATCATTTCAACTTGGAAAAGTTTGCACTTGTTCCCTTGGTAACAATGGCTTCAGAACTCCTCTAGTTTGGTTCATACTGTTATTCTTAATGCGATCGCTTTGGTTTCATTCAAAGAGCGAAAGACTGTAGAAAAGCATATTCAACATTGGTACAAACACTAGAGATAACAAAATGAAGGCTTATACAAATACTCTAAACATGCAGAAAAGTGCATGAATAGCAGGTAGGTGAGTACAAGGCTTGACAAAGCTCAGTACTAGGGATGCACGATGTTATCAGAATGATATCAACAATCGGTACTCTATGGTCTAAAATGCTGTATGTTGGTAATATCAGCAAAAAGTAACATTTGTGCTGATATTTTATGCAAAATACAAAATACATGAGTTGCGTATAGGTAGATATGTATAAATCTTTGGAGTTTTAGGCAGAACCAAAAACATCTCATTCCTTCAATCTATCTTTGAGCTTTAAGGTGAGCATTTAGGACTACAGTAGGTCTCAACTACGGCTGGTTCAGTTTTTGTTTTTTTAAATATGTGCGGATTTTGAAGTTTGTCAAAGTCACAAAATGGACATTTTGGCACTGAAATGTATTAAAGGTCCCATTGTATGCAAAATACACTTCAAATGTTTTAAACAAAAATATGTGTCTATGGCCTATCTACAAACCCTGCAGCATGTGAAAAAGTCCACTTTTTCCTTCTCTGAGATGATTTACTTTTTAGAAGCAGCTGATAAGCATTTACACTAAAACAGTCTGTTTTGAGCAGGGCTGAAACAGAGGGATTTGTAGGCATGCCAAAATCCACAATCTAAGTCGATCTTTAAGCAAGAGCATTAAAAATGTGTTTGGAGTACATCTGAGTAGAGTAAACTTATTTAATTGAAAATATGGGACCTTTCATAAAAATGTGACTAAACCCCTGTTGTCGTTTTGTTTCTTTAGTTGATAAGTAACATTATTCCAAATATGTCCAAACTTTTTCAAAGCCAAAGAAATTCTTTATTTTCATTGTTGTAATTGGAAGTGTTTCATCCACCATGACAACAGACACAAAATGTTTATCTCGTCATCAGAGACTGCAACATAGGGAGTACCTGCAACTGGAAGCTGCTGTTCTGTGTCTCAATTATGTTGTGTGCTTCTTACTTATGGCTGAACGTGATTATTTTCCACCTTCTGTGTTGCATGTACTCCCTCATATGATTCCCTGCTACCCTCAGATCATCTTTGGTTATTATTTTGATTTGAAGCCCCGATGGAATTTACATGCTGCGTTTTTAAGCACTTTGCCAGGGCCGTCTAAGGGGACCACCCTGCAAACCTGTCATTTAACTATAATTTAATTCAATTTGGAGTGACAAGCTTCAAAAAATGAGACATATTTGATTTATTGTTCTACAGATCTCTCTGTCCATCAGCAAGTTGTTACAGTGATATTTCCAGCTCTAAAAAAGGTAGACAAAGTTTAGTTTTAGTGTTATTGTTTCAATGGATTTTCAGCATTATGGAAAGAAGCTTCTGCCATTGTTAGTGAATGGCTATAGATAAAAACACATTTGTTTTAAAATCAAATGCTGTCTGATTTGTTTTATGTTGTATTTTCCTTGGTGAGAAAAAGTGTGCATTTGATTTTAGTTTGGATATTTTGGACACTGACAAAAATCCAATATCGTGCATCCCTACTCAACACTGATTGCGATCACAGAAACACTGCTTGAAACCAAGAGGCACATGAGCTATTTCTCACTCTGAAATGAAATCGACCGAGTCTTTAGAGCACAAACCCCCCTGAATGTCAATCCCTGACAGCTCTCTTGGACTTGGAAAAAGAAACAAGCAACAGAGGGGTTTCTTTCTGCTGGTGGTGCCGCTGGTGGAAAAGTATCCCAGTTCAGTGTGCTACACAACAACCAGATTCCTCATGCTTGTGCAGAAGAGACATCCTGGAGAAGGTTTTGGAGCAGTTCTTGCATTGGTATTTTTTCACATCCGAATGGGTCTGTAGGTGAGCCCTGAGGTTGGACCTGTCCGCGAAAAGCCCTGTTGCAGTGAGGGCAGGAGAACGGTTTCTCACCTAATGAGAAAAAAGAAGGGAAAGACGCCATTAAAGACAGCACAGTGACACATTCAACAAAAAATGTGCTACTGAGAGGCAGCTTGTCTTGTTATTTTTGGCTTATGTTTTAGAAGAAAGACCCCTACTGTGGTATGATCTGTCAACGACTGATTGTGACATGATGTGTGTCAAAAAGGCAGTGTTTTCAGGCAGACACACCAACACACCAACAAAAGCACAAGATTTTACAGCATTCTAGGAGTTTAATGTCATCACATATCCATCAAGTTCTCTAACAAGGTGCTTCACTAGCAGTTAAATCAAGCTCCAAGCTAGATTCAGCAAAGTCTGCTCCTGCTACATCCAACTGCACTCTTTGCCCAAAAGGCCCCTCTGTTCTTCTCCATCCACTCACCAGTGTGCGTCCTGATGTGTCCCTGCAGCAGCCACGGTCTGGAAAAAGCCTTCCCGCATATTTTGCAAACACAAGGCAATGTGTGAGTCCTGATGTGCATTTTGAGAGCTCCCAGGCTCACGTACTCCTTCTCGCAGTATTTACAACTGAAGGATTTCCTCGTCTGGGCATCGCAGTGCAGCTGCTTGTGCTTGAGCAGTCCAGAGTATGTGGAGTATGACTTGGTGCACAAACCGCACGTGAATTTTTCCGCCTCCACGCCATGAGGGTCCGTCAGCTTGGGCAGGATCTGCTCATCCTCATCACTCCTTGGGCTCTCGGAGCCGCTGTGGTCTTTGGAGGAGGTGTCGGAGAGCGAGGACGGGTAGCCGGAGATTGGGGAGAGGTCAGAGGGGAGCGGGGAGAGAGGGAGGCTGCTGGTGGTCCACACGGTGATGGGGCTGTAGGCGGCCGGGCTCAGGATCTCCGGCTGAGGGATGACAGGAAGAGGGAGACCCCGGTAGATGTGCGGTGAGATGAACACTGGAAATAAAGACAGTAGAGTTCAATGTGGGGTTAGGAAGTGAACATAAATACTCTGGTTTATGTACAGTTTCATGGGTTAAAATATTCGTAATGGTCACATGCTAGACCCCTTTCAGACTACACCAGTTTTAGATGATACCTGTGCACATTTTTTAAGGTTCTTGCTTTATAATCCACTCAGGTATTGGATATTAGCGAGCCTATAAACCACTCTGTTTCATCCCTGCTCATAACTGTGTCTGGCTACAGCTCTTTCAAGAGGATGATGTGGCTTGGGGCTTTCCAGCGCTGTGCTCTAATATTTACTGTGGCCACAAGGACATATGAAAGAGCTCATCTGTATTTAAAGAGATCCACAACAAAACAGAATCTTCTGTGCAGGGCTGTGCAGAGCTGGTTTATGGAGTCAAAATGTACTCAGATAATTGACTCGTATTGTATTTTGACCAAAGCATAAAACTGTCATTTTACTTAGATCACAGGTGAAAAGGCTCAGGCATGTCTCCTTCAAACCAGCTGCTCTTGACAGGTATTTTCACTTCTATGTTGCTTTACAAGGTAAAATTTTACACTTCACACATAGAGTTTGTCATGCCTAGCCTAAGAACTCCTCTGTTTCAGCGCAAGTCAGAACAGGCTGTTTCAGTGTATTTTTTCATGAGCTGTGTCTGATCATGCCCCTCTCAACAAGTTGATACTGCTTAGGCTTTCCAGGGCTGTGCTCTAATGTTTGGGGGAATAGTGGAGCAAATGAAGGTGATTTGTGGTATATCCTGCAATAATGCAGCTGTCTTTATTCATTAGTCAAGCAAATACTTTAAATTATGTTGGCCATTTTTCATTTCACATTATGGAATATGCTGCAGGCCATTTAAAAATAGACCAGTAGGGGTTAAAATTCAGGCACAAATCTGTAGTTCATACCAACATATAGTCCAATTTCAGGTAGGTGGCCAAGTGTCATGAAACCCCCTCTCTTAACAACCTATTTATTTGTTCATTTATGTTGGATTCTTTTGTCAGTTGAGTGTGGGACGATCCATCTGCCAAAATAAACAACAGCTAAACTAAAGTCACTGTGTCATGAATCAACAAGCTTACTTCATCAAAGATACACCTTCATTATGAAGGAAAATGCAACACAGATTTTGGATATTATGTGGAATCAGTGTCAAATGCCAGAAGTCCAGTGCACTAATGTTCTGCCCAGTTTCCATCATAATGTAGCACAAGGGTGCTCGCACTTTCTTCACTTAGTGCCAAATACCAAAAAGAAAACAAAAAACAAATCAGAGAGAAGGCTGAGCCAATTTGATATAGCTCACCTTTAGCCATTTACAGTCACAGAAGGAAAAAACACATTATTTTTTTAATTTAGTCAAAGTAATTATTGTGAAGAAAATAGTAAAGTAAAGGTAAAAGCAGCTGTCTATGAATCAATCAAGTTAAAGCAAAACATGATGAATTGAAAATGTACACAGTATAGAGGTTTTTTTCTGGATACATTTTTCTGTGTTGTTCTAAACAGAGAGGAGGTAAAGAATCTCAATCAAGGTTGTTTTGTTTGATTAAATGAAGATTTTAATTACACACAATACAGTACAACTGTGTAGAGCAAATGCAGGAGGTGATGTCGAGTCATTTTAATGCTCCACAGGGTTAAGACAGAAAAGTTTTGTCAGTTGTGACTTAAGTAACATATCAGCCAATCAGTGGTCCAGTTCCACACAGCTGATGGAAAGTTTTGATTGGTTTGACTATTTAACTTCTTTTCTGTTAACATATGGATGATATGTATGATGCCATAAGGTACAATACTTCCCACAGACATTAATCAATTAACAATACTGACTCTAAAATCTACTCTAGAAAAGGCCAGTACACAAGAACTACTTAATCACAGTCACTTGAGGAAATGTGATTGGTTATTTTCATCCTATACTTAACTGAAGGATTTCGGGGTGGCAAAAGAAGTGATAGCAAAGCAAATATATTTTTTTCTGCCATAATCAATTCATCTTTACTCATCAGTCAAGCACAAGCCATAAGTTGTTATATCTGTCATGTTTCATGTTGGAATTTGCTGCAAGCCTACTGAGATCAACAGTTGCAGTTGGCCCGTGGGCCATAGTTTAGGCACCTGAGTTGTAGCATAAGGCAAACTTTTGGTTAGTTTCAGGAAGCTGGCTGAAAGCTAAGACCTCTCTTTAAGCCATTCATACTTTTCACTGATGGATGCTCACAAATATAATGGAGTATAACACTTCTGCTGACATATAAAAAACTGAAGTAAATAAAATAAGTACAACAGTACAAATACACAATACTGGTGATAATTTACAGTAATAACACTTTTCACCCCAAGTTTAATGAATGATCATGTGATCACTTCAGTATTTAAAACTTTTCTAACATGGTCCGAAACTATTCAACTTGATTAACCCTAACATGGCCTTCTGTTTGGGTCAAATGTGTCACATTTTAAAATCTGAAAGCAGAAAAAAATCAGGTACCATCCATTTGACTTAAAATTTAAATACTTTTTCTAAAATAAAAAAAATCAGAAATTGCACAAATGTTGACATTTTCCTGCGTTTTTTTTTTTTTTTTTAACATTTATACTGACGCTCTAACTTGTATCCATTGCGTCCGTTCTGGGTCAAATTGATCACTTTTGATCAGACATAACAGACTGCAAAGATTAAAATTTAAGTGTGTTTTTATAGTTTCTTAGCATATATCATGTCATACCTTCTAAAGCCAAATGCTGCTGGTATTGGACATAAGAAACATTTTGTTGGCAGATAAATAATTTAAACAAGAGTATCTAGACCCTCAAGAAAAGAATATTTTGTTGGGCACAAAAGCAGATCTCCTAATTTATTACACGCGATTCAAGCCCGTGTTCCCTTACTGTGAAGTCGTAGAGATTGTAAGGGTTAAAACGCGCATGTGTCAGAAACATCACATCATAAAGTTAGACAAGACTTTGATTTTAACTCGTTACCTGTTGGGCTCTCCAGTTCACTGTAGTTTGGCTTCTTTGCGGAGTTGATGTGTTTCTTGACCAGAAAGGAGCGTGGCATCTTGAGGCACAAGTGGGAAAACTTTCTGGCAAACTTTTCTCTTGATAAATCACAGCGGCAGAGTGCGTCAGGCTGGTGCGTAAAGACGGAAATCCTTCTCTCTTAAGTCCAGTGGAGTGTCATGATGCTGCTCTGCGCTCTTAGAAAACAGTGCACTGAGTAGCTGTAAAGAGCTGTAAATACTCCCCATCAGGTGCATGGGCGGAGCAAAGCTCTGCAATCTACATACATGCTGAGAGCTCAAACCAATTAAATGTCGCTTTTAGCACCAAGCCCTCACATTCTGCCGTCCGCCTTCAGGAGCGCGTGACCCCCCTCTAGAGGCTGGGTCACTCACTTCAGTCTGACAGGTGTTTTACGCACGAGGATTCAGAGCGAGGTTTTGAAGAGGAAAGTTGAGAAAGCCTAAGAGAGCATTTTTGAGTTAGACGTGTATCTGAAATTAAAAAGATAATGATGTTTAAGGTATCAATAAACTTAGACAACAAACAAAGCTGACATGCCTATATGCAAGCAAAATTTGAGAACAGAGATGCAAAAATGGACAAGGTTTGTATCCTAAAAACTAAACTATTTGAACTGGACAACTTTATAAAAACATCCATCCACTGGAAGTGCTCCAAAAGAACAACCTCACAAGGCATTTCTGACACTATTTGTCCCATCAGTTAATGTTAAGAGATCCTTCAAAAATATTTTCCTGGATCCGCATCTGGATTTGGATCACCACCAAATTAGAATCACTTCTCCCTAATCTGTTAACAAACAAACAAACACACTAAAATAGGCCTGCAAAAGCATAACCTCCCTGGCAGCTAAAAAGGAAGGTAATCTAAGGCTGGGAAATGTGGACCAAATCAAATATGCCTTTTTCTCAAGCAGAATGGCGATGCACAATTTAAGATATTGTTATATACAGTATGCATCTAGATATAGATTTGGGTTTTTTTCCATTGACAAAAAGCAAATGTTTTTTTCAATACCAAACCATAAGTGCTCTGAGTGCGCAAACCTACGCCAGGGCATCTTCAACATTGTCTGATGAGATATTGTCAGAAATGTTGGAAACTGCCCTATCTCACACTGTCAACAAATCGTTGAAAAAAAAATCCTGAATCCACATCCAGATTTGGATTTCAACCAAAATTGTATCACTTCTTCCTTGTGCCATGACCAACATCCCCTGAAAATGTCATCAAAATCTGTTGAGAGCATTTTGAGTTATTAGCAAAAATGTAGGAAACTGTCCTATCTTGCATTGGTAACAAATTCTTCAGAAACAAATCCTTCAGATCACCACCCAAATCACTTCTTCCTTGTGGCATTACTAAAATTTCCTGAAAATTCCTTCAATTTTTCTTTCATATCTCTTCAAGTTATCTTCCTAACAGACAAACAGACAAACACCAGCAGAAACATACCCTCCTTTGCAGAGGTTATTATAAATTGTGATCCAATTCTAGTATTTTCAGACAATACTAGCTACTCTGCCTCTACAAAGCTACAGAGCTGACTTTAACCTATTTGGTGTCCTAGACAAGATTTCAATAGGGCCCCTGCACTGCAAGGAAAATAAAAAACAAAGCAAAAAAACTATATTGATCAGAAGCTTGATCCGAATGATAACATGATGGATCTTAAGAGATTTCACCTTTTCTCTAAATAAATTCAATTCAGAGTCAACTGGAGTCAGGACAGGATATAAGCTGGTTTCACTGTTTCAAATCTTCATAAGAAGTGAAGATTTTTGTTTTGCATGACCTGACACAGAAAAGTAATACTGACTTAAGATATCAGTTAGCTAATCTAGCAAACACTATTGCTGTCCATAGCAAGTAATAGGATAGTTGACAAAAATCAATAACTGATTCATTCAGCACTGAACTTGTATTTCCCCCATTTTCTCACCTCCATTTTTGTTTCTGGGCACTCAAAGACTTTGTTTTTTGTACTCCTAGGATGATGAATATGGTCAGCATCACTCACTTCTGCTTACTCACCTGACCACTTGCCCAACAAAAGCAGGTAAGGAACAGCTATGATATCCAGGGGTCGTGCTGGGAGCAAAGAACTAGGGCCTTTTAGACTGGGGATGCAGTTTGTTTTCCCCATGTCTTTAGTTTCATTAGTGAATCATATCAATACAATGCAAGGACCAAAACTAGAATTAACATGGAGCCCACTTTGCTCGGTGGCAAGAGCGTCGGGAGATGGAAAATTGCAAGACGGATGCCAAGCTTGCAAAGTTACTGCTGGAGAGGTAAGTTATGTTTTCGTCGGGTTTTCCCCCGTTCAACACTTGGTTTCAGTCGGTGGTTGCTCCGTAGTATTGCATGCTTTGTGTAACTTGGCGGACGTTGTTTTGTCACTAAATGCTACCAGTGGTTATTTGCCGGCGAGTTTCTCAGATTGCTTGAGATATTCATGGCGCCGTGACGCACGGTAATTCACTATTTCACTATTTCTTCTATGTCTTCGGACGTCCTGTCGACTCGCTTCTCCCTGGTCTGTATGTCAACAAATGCGCGTTGCTGTGAGGCGCTGTGTTACGACAGTGCAATTACACCCAACGACCAGAGAGGCCCCTCGAGAGCAGACAAACCAGAATCTTACATAGTGGGGCTATAAGGGCAATTTTGAGTCACATATCAACCTAATGATCCTTTTTTCTACTATCCTAGCAGATCAGCATTTTTCAAATTTTCTTAAATCACTTTTCTTCCTCAGATGCTCAATTTGAACTTTCAGCATGTCATCTTGGCCATGTCTATATGCCTAAATGGATTGAGTTGCTGGCTAGTGATTGGCTAATTGGCTGTTAGCATTATTGAGCATCTAACAGTTGTACCTGATAAAATGACCATTGAGCATATGCTTGCAACATATGGACACTATCTGCTAAGTTTAGATGGTGCACACTCTCTTTGGATTCAAAATAAGACTGAAGATTACATAATTTCTGTTCTTTTTTATTCCACTGATCAATAAACAGAAATACTGTGAGTATTTTTGTACATTTTAGAGCAGTGGTTTTCAACAGGTTGGTAGGGACCCAAAAGGGGGTCACTTAGCTGCTTGAAGTAGGTCAAGAAAAAATGGACCAAAGTAAAAAAGTCCTCAGTGTATAGAAGCCCAAAGGAGAAATGTTTCCATAAATTTTGTTTGATTCGGTTGTGCCTTAATAAAAATATTTGTTTTCTTTAAGATCTGCACTCATGTATCTCTTTATTTGAAAAAAAAGTTACTAAACAAGCTCTAACTTCCATGTATAAAATGACTTATGCTTATAACTGCACCATGTACAATGTGTATGCTATTCAATATTACCTGTACATAATGTGTACTGTTAGATCAGACAATCCTGGCCTCTTTAAGCTGATTCCCTTGCACTAATTCAATCTATGTTGGCCTTACATCTCATCTTTGTAGCAAAACAATCCTATAAGAACCAGATTTCATCTCACTGAAAAGACAATAAAACTTTAGTTGATCTTGAAGAGTCCATATTATACCTTGTGTGTTTATACACTATTCAGTGCGTTTTGCATGTCTCCTTCTCATGATAGAGCACCCCTATGCACAAGACAATGGGTCTGCAGCATCAGAAGTTCTCCCTCTCCTCCTGTCTACAGCTCCAGTAGCTGCCTTAATCGGCCCATTCTCTTGCCCCACCTCCCACCACCCCAATAGACCTACCAGTATGATGTTCTACTATTGTTTTGATGGCAGGTTGGGTTCATTGGCTCAGGCTGGCAATACCTGTACAGAGCATACTGTTGAATGAATGCAGAGTTGCTGACAACGTGCAGTGCTGAACTGACAAATCACCAAAGAGCAGACTGCTTTACCAATCAGCATAGACTAGGCCCAGGTGGGGAAGGGGCTTTGAAAGGAAGGGCTATTAGCTTGGACAGACCGAGAACAGGTCAAATCTACAAATCTAATTTCCCTTCATAATGTGCTAGTTTTCCCCAAACAAAACAAAAAAGGACTTGTCACAGGCTTTGTTCTCTTGACCAACATTTTTAGTATCAATATTGGTATTTCCAATAATGAGTTTGGAAATATCAACATATTGAATATCAGCAAAAAAATCAACATAGTGAACCCCTAATTTGCATGTTATCACCATCTAAGTTCACAAAGGAGTCATCCACAAGTGCATCTGATGCTGATTAACACATCAACTTGAGTGTTTAAAATCAAGACATTTATGCTGTTTTTTCAAACATGCAGCTCACTTGCTGTAGAGAATATTGAGTAAAGCGTCTAAAAATACACATATTATTTTGGCATTTTTATAGGATATGCTGATGATGAATTCTTCTTTAAAAGAGCAGTAATGTATAACAAAAATAAACCTACAAAATAAAGTCAGCAAGACTACCCCACCTGGGACCTATACCCTCAAGTGCACTATCATTTTTTGGAAAACGCTGTGTTTAAAAATGAGACAGAGCATTTTTGGAAGCATTCCTGCAAATACTGAGAGATCATGAAGGTGCAAAGGGGACACAAAGAAACAATAGCAGATACCAGGTGAGAGAGGCAGCATTATTTAAAATGCCATTTCTAATGCAATCACTGCACAGAGCGTGCATGCTGCCGCCGATGATTGCTGTGTTATAAACCTCTGGGGACTTGATTATCTTGTATGAGTGGCATGTTTGAACTCCTACCAACAGCAGCACTTCTAATGATGATGACGATGGCAGCTCGACTGAAGCAAAAGGAAGGCTGACTCTATGTGAAGTATGTGCAAACACTGTCTTCTTATCTAAACCTATAAAGCAGATCTGATTGTATGATTCATGCTGGTGCAACACAACCAAGCTGCATGCTGCCATCCAAGGACCCTAATGCAGTTGTGTGTGCAGATAGTGGCACATTTCCTCGCCAATAATGCAATAAGGCAGTCCTCCTTGAAATGTAAATCTAAGCGTGGTTTCCCTCCCAAGGTCAGACGTGGTACAGTAATTAAATTTATTTCTCACTGCTGCTTCCTGCTGTTGCTGCTGAACTGGACAAAAGACCGGCAAACTTAGCAGTCTACGCCCCCTTGTGTTCGACTCAGCTCCTCTGAGAGGGTGCCCTGAGGTACACATGTAAAAAGTAACCAGGCAGGAGAGAAAGAAACATGCACACACAAAGGCAAAGACTTAGCTATGGAAATATTGAAAAGCAGCTCCTGGAGCAGTTTGACTGGCTGGGTCAGCAGATATGAAAAGCTCCTTATGTCTGGGGCAGGCCTTAAGTTAATTGTGAACCGCTTATCTTATCTAGAAAACATAATTGCCGATCATGAATAGTTTCCCTTTGTGCCTGCTTGGATTATAAAGGAAAGGGAAGGTTATCTATGCAAAAATAACTCTCAGCTACTGTAACAACCGCAGCTAGATCAGGGAAATATCAGGTATTTAGGATATACTAATACATTTTTAAACAACACATTGAGTGGGACACTATTGATATATCAATATTCTCTTTGCTTATGTTGATCGAAAAATATGTATGTCAGGTCCTATGCTCAGTAAATAGATTGTCTAGATACAGGGCATATCACACAGAGATACATCACATGAAAAGCCTCACTAGCACAGCCATTGTTGTCCTAGGGTCCAGTGTATCTGCCTGGTGTTTTGTCTGCTGCATGACATTGGTTTTCCAGATGGTTTTAGGCATGCTCAAAAGTAAAACAAAAAAAACAACCTTTAACTTAAAGACAAAGAGTCACAGGGCTAAAACAACACAACAAAAAAGAAAAAAATATATGAGGAGGCAGGTGTAAGTGAGCATTGAAGCACCTGGTAAGCCAACTTAGTTTCTATTTGGGGAAAATTAGGAATTGTTCAGACTGAGAATGGAGGGGGCAGGAGAGTCCTGTATACCACAAAAAGGCAACCCCTCTGTGTTTACAATTTAATGTTCTCAAGATCTAATTTGTTACTATGAAATTTTCATTGTTATCATCAAAGAGCAAAGCAGGGCTGAGAGCACTCTGTTTGTCCAAATTCTTTGATTCTGATTGGTTGTTTTGAGAATCAGTCAGAAAGCCAACAAAGGGTCAACTATCAACACAGCACCGCATTTGATATCAAAACTGTCATGTGTTTGGCATTGTTGATACAAAAACCCCTGCATAGGCTTACTTTTCCCACATAGAACATCATAAGAAATCCATCAGGGAATAAATAAAGTAATAGATCGACAAGCTGAATCGTTGTTGGCATTGGTAGCCATAACATATTTACAAATTCCCTTGCCCAGAATCCCACATTTTTCATGGCATGAATATCTGTGAAAAGCTGCACGGTGGTGCAGCAGGTAGTGCTACTGCCTCACAGCTAGAAAAAAAAGTAGTTTGATTTCCTGGTCAGGCAGAGTCATTATGTGTGGACTTTGCATGTTGTCCCCTAGCATGATTAGGTTTTCTCCAGTTTCTCCCACAGTCTAAAATAAAAGCTAAGTGGGTTTATTAGTGACAACAAGTTGTCTTGAGGTGTGAGTGTGTGTGAATGGATGTCTGCCTATATGTGTCATACTACTCAACCTCTAAAGGGATAAGCATTACATATGTATGTATGTATGGACATGTGTTTGTATGGATATGTTTGTGTGAATCTATGTATGTATGTTTGTATGTATGTATGCATGTGGTCATGTTTTCCAATCGAGAAGATGGTGGTAATGTGTCGTGAGACCAGAAAAGTCCAGAGCCACTAATTTAGAACATGTTAAGGGTTAGTCTCTAACATTTTAATAATCAAAACAAAAAGGGGCCATACACTGAGTGTCTAAAACTATTTTTCTTGCTGCTATGGTATGAAATACCAAAAAGGTATCATTGTTGTTTATTTTTTTCAAGAACAATATCAGGGTTTATATCTCGGGCGATTCCAACAACTATTTGTCATTTCTTTAAAGAACATATAATAAATAATTGTGTGTATCGTTTATTTACATTAATCTAACAAAACAAGAACTTATTTTGGTCCATGTTGCCTGGCCTTTCATTTAGCATTCTTCATGGCATGTTGAGGAATGGTATGTGTTTGGTGGAGATGGGCAGAAAACACTGTGTAGCAGAACAGATAATGCTATAAAAATCAATAATACCCACAGACTGGTCCACGTCGGGGAGGAGAAGAGCATGCATGGCCAGGTGTAAAAATGCCTCCCTGCAGTTTTCATGCTTCACTGCTGTTCGTCTGCATCCAGAGCATGTGGCTTCTATTTTTGACAGCAATGAGGCATGGTGTGCAGACTCTAAACTGTATCACTTTTCATGAACAGCAGAGGCCTGGAGTTTGTGTGCTTAAAATTAATTAAGTGCAAGAAAAAAAAAAGCATTGCATCCTGTGGCCCCACATTGTGCTGGAGCAGCATGGTGGAACAGCAGCCGACACAGGCTCAATTAAAAACAGGAACATGCTTTGATTCCTGGTCAAGCACAGGTAAAAAGGATCAGGTTTGTTGCTTTAGAGGCGGCAGCTGCTCTCTGATACACCATCCAGGTGTTGTCTGTTAGCATAAACATCCTCATCTCCTTTTATGATTCAGAAATGTGGTGACATTTTTCATCCAGACAGGGTTTATTCAAGTCATCTTTCATCGCCTCCTAAAAAGACACCTAAAACAAACACTGTCACATCCAAATTAAAGTGACAACTCAACCGGAATGAGCAGAGATTCTTATATTTTCAGTTTCTCTTTGTTTTTTAATTGCATTTCCACCTCTCTTTATTTCAAATTCTATGTAATCCTGCTTATCTTGACTTGCCATTAGCAGCCCACCTTTGCTTCAAAGGCTTTTGTTTACTATTAATCAAACATATGCCACTTGTGGGCATATTTAGGTGTAAATAAGTCTGTGTATGAATTTTCTTGTGTGGAAATCATGTCTTTAAATGTGGGATAAAAAGATAAAACGTATCAGCCGCTTGAGTATATATTTGGGGTGTCACATCAGTCAAAGCCTCCACACAACATGATTTTCTAGTCCGACGCCCCAGTCAATAATACTGAATATTTATAAGATCTGAAGTAACATTTATATGAAGTTCAACGCTAAAAGCTGTACTAACCTTCTTCTTTAGCACTGTGAAACATGTAGTTTGAACCATACAGTTTACAGTCTACAAGCACATTGCTGTCACATTTTGATTTAGATGTTTATTGAGTCATTCGGCTTGGACTCTAAAATCACCAAATGTCTGCTTTCTTTAACCGATCTCCCACCGAGCTCAAACATAATCAAGAAAGTGTCTCATGTAGAGCAACAATTGCTGATCCAATTTTGAAAGATCAGCTTTAGCAACATGGAACCCAACAGTTTCAAAAATTGGCAGAAAAAATAATACCCATTCAACCGAGCTCTCTTTTCCTTCAAATTTTAAACCTGTGTATCCAGGCAGAACTAATGAACTGTTTTAAAATGTATTTGACCTTATTTTCACAAGACAGTCCCATTAGTATGATACATAAGCCATGATAAGAAGTCTTCTGCTTACATTTTTTATTTCCCATTTGTACTCGTGTCTTTCTTTGCTCTGAGATCACATCAATCATTTAGTCTTCGTCTGCTTTCACATTGCTTTGTTTACGTATCTATTTCCAGTTAATTGTATTGAAAATTCATAATGTGTTACATGGCCCCTAGAGCACTTAAAATCGCATTAGTTGTAATGAGTAACAAAAAGCATACATTTTGCAGCCTAAACATGGTATTATTAGTTATTCATTTCCAAGCATGAAAACTAACATATGGCCAATTATTTCTTCCTTTAATATGGTTGGAAAGTCTGATTACTCACCTTTACAATGAGGCACAACTTGTAGGGATTGTGCATTCATAGAAAAAGCAACACAGCTAAACGTATGTTTAGGGCATCAAATGTGCCATTGCCAAAGCCTATGGTTCCTTGGTGAAGCGAGGATGAGTAACCAGTCTTCTTGGGGTGTTGTCTTTCTGCGCCCACTTCGCAGTCTGTCCTTAAAGTCGACAGTCTCACGGAACTTGGTCCTAAGTTTAGAAAGGGTATCAGGGCTGACCCCAAACAATGCTGCAACTCTGCATACTGGGACACCAGCTTCCAGTTGCATTGAATTTTGAACGTTTTTTTTTTTTGGCACTATCCACACATTTAGCTGTGGTGCTGATTCCATAAAAATGCACAATTTCAAGTTTCTGTTCTATGCAAAAAAAAAAAAAAAAAAAAAAAAAAAACATCACTGCCTCCTGAAAACAAATATATTTTTTCAGTTTAACTGAACTGAGATTTAACACACCAGACCAAGGTAGCAGCAATAAAGAAATTACAGGCACATTAATGGGGCCCATAAGCAATATGCTTTTAAAAATCAAACTCTGGACCATTTTATGACCTGTAATAAGGAAACAAAGTGGTTTTGCCTTTTTTTCTTTTTATGCACAAAAATGATAATTTGTTGGAACAAGGTCATTGTCTTACAAGAACATAACAAACCAGGGTACTGAATGTTTAATTTAAAAGCAGTGTATCAAGTCACATTGTTCTCCCAAGAGCAAACAAAGTAAAGCAACAGCCATGAGAAAGCTTGTGCAAGGATTGAAAGATTTTTAATGATTACGGTAAAAGTGACAAGGTGCTGCTACAATTTTTTTCTATTGTGTTTCCTCAGACAGCCCTTTAAATAGCTCAAAATAGAGTCGATAAAGGCACTCTTAGTCAACCTGTTCTCTGAAATTAAAGATCTTTTAGATTGGGGGATCATTGTTGATATTAGTCAGTTTCATAACCAGATATTTTCATTACAAAATGGGGATAACGTTGTACAGAATAGGTATTTAAATACACATTAGTGTTTAAAGAAAAAAACCACATGCCTCTGCTACTGCCATCTTTATGATACTCTTAAACTTGTTTGAGATACCAGTGTATCTAATTTTAGCTCTTTCTGAAGATTATTCCATGCCTAAGGTGCACTGAAGGAAATGCTGTTTTTCCCAGATCTGTCAAATCTTGGGAGTACAGTGAAGAGAAGCCAGTCTGAAGATCATAAGTGGTATCTAATGGAGCTCAAATAGAGGAAAAGCAGTTAGAAGGAAGTTTGTACAGTTTCACTCTTTTTAACCCCTGCCAGAAATTTAGGGGTTGTGTATGTTTTGGCATACCCATAAGCAAAAATATCACCTCTTTTGCTTAGTCAGTTTTGGGCTGAGTAAGTTGGTATATTTCAACAAAATGTCAGCCTTCTTTTTATATGCAGCTTTTTAAGGGCTCATTAAAAATCCTTGCTGCAGAGAAAATCCCTTCATATGGAAGCATGATGACCCCTGCAGAAATAATGGGCCATAATAACATTTCACAACTTTTTTCATGAGTATATTTTGTGTCCCATAAATGGTTAGCAAGATATACGTGTTTTTTTAGGCATAAACTGTAGCTGATAAACCTGGAACATTTTTTATACAAACATGACAATAGCATTGACCCTGAAGTACTTAAAAAAATATTTTTTAATGGTATTTTTTGCATGGGATTTTTTTTCTGCTGTCTTGCTATGAGTTTTGGGGATAATATCTTGGATTGTGTGATGGTGGCAAGTATACCATTCTCTTATTTTGCCACTATCCTCTATGGTTATATTGTACTCTGCATTCCAAAACGACCATTGATCCATTTTTGAACAGTGAATTCATGAATAGGCATTATCCTGAGTGAAGACTGCAAAAAGGACTGGATGCAGCCATGTGGCATTACCCATTTCATTGTCAAAGGAGCTTTAGGAACATTGTTGATGCGTTGCAGTTGACACTGCCATACTGTGCATGTCATCTCAAGTGAACTTTGACCCAACTTATTCATAGACAAGCCATGTTGGGGTGGTATTAAGGCCGTCTGACAATGGCAACCCACATCTCGTACAGTGAGAGAATATAAATGTATTATTTAGATTCTGAACAAAGCTCTTTTTTAACCAGGCTGTAAATATGCTGATTTAGGCCGTTAAAACCATCTCTTCTCAAATACAATCATCACACCTTTAGGGTTTCTGTAGTCAGCCTCAATACGACGCTTGAGGAACTAAAGCTCCTGGCATATTGGCATGGGCCTCCTTTTTCAGTCCCAGAGGATGCTGCTTGGGTTTGCCCCAACAGACCAAACAACCTCAAATTGAGAGTGATTGTTTTCAACATATAATAGCCAAAGGTATTGGTTAACCAGGGACCATAGAGGAAAAAAAGAGTAGTAACATTTAATTTTCAGGGTTGGGCCTGGCCCCTGTCAAAGTCGCACCTAGAGCACAATTGAGATAAGGGTTCTCTTCTCTTGGCAATTATCCTTTTGATAGGGCACAAGTATTTTGTGCTAATTTCAAACCATGATCTTGTGTGCTTTGTATGTTAAACAGTATCACCAGGGTAGATTTTAATTAATTTCATAACTTGTTTCATTGAATGTTTCATAACATCCATGTAGGAAGGTAGAAATCAGAGCATATGCAGACTCACTTGACATTTGCAAGGCAGTTTGATTGGTTACAGCTACAATATGGTCAAAAAAGTACTTTAACCAGGCCTGAGGTGACACCTAGTCTTTCCAGGAGCCATAACCCAGGTGTGAATTAGCCTGAGTTTGTTAATGGATCACTGTTAAGCCATTAGAGGGATGGGGATGAGGAGCAGAACGGTGGAGATCATCATAGAGGTTACTGCAGAAGAGTAAAGTCAATGAGCAGATAACAGTGAGAGCAGCTGCAGGATCATGAGCACTCATTTACCTTTAATTAACAACCCTTTCACAATAAGAGTCTCGACCTGACTTCCACACTTGAAATGCCCTCATACTCTCTTCAGTGTATGAGCATGTGACGTGAGGACAGACAGCACAAGACGTCAGAGTAGTCAACTTGCATCATGTTGGCAGAGAGGGAAACAGCGGGAGACTTCAGCTGGCATGATGACAGCATGGAAAATGAGGTGCACCTGGTAAGGCTTGCGCAGCTGCTGCTCACGCGAGGAGAGGAGGGCCTCGGGGAAGGAGTGAACACACACATACATCTAGAAGGTAGTGTGTGTGAGATGGAAGTGTGTGTTCATTCATTCATTGACAGCACCAAATGAGTCATGACAGGGAAAATATACACCCGCTTTCTTTTACGTCCTTTAAATGCCACGCTGGTGAGGAAAATTGTAGCCCACACATACAGGCACATAGTGGAGTTTAAAGTTAAAAAATTGGGCAATGGCTGCCAGCTTACTCATGAAGACGATCACCTAACAGACATCCAGCCAATTAAAAGTCTGTTTGAACTGCAAGGTTTATAATTTGTTTTCTCTGTCGCCCCGCCAGCATTGCCTGCATCAGTACTGCACTCTTGCTTTCAACCCTCCACCACCCCTGGATCCATCTGCAGGGCATGTAAATCAAATGTCAGGAAATAAGGTTGGAGCCCCGATGCCAAATGTCTGCTTACATAATAAAATGATTTCAACAAATAGAAATGTGATTTTTCTGATTTAAATATTTTTGTCATCACAGTATGTTATGGTCACATTATTCACCCTTAACTCATTCCTTATTAGCATGCTGATAAGTAGCATTCTGGTGGGTTCTTTTTTACTCTTAAACCTTTATTTATACTTGTATGCAGCTTTATTAACTCAAGATAAAGAGTATAACCTGTTTATGTGGACTTGGAGCCTGTAATTGAGATTATTTGTCTGCATGTCCTAAAGAACATTAAAGAGTTACCTGAGCTCACCTGAAGGAGTGTGAAACTACCCCAGTAAGGGGGTTTGGGTGTGTTTAACTAATAGCCACATAGTTTTTTCTACACCTTGACAAGCTCATTCTCCTTAGATATCTGCAGTAGCAATTTTCCTTAACCAGCTTGGGCTTAAATCTTTGACGAGTTTTTGGTTGTGATCTGAATGTGGATCCTGGATTTTTTCAAGGATTTCTTAACAGTGTGAGAATGGGCAGTTTTCCATTTTTTTTTTATTTTATATTAATTTTGTTTTTATTTATTTATTTATTTATTCATTTATTTTTACAAAAACCTCAATAGGTTAGGGAATGTTGGTCATGGAAGAAGTGATGAGATTTTGGTGGTGATCCAAACCTGGATGCAGATCCATGAATTTTAAGGCTCTTCTTAAAAGTGCAAAATAGGGCAGTTTTCCACATTTATTTACAATAACTCCCCCTATAATGTTGGAAATGCCTTGGTGGAGGCATTTCCAACAGTTGTATATATTGTGACCTTAGAGGGATGTGATCTTACGTTTACAACTGAACAGCACTGCAGGTCAGGGGGGTTGTAAAAGGGGCAAAAATAAGGAAGACTCTAAGTGCCCATGAAGGAAAGGGGACCCTTATTTTACACATACAAGAAAAGACCAAGTCTTATTTGTTTAAATTGAAAAAAAGTCATATGAAGGCATCTTTTTGCAACTTCCCTTTTAACATTTATTAGAGGGATATAAGTTTCATTTATGGTTGTGTCGTGCAAACAGTGTCTTATAGAGCAAGACAAAATGTTTGTTTTGCAAAAGTTTTAATCTTTTATAGGTTTAAAGGGATGGTTCAGGGTTTTTGAAATGAGGCTGTATGAGGTATATTGCACTAGCCTAAACATCACACTTACAGACAGCAGCTCTCAGTATTTGGGCATGAAATCTAGTGCTATACATTGCTGCCAATGGTGCCAACGAATAGGCATAATTTTAAGAATACTTGGGTGAAAACATGACAAATTACTTTTCCACTACCAAGCCTATGTTTTTGTCACTACTTCCATACAGAGCATAGCAAGCATGTCCTGCCTATAAATGTGCCAAAAGAAAGCACCTTGGTAGTGGACATTTAAGTTGTTGTCAACAATTTGTTTATAGCTTGTTATCACCTCACACTGTTTCTGTGGCTTATTGTCACCCAGATTTCTTCCAATTACATGGATTTGGTGGCACCATTTGCAGCAATGGATAGCATTAGCCTTCGTCACGAATATTTTGGCACCAACTGAGAGCTACTGTCTGTTAGTATGGCTAATGTACAGGCTTAAGTTATGTACCTCAATGAACCCCACTTCATTATCCCAAACTAAACATGATGAATTAAACATCTTAAATGCTTCAAATGGCCCAAGAAAGTTCTATCTAGTACATTGTTTGATTCACTATTTATTTTATAATTTCAGATAGAGTTTTCTCCACACTATGAAGGTTTTTTTGTGTGTCTTTAAACAGGAAAACTTGGTTTTAATAATTATAAGTGGTCTATTAAATATATATATGTTATCATAAATTAATCAGTTGATTTACAGATGCTTGGTTTGAGAAAGCGTATACAGGGCTGGTTTGGGAGAATGCTGGTTTTTATCCTCTGAAGGAGCCAAAAATCTTTAGCAGCGCCCCTGCTGCAGTGTGCGTGAATGTAACTGCTTTAGGAGAATAAATAACGGTTTGTAAGATGTCTCAGCCTTTTTCACGGTGGTTTGATTTAATAAAAAGAAACTACAAACAGTCATAAAAGTGTCGTCATGTAATATTTATGGATCCAGAGTTGTGTGTGGCTGCTTTGGGTTTAAACGAAGTGGGCTGACGCGCGTGCTTAAGCAGCCCGCGTGCGATTTCCAGCTTCAGTCATCTTGGCAGCACGATGCGGGAGAGAGGAAAGAGGCAGAGCCCAACACGGAGCTGAGAAACCGGACCCGCCGCCAGAGATGTCGACGGAGAGGAATCCCTGAAACCGCCCCGGCTTCTTCCTCATTTTTCTCCCAGGGAAACATGAACAAATGTGGTTTTGTGTGCGAGTGCGGTGGGCTCGGTTTGTTTCATTTTTTTTCTATCGCTCAGAGTGATAGTGGACCAGGATGCCGTGTGGGCGACGCTGCCTGCCACAAGGGATACATTGTGATTTTCGCAGAGATGTTTTAGCAAGCGTTGCATAAATTAGAATAAGGCGAACCGTCACATGAGGGATTTGGAGTCTAAAGGGATCTAATAAGACTTCACCACCTGTTACCAAAATACAGGTAAGCCACACAGACATTTTATTCCCCTCTTTTACATGTACATCACCTTAGAAGACAGAGCATGACAAGGTAGTTAATGACAACGCCAAACAGTCATTAAACGTCACATTAATCCCGCTATAATGTACTTTTTGGGGTAATTGCTCGAATGTTACGCACTCAGATTTAAACACATATTATAGCCTTTACAGTATGATGCATGATAATAACCTAACATTAGTATGACAGGGATATAACTGAGACAAGTCAAGCTGGAAAATCCATTTGGTCATACCCTCAAGGTTTCATTATTGTATGTTTTTAGGGGATGTGTAGCAGAAAGCTTAACATCGCCTCAGTGCAGGTAACATAAGCTGCACCCGCAGTTCCTCCAGCCAGTGCAGAGGCAGCAGACCTCCTTCATCCACACTGCTGCTGCCTTACTCTCTCCCCTTCAATGTGGTGTATACATGCCAATAATCATCAACATACTTTATCACAACACAAGCTATTGTTATATCTCAGTGGACCAGTTTTTCAAGGATGAAGCTTCCAAGAAAGCATGAGAGTGTTTCAGATCATCCTTGTGATGCTGCTGCTAGTGGTCCATTCAGTATTTTATTAGCCTGGCACAAAGCTCCTGAATCCTCCACTCTTACACTGAATTTATGTCGCTTCTTTTACAAACTGCTAGGGCTTGTGTTTTCTGCTCAATGCTAAGCAAGGTGACACTCAATCAGGGAGGTTAGTGTCCATGAGTCCCACTGAGCAGGGGTGCTCTTAGTAATTTGAACGCCCTGGACAATTACTGTAATGAGGTCCCTTCCCAATTTAGGTAAAAGTAATTAAGGGTGTAGATAGAGTATTTATATTGCTTTTTGGCGGACTTTTGAAGGATAAAAAATAACAAAGGGAAAGCAGTGTAAATTGCGCAAATGTTACAACAGTGTTTGGCAGTGTCTGCCCAAGTGGGTGAAACTACTGAGAGGAAAGATGCCATCAACTTATTCACAGAATTTAAACCTTGGATTTTTCTCAGTGAATTTACTTCGGTTACTAATGGAATATGTTGGCCATGTTTAGACCAGTGGGAAGAATGAGCAAGAAGTAAGGAAAACTTCCGTATATTTAAACCAAAAGAGTGAATAAGTCCAAAGAGAACAACTACAATATGTTGGCAATATTTGGACAAGTGCATAAAGCTGGCAAAAAGCAAGCCAGTTTCAGATGCTCCTCCAAACATTGCCAATATATTTGAGGACTTGATACAGCGTGAGGAGTTTTTAAGTTTTTAATGCTGTTTTGCATATCCATGGGATATGCTTACGTCCAGCTTGGCAACATCCCATAGAAAGTGATTGTAAGGGCTGAATATTTCAAGACAAACTGGAAGATACTCGTAATTCAGCATTTTTCTTTGTCTTTCACAGCCATTAACGGTCAGTCAGAAGCTCACAGTCACTTCTGAGCTAAACCACAGCTAAACCACACTCAAAGCTGCCTTAAATGCCTGGTCAGATAATATTGGTTCATCTTGAAGCTTGCAAGATGGATATGCTAGATGACAGACAGGGAGTCTGGCAAATCTAGCTGCTTTTTTCAGTTAAGTATTTTCTAAACTAGTTTGCTTAAGGAAGTAATGATACCAAAAAAGTGAACATTAGTGGAGCAAGGGAAACTCTCTGCAATATTTTTAAGCAAAAGACGATGACCAATCATATTGACCACACAATATCCCATATATTGGCTGAATTATCAGCAAGTGCACACTTGTATCTTTATCCTTTACCTTTTATGGGTGCAGCTACATATACACTTTTCTCATTATGAAAATATGATCCAATAGAATAATTTCTTTGACCTTCATCACCAAATATCTACAACTGAAAATAATAGTTTGAAATTTCTGGCAAAATCAAATATCATTTTCTTGTTCATGTCTCTTTCTAAAACAAACAGACAGTTGCAGTAGAAGGGAAAGGTCAGTTCTAATGTGGGAGAGATTTGGTGTTCACCCCCCACACTCGTGTGTGTGTGAATAAATATATATCTAAATATAATATATATATATATATATGTAAATATATATAGGCATAAAATACTTTGGATCTGTGTTTTGGTAAATGGGAAAAATACAATATCCCTTATCCCAACTAAATTGCACAAATATAATCAAAATGTTTGGACAAACAGGTGAAAGTGGTCTGCTCCTGGCTACTACCTATTTGTACCAACATTGCTAAATTCTTTAAGGAATTAAGACAGTATTGGGAGTTATGAAAGGGTTTTTAGAAATTCTCGAGAAAGAAATGACTTCTCTTCAAAGTAATATACTTAATCAGCAATAAAATTGCGCAAATAACTTGCTAATATTTGGAAAAATGTGAAATACTGGCAAGGAGCACACCAGTTTTGCACACTTATTCATACATAGCCAAATAATTTGTGGATTAAAGATCGTGTCAGATGTTTTTCTGCAATTTCTGCTATTTTTTAGATTTCAATTTATGTCTCTAAAGAGCATTTTTTAAATTCAGTTATACAGTTTTAAAAAACAAAGCATAAATGCAAAATAACCAAGAGAACAAGACTAATATATACTAGAAGTGCTCTTCGAGCACAATTCTCAGCCAAGGCATTTCCAACATTGTCGTGCAAGTTATTGTCAAAATGTGGTAACTGCCCTATCTGGCACTATTACACTGTCAATATTTTATTACTTGTCCCTGTGCCATGACCAATATTTCCTGAAAATGTTATCAAAATCTGTTGAGAACTTATGGAGTTATTAGCAAGATGTGGAAAAATGCCCTGTCTCGCAATGTTAAACAAGTCCTTTAAAAATTCCCGTATCTGCATCCAGCTCTGGATCAAGACCAAAATGAGATCACTTGTGCCATGACTGACATTCCCTGAAAAAATCACTCGAATAATTTCTTAATTTTTCCTGTTCCTATTCACAAACTAACAAGCAAACTAACAAATGCTTGCAAAAACATAACCTCTATGGCAGAGGCAGGAGTCAGGGAAAAAGGAAAATGCAGAAATATCGTTAAATGACAAAACAATTGTTAATACTTGCAGGCCATCCTTCTGATGCTGCCTCAGTTACACAAATAAGCTGCCAATGATTGGACAAGCTGACAAAACTGGTAAGGTCTGAGGGCTTCCTCGCCAGCTCAACCTCTCATCCGAATGTAGCAACATATTTGTGCAATTTTATCACTCCATCCTTTCAATAGAAACAACAGCCTTAACATTTGCAAACTGTTATCCTGGCACAGCGTAAATTCTACAAATAAGATGAGTTAGTCCACAGTTTCAGCCACTTCACCAAATAATACAAAACAACATTGCTAACCTATTTGGTGACAGTGAGCAGAGCATTTAGATACAAGTCTTAATCAGTGAAAGTAAATGTAGATCTACAGGAAGACATGCCTATGCCACAAAGATACAAGAAACCCGGCTCCACATCAGTGATTTCTGGTCCCAGTCAGAGTCTGAAGAACTGTCAGGTTCACAAGCTTGCTAAGCTGATCTGAGCTGAGCTGAACTGAGCCGAGCCGAGCTTGTGTATTCCTCTGGTCAGAGGTCAGGAGCAATCTGTTTGATGTAGTGGAGGTCTCACTTCCTTCAGAGGGGAAGACACTGACATGTCATTGATGATTTTATGCCCCGGCACATGCGTCCCCTCCTCCCCCTCCTCATCCCTGCTTATGTCTTAAATCAAAGGGCAGTTTGGCCGAGTGACAGAGGTGGACTGGCAAGAAAATCAGTCGGGAGCAAAATGGTGTCAGGCATGTCTGGTCAATATGTCAAAGAGAGAGAGAAGGACTTGTCGTTTGAGCCCTCCATCCTGGATCAACTGATTATTGTAAAAAAACAAAAAAGAAAAGAAAAGGAGGCTGTCACAAAGTTTCACCCAAAGCAGTCCAGATCTAAAGCACCAAAGTATCGATCATGATCCAGATTTGCACACAAGAGTTCCTCCACACTTTCTCTTTCCTACTTAACAAATCAATAATCTGCTTTTTATTCTCCTGCATCTCAATCCCAGAAGGGCTTTTAAATATCTGGACTAGCTCAAGGTCTTGAAAATGCTCAAGTGGGACCGGTTGTCTGAAGGCATTGCTACAAGCAGTGAATGTACACATTGGCATTAATAATGTATGTTAACACAGTCAAAGTGCTGTTATACTCCCACAGCTGCAAGAATGCAGTGGTCCTGCATGTAGTAGTTGTTGTGAATATTCAAGGGTTACACTTTGCGCACCACCAGTGATGCATTAGTTGCTTCCTTGAATGCCACATGGCTTTATTCAGTGACCTATTTTGACCGTAAAGAAGGAGCGCTTTGCTGGAGGTAAGAAACATGACAAGATACCAGAGAATAATTAAAAGGCAGCGACAGCAGGGGCGGAGCCTGAGGGTGGAAAATATCCAGGGCCTAGATCAAATCAGGGAGGGCTGGGAGCATGCTCCAGTGTAATTTTTATCCCTTTGAGGCAGCTGTACATGCTTCTACAGTTTCAAAAAATTTAACACACTGACTTATAAATAATGATAAGAAAATCTGGTCATTATTTGGGAGGAAAGTTCCACCTAAAAAATGACCCTTTAGAGCCAGAATGTTTTTTAACATCTAACCCCTTCAAACTAGTAGAAGTTTAATAATTTTCACTTTTGCCTCCTAAAGAAGAAAATAGGAGAAATGTTCCTTTCTTAAGTAACATAACATGGATCTGGTGGCAATCGACTGATTGAGATTAATCATTAAAAAAATGACAAGGAAAAAAAAGTTCATGGTTCAGTCTCGTGTCATGTCACACCATCCATGATAATACCTGTATTTATTTTTATGTGACCAAAAAAGGTTCTTATTGTTGGGATAGAAATTTAAAGCAAAATTATAATTCAAAAGCTTCTGACTGACCAACAATGAAATACCATTCAACCTCCAAATAAATTAAATAATTAAACAGATAAGTAAATTATATTACAGGATCATAAAAATGACGACAGAGCCACAACTTCCCAATTTAATTGTGCGTTGGCAAGATAATAGGAAGAGCAATATGACAACATGTTATACACTGCCTGGCCAAAAAAAAAAGGTCAAACTAATATTTTGTTGGACTGCAAACAATGCCACATTTCAATAAGCTTTTACAGTGTCAAAAAGATTTATTTCCATCCAGTGTTGCATTAATTTTTCACCAAGATCTTGTATTGATGGGAGAGTCTGACCAATGTGCAAAGCCTTCTCCAGCACATCCCAAAGATTCTCAATGGGGTTAAGGTCTGGACTCTGGTGGCCAATCCATGTGTGAAAATGATGTCTCATGCTCCCTGAACCACTCTTTCACAATTTGAGCCCCATGAATCCTGGCATTGTCATCTTGGAATATGCCCGTGCCATTAGGAAAGAAGAAATCCATGGATGGAATAACCTGGTCATTCAGTACATTCAGGTAGTTGGCTGACCTCATTCTTTGGGCACATAATGTTGCTGAACCTTGACCTGACCAACTGCAGCAACCCCAGATCACAGCACTGCCCCCACAGGCTTGTACAGTAGGCACTAGGCATGATGGGTGCATCACTTCACCTGACTCTCTTCTTACCCTGATGCTCCCATCACTCTGGAACAGGGTAAATCTGGACTGATCAGACCACATGACCTTCTTCCAGTCCTCCAGAGTCCAATCTTTGTGCTCCCTACTGAAGCCTTTTTTTCTGGTTAGTCTTACTGATCAGTGGTTAAGGCTACACAGCTGTTCAGTCCCAATCCCTTGAGTTCCCTTCACATTGTGTGTGTGGAAATGCTCTTACTGTCACTATTAAACCAACCCCTGAGTTCTACTGTTGTTTTTCTTTGATTTGATCAAATGTTTAAGTTATCGCCGATTACAATCATTCAGGATTTTTCTCCGATCGTCTTACTCGAAGACGATGATTCCCCACTATCCTTCCAGTTTTTAATAATGCGTTGGACAGTTCTTAAACCAGTTTTAGTAGTTTCTGCAGTCTCTTTGCAATTCTATGCTTGATGCATGCCAATGATTTGACCCTTCTTAAACAGACTAACATCTTTTCCACAACCCCAGGATGTCTTTCCACATGGTTGTTTAAGAAATGAGAAGCTACTCATTGCATCAGCTTGGATTAAATAACTTGTTTCCAGCTGAAAAATAATCGCTCATGCAGTAATTATCCAAAAGGAGGCTTGTACCTATTTGCTTAGTTAAATCCAGGTGGTGACACTTTTTTGGCCAGGCAGTGTATTTCCTGCCTGAAGTGGATTTTCTGTAAGCATCAGCGTTATTTACACTATTTTCTTTGTATTTTGAAATGACCCCAGAAACTCTGAGTACTTGTTTTGCTGCGTTGGTTTGATCTACTTGGTGGAGATTGACACGGAACTGAAGTGGCTCCAACTGAAAATGGACTCGCCGTGTATATCCATTGATCCTGTGCAGAGCTGCGCCGGCATGCGCTGCAGACAGATCAAGGTGCAGGCTGTGTCTACTAACTCTTGAAGAGACTGTAATCAATTGGCAGCGGATCACATGGCGTACACAGAATGCTATGCAGGCAGACTACTAGGAAATTGTGGGTTACATAATTAGCCAAGTCATCAAAAACGGGAAAAACTGCCCAATCCTGGAACGTTAAGAAATACTCGAAATAAATTCTTGGATCTGCATTCAGATCAGATCATCACCAAAGTGTAATGAACTTTTCATCATGCAATAAACAACATTCACAAAAAAATCATACAAATCTGGTCATAACTTTTTGAGATATTAGTAAAAATGTGAAAAACTGTCCTATCTCGCAATGATAACAAATCTTTCAAAAATTCCTGGATCCACATCCGTATTCTGATCACCTCCAAAATCTAATCACTTCTTTATTGTGCAATGACCTTCATTTCCTGAAAATTTCATCAAAATCCACAGAGAACTTTTTTGAGTTTTCTTGCTCCCAGAGACAGATGGACAAAAGGGCAAATAAATTGAGAAACACCAGCAGAAACACGCATGACATGTACTCTATCTTTGCTGCTAATGTCCTATAGATGGACCAGCAGCAGGTCACAGTATGTTAGCTTATTGCTAACTTGTAATGGAAATTGCCAACAGTGGGCTACATTCAAAAACCAAGCCATATTCCTAATTACTAGGGGTGTAAATCACCAGTTTCATGACGATACGATACGATATCGATTCTTTGGACAACGATACGATATTTTCCGATATCACAAAGTCTGCCACGATTCGATTTCGATACGATACGATTCAGGGACCTTCGATCGATTTAAGACGATATTATGTACTCATTGAACACGATCAGCTACATTTCACCTAAAGCAAGAAAGAAATACAAAGCAATTTCTAAGTATTGACAATTTTATTACTGAAATGTGAAACGATGTGCTGACCTTTGGGTATGATAGGTTACAGAGGATTATAACCATCTGTATGATCTAATCATGTTTAAAATTAAAATTGGGTTAATTAGTAGTCAGGTGTTTTTAGACTTTGCTTCACTGTTTAATGGTAGGTGTGGAGGAAGAATAAGAATAAGCTCTCACTGTTTTCCTTTCATACATTAAGTAATTTTTATAATCAGTGCGCTACAAAATCAAATGATGAGATAACTTACTGTACTCGTGTGATTACTCCTGTAGTGTGTGTGCAGCATGCATCCTCTGCTGTCACACCGACCGTATTTTACCCGAATACAGCAGTGCTATTTTCTGATTGGCTGACATGTCAAGCTCCCGTTTAGCTCTGTGATGCTAAGAGCGTTTTGCTACGCGTTAGCATATAGCGGTGTTACTCGGTGGGCGCTACACAATACATTTTGAAGCAGGAGAAATACCGGGTGTGTTGTGTGAGAGAGCAAAAAGGTGCGCGTCTCATACGCTGAATACGTGAGACTTGAGAGCCCTGTAAAGTTGAAACTTAAGAACAAGGCGCTATTGGGCGGAAGCAGTGAAACGGATATCCGGTCAGAATTTCAAAATAAAGGCGTTTAAGATGACGATGTTGATCGATGTTTTGAGTTTCCATCAATTTGATTGGATCATTGCTTAACCAATCGATGTATCGATCCAGATCGATGGATCATTACACCCCTACTAATTACTACATCAATTGTGGACAAAAAAGAGTTTGATCTCCTTTGTCTTGTAAAGACCTTTCTTTATAAACGTATTTCCTGTTTGCCCACAGCCCGGCTCCAAAAAACAGAATAACATTTGATTACTGTATCATGTCAGTGAGCAGGAGACAGAGAGACGTCAAAGAAAAATACAACTCTTGTTTGTGATGTTTACATCTCAGTGTGAAGTTTGACCCTGGACTAAATTCTCCAAGAATGTCAGCTATTAAACATGACCCTTGTCTTCATGATTGCAGTGCTGCTGTTTCATTAGCATGCAAGATTACACATGTTGTAATGTGCCTCATCCAGAAAGATGGACAGAAAAACAGCAGGAGCAGATGATGAAAGAGGGATCAGCAGATGATGAGAGATAGGTGAAAACATTTACTTAACTGACAGTTTGTATAATAGTTTAAAAATGCCTTGTTTCATAAAAGCAAACTCATTGTACATTAAATTAATTTAATTTGTCTCTCCTGATTTTCTCCCTGTAAAGCCCTCAAAAGCCTTCATATTTCTTCATATTGTTGTGAAGTAGATTTAAATGTCAGATGACTAAACTGTAAGGATGAAGACAGAGAGAACTGCATCAACTACACATGTTTATTGAGTGTCGTAATGATAATAATAATAAAAATAATAATCTAAAAATACTTAATGTCCAAGATGCACAAAAATACAACTTTGAACTTTGCTTTATAATTATAATTTAATGAACTTACTGATACCTCCATTGCTAAAAAAGGATATAGTTCTGAAAAAAAAATCAAAATTGGCCTTTATGTAGTTTTTCTCCATGTATCCATGCCCATATTATGCAATTAGCACCTTAAGAGACAATTTTCATGATAAAATCACATAGTCTGTGAGAAATGACTACTAAATTTCCCTTTATGTTATTTGCACTTAAATAACTATTTTCTGCTATTTTCAAGCTGCAACAAACCTACAAACATTGTTAGTATTTTTCTCTGTTGGGATAGAGATAAAGTAATTGCACATTTTGTTGAATTAAAGCAGTATAATTTTGAGACTATATCGCCCACCCCTATAGTTGGATATTATTTGGGATTTTTCTGATACCAATACTAAATTGATATTTTTACAATGGTAAACATTTCCTGCACTGTTACCTTTAGGAGAAAATAGAATATTAATAATGTTTTCTCTTGATGCGGCCTGAGTGATTGTTCTTCTAAAGCTGTAATGTTCACTTCTTTGTGTGGAGGATAACACTGGACAGCTCACAGAGCAGAGGAGGTAGAGAGGGCTCAGCATCTTTGGCTCTGAAATATATGAAATTAAAGTGAATGCTACCTAAATAGAAGACCTAAATCTGTGTTGTCATCCAGTACAGTAGGTATTGCATTTGCTGGTACATGAACATCCTTACAAGGCTTTGACACCTATCTTTACCCAACCCTAATACCAACAAATATACTGTATTCCAGCCTTAACCCTACTATGTTTGTCTTTTGAAATGAAAATATATTTTTTATCTATTTTTTATTTTTTATCTTTATTTTTTTAGAGAGGAAAAAAATGATTTTGTCTATCTGGCTTCAAAATTAAACATTTCATTCATTTATAACAATTCCATTGATTTGCTGTGATTCAGTCAGACTGTCAAGGGATGGCTCTGAGTCATACCTGTATTAATATCCTGAAAGATTTTTGGCTTTTGAGAAAACATTCAGTGTGACAGAGTTTTTGCAGATATTCCTGCATTCACAGGAGACACTTCCTGTATCTTTTAGCAGAGAGAGAAGGAACATTTCCCAGCAGAGATTGTTAAAGGGCAGCTGTATGGGCAAGCGTATATAGTTTGTCACCATGAGGCTGGACATCTTCATTACAAGCCAGCCTCAGATCCCGGCTGCAGGGAGAGAAATGCATCACGCCTGCTATGTCTGCGGGGCTTTTATAGCAACTGTTTGGTCGACCATCCATACAAACAACTCCAGATGTTGAAACCACGGAGGAGAAAGGGCCATATGCTTTTATTGTGCTGTGATGTATTACACCAGTAGCAGTGGTGATAAAACAAACTGTCTCAGGGTGTGGAGGAAGGAATATAAGAGGTCTGTGCCTCAAAGACACCGTCATGCAACCATAAAAGCATTAGAGTGGGTTAGTGGAGACCGATGGCTAATGAAGCGAGTGCACACCCAACTCTCGTGGCAGGAGAAGACAGAAGACACTACTCATTTATATGCGCCTCATATAGCAGCCCATCTGATTTAGAGGTTCAGGACTGCAACACAGGCCAAGCACTGAGAGCCACGCTAAGTAAGGCAATGAGGGGTTAGATCATATACAATGATGTATGATACTGGCATGCTTTTCTGCGTATTAGTGGTAAAACCCTTTCAGATAACATGTTAAACCCCAGCCATGCATAAGAGCCAGAGGATATATCAAGTTTTAAGATATTTCAATATATTTTAAAACAAGATATAAGTTGAACAAAAAAAATAGTTGAGGTGCACGATGATCAGTGTAAAGATTGTTGACTATATGAATCACTGACAAATGCTTTTTGACCACAAGATCAAATGTTAAGTCCAAAAGGGGCATTATTGCTTTTCTTTCATTTTAGTCAAAGGCATTTAAATAATAAGTACAATTCTTATAATACTGAGACCTCATTGAGACTACAGTAAAAAAATTGAAGTCAAGTCTTTAACACTTTGTATTGGGTTATTTCTAGGGACGGCCAAATAGCTTTTTTGGTGCCAATATGAGCAAGATTGACCAGTGTGTGTTGCATAAACACAGCTGACAGTGACAAAGAGGTTTCATCCCTACACAATAAATCTTACCACTCACTGTCTAGAGACATTCCTCCTACTCTCTCCTTGTTAAATCATTTCTAAAGTGGACATAGTTTCTGCACTTCAGGGTCTCTTTACCATAAATGAGGGTGAGTGGTTTGTTTACCTTTATAAAATGTGAACATGGGCCTAGCTGTGCTTTTACCAGTGCATTACAAGATGCTGTTAGAGTTTCTGCCATTGGCTGGAGCTATAGTGGCTTAATGTTGATGGGAGACTGTAGCACCTGACCTTGCAGTGCAGATGGATCAGCCTGATTTAATGTCGTAATTGAGAAGATCCATCTTGCCAAGCTCCAATCTACAGCGGATCGGGAGCAGCTCAAAGCGGGCCATTTAGTGCCCTCTGGGGCAGGAAGGGGTGGGAGCTATGAGTGAGACGACAGCAGGAAGTGACTGCTTGTACATTGATTAGCATAGATGCTAATGGTTATCGGATCTGGACTTTCTTTAATTGAAAAACAAACAACAACACTAAAATCTCTTCTCAATCAAAAGATATTTTTGCTCCACTTCCAAAATGTTTTGCCGAGAGTTTGTTTTCAGAAGTGGCTTTACACCATGGCAGTAGTGCCCGTCTACTACATTATCTGAATGGCCTGTAATGAATGTGATTGATGGAATGATCCATCAATCACATTCGTTACCTGCCGTATGCTTTTGAAAGGTTCTGCCCTCCCCAAACATTTTCTATGGGCCGTTTCCAAGATGGACGAGTCAACCCTCTATCTTGTGTGTCAGGTTATGTAACACACCTTATATGGTGTATTCCCTCTTATTTATGCAGTGTTGAGGGAAATGCTTCAGTTTCTTTGACACAGCTTCTTGCTAGAGATGCGCGATATGGGATTTTTGCAGATATCTAATATGACAATATTTCTGAACTCATTATTGCCATTACTTTTTTTGTCAAGAGCAGAAAGCCTCCACTATACTAAACTCAACCTGTTCCTTTGATGGTGACAGTCTATTTATGTAGGAAACAGATGTGAACAAAGAAAATCAACATTTTACTCTTTAATAAGTAAAATTTTTGATCTCTAGAAGCAGACATTCAGTGACGACATAGTAAACCATTATGGACCTTCTGTCAATACAGCTAATATATGTGGTTTGAGGCTAATTGTACAGCCAAAAACACGATCTGAAAATAGCAGCACAATGTTTCATATCTGCAATACTGATATCAATTTTTTAGGCAATTATCTGTAGATACTGACACTATTATGATAATGTTGCATAGGGATGCACGGTATTTATCGGACCGATATAATATTGGCTGATTTGGGGGACAATGACGTCATTTTTTATCGGCCCAATATGTACATTTTATCCAATAAAAAGATCAGATAAATTAGTTAAATTGGGGAAATTGTTTGCAGGCCGCGTTGCCCCAAAACAAGCCATGTCGCACTGGTTACGTCATCTATCGCGCCTTACTAGAAGGACCCAAGCCTGCCCCTGTCTCTCTGCCAGACCAAAAGTGAACATGGCTTCATCAGTGTGGTTGTTTTTCTCAGTGGCAGATTATAACAACAGCATTGCTGTTTACGCAACCTGTTCAGCAAGAATTCTGAGAGGAGGAAAGAGGACTTCAAGTTTTAACACAACAAATCTTTTGGCTCACCTGAAAAGTCGCCATCGCAGGCGAAACGGTATTGAAAGAAGACGAAGCAGCCGCGGTAGCAGCTAGCGTGCTAAGGCTAAAAACAACAACACGGAGCATGGATGTCCCCATTCAGCAAGCGTTTGAAAACTGTACAAACTTTTTAAGAGACAGTGAAAAGGCTAAAGCCATTAATGACAAAGTGATGGAGTTCATAGCGCTCGACGACCAGACCTTTTCTGTCAATGAGAGCCCGGGTTTTCGCAAGTTAATAGCACATTTGGAGCTACGTTACACCTTCCCAAGCTGTCGCTTCTTCTTAGATGTATCCCTCCATGCCCTCTAAGGTATCGTTGCCACACACATCCATAACTTGATAACATAACACATAACAAGAACAGACTAGACGAACGTTTTACCACAGACATATGGGCATCTGACATTAGTCCTGTCAGCATGCTTAGCTTAATGGCTCAGTGGCTGGATCAAGATTTCAACATGCAGAAAGATTATATTAAATATGAAAACATGAACTTATCGGTTATCAGTATTGGTATCGGCCATGAGAAGCAGGAAATTATTGGTTATCGGTTGAAATTTTTCATATCGTGCATCACTAATATTGGGCAGCCTGACTCCTTGCTTGTGTAAAGCATGTTAACTGCATATGCTGTTGTTATCTCCATAATGTAGTTCAGCCAAATTTACAGTCAACATTGCCCGCCATGATCCCCATAACTTTTTGAGGGGTCGCGTCACAAATAACATAAGACTACGGCAACACAATAGACCTTCAAAGATAAGTGAAGCTTTTATAGGTGACAAAATTCCCAATGAAGTTTAATTCTGAAAGATTTATGTAGCTGTGAGAAGTTGAACTAAAGTCAAGCACCTTATCAAATCCACAAATCTTGAAAACTTAGACTGTTGAACTAGTTTTTGGTACCCAAGCCTATTTTGGAGAATTCAAAAACATAACTATAAACAGAGTGAGAAGAAAATTATTAAGCCTATACATACAGCCAAACAGAGGAAATAGTATAACAGTTAAAATGCTAAAAACTAATAATATTAACTCAGTCACAAAATGCAACTGATGCAGTTACGGTATAGTGACAAGCAAACAAACAAACGTCATTTCCAAATAAATGTATTTAATGAGGTTCCTAGCCAAAACCTTAATTTCCTTTTCTTGAAATTCTACTTGAAGACATCACTTTAACTAATGGGAAGAAAAGGAGATCACATAAAACATGTATTGACATCATTTCACTGGTTCAGTTCAATTAAGAATACTATATAAAATTCTTCTGTTTGCATATGAAGATCTTCAAGGCAAGGCTCCCAACCACATCACCAATCTACTATCAACATACAGTACCTAGGCCTAGGCCCTTCAGATCATCAGATCAAGGACTCTTTACTGTACCACAATCCTAAAGAAAAGCATTTGTAGATGGGACCTTTTCAGTCGCTGCACTAAGACTGTGGAACATTCTGCTGTTCCATAATAGATCTGCGGATTCTGAGGGCTGCTTTAAAAATACCTTAAGACTCACTTTTATTCTCCTATCTTCTCTAGGAGGGGATTTCTCATTTGAATTGCACTTAAACATGTTTTAGCAAACCTGTCATTTGAGTTTGAACATGTGTTTGTGCCTTTGAGTATGTTTTCATGGCTGCTTCTTGCATGTTGCTGTTCGAGATAGTTGTGGTTCTCTTCAGCTCTGCCTGTGTTAGTCTGTTTGTAATGTGTTTGTGCTGTCCGGACACAAATGTGTAAGGGCATGCACACTACTTTATCAGTCTGGCTTAGATTTTTTTCTGCCATGTTAGAATCTTTGATTTTTTAGAAATTGTCCTGCACGCCTTTGTTTCCACTCGGCTAGACTACTGCAATGCACTTTATAGGGGGGTTAGTGGCTCCTCCGTTGCACATCTGCAGTTGGTTCAAAATGCCACTGCGTGTCTTTTAACTGGCTCATGCAATCATGAGCACATACCAATTTTTGCTTCTCTTCACTTGCTGCCAATTCATTTTTGAATCTATGTTAAATGTCTTTAATTTGCTTTTAAAGCCCTTAATGGCCTTGCCCCTCCCTACCTCTCTGAGCTTCTGCATCCTTTTACCCCCTCCTGATTCCTCAGGTCAGCTAATCAGCTGCTCCTGACAGTCCCCAAATCCAGGCTCAAGCTCAGGGGGGATCATGCTTTTTGCAGTTGCAGCTCCAAAGTTATGGAACAATTTGCTGCTCCACATCAGGCAGGCTTTGTCCTTAGCTGTTTTTAAATCCCTCCTTCAAACCCACCTGTTTTCTTTGGCCCTTGACACTGCATGAGATGTCAGCATTGTGTGTCTATGTATTTTATTCTTATTTTATTTTAATTCTTGTTTTAAATTCGTTCTACGTATTTTAATTCACTTTTTAATTATTTTATGTAATTTAATTTACTTTATATTCTCTTTCTTATTTACCTGTACAGCACTTTGGCTCACTGAGGTTGGTTTAAAAGCGCTATATACAATAAATTAAGTTGTATTGTATTGTATTGTATTTGCTGTAATCTATATTTTTTCTTTCCTGTTATTTCTATTTTTAATTGTCCTGCTGTAAATCACTTTTGCTCACATCCTGTTTGTATTTAAAGTGCTAAGAAATACGATTCAGTTGAGTTGAGTTGACTAATAGACATTTTTCAAAGCCAACAAAATTGCTTAATGTTACTAACTGGACCATACACACGTCATTATATACTGCTGTCACCTTGTTTAGATTGCTGACTAGCTTTTCTTTTGATGGTGTCCTTAAAAAAAGAATTTTTTTTTTTGACATTTGATGTGTTACAATATGATGAAAAATACACAGTTAAGTGATCCATGGTGTCAAAACATACAAAAATGTAATGATCTTTTGTCACACCTTCAACCAGCTTGAAGAGTGAAGTATCCTATTTGCACAAGTACATTGACAACATTTGGAAAAGTTGGTAAAACTGGAAAGAAGTGAGTGTGTGTTGAAGTCTTTGTGCTATTTAGACAGAGTGCACAAGTGTGTCTGTGGTTTCTGATCATTTTGAGCAGTAAATATCCCAGTATTGGATGTTGTTGCAGTTGCCCTTTCAAATAGAACACATCAAAAATCATACTGGTAGTGTGACTACATTTTTGATTCCTTTTTTGAAAATTATTCAGATTTATATAATAACATGAATACCATTTAAGACAAACAATAGAGATAGGATTTTCAATCCATATTGTCCAGCTCTAGACTGCATTACTTTTCAGCCTCAGCAGCTTTTCCTCTTTACTCTACATTGTGTAAGTACTGCAGGCCAGACAATTTTAGGTCACATTTGATTAATGTGTAGACTCGGCTTATTCGTTAAGCACGACTGCTTTGACAGCCACAGCACAGCAGCAGCTCAACCTTGATGGAAAGCGGGCTTGTTCTCTATAAATTGCATGATTGTGCTCCCCTGCAACATTTACAATTCATTCAACCTGCATTAAGTTAAATAGCCTCAAGCTGCAATTAAAAGAAAACAAAAAGTCTGTTCAGGATTTTTTTGCTTATGATGGCAGAACAAACTAGAAGGACATTTCTGTTAGTGTTTACTTAAACATGTGGAAAAACTGTTTTGAACTAAAGTGATGTAAAGTGATTATTAAAGAGGGAAACAATTAGTCTATTGATCCAAATTAAATCACTGAGAATGAAGCTTATCGATTAATCTTTAGGTAATTTAATTTGAGTGTTCAAGCATTAAATACAAGGCTGTTTTCTGTGTAATATCACGGTAAGTTGAGCATGTCTGTTTGGGCCCCTGTTCTAACAAAAAGTGGCATTTGGAAGACATAACTCGAGGCATTCTCATTACACTGCTCCTTTTTTGGTTACTAAATTTTTGCAAATTAGTCATAAAAGAAAATGAATAATGGTTGAGTCATTCCTCCCAGCCCCGCACATATGTAGTCAAGGTTTTTATGCAGTTTCAAGTCGGGATGTTTCTGGGTAAATCATTTCATATTCAGCTAAACTGACATCCTAGAGAGGGTAAAACCTCAGAAAACTGTAAAAATAGAGCACTTTTCAGTTAACACAGGATCACAGACTCAGTGGGTGAGCAGTCTAGGGTTGGTTTACAGAGTGGAGTAAGTATTACTTTAACATTGCTCTGCCAGCCTTCAGTCTTTATTGAAGGTTAACACTTACATGCTTCAGGTGAATTTGTTTCTTCAGTCAAGTGTTCAAATGTTTGTATAATCTGACACAGCTGACAGCCCAACTTTATCCCCATTTTCAATATGAAAATACTGCCAAACTGTGCTGTGGCTACGAGATATCCTGTGTTATAGATCTCCCAATCTACCAGGCTGTGGACCAGTGCTGGGGAGTTCAGATATGTGATAAATGTATACAGTTTCTATTTATTTGGTTAACCAAGCATGCAGGATGTTTTATTTTGAAAAATATATGAATTCACATCTATCGGTGCGTCATCGTAACCCAAAAATTTACATCACTGACAGAATCTTTGATAAAGGCTGTTGACGGACTGGAAAAAGGGGTGATTTAGTGTGCCATCACAATCTCTCAGACACGCACAGACCCTCTGTGTTCTGCTCATGTTAAACATCCTAGACTTAATTTAAACTATACTTCTCAAAAAAGTTTGGAAATGTGATTTTGGTTAATTAATTCTCCCCTTTAATAATACCAGTCAGTATTGTATTTTATATTGTTGGAAAGCCTGATGGTCACCTTTACAATAAGATAGAACCTGTAAGGATCATGCATTCCTGGATCAAGCAACACAGCTTATCATGTGGGTAGTGCCCAGAACAAATGCCAAATTCCCTCTTTGCACTGAAAGACCAGCTTCCAGTTGCAGGGAATTTTGGCACTTCTGCGAGGGGCTCTACCCACACATTTATCTGTGTTGTTCATTCCATGAATGCACAATCCTTACAAGTTGTATCACATTGAAAGGAGACTAATCAGGCTTTCCAACTATATAAAATACAATACCAATTGGTATTATAAAAGGGGAGAAAAAAAGATTCCATTTGGAGTCAGTGGGCTTAATCACTTCCCTGGCTGCCAGCGGATTGAGGAGCTGAGTGCTACAGGTTGGTCACAGGGCGCTGAAGCTGCTCTTGTTGTGCAGCCGGGTGGCATGCTATGTCTCATGCAGTGAATATATGCAATTACATTAAATCCTTCATGCATAAAGCCTTGCCTTGTTTTACTGGGTCCCTAAGACTCAGTTCTAAGTAAAAAAATGTTTGTTGTCCAGTCATTATATTATTTGTCCTTTTTGCACTGATAAACAGAATGCACAAATTATCAGTCTGTCAGCATTCTCTTAACATTACACACAGATTTGCAGATAATGGAGATGATTTTATCAATTTTTTGCATCAGGTTTAAGAAAATTGTTTGTTTCATGAATTATTTGGGTATGATAAAAAGCCAGTTTTAAAGAGAGGGCAGAACAGCACCAAAACATTGTAATGTTTTGTAATTCAAAGCACTGACTCAGCAGGACTGCAATGCTATTGCTGCAATTAAAACTGAAAATGGGTCATTCAGACACTATAAATCACAACAAAACATATGAGGTGTATGTGAAAAGTCTCAGGACTGGTGTCACAAAAGATTTATTTAGAATCCAAACTGCAAACTACAAGTCTTCCCCTTCAAAGTAATCCCCCTGGAGTCTAATGCACTTTCTCATCCTTCTCTGCCACGCTTTCATGCACTCCTGGAAGGATTCTTCCAGGATCCTCCACAGTTCTGTCGTCACGGCCTTTTTGATGTCGTCCACATCTTCAAAACGGGCCCCCTTTGATGACCCCCTTGAGCTTGGGGAACAGGAAAAAAATCACACGGAGCCAGGTCGGGTGAGTAGCGAGGTTGCTCCAGCACGGCGATGTTCTTCTCAGGCAGGAACTGTCGGATGCTCAGGGCATTGTGAGCAGGCGCGCTGTCATGGTGAAGCAGCCCTGCCACAACTCTCCCCTCTTCTCGCGCACTGAACGAAGCAAACGCCACAGTATCCCTTTGTAGACATTCTGGGATTACTTTGAAGGGGAAAACTCTTAGTTTGAAGTTTGGGTTTGAAATAAATCTTTTATGACACCAGTCCTGGAACTTTTCTGACACACCTCATATACACTTAAGGTTGAATCAGTCCTTACTCTCCAACAGACTAAGGTATCATCATAAGCTGTGCATCAGGGGCACATGGTGCACAGAGATGTAGAGTCATAATGCAGCTATTCTGGAAAACTTTCCCCCCTTTTCTATGCAAACTGGGCCTACAACAAAAATTGTATAATGCAACAGAAATGCGCAGGTAGAGAATAAAGTAATTGTCTGCTTAGTGTTGAAACAGACAAACTTTACAGTGATCAGATGATTTCCTTGAAAATAAACAGCCCATCTGCAAATGTGACTTTTACACGATATTTAGTACAACCAGGAGTCAAATCAATTCAAAGGCTGTCAGTAACTTCATACTTCATTCACGTTTGTAGGTTTGTTGTCATTCAGATCTTACAGTTGGCCTCTCTTTCTACAATCAGTTTGGCTGTTAGCATAATAACTCAAAAAAGTTAAGAATGGATTTCAGTGACATTTTTTGGTAATGTTGTTCATGGCCCAAGTAGGAAGTGATTATATTTTGGTGGTGATCCAAATCCAGATCTTGATCCAGGGATTTTTTTTAAGGATTTGTTAACATTGCAAGATAAAAAGTGGCAAACATGCCTTGAAGGAGGTTTGTGCTCTCTGACTAAACACCATTTTATGTCAAATGTGTCTGTCTGATCTTTGGTTAATAAAGCACTTAGAAACTGGTCAAAACTGATGACTCTGTATTTATCAGAGGATCACAGCAACAGCAGGTAAACGATGTGAGGTTGGTTTGTGCTTGCACTGCAAGCCTTCAGTCCTCTCAGGTTATCATTCATATTTCTGTGCAGAAAGTGTTAACTCTGCTTTGGCTGAGCAGCTATATGTGTGAGTAAAACCTGACGACCAAAATAAAACTTTATTTCTATATTATAGATCAATATACTAACAGACTGCGTTGTCCCAGTGAGACTCTACTAATGCTATCTGTTCATCCCAGAGTGTTATTTCAATGTTATTTGTTTACATCTGCATTAGAGCACATTCGGTCTGTATGGCAGCAGCAATTACCTAGGGCTACTATGGCTTATAGTTGCATGAAGGTTTGTTATAGTTTAGACAGAACATTTGTCTGGGATTTTGGACCATCTTATTTTTTAGATGTATATATTTTTTCTCAATCATCTCCATGACAATTCAATCAGAAAATTCAGCTGTGGTCCCATAAACCTAGAAATTGTGCTTGCCTTTAATTTTTGATTATTTTATAAAGGAAGAAAAATTGCACCATAGCCATGTTTATTGCTGTCTGTTCTACAGTGCAAAGAATTTATATTTTTTTTCCAATTTAGGTCTGAAAACAGTTCTTAAAAGTCTCAAATTTTATTTTAAAAGTGTGGAGGAAATCTGGTGTACACTGACTTGTTATCTAGCCTGCAAGTAGTACACACAAATCAAAGTAATCAACCCAAATTTTAACCCACTTCCCCCTCTAACCAAAGGACTGATTTTCTGAGGGTCTGAAAGATTTTCATGGCAGATTTTTCTCTGGTGTTAGATGCCACAAAAATAATTTTACCCTACCTAAACTCACCAACTAGAGCAGGAGGTACAACAAACACAGCTATGGCTAAGGCAATACAGATGAAGCATGAAAGTCAATGGGCATCAGAAATGGAAAACAAAATTGTGTAAGAGGTCATATCCTGTTTTAACTCAAGTTCATATGTGCGATTTCAATGACTGCTAAAGTATGTTTAAGTATTTTAGACCTACCTCTATTCTTAGGCTGTCTGAGATTCCCTGTTGCAACACCTGTCACTTTAAGACCCCCCTCCCTAAATGGGCCCAGACTGCCCTGATTGGTTGACCAGTATACTTTGTGGTAATCAGTGCATTTCAGCGCCATGTTTTCAACAGATCTGTATTCTTTGCACTATGCTTCTTACAAGGCTTGCCATTCCTAGTCAATGGGCTTGAACTACAGACACAGCTGTGTTATGACTTCACACTGGTAGGTCAATTCAAGTGGGTGGGGAAATCAGTAGCTACTGGTGATTACTGCCAGGTAATCACACCTATCCCTGGTTTTAAGAGGATTGGTTCATACTCTGCAGCTGGAAATGACCCTAAAAGGAATCAAACAAATCTTCCAGGAAATAACTTTAACACATTGATCTAAAAGTTCTTGATTTCTCTCTTAAAAAGTTATTGGCTTCATGTCATGCATTTTGAATTCATAAATAATTTTGCAGAGTGGTTGGGAGAGAGAGAGGAGTTTTATATTCCCCTCTGCTTTATATTTAGCAAGTGAGCAGATGTGTCCCTCGACTGTGCAGCAGCACCATTTAAATGTAGCCTCGCCTTCAGCAATATGCTGAGCTTTCTAATCCTTTCATGTACTTGACACACAGCATGGTGCCATTTCCAGGCCTCCGAGTCATCCCCTCCAAGGCCTATAACACAGAAATGTCTATATGAATATGTATTTAGACGTATATGAAATAAAGAGAAGACATTAAATTAATCAATTAGGGATGTGAATTACATTATTCAGTGTGGTGTGAAAGACTGAGTGCTCATCTGTTGAGCCTAATTAGGACCCTCATGTAAGATACCATGCTTGACTAGACCAATCCATTTATCCACAGGCATCGCACCATAACATCATATGCTAAAGGACACAAAAGATTACAGTCTCATTAAGAAACATGTCATGGAAACAATGCTGCGGGATCACTTTTTCTCCCAGCTACAGTTTATTATTCTGAATATCACACCACAGAACACGCAACCAGTTTGTGAAATGATTCCCTCTGATTTAAACTGGCACCTATCAGATATCTGGTGGCTCCCTGATGCCAAAAACATAGATCATTGTCAGGAAGGTCAGGAGCTCAGTCTATAAATGTGTCCATCACTAATTTACTCCTCTGCCTATCACTCATGAGCATCTGGCATCCAGAGCGCCGCTCGCCTCATCTCAGGCTCTCGTATTGACTTAAGGGGTAATGAAAGATTATTTTTGACAAATGCTTGTGGAGAATTGAAAACACGATGAGATACTGTTTCCATCTCACCTCGATGATCCTTCTTAAATATAATGTGAGATAGGAGGAGGAGCAGCTCCTCCAGCTACACACAAACCGATCGTGTTCAATGCAGGAAGCACTCTGTAAACACAAGACTGTTCTTGCAGCTGCATCATGACACCAGCCAGCACGCAGACTGAAGGCTGAGTTTATTAATGTGTCAGGGATTGTCGGCTGAGGAGGAACCGGCACATCACACACTTTGAACGCCTTTCAAACATTTCACAACTGAAAGGAATTTTTAACAGGAAATAAAAGTCCAAGGATTCAGCAAATTGGAAAAAACGGTGATCGATTCCAGTGAAAACATCACGGAATTGTCACTGTCCAGCTTTTTAGATGTGAAGATTTTCTGCTGGTCTCTTCTTTGTATCATTATAAATCATCGTCCCCCCTCCTTGCAAGTCAATTCTAAATATCAAGAAATTTTAAACATGAAGAAAGCCTGACAAAGTCTTCTGTGAAAACATTGAAAAGAGAAATATCTTTAGGACTATAAACCAGTTTGGACAAAAACCATCTTTAAATACAAATGAGATGGTAATACTGAGCTAAAGGAAAAGCAGTGGTAGAGGTTCATAACAGGGGGCAGCTCAACCATACAGCCACATTAATGGTAAGCTCAATCGAGTTATTTGTGACACATATGGGGCTTTTCCACTATGGTATCTGCTTGACTCAGCTCAATTTTACTCAGTTGTTTTAGTTTTCAAGAAGGACTGTAACATTTACCTAGCACAGTTTTTTGAACAGTATAACAGTATATATTTTGGGCGAGTTGAGTTGAGACTAGGGATGGAAAAATCAATTCCAGTTGAGAACTGATAAAACATTACTCAAGTAATCAATATCATTAGTCTTTTTGCTTATCAATTCCCTTACCAGTTCCTTCCTACTTTGTTCTGCATGTCTTGCAAATCAAATATTTCATGCTCTCATCAGAGGCAGTCAGCAGAGATTATAACAAAATAGTCAAAAATCATGGCAGACAGGTGGCAGAAGTGGTCAAAATTGGGGCGAACCCAGCAACTTGCAGATGCATTTATCCATGCAGCATAGCAATGAATATCGGGAGTGTCATGTTTTGACATTGTTGCCAATAAAAACCTATGTAGGCTTTTGGCCACACAGAAATTTCATCAGGAATCAATAAGGGAATTGTAAAAGAATTAAAAAATAAGCAGAATCATTAATGGTACTGGTAACAATAAAATCTTATCTATTTCCATCCCTGGTGTACACTAAAAGTCACTTGGAGACGCTGCTGACCTCTGAATAGTTAGAGTATCACCACGATTTGGGGTATTGACATGGAAATGAAAGCCCCTCATTGTTGGCTCTGGGGTGCTGTATGACTTCCCAAACTCTCTGCTTAGATAGCAAGTGTTGTTGCTTTCTGTCATTTTTGGAATATAATTAATCTCCTAACTGTTACAAAAAGTCACAAAGGGGCTGGTAGCTGGTCGCCTTTTGCCTCCTTTTTTTTCGTGAGTATGCAAAGGTAGTGTCGCACAGCCATGCCGTGACAGTCCCACGTACCTTAAAGAAGTAGTAGAACTGTCTAATCTATCAGGGAAAATTGAGCAGGTAGTTTGCAAACTGTTCAGAGTCAAGACAGGTTGGATACTGTAACTCAAATGGAAAAGCATCAATAGTATTGTCATTTTCCCTCTGACATAAACAGCACAGCGAGGCACACACACTGCTTTAACAGTACCTTGTCTACCCAGTGCTCTATGGTATTGTCACAATACGTAAACTACTGCACAGCAATGTGTTAAACATTTTACCTACTCTGCAAGTTTGAGATCTGTTATAGAAGCAACATTAAATAAGTGTGTTTGGCTTTCTATGGCTTTTTCACAGGCAATGTGCTAAAAAATAAATCACTGCAGATTGACTTTATCCAGCACTGCAACCATTTGTATATCTCATTTAATGGCTTAAACAACAGCTAAATGTGTGATGAAATCAGTGTTTTGCTTTTTTAAGCTCAAATTGATTGAAAGAAGCATCTTAAAACCCTACAGCTTTGTTCACTTGTCACCAACTCTATCATGTAGAGCTATGCTAATGTTCAGTATGTGACTCACAACATTTTATGCAGAATAACATTGTCTGACCTGGCAGCTATGTATGTCTACCCCACTGCAGAGACTGATGACCACAGTGCGGTCAGAATGGGTTCAAATCCTTTCCCACACGACTCTCCCACCTCATTTTCTGGATGCTGTGCTAATAGTCAAGGCATGGAGAGCACCAAAACAACTTCTTTAGTAAAAGTCACCCACTGTGATAATGTGCAAGAGCTTTTTTCACAATCAAACAGGAGACGACAATGTTCTTGCACTTGAAAATGCCTTTCAAAACACTATCTTTTTAATTTTGTGAAGACATAATAGCATACGGCAGAAAGAAAAAAATGGTGATATGATATTTTGCTCATATCACTCAGGTCTTTCTTCTTCTCTTTTCACTGTAATTTGTGAAGTATTTTTTTGTTCATTTCCTGCATAGTTAAAGCTGCAGAAGGTCTCTTTACCTCCATATTCTTAGTCATAAGAATATTTAGACATAGCTGAGCCAAACAATAATTGCTTAAGATTAATTTGACTTGAGGAATTATTCTAGTTCTTTACATGTCTTATACATTTTTGGCCATGATAATCAAAAGGGTAAACCTGATATCCTCAAAAATTCCTGCTATAACTGACGGTAGTTGTGTCTGTAGTATTATAACTAGATACATTTGGGGGAAATGTAAGTATTTGTTAGATAAAAAAAAAAATACATCATTTATTACCTTGAAAAAGTTACTGAAACTTGATTATTGCTGCATTTTGGTTATTAAAGTAAACATTACTATTTTATGTTAGATTTTAAAGGTTCCATGTCCTGTGAAATCAATTTTCCTTGCTTTTTAATGTTGTCAGAAGGGGCTTGGGGAACATGACACTTTCTACTAAACTCTCAGTTTAAAAAGAAATGCTCTATGCCTCTTTAAAGAACGTTCTGTTTTTTTCTTCCTGGGGTTTATTATGTCATAGGTATACAGCCTCCACCTGCATACCTACTCGCCACAAGCAGACATCGTGACTATTTTGAAAATTCACTCCATAGCCTGTAACCCTTCCTCCTTCCTCCAGTCATTTTTTAAGCAGTTTATCAGCACAGAGCTCATTATCATAGTCTTGTGTAGCCTCCCTTTTCCCTCAGAAACAAGTCCCAAAAGGGATGGGAAGAGAACTACATCTGATCTTCTACAAAGATTAAATTTTTCTGTTTTTATTTCAACATAACTGAAGTCATTGCTCAATAGACACCCAAGATATGACGTAAATGGTCAGACACACCAGGACATGGAACCTATAAATGATAAATATGGGTGCAATAATTTTTGATACAAGCTTTATATTTGATCACTTTTATTATCAGTAGTTGTAATGAATAAATTGTGAGTATCCTATTGTTTGCAACAATTTGTCCTTCTAGAAGTAAGGATAAAATTAATGCAGCCCTTTAACCTGTTAGTGCTCCACACATATTTGTTTTTTTGTTGATTGAACGATTAATTAAGAAAATGTAACAGATTAATTATGATAAAAATAAACATCATCAGCATCATCAGCATCCTCAAACCGGAGGCAAAATGCCAGACACTCACTGGATTACTTTTCATGTCCCCTAAATAATACTTCCTGGTTTGATTTCATCAAAACTAAATGATAATCTTTTAACCATTTCATGGAGTGCAAGTTGATAAAGCCTGCAATCTGTACAGTCATCACAGGCTTTAGGAAATGTGATGAACATGGCATTATATGACCACCATGTCCTATAAACCAAACTGTCCTCTGATTGACGGACAAATTACCAGCAGAATAATCAATAATTAAAGCATCTGCAGCTTCAAAGTTCCCTGAAGATCATTGAAATGTGTTTTCTGCTCTTTCAGTCAAGGTCATTTTTCAGTCTTCTGATTCTTCAAAATGCTCTAACCATTTGACTGGATCCATTTTGGCTTAAATTATAATGCACTCACCTTGAACAAACTAGAAAAATAAAACAAAGCAACAAAAGAAATAGAGGTTGAGATGCAATAGTGTTTTTAAACACACACAGAACTCCTTAAATTGTTGTAGTCTGTTTTTTTCATAAATGCATACTGACAAAATTTCCATCCTGCCTTTACATAGTGTATTTCCTGCATCTTCCTGCTAATATATCCAAGAGGCAATGACAAGTAAGTGTGGAAATTCAGGAGATACACAGAAAATTCACTGCAAGCAAGCGGGCAGTCCAGCAGAACAATATACAAATGATGATTTTACCATTGCAAATGTGATCTGCCCCTGCACGGTATTCACATCTTGTGACTAAAGGCACGTCACGCTTTCACTCAAGTGCGTTTAATGCAAACAAAATCTGCATGTTTTTTCTACCTTTGAATAATTTCTAACAAGTGTTTGATGTTATTATCAGTTGTCAAAGAGGAGACTAGTGTACATACTGTGCCCCTGTATGTAAAAGCACACAGGCTATAAGCAGTGCTGCTGCAGTCTATTCCAGCAGTAAGATTCAGAGACTGTGATAATCAGAGACTTTCAGCCACCAATTTTGTTTATTTTCTTTTCCCCTACATGTTCAAAAAATTCACAAACATCCTGAGTAAATATGTTGGTGTGATTTGCTCATCTTTCTCACACACCGAAGTGAGAATAGGAGGCAGGTATTATACCTGAATGTCAGAAAATCGAGCCACAATTTTGACCACTGCTGCCCCCTGTCTGCCATGACCTTTACCGTTTCTGTTGTCATTTTTGCTCACTGCCTCTGATGACGTTTTTGATGTGCAAGGTATGCACAACAAAGTGAAAGGAATTATAACGGAATTGTTAAGAAAAAAGACTCATGATGTTGATTCCTCAAGAGAGCTGTTCTCAATTCTCAACTGGAATTGGTTTTCAAATCCCATCCCTTTAAAAGACACTGAACTTATGTGGTACCATTTTCTTTGAAGAGACCATATCATGCTGTACGGTTCATATATTCATATTCAATGACTGCTAGAGTATGTTCACAATCACTTATGTGAAAAGAATACCTGACAGTTTTAGCATAGCGAGTACATCTGATCCACTTTTATTCTCCGTCTGTCTAAGACACTCTGTTGGACAAGGTGTTTAAAATCTCTGTGTTGCCAGCCTGAGCCACTGGTCTTAAACTGCTGATGAAATAATGGTAGTACCTTACACTGGTAGGTCGCTTTGGGGGAGACAGGGTAGCAGGCCATTTCAAGCAGCTCCTGGAGCAGTAAAGGGAGAAGTCCTGATGTAACAGACTTTGTGCCTTGTGCTCAGAAGTATTCATCATGTAATGGAGACACATAAGGATGTATACAACTAAAAAAAAACACAATTTTGGCTCTTTAAAAATATTGCAAGACAAAAAATACTGAAATATTATATTTCCCCAGTATTGCTCTTTGCCCACAGGCATGTGTCATGTTGTTTTTATAACTTGTCGTGCACAACTAGTGAGAACTTCATGCTGGTATTGCTTCATTTATAATTTTTCTATTATCCAATTTGTTTTTTCTTAAATCTTTTGTTGTTACAGTGAGCGTGTCAAAATACACAGCGTAACTGTAAGGGCATAAACTGCTGTTCTGTCCTACAATTCTGCCTCCATTTTTCATCCCACCAAAAAGAGAAGGCTTCCTGCGGTGAGGGGCATGTTTGAACAAGCAAACAAACAACTCAGGAAGCTTTCAGGTGTGTGTCCACGAAGAGTCCAAACAAGCTTCAATAAACTGGCTTGAAGACCTTACTGCACAAAGCTAACCCTTTCAGAATAAATAACAACCCAAGTAGAAAAAGTATTGAGTCATCAGCCTCAGATGCTGAGAATAAGCAGATAAATTTTGTATCCTTGAAAAAAAATCTGCCTTCCAGTCCTGTTTCGTGACATGGATTAAGATAAGTCAATAAGCCTCAATATCCAAAGAACTTAAGACTGTAATAGAAAATGAGCAAAACATCTTTAGAACTATGCCACAATATCTGCCTCTCTTTATTAAAAGAATCTGAGGGGAAACCTGTGATACTGAATCTAGTACAGTGTTGGTGTTTTCTAGATGTTTGCCTTACAGGTAGTTTTGCATTGCTGTCAGCTTGCAGCAAAAATGTTGGTCTGTGTCCTAACATAAGCAGTAAAATCAGTCAGCATGATGCAGTTGATGGTGAGCAGCTCTCTTAAGGGACGCCATAATATTTAAGCAACATAATATCCACAATCATCACCCTCCAAATTAAAAAAAAGCTACACTCTCAGGCACCATATGTTCCAGGTCACAGCACAAGTGCCTATACAGTACAGTAAGTGAAGCTGATATCAATTTTCAGGGAGTAAAACTATATTTGCTGGAGTGCTCTGCAGACAGCTGCTCCACCTGCACTCACAAACTGCCATCCATCATCCTGCATGGGCCCCAGCTGTCCTCAGCTTTAAGAGATGGAGATGTCACGTTACAATCACCCAGCCCATCTCCCTCTGCTCCTCTCCCTCTGTTCTCTCTGCCATTGTGTCAAAGACAAGAGCATTATTTGAAAAACACTACTTGGCAAATTGGTGGGACTGGAAATATCTGATGGTCGTATAAAGGAAGTTACGCTGACTCGGCTTAAAAAGCACAAAAGGTTTTGCTTATTTAATCTTTTTGAGGAATAAAAGGGAGGTGCTGGTACCTTAGAGGATGAACAGGAGGGCACTATAGGACAAAAGGGCTCCTGTGAGAGATGCACAGACATTACTCAGCTTCTGACCGCATATACACATCTGACTTTACAGCAGGTTCACAGATGATGTTAGGGTTTCCCTTGTAGTGACTGTTAAAGAGAGCTGGCAGGGCTCGAACACAGACAGCTCCTCGTGAAAGGAGTAGGAGGCAGGTTGAAGACATTAACTGAGATATTGCACAGTACTTCAGATTGATTTTCTCAAGTCTATAAACTTACACAACAAATCTGTGAGAGAATAACTGGAAAAACAATATCTTGGATTAGAAATGCATCACAGACCCATTTAATGTGATCAATTCAATTAAAGTTCGACGATATCACCAATAGAGTGGTGAAGTAATGAGTCCTAAAGCTCAGATGATTGTCAGCATTTTAGCAATTACAGTTCCCCCCTGTCTTAAAGTCTATGGGATTTTTGAATAGGTTTTTCAGATTAATGCCTGAAATAAAGTCTGTGATAAATACAAGCATAACTGATTTTAACATTTTTTCTAAATATAACATGCATCAGGAATTGCCCCATTGTGAATTATTAGAGCATTGTTATGTCTTTAATGGGACGATTGCAAACAAACTGCTACCTCTACACGAATGGCTGGGACCTAAAACATAATAACATAAAAACAAAAGGATCCTTGGATTGCAGTTTTCAACTCTGTGTCCACAGTGATGGGACAGTGCTTCTTTTAGCCTTTCAGTCAGAGACTACATGTTTTCTTGTTACTTTTTATTTTCTGTGAACCCCTGCCTGTTTTCCATGGCTATATTGATGAGTTTGTGAAGGGAAAACAATTCAAATTGTTGGTTAGAATATCCTGCCACAGTCAGTCAATAAGTGCTTCAGCTTTGCAGAGATCATCTGAAGAGGGACCTCTATCCAGGTTTCTGGCAGAGCCCAACAACCATAGTGTACTTAAGATTTATCTGCAACTCCTCTACAACATTGATTACTGGATGCCATCCTTGAGCAAAAGTATGAGCATAAACATAACTGAACATCACAGAATGTGAGCCACTTTGTGAAAAAAAACTCTGATCAAAACATGTCAGAAATGGAGCGAAAAAACGTCTTTACCACAGAGAAGTTTATTGTGTTGATATTTGTTTTTTATTTAATAAAGAAATGCAGTCAAAAGTTGATAAAACTGCTACTGAAGCGGTTAGCATGTATGCTAATCTCTATAAGTGCAGTCACTTCCTGCTTTCGTCTCACTCGCCTCTCTCACCTCTCTTATCTCTTCCTGCCCTAAAAGACTCAAAGCTCCATGCTGCTTGGGCTGAGCACAAACCTTGTAGACTCGAGCTTGGCAAGATGGATCTGCCTGATTGCAGACATTGAATCAGGCTGGTCCAGCTGCTGTGCAAGGTTCGCATTAACTGACTTAATACTTTACACAATGTCAGTATGTACCAGAAATTGAGCACTCCAACAGTTTACTTCCCACCTCCTTAAAACATAAGTTTACTCCGATAGATCATCTTTCTAGCATGTGTTTAGCACTATGTCAGTTTGACAGTTGGTGTGTATGGCTATATGGCAGTAATTCACACAGTAAGCTTGTCTGTGTGCAGTGTGACACAACTGAAGAGAATAAGAGACAAGGGAGGATGGTGATGTGTAAAGCTAAGAAGAATAAACGAGTGTGTCCAAGGATGAAAAACAACGGTCGAAGGGCAGAGTGTACATTCCTGCAGATATCACTTTCACTTCCATTGTTGTCTCAAGTTTGTCATTTAATCTAAGCTATGTCACCAGCTTGCAAACAAATAAATGAACTGAAAAAAAAAATCTGTTTCTTTGCCAGAAAAGCAACCTTTTGTCAATATTTGAAATGACTAAAAAAGTTTTGGACCTTAACAAACTTATCTCTATCGGTATGTCATTAATCATCATCTCCAATGCTCCCATGGAGCCATTAATGGTGGACATAGGCTAATGGCAACACATACCCAAACTTCATCTGAATAGAAAACAGTTTATAAATCAAATTATTTCATCACGTGTACAATTTCTGACAGTTTAAGACTAAAGATTCACTGGAGCTTTGATGAGTGGTACAGGTCTTATATTAATAATTAACCTAAACACTCATAATAAAATGTTATTAAAAGCAGTAAATTAGTTGATTGTTTAGTAGGCACTAGGGGCTGCATAGGTTAGTTGTATTGTTGACTTTAATGCTGTGTGATTACTCTTTTTGCTTGAAGTAGACTAGTCGCATATCACACGATTAGGCAAAAGCAACATGCATCTCATAGAGAAGACAGTAGGTGATAACATACACAGTCAAAGGCCAATCCATGACAGAGCACACACCTTAATCCAGCTCATGCTGATGTCTTCTTACAAACCAGGATTATAAATCTAAAACTGAGACTGATTAGTATTAAAACTGTGAGAAGATCAATACACTGCTGCACACCTTAGAGGTGCAAATGCTGTTGTAGCTAAGTTACATCTTGTTGTTTGTTAGTACTCGCTCTTTAAAAAGTGTAAAAAATGTCATCTGCCAGCAGCAATTGCTCTCTATTTTGGAAGTACATATTGTTGTTTGCCCAGACATCAACAGCAAATACTTAAAAATCTGAAGTTACAAACCCCTAATACGCACAAATATCTTTAAGATTCAGTGCTATGTTTAGTTTACAGTCAGGGAAAATTTCTATAAAGCTTTTAATACATGGACTTTAGGTCTTTAAGCAAATACTCATTTTTAATAGTTTTTATACTGAAATATGTGATCATGTCTACAAACCCATGGCCTGCAGGCAGTGCCAGTTGGAGGAACATGTCAAGGCATGCTTGTGCAGCCATAGTAAACATTTAAGCCCAGTGCTGGAAAGCCAAAGCCTCATCCCCTTATTTAGAGGGGCTACGTCAGACACAGCTCATTAGGATTTGCTCTAATACAGCCTGCTATGAGTAGGGCTAGATCAGAAGGGTTCATGTGTATGCCAAAATCTAATGCCTGGAGTGGATTTTTAGGCACAATATTTTTAAAATATGTTTCTGGAACATCTGTGACCAGTGTAAACTTGTTGAAAAAGTATGAAACACGGGACCTATAAATCAAGAATTATTATTGTAAAGTTTTTTTCAGTTTCTCTTTCCTCCTGTCTCACAATTAGCTCACAAAGCTCTTTGATTGAGAGATCTGAGTGGTCAGTGGGTGGAGTTACATACAGGCTATTTTTTTGTCATCTGAAACACTGCAGCAGGTCAGATGTCCTGTATTTTTTGTTCAGGTCTGTTACCATTTCACATGAGAGTGTGATACAGACCGCATTTGAGCAAAGAGAACAGCCAAACTGAAATCAGATCCAAACATTAAGTCAGATGGGGGCAATGGGGCTGTAGTGTAAATGCAGCCTAAGACCTAGTAACTGGGCACACAAGATGGACCCTTCAATATATTTCACTAGTCAATCTGTAAAAGTACCCATACTGGCAAAAAATAACTTACTTTGCAAAGGTAACAACATCCTCTAGGATACAGTGAGGTATAGCTTGTACACACTCCTCATTTTTTAGTTAATCACAGATTCTATCATCATTTCAATATTGCACATGGTTATCACTAATTGCACATTTTTGTTATACTGTGCAGGCCTACTACTTAGATAGGCAGGCATAACAGCTAAGATATGTTTATGACAGAGTTTATGACAAAGAAAAAACAAAAAACAAGGAAATATCAACTGCAAGCCGACGAGACGTTTTCAGTTTAGTAAAGGTACATGCAGAATGTTTGTATAAAGAGAGAACAGCTAACTATATTATCTTCCATTACATCATCTTTAAGACCTCTCTCCTTCCTCTCTGACTGTAACACAGATGTAATAAATCTCTCTGTCTTCCATTCAAGTGCCCAAACAAATTTGCACGTTTCATTACAGCTGCTCTTACTCCATAATCATGAGATGATGATTTATGACTGAAACCTATCTTGAAATGCAAATACTGTACATTTCTTTTCAACCCTATAGAGCAATGTTCGCAGCATCAAGGCTGCATCTTAACAAAAAAAATCGGCATGGAGCCAACAATGCATACTAACTAGGAGGGCGTCTCGAGGGTTTCGCAATTGGAACTTAATAAACCATTTCAGAGAGACGTTTGTACTCAGCTTACAAAGGTCCAAAAAAATGGAAGAATATGAGTTAATTGCATTTTGGCACTGGTGCACATGACTCCACAGGTTTTCCTTTTTTTAACGAATGACATATTTAGAGAGGATCTGTCATCATAGGCTGAGGAATGAGACTCTCAGTTTGCTTCTGAATGATTTTTTTCTGTTCCAGGTGCTTATTTTAGGAAATAAAAGCTTCCGATTCATCTTCACACATAAATGCAGAAGATATTTTCACGTGGGTTATTTGTGTTGCCGCCACCTGCCGATTAGATTTTTCAGGCGTGTAAAATACTCTGCTCTGTTTGTGAATTTAAACTCCTACTTTTTCACTTAGTTTGATATCAGTCCTCTCCATCTTTCTATCACTTTGCAGTGTGTGTGCATCACCAGGAGTGAAGCCTCACTGCTGGATAGCCTCATTCTGCTCTTCAGCATCTCCTCCTTTGGTTAATAATCGTGCAACACCGACAACCAGCCAGGAGAGGTGACAGCGCTTGCTCTCCCACCACCTCCAAGTGTGACAGCCATGATTCGGGGAGGCCTTCCTCTACGACGGCTTGGCTCAGGGGTCAACTCGCTGCTTGATGGCTAAATCTCAGCGCGCACGGAGCTGGGGGCCTTTCTGCTGAAGTAAGTCCCTCAGCAACTCGGCTTTCTATAATTCAAGTGTGAGTTGCAGCATTTCTGTGCTCGATTTGTTGAGTCAAGTGGCAGTCACGTCTGATTAAAACTGAGTGGAACTGGTTTATGTAAATGAGGCTCTACTTGTTTGTCGGCCTGCATTAAAGTCACATGATGTTAAAAAGCTTGTGGAAGTCAATGGCAGTGTAAAATACCATGCAGGTTGGGTTATGGCATTTTCTCCTGCTGGGTTTCTCCTTGACAAGACATCAGATATGGTAACAAAGCCCATTCCTGGGAGCCCTGGATTGGATTTTGAAACATTTATTAGGATACCTGGGCTCTCACCTCTACTAATGAATAATTCATTAACCCTTAATGGTCTCCGGTTTTTCCTTAGATTGCTCAACGGGGATTTTTTTTCTTTACCACTTGCACAGTTGGTTTAGATGAGGCACATTTCAATGAAAAATCTCTCTCTCGCCATTGTCTATAAGAGAAAAGTACAAACTCCAATGAAAATAGGCTCCCCGCTAACAATGCTAGTGTGAGTGTGCTGTGCAGGTTTTTGCTGCAGTCGGTCACATCATTAAGCTTTTTTTTCCTCTTCTCTCCACAGTCTAACTGGCTTTTCTCTCTTGCAGTATCCCTCACTGCGTAGTAGCACATGGATTTCAAGACTTCAAATGAAGAGGTTGGTAGGATTCAATCAATGTAACGTTTTGACAGTGAATTGATTTTGATTGTGGAAACGGCTTTTGCATTCTGAATGCCTCAGAGCATGCAGCCAGAGCAGCAGCACGAGAACATCAATCTATGGCCTCAGAGCCCCCACCTCTCCTTATAATACACCCATTGTTACATCTGCACATACTGCTGAATGGATAGGGTAAACATACAATAAACAGCCTTCAGATGCTTCTGTTACTTCAGCACATGGATTCTTTAAGAGGCTGTCAGCAACATGAGCATTTACATAAAAATAGAAACTGTCTCTCTCTCTCTCTTCTACCTTGCATCCCTTTGTTAAGCCCCACCCACGACTGAATGTACTAAACATGAACAAAAAACTGTTGTCACTGCAAATCACAGGAGTGTATATTAATGTGGACAAAACACCTCCTGGCATAGGACAGTGGTAAAGCTTAACACCCCTGTGACAGATGCCTACACATTGCACCGGTTGACAGGATTCATTGACCAAGCGGCATTCACTGAAAAATAAAGCAAACAGTTAAAGGCAGGGTTGGTCTTCACAGAAAACTAGCATGAATTTGAATATAGCATCTCCACAGGACTCCATCTAGCCCCTCCCCCCCTCCCTGGAGCTCCTCCAAAACGATGCCCCCGCTCACATGCATAAGCGTCGTTGATTCGCGACCACATGACTGATTCAACTCAAAACTGGTTCTCAGCACATAGTTTTTGTTTTGCACTACACCAAGTCAAGTCTCACTCAGCGGTAAGAAAAACACCAAAACATTATCATAGTAAAGTTAAAAAGACAAACAAACAAACATGGCAAGTTAGTTAGTACTCACAACCCGATGTTGACTCTCGTTTTTGCCCTGGCTTTGTCCAAATTCTTTTTTGTTTCGGTCTTCTCTGCCTCCGTCTTTCTTCTCTTCCTCTGTTTAGCAGGAGGAGCGGTTACCAGTAATCGGGGTGTAGGTAGTTTCGGCTACACGCATTGAATCAGGGTCAGTGCACGCCGGCAAAATGTACGTGCAGAAAGTGAGCAGAACAGCAGTACGGGATTTGACTGGGTTAATAAATTCGGTCCAAATCGCTGTGATTGGTTGGTGTTTTCCCTAATTTACTCCTGCTGTAGACAGCAGCTATTTTTCACTCTCGTGTAAGAACACATCACAAAAAGTGTATCTAAATGTGATTACCAACCCTGCCTTTAAATACACTGCTTTATACATATATATATATATATATATATATATGTATATATTCATAGGTAGATAGACAGATAGATAGATACAATGAAAGTTACACTTCTGTCTTTTGTAACTGTCCATGATTGTGGAGTGCATTCATCTGTTATTTGCTTCCCGCTGGATTTTCTCTTTAGGATGGGAAACAACTTTCTTTATCTAAAAAAAAAATGAAATAAAATAAAGGTTTAAATGTAAAAGTAAAAACAGAGCCAGTAACCTTCTTCATAGCCTTTAACTGAGGGAAGTTAATTTTCTGTTATATATCTTGAGATAAAATGTTTATTGACTTGTCAGGTGACTGTTGCTTAAAAGAGAGGTCATTTGATATTTATGACCAGGTATTACCCATTTACCCACTAGGATTTTGGTTATGCATCTTAGTCACTAAAGTAGGCAGCAAAGATAAAAAACAATGGATTTTAACTTAAATAATATTCCCTGGGGATGTTAAAAATTCTCTCACTGCTGCAGTACTTTATTCCTCATATTCAGTCAATCAATCAATCAATCAGTGTTTATTTGTATAGCACCAGTTCATAACAAGTGTTATCTCAAGGCACTTTACAATAGAGAAGGCTGAAGCCATATTCTTCATTTTATAGATACACGCATATATACAAATATACACTGCCCGGCCAAAAAAAAAGTCGCCACCAAAAAACAGGGTCACACACTCTAATATTTCTTTGAACTGCCTTTAGCTTTGGTTACAGCACAAATTTGCTGTGGCATTGTTTTGATAAGCTTCTGCAATGTCACAAGATTTGTCACAGATCATAGCACTGCCCCCACAGGCTTGTACAGTAGGCACTAGGCATGATGGGTGCATCACTTCACCTGCCTCTCTTCTTACCCTGATGCGCCCATCACTCTGGAACAGGGTAAATCTGAAGCCTTTTTTTCCAGTAAGCCTTACTGATTAGTGGTTTTCTTGAGGCTACACAGCTGTTCAGTCCCAATCCCTTGAGTTCCCTTCACATTGTGTGTGTGAAAATGCTCTTACTTTCACTATTAAACATACCCCTGAGTTCTACTGTTGTTTTTTTTCTTTTGATTTGGTCAAACATTTAAGTGATCACCGATCACGATCATGCAGGATTTTTTTCGACCACATTTCTTTCTTGAAGACGATGCTTCCCCACTATCCTTCCAGTTTTTAATAATGCGTTGGACAGTTCTTAACCCAATTTTAGTTGTTTCTGCAATCTCCTTAGATGTTTTCTCTGCTTGGTGCATGCCAATGATTTGACCCTTCTTAAACAGACTAACATCTTTTCCATGACCACAGGATGTGTCTTTCCACATGGTTGTTTAAGAAATGAGGAGCTACTCATTGCATCAGCTGGGGTTAAATAAGTTGTTGCCAGCTGAAAGATAATCGCCCATGCAGAAATTATCCAACAGGAGGCTCGTACCTATTTGCTTAGTTAAATCCAGGTGGTGACTTTTTTTTTTGGCCAGGCAGTGTATATTACATATATTATACATTCATACATCCAGAGATGTATCCATCCAGGCAGAAACAAAATCTGTCCTTATCACATTTGTCTCTGCTGAATATAGATTCAATCAATCTTTATTTGTATTGTGCCATATTTGTCTCTGTTGAATGTAAATTTATTAAAGGTACGAGGGACCTCATGTCTATATGATTGTAAAGATAGTTGCTATGGATGTATAATCGATACAAACACTACTAATATATGTGTGCTGTTTGCAGGAACTACCATGTATTTAATTTGCTGATCACTCTAAAGTTAATATCAAGAATTGTAATGATAATGGAATGGAGCTAAAGGAAAGGCAAAATATTTGTAATATTTGTAATTGTAGTTATTGCTGCCCCTTGGCATGCAGGCATTTATATCATGCACAGAGAAAAGTGAACATTAATACCTTATTATTTGTCAGGGAGACTATTAATAACAATTACCTCATAGATGCTGGCACATTTTCTTTCTCTCTCTTCCATGGAGCGCATTGGATGCTTTTATCACTAAATGTGTGAACCTGGCCTCAGTATTTTTTGGTATCCTGTCAAAGCCAAATTTTGTAGTTCCACCCACCACTACTTCAAAGTTAACCTGAAGTCCTCAGCATGAGCTCAATTACAGTGCTTCTCGCCAATGTGCTGAAGAAGTGGACCAAACCATTCATAACTTTCATTTCGGGGGGATGCAGGAAATTATCTGTCAAACTTATGTAAGCCAACAGTAACAGACAGTCTCTTAGACTTAAAATACATTTTTAAAATGAAGTTTAGACTACATTCCTTTCTAATGTCTACTCCATGTTGGGGCTGTTGTATTTTCGTTCCACTCCTCCCTTCACTATCACACCCCGAGGACAGAGAGAGATGTCCTTGTTGCATATCTCCTCTGATCATGATGCAGATAATAATAGAGGGCTGATTGCAGGGGGGAGTAATAGAGAAACAGAATGAGAGATAAGGCTAATTATGTACAACGAGAGCGCTACAGCAGGCCAAACAATAGCCAACAGAGTGAGACGCTGTGTGACCCAGCAACGCACACTTCTAACCCTACTGCCCTCATTCTGCTTGACTAATGACTCTCACACACACACATTACTCCAAATAATATGAATTAACATGTCGCCTGATTCATTTTTCATGCTGAAGCTGCAGGCAGGGGGATCGCTTCTCAACGTTCCTCATTACATGTGAAAGATAATTTGCTCTTTACACTGATTTGGTTCAAGTTTGACCTGTGGTTTAGCAACATCCCTCTCAGTGGATCAACAGTGCAGGGTGAGTGTGTGGTGGGCAACAAGGATGCTGACACCGGCCGCCGTTTTCCATTAGCAGTCTTGTCAGGTGAAGGTGCTTCTTTTATTTAGACCTTTTTAAGTCAAGGACAAGACAGGCATCGCAATTAGCCGGGGAGAAGGAGGGATACGCGGAATGCAAATTTATGCGGATTAGCATGTTTTAAATGGATCATTGGAAACAGACGCAGTCCTCACACCAGACGTGGAAATTCAGATGTGGAGGGCGAGTTTGGTTCCAGACTCTTCATTTCACTGGTTCCCTAATTGTCATCATCATCACAAACATCGTCAGTACAGAGTAAATGACATGCCACCATGAGAGTGGTTTTAACCTTTGCATATACAAGCACACAGGGAGCTCAGAAGTATTATAACAGTGAAGTATATAAAAACTGTCTCTGACAAAGTCTAGATTTATTTTAATGTATCAATTAAATGTTGCCTATTTTTGTTGTTTAAATTTGGGAGGGCCATACATCAAGTTCTTAAAGTGTATCTTAATATTTTCAGATTAGATATAGGTTAGAGTAATACTGACTTTACTGATATATTTCTTGTTACATTAGATAATAGGGTTCAGTGCTTCTCCTGACTTCATCAGGCCATCAGTGAGGCAGTGCTGAATGTGCTGTTATGGAAACAAAAGACACACTAGACCTAATGATCAGTTTAATGACTTTTTACAGTAATAACTACTAACACTATTATGGCAACTGACTACAAGGTGATATTTCAAAAGTGTTTGGTGTTTTTTCATTATGTGTAAAAATAAGATGGAACCAATCCCCATTATATGCCACAACAAGAAAAGTATAGATGTAGGGATGCACTGATACTACTGTCTTTCAAGCCAAGTTAAAGTGAAAATATTTAATTTCTCCCCAATACCAAGTAAATTTATGAATACTCAACACAACTATTATTCTTAAAATGAATGCAAAAGTTTGTTTTTTCCATCAGATGTTTCCAACCCAATGAAGCAGTGCATACTTCAGGGTTTGCTCAACTCTAGCCATCCTCAGTTTTGTTTAGAGATCATCATCAACTTTTACCCAGAATTGAGCATACACGTTTAACCCAATGTCTTTGATATCATATTACTATATATCTCTCCTGAGGGCTGCATGCCCTTACATATGAATCTTGCAGTATCTGTTAGGGTCTTTTTCCGCACCTCCAGTGGGGGGGCCTGCCGAGGAGGATGCAGTCACACAGAGCTGAGCACTCCTCCCCCGTCAAACTTTGATGGAAGACCTACAAATGGGCCTGCAGATTTGTTGTGGATGAAGAGTAAGCCAGCTGCTTTGCACATAATCATCAGCATAGACTGTGATAGAATTAGACTAAGCCATGTGACGTCAGCCATTTGATTATTAAAGAAGCCTTTGGAACGCTTTGGATGGCTTGTAATGGACACTGGCATACTGTACATGTCATCTCAACCAAACTTTGGCTCAGCCTCCTCACAGACAGAAAGGCTGTGGTGAGGTGGGACTTACGACCATCTGTATAACTCAGTGGTAACTTAGTGTTTCCAAAACTGGAAATCCTCAGTAAACCCTTATTAAAAGAAAAAAATGACCCTCTCACAGTGAGAGCACATAGATATACTCATACATATGTATAGGGCTTTTCTAGTCTCTTTGACTACTCAAAGCAGCTTTACACCACATGTCAAATCTACCCATTCACACCCATTCACTTTCACATTCACTCACTGATGGTTGGAGTTTCTATGCCAGTTGTCCATCAGCATTAGCTAAAATTTTCACGGCCTTTCATGTCCATTTACACACCACTTGGGATTAAGTGTCTTGCCCAAGGACACATCACCGTGTGATAGCCAGAGCTGAGCTTGAACCTTCTGGTTACTGACCAAGTGCACTATCAGACTACGTCATCGACACCACTACCTTTAATCTATTATGTATCAAGACTTATTTTGTATTTTAAGGCTGTAAAAAAGTCTGATCAAAACACAGCCTCCATTTTCTCTAGATGTACTTCAGTTGTTGTCTTCTGTGGTCAGGAGAGCCGCATGAGTGTATGGACAGTGTGTGCTGGGAGTGCCATCTGTTGGATCAGGCAGTTCATTGATCCATGTGCCTCAGCGTGCTACAGAACTGTATACTTTAAATTTGAATGTTTATTTTCAGTTCGAGTATGAATGTTTACCCCCATGTCGAATGGATATTCGAATATGGAATATACTATGACAGCCCCATTGCAGGTATTGCTTCAACTTTACCCATACCTGCACAAAAACTGGCAAGCTTGCACACTGTAAATTGATAACAACTACATTATTGACAGTGTGTTATGAGTACTTGTAGACAAAATTACAGACAAACTCTTGTACAATGTCTTGATTGTACATATGTGTTGGAAATGTGTCTCTGGTTACAGCTACTTTTCTGTAGTGAACATATCCATGCATTTTATACACAAGAGCTGCTGAAACTACCAGAGGCCATGTCTGTCACCAGATCCATCTTGCAAAGCTTTAAGCTTGGGATTAATCTGACAAGGCACATGCCAATCAGTATCTTTAAGGATAAAGGGAGGAAGCTACAGGCATAACCAGCAAGAAGGGACTGAAAGCCTGCTAACAACAGACGGTCATACAGGGGTTAACATGGATGCTGCAACTGTGTATGTTTTGTGTTTTGTCAGGCCTGGAAAAACATTTGTTCATTAAAAGAGAAGCGAACAACAACATTTATAGAGTATTTTAAAAGAGAAGATTTCTGCTCTCCCCTGGTTCTGGGCAAGACTTTAATTGACCAACTTGCTTATGTTATGCATTTTATTCCTGAGACGAAATGCTCACCTCCATCATCCTCTGATTGGCTTGTAATGAACGTGACTGAAAAAGTGACCTTTCAGTCACCCACTGAGTACTTTTTTTTAAAGGATTTGCCGTTGAGCGCTTTCCATGAGCTATGAAGATGAACTAGTGAAACATATCACATGGATATGTAAGAAAGCTAATTTGCATTGTTATAGAGCTCTCTATCTTTTGGCTAAAATTTGTAAATTAGGAGTTTTTTTTTTTTTTTTTACTTTTTGGACCAGCTACCATTATAGTAGTTATTTCATCATTTCGAAACACGAGTAAGAGTATGAGCATTTTTAAATAGTTAAATCAATGAAAATGTTGCCAATGTTTTTGCACAATTTTGACAATGTTTTGAAGATTTTCTCGAATTTTTGGTTAACTAAAAGAAGGGAAAATTTCCAAGATTGGATGTCTATAGGGCTCTCTTTTTTGTTGCTGTAGCAACAGTAACTTCTCATTTCATGGCCAGTCAATTCAGTCATGGAGGCATGATGAATGATTTTATCTTTCTGCCTGTTCGCAGACAAAGACTGGGATTTATTTGATGCAAGAAGGTAATGAAGAGCCATTCAATATTCGACTGCACTTGGCCAAAGATATTCTGACAATTCAAGAACAAGATGTCATCTGCGTATCTGGAGAGCCTTTTTATTCCAGTGTAAGTAACCTGGACCACCTCACAGTCACTCAATCCTGACACACCGCACTTCAGAACATCCTGTTTTAATATCAGGAACATGTACGTCACACTGAATGAAGGTTACAGCTTTGAGATAGTGAGAGCACTCTGTCTGAGTCTTTAATCTGCTCTTCATAAATCAAATGTGGCTGTTAAATAGTAATTCACCTCCTGTATGGGAGAGTGTGAAGTTTTCACTGATTCTCATAAATACTCCTCACTAAGACAGAGTCCATGACCTTTATCAAGAGATATCATCCAGGTAACATTTTGGAGTGTGGAGCAGCTTATTTTGACTGAAACATGATCATAGATTAACAGAGAGGATGAAAAGGAACATGTGGGTTTGATATTATAACCCCATCATCTCAGAAAGTTCCTGTGTGGACCTTTTCAACTTACTGACAATGTAACTTAAACATAAAGACAAATTCAGGGAACCAGGAAGTTAACAAGCTACTTTTACTGCAATGGTATCTCATTGTAATATTTGCCTGTTTGACTGAATACTAAACAAAAAAAGTGAACATTTTGCCTGTTTTAGCGCTTTTTTTATGTAGCGTTATTTTGATGAAATGTAAAGGTCCCATGTTGTGCAAAATATATTTTTAACAATATTCATATTAAATATGTTTCCATGGCTTTTCACCATGGCCCGCACCCCTGATGCAAAGCCTCAAGCTTCCAATGTATGAGGAGAAACTTTTAACATATTTACTGACCACACAGATGACTTTGATATTCTTAAGAGATGTTTTAAAAAACAGGATCATTATTTTTGCCTCTCTGAGTAGGTGTCATGTTATAAATCATCATCAGGTGATTCATAAAATGACATCTTTTTATGTTTCTCCACATGGAGGCATCAGGGAAGAGGTGGATGTAAAAGTTAAAGACCAAGCTTTGTATATAATCAAAAACGAAAGGTGCCATCTCAGTTTGTCTGTGATCATTAAATGCAGTTGTTCATTTCTAAACCTATTAAGGTAACTGATATTTTATCACAGTTTACTTCGTCATGTACAGTGAAGTCACTAATACAGCACACAGTCAAGCTTTTTTCTCTGGTCCTGAAATATTGGACAGATTTGGTTTATGTGATCAGTGTCTCACATGTAATATCTGGTTAAAGCTAAGATCATCTGATGTAGGTACCTCTGTCGGCTGCTGTCTGATGTTTTTAATCCAACTCTGCTGCTGTCACAGTCACACTGCAGTTGTGGCATATGATGACAGCAAATGGGCTGTAAGATTCATCCATAGAAGAAAGTGTTGAAATCCTGCCCTAGTTATACTTCTAATTTTGTAAGAGGTGTCAATTTGCCCACATAAAATAACACATGTTTACACAATCATAGCAGGCTGCAACAACCAGAATACTGGGACAAAAAAGAAACACCTGAGATAATTATATAACCAACTGAGAAAAGTTACAAAATTAGTCCTTTAATATGTAACTTTACACAACCATATCATTCACCATAGCATTCAACAGAAAATACATGCTTTTCTAAAGGAAATTCAGGGAAGGGGATGCAAAGATTAGAGGAAAGATTTGATGATGGCTTGCTCAGAAATCAGACTTTATCTGTAGAACTTTATCTTCAAATATTATCAGTCAAAGGGTTTATTTTGATTTATTTAGAAATTTGTTATACCTTTGAACTAAAAAAGTTCAAGAGTATTTTGATTCATATTTAGAATATTTTCTCTGATGAGGCTTAGGTCAAAACAACCACAAAAGATGTTTTTCAGTAAGCTTTACTGTGACTGTGCTCGCAACTTAAGCACTTTCTTCAATATGTATTTATTTTCCTTATGAACAATCAGCCAGGTGCTGAGAGGTCATAACAGTTCAAAATGTTCCCCTCTGAAGCTTTTGGATGGATGATGTTAGAGGCAAAATTCTTTTTCATTTCTTTTAATCAAATGTCTTATCAGCACTTTGTAAAGCAGGGATGGAGTTTTTCTTTGAACACTGATCATGAAAAGAGTGAGAATGTTCTCCAAGAGAAACTTCAACATCCCCTTAGTATAATTATCTTCCTCACAGTAGCGTTTTTGGACTTCATTTTTTTACATATTTGAGATTGGTTTCTCAAACATTTTGACTTTTTAAACTTGCAAATTCAAAGTTTGGACCCTCATTTGCTGTTGTAATGGCTACTCAAGGAAACACAGGTTACCTTTAACATCTGAAAAAAAAAATCTCCAAATACTGGTACATTATACTCATGATGCCACTATCAATAAGAATAATTGTCATTTTGAGCAGCCTTACGATGGAGATGGGAAGACATGGCACGAATACACAAATATTTCAGAGGCAATTTCTTGATAAACCCTTCTTTTCATATAAAGAGCAATGGAAATTTATGATTAGTTATGTACATTTGAAGAAAAAAACGTGGCGTTGAGGTCAAAATTGACTTAACATTATGTGACAATGACTTTGTGCCATTTTTCATTAATTAAACAGAAGAGGAGAGGAAATTGTTGCGAGAGCACCGTTCATACATTTTGCAATTCAAAGAGCTTTACAGAGTTAAAATAATGGCATGACACTTTGAGCATCAAAGGCACAAAATAGATATAAAAAGACAACTAACATGAGTACATCTGGGTCTAGAAAGGAGAGGCAAAGTTAGTGAATCCCCCCTTCAGGAGCTGAAACTGTTGTGCAGCCTCAGGGCCGACTTCACAAAGGTAGATGCTTATGTATACACACCGTCATCATAATACAGGTCCCAAGCCGTCTTCCTCCATGCAATTATTTAAATTCATTATCCTTGTATTTTTCCAATTTTAGTCAAATAAAATGGAGTTGCAACTAAATGGTCTGCCATATTTACATTTTTGACTATGACATACCTGCCAACAATGGCTGCCTTTATGGGTAAGATATAGGCTTGAAGTACATGAAACTTCAGAAAAATAAACTGCAGTCTGAAACTTAAAAGCTGCAATTTTACAAGGCAAAATGACCTTGCTGGTGTATGAGCTTGCATTTACTGGTAATAGGTGAGAAAAAAAACAATAACATACAAATTCTTTGTGCAAAAGTTTGTGCCTGGTGTATAAAGATCTTTAGACTCCAATCTTAATTTTCTTATCAACATCTGCAGAGGACAAACCAATAATGGTGTCTTAAAGAAGGTATCATTTTCTATGTCTTAAATCACTGCTTCTGTCAGGAAATGATCACCTTTCAATTGTTCCCTCTGCAAAGGAGGTCATGTTTTTGCCACTGTTTCTTGGTTAGTTTGTTTATTTGTGAACAGGACAACTTAAAATGGCTATGTATGGATTTTATGAAATTTTGAGGGAATGTTGGTCACAGCACAAGGAACAAATGATTAGACTTTGGATGGCGATCCAAGTCAGGATGTGGATCCAGGAATTTTTTAAAGGATTTCTTAACAGTGCGAGATTCGGTCAATGTCCAATTTCCAGTTTTTTTGTTAATAACTCAATAAGTTCTGAACAGACTTTTTTGACATCAGGGAAAGCTGGTCATGGCACAAGGAATGTGATAACATTTTGGTGGCCATCAATCCCTGATGTTGATCCAGAATTTTTTTTACAGATTTCTCAACAGTTCGAGTTAGGGCAGTTTTCCACATTTTTGTCAATAACTTGCCCAGCAATGTTGAAAATGCCTTGGTGGAGGTTTATGCTCTCAGTGCACTTCTAGTTTTTAATGTTTTCTTGACGATATGTCCAAAATTAAAGACAAATATTAAGTATTACAAAGCCATTTAAAACAAACTTTACATTTGCCTCTTAGTGAAGCTGCATCATTAAGAGCTTTATGAACCTAGCAGCAATAAAGAGCATAGCAAAGCACTCTAAAACTGAAACAGTGATCAAAGTCAGCACATGAAGAAAGGAAACTAGACACTAGTGTAGTGGATAACTGCTCAACACGCAAATATAAGCCAAGCCTAACAAGTTCATTTAAGGTTTGCTTTCAAAGACATCCATGCTCTGCCCCTCTGTCTCCTCATAGTTCTGAAAAAAGCAGCCCCCTCCTCTGTCTTGTTTTGATTCAAGAGCTCCCTCAGGTTCCTCCTCAGTCTGAACTCGTTTCTTGTTTTTGAACTAAATCTCTTGCAGGAAAGGACTGTAACGATCAGGAGGCAGACTATAGGAGGGTTTGGTCTGAGCATCAAGGTAATTTAGATCCCCGCTGATTAGACTGCTCCTCCCAAATACTTTTAAATTAAGTCTGAACAAGTGTTATTGATTGTCTCTGTAAAAACATCGTCAGCTGGGGGGACGTAGCACGGGAAATTGAGCGTCTTTTTGAGCGCTGTTTGTCTCACTCTGCGTTTGTGACACCTTTACTCACCCTCTTTATCTTGATTTGTCCCCTCAGGGTGGAGCCGAGCATAAAATCCCCGTTGTGATATCAAAAATATCAAAAGAACAAAAAGGTACATTGTTAATTCTGGTGACTTTTTTACATCTCCTCCCTTTTTACTCCTCATGTAACTGCTGTGATCCTCTGTTTGCAGCTGAGCTCTCGGGGCTGCTATTCATTGGAGATGGCATCCTTCAGGTGAAACAAAAAAAAATCTAATTATACCTGTTTACACACCTTCATCCTCCTGCAAAATAACACACAGTGAATCTTTAATAACTCATGTGCCACATGTCCAAAAAAACGTGAAGAAGTATGGAATCATGTATATGATAATAACATCCGAATGCTTGTATTTGCTCTTGTGGAAAAAAAAATATCTCACTAATCTCATTTCCCCCAGCTCCTACGATGCAGAGGCAACATTTACAAAGCAGCCAAAGGCACTCTGTATTCATGGCAACTGTGGATGAGATCAGCTTGTTTACAGACTTCAGCACAGATGCCATAACAGTTATTGTTACTTGCCTCATTAATCATGCTGAAGATAGAGCAGGAGTGATATGATAGTGGTGGTATTGTTTAGCCTAACTCTGTTACTGTTGTTGTTTCTAGATAAATGGAATAAACGTAAGAAGTTATCGCCACGAGGAAGTGGTAAGCTGTCAGCTCATGTCTTACAATATTTTTCATACTCTGCACAAGCACACTCAAGCAGCTTATCTTGTCTTCGTCTGTGATTTGTATCTTTTTGACATGAAGTTTCTTTTTCATCCATTGTTTTTTAATGTAGCGGAAAAAATAGGCATGTAGCCGTAGGACTTCTGTCTGCGAAAATTTCTGATCTTGCCTTTTCCTGTCTTACCTAGACATTCACTCTTCATGTTTTATCACAGCAAGCTTTCTTGTGGTTTACAGCTCCTGCAATGAAAAATAAACTCCTACACTTTACTGCGCAGGTCCAGGTTTTAAGGAACGCAGGGGAAGAAGTGACGCTCACCGTCTCTTTCCTGAAGAAGACTCCTGCCTTCCTCAAACTGCCCCTGTGTGAGGACTGCACTTGTAAGAGAGCCTATTTAATTCAAGTATGAAACAACCATAACAGCAGTGCAAAGTAATTAAGTGAGGATATTTATAGCCAGTGTTATTTTCTGTCAAGGGTTGGTTGTCCTGGTGATGATTAACTCGAGTCTGTAGAGCCACTTTTGAGAAAATAAAAAATACAAACTCTTTGCTTCACATTTTGGACTCTTGTCAAGTGCTAAAAAAGCTCAGCTAAAAAAGGGGAAAAAAAGAGGAGACAGCATCTCAAGCTGCGAGACTGAGAGAATTGACATTACTCATTGTGGTGGAATTGATTGCTCTTTGCATAGGAACACTTGAGCCCATCACCTGACATGAGAGCTTTTTATCAAATCCTTTCATACAGGTATATAGGTTGGCTGGCCTTCCGACCAGCTGGCTGAATACAAATTGGCACATAGAAATAGCAGGCACTGTTTAAGAACAAAGTCACACATTTTTGTTGATAGTGGTGATTCACTGCAGATGGAAACCTTGAACTAGTTGGAGGTGGTACTTAATCTTATTGGCTCTTTGCATGTCTGCACTTACAGGCATCCCCAGCGACCAGAGTAGTGGGACTTCCTCTCCTCTGTGCGATAGTGGCCTGCACTTGAATTACCATCCAAACAACACGGTACGTCTCTCATCAAACATCTCTGACCTCCTGATTGTATTACAGACAGACACACAGACGGACAGATAGATAGATAGATAGATAGATAGATAGATAGATAGACTAAGTTGCCTGAAGTATTCACTCACTCATCCAAATCATTGAATTCAGGTGTTCCATCACCTTCATGGCCACAGGTGTATAAAATCAAGCACCTAGGCATGCAGACTGCTTCTACAAACATTTGTGAAAGAATGAGTCGCTCTCAGGAGCTCAGTGAATTCCAGCGTGATACTGTGATAGTATGCCACCTCTACAATAAGTCCAGTTGTGAAATTTCCTCAATACTAAATATTCCACAGTCAACTGTTAGTGGTTTTGCAAAGTGAAAGTGATTGGGAACACCAGCAACTCAGTCAGGTGGTAGGCCATGTAAAATCACAGAGTGGGATGCTGAGGGTCATACAGAAGTCACCAGCGTTCTGCAGAGTCAACATCCACAAACTTCATGTGGCCTTCAGATTAGCTCAAGAACAGCGAAGCGAGCTTAATAGAATAGGTTTCCATGGCAGAGCAACTGCATCCAAGCCTTACATCACCAAATGCTATGCAAAGTGTTGGATGCAGTGGCATAAAGAAAGCTGCCACTGGACTCTTGAGCAGTGGAGACGCGTTCTCTGGAGTGACAAATCACACTTCTCTGTCTGGCAATCCGATGGATGAGTCTGGGTTTGGCATTTGCCAGGAGAACGGTACTCGTCTGACTGCATTGTGCCAAGTGTAAAGTTTGGTGGAGGGGGGATTATGGTGTGGGGGTGTTTTTCAGGAGTTGGACTCGGCTTCTTAGTTCCAGTGAAAGGAACTCTGAATGCTTCAGCATATCAAGACATTTTGGACAATTTCATGCTCTCAACTTTTGTGGGAACAGTTTGGGGATGGCCCCTTCCTGTTACAACATGACTGTGCACCAGTGCACAAAGCAGATCCATAAAGACATGGATGAGCAAGTTTGGTGTGGAAGAACTTGACTGGCCTGCACAGAGTCCTGACCTCAACCCAACTGAACACCTTTATGATGAAGTAGAGCGGAGACTGCGAGCCAGGCTTCCTGGTCCAAAATTAGTGTCTGACCTCAAAAATGTGCTTCTGGAAGAATAGTCACAAATTCCCATAAAACCACCTAAACCTTGAGGAAAGCCTTCCCCGAAGACTTGAAGCTGTTGTAGCTGCAAAGAGTGGGCCAACATCATATTAAACCCTAGGGATTAAGAACTGGATGTCACTTAAGTTCATATGTGTATGAAGGCAGACAGGCAAATACTTTTTTCAAGATAGATAGATAGATAGATAGATAGATTAATTCTTAATTTTCTCTGAACGAAATTCAATTTCAGCTGTTTCACTTATACATGAAGCACAGGCAAAAGTAATATATAAGAAAAATTGTGCTTGGAAAAAAAAAGTACAACAAAAAAAGCAACATATATGTGTGGGATACATGATGTTGGATTTTTGCCGATGGTTCATTTGTGCATCTTATCGATTTTGGAGGCAATATATGGGATATGTTTGGCTAGCATATTGGCTGTAAATATCAGCAAACATTTTAATGTCAGTCGATAAAGAGAATTAACATTTTATTATTGGTATGATAATGGCTGATTCCAATATTGTACCAATAACATTGTTACCTGACACACCAGATGGATTGTTAAATATATTTTAATGGTCCATCTGGGAAAGAGCCCATAGAAAGTGTTTAGGAATGGGCAGAACCTTTCAGCAGCATATCCGGCAGGTGACTGGGTGGTCGTTACATCAATCACATTCATTACAGACCAATCAGATAATGATGATAATGTAGTACGTGCCACTGCAGCGGTGTCAAGGACAGTGCGTGAGGCACTACGTAAAACAAGCTCTTGGCAAAACATGCTGGAAGTGGGATGACAGTAGTAAAATAAATAAATAAATGCTTGAACAGAACGTGCGTGTATGAAAGTAATGTTAGAAGAAAAAACGGAGAGTGTACAGAAGTTTTACGTCACTGGTAAGGGTGGACAGAAATATCGATTTAGCAATGCATTGCAATTATTCCCCTCCCTATTCAATATCAATTCAGCAAATCTTCTGAATTGATACACCTCCTGGCCAGTGGGGGGCGCTGTGCACGTTTTCAGTGTTTATTCAGCTGTCACGGTCGCAGAAGAAGACATGCTTGCAGAGTGAAAGGACTGAGAGACGAACATAAGGTTGATTTAACGGCGGTTTATCAGTATTTTCTGTGTAAATAATGTAAAATATTAAACACAACAGCATTAGTATCATTCTGGAGCATTTTCTTTTCATTTTTTGCCGTATTTTCTCTGTTTTGCCGTATTTCTGACGTATTTTCCGCGTGTGTTATCGTCTTTTTTTGGCTTTTAAAGTATTTTTGATCATAGTTCGTTTTTTATGGATTCCATAAATAGTAATTTTAGAAATATTGGAGGAAGAAATGTTGAGATCTCTGTCTTCAGCTGGACAGGAACTGCTTCAGGGACTACCATCAGTAAAAAAACGCTTGGACATGGTCTAATATAACAGACTGCAACATGGACACTAAATGCTGTAGGCAAACAAAAATGTTTGAGTTTATGTAAAATAGGTTAAGTTTATTTTTGGTCATCTCAGAAAATTTCTACATGTTCAGTTACAGTTGTTTATGAAGAGAATCCTGTTGAAAATTCAAAGCCATTTTCATTGTAATTACAAGCTGTTTTAAGCATTTATAACATAATAATATCAAATACTTGCAAGAATTGTTTACTTTTATTTCTCATGAAAAAATGTATTCAAAGGACAATTACTGACGCATTTATTGACAAAAACAGACCAGGTGGACATTTATAATTATAGTGTTAACTATCATGTTTTTACTTTTGTACTCCATATGCACAAATAAGTTATCACTATGCAAATTTTATTTTCAGATGTTTGCTCAAAAATATAAGGTGACATACCACATATGTTCACATTGGCATCAAAATAAAAAAAAGTCAAAACTTGTCAACAGGTACTCTAATTATTTGTGTATTTCTACTTCTTACTGAATCAATACTGAATCAAATCGCCACCCAAAGAATCAAAATCAAATCGAATCGTGAGTTTCTTAACAATGCCCAGCCCTAGTCACTGGAATAGAATTGTGAAAAAATAAATAAACAGGGGTATGCGTGCATGGACAATCAGAAGTAAATGAACAGGAATATACGTGCATGTATAAACATGATATATTAGATGGATGCAAAGTAGTAAAAAGATAAGTAAATAAGAGAATGTTTGCAAGAGCTGTATTATGTTAAAATAAGAAGTGGTACGTGTACATGGATTTAGTTGTGAATTAATAAAGTAATGAACAGAAGTATGTTTAATGGACTAAACAAACAAACACATAAAGAAAGGCAGTGTATGTGCATGGAATAAAGGAGTACAAAATTAGACAGAGGGGAAGATGAGTCCTTCTGTAACCATGCAGCAGATCCCTTCCCTGAGCCATGAGGTTGTTTCCATGCAACTGTCACTGCTCACTGATAACCTGGATGCTCTATCTTTATCCATTGAGGAGAGTGAATCAGCTTTTCCCTGCAGCCCCAGCTCACTCAGCCTGCCTGTGCACCTGCGGCAAACACAGCAGCAGCTGCAGTGGCAGCAGCAGCAGCAGCAGCAGCAGGACTGAAGCTCTTGACATGTCAACAGTTTGAAATGTGCGAGGTGTGAAACGACGAGGCTTTCTAAATTGTTCTTCACACTTCCACAGGACACGCTGTCCTGCTCATCCTGGCCCACGTCCCCCGGGCTGCGCTGGGAGAAGAGATGGGTGGACCTGCGCCTTATTCCACTCCTTCACTCACGCCTGTCGCAGTACATGCCGGGCTCTGATGCCTGCAGGTGAGCTGCGGGACCTCGGGGTGAGGGGTCAGGTCACAGTCATCCCTCGGTGTACCCCTCTCAGGCACCGCATTGTGGGACTGCTTTAACAGTCTCAGTTTTAAAAAGGGAGATCACTGCCATTCTTTCTCTTTTTTAATGCTATTTTTAACAGCTATCAAATATAAAAGAGAATTAAATGAGCCAAACAGCTTTTTGAATCTAATTGAGGGCAACTATAATGTGGATTTCAAAGTAATTTCCCATTAAAATGTCCATTAATTCCTCCTTTTTCTCTTTCTACACTGTGACTGATAGAAGCAATCCTCTAGATTGACCCTGTTTTACTTAATTCACTGACGTTACGTAATAATATCAAACACTTTCAGATTGTTAGCCTTGAAGTGAGCAACTTATTCAATTTATTTTAGCAACCTAGGTGGACCTCACATCATTTTTACTTCAGCATGATACCTGGTAATGGTAAAATATGATTTGAATGATATTTTAGCTTTCATATGACTTTGTAACTGCACATAGAAAATAAAAAACTGTCTTAAAAAGGTTTAAATCATCATCTTTATAACACCAAAGTGTCGGATAATGTAACAGTGGAAATGGTTTGCTCTCAGAGAAGAGGTGCAGAGAATTAACAGATGATGCTGAATCCCCTTTCAGCTTCATGGAGCTTTATAGTGAATTTAAGGTTCTTCTTAATGTGGCCTACCTACAATTTTACAATTGTATTTTACTCTAACAGCTCCTGGAGTCCTTTTCAGCAGCTGTTATCAATGAAAAAGCTCTCAGCGCCCATTGTCCAATACATGCTCAGCACAAAACAGCAGACACAGATAGCAGGTAGCTTTGAGAAACGTGAAGCACATCAGTTTCAAGCTAAAATATGTAAGTTCTCTACCATTAAATAGTATTTCAAACTCAGTCTCACAGTACATTACCTTTAGACAAAGAGAATGAGGTTTAACCCATTTCTACAGAGAAATCTGTCACCTGCTATCAGTAAAATGTAACTCTGGCAGCAGGGGGTAGTTCTCTCCAAAGAAATGCGCATGGCTTTTAAGGCAAAGGTTCATGCAAAAGTCACACCAGTCTTGTGCTAAAACGAAGCCAGTTATCTAGTCTGTACTGCTTAATACAATGGCTGAGACTTAAAGACAGGAGAGAACAGTGACTAATGAAGCTCTAAGAAGATTTACAACACATCCTGTCAAACATAAAGCTTCATATGTTGTTGCTTTTATATTTTTATGCAGCCCCTTGCCATCATTATCACTAACTCTTGCACTTTTGGGTGACAAATGCATCACAACAATAAACTGTCACACCATAGGTAATTTTATACTTTTTTTGGGGGGGGGGGCTAAATTGTATCTTGGCCTCCTAAAATCCTAAGAACATGAGGTCAGTTTCCACTAGATTTTTTTAATGTGGCAAAAAAATTAGGTAATGAAATTGCAAATTTTAGTTTGATATTTTAGCTGGCAAAACACTATAAGCCGAATGATAATTCTACATCAATTCCTCTCTTAACAGATGGCAGAAAACTCCAGGGGTTAGGGGTTAGTAATGCTGAAGCTGGGTTTGTGGTAAGAAATTCTGGGTTTTAAGGCCCTTTGGCTTAACAGAGTGCATTAAAAATGTTGTTATAATAGTAAACAAAGGTGTTAAATATTTCTGAATAATACACTGACCAATCTGTTATGTTGAATTACTAACAAAATGATGTTCTTAAAATAATTCAGTGATGAAAATACCTGTACCAGTTAGTTACTTTTGGTGGAAAAAAACAGTACACTAAATCTGTAATGGTGTAAAATAGGGCTGTTGCAAAATACCGGTATGGACGATAAAAAAAATGCAGTTATCATACTGGGCTTAAAATAGGCATATGGTAGTATTGTGTGACTATTTGCTTTATAGCAAGGGGCTGTTTATCCTTCCAGCCACAGTGACTGGGCCAATACTGGCGGCGCAGTAGAGGGATTTCTCTGCAAAGTGAAGCACACAACACAGCGGTCACCTCATGTACAGAGTGTGTGTTTACAATGTGTTCTCTCCTCAGTAAGTTTGATGTCTGTAAACCACAACATTATGTAGTGTGTTTGCCCTGCAGAGTATCATTGTCCGTCTTTAAGCTTTGACACAGACTATGTGCTGGAATATATCAATTCAGATTGGCTTGATCCAAGACTGCAGACATTATATCTCCATTTTAACTGCTGTATTAACAGCTCAGATGTGAGTTTAAACCAATGGCTCTGTTGTTTAAGTCTGAAATAATCAAAATTAGCTGCTATGTCCACAAAATTCTTCTTAAAGGGTTAGCATAGCAAAGTTCTGTCAGTGATAATGAGTCTTCTGGAAATATTTTCACAATAAAAGTGAGAACAGCCAAAATAGGAAATTGTGTGTTTTCAATCAACAGCTTAGCAAACCTCAGGAGATGAATGAACCATTTGATCATTTACACATACAACAAAATAAAACAGAGATCAGAGACTGATGGAAACATCTGTGTGATTTTTATTTGCACAGACACAAGTTGTTTGTGAAATAATGGGCTTGATTTTGTGGGTGAGAGGGGGCTGTGAATCCTGAAAATGCATTTCTAAATATGTTATTTCTTTAGCATTGCAGTGCATTGCTGCACTGAGAAAAAGTGAAAAAATGAAAAACTGAATAAATAAAAAAAAACGCAATGTGTTATGGCATTTAGGTCATATTACTCCACAATCATTTGCTTGGCTTTTTTCATTATCATTTGGTTATTTTTGTTTTCTGATACATTTTTCATACATTTATGGTTGCACAAAGTCTCTCCACCTCCCTATGCACAAGTTTAGGAGAACTTTGCCAAAGAAGAGACCAAAATTAGACTTGGGATCAATTTAAAACCAATAATATTTTTTTTTTCATTTCAAATTTCCCATAAGTATCAGGATAGTATCTTTATTGTGATATTTTTTGTCCAATTGTGAGGTGAAAATCTAATTTCATGACAGCCCTCATGTAAAACTAATTTAACATACTTTACTTTTAGTGCTATTATTTAAAGTCTCTCATGGGGTGAAGATTTTTTTGAAGTGGGTGGTTTGAGCGAATTGAACAGTTACAAGGAAGAAAGTTTGTTTTTATGTCATCATTTCTGTAAGAGCTGAACCCTCCTAAAAGTCAGATCATAAAATCCTGCTGTGTCACGCACAAAGCTCACCAACTGTTTTAATGAAATACTGTGTAAAGTATTTAGAAAAGTATGTTATGTTATTTTAGCTCCTTTACATAATCTCTTGCTAATAAATACCATAAAAAGAGCAGAAACACACAGAAAAATACTCCACTCCCATATCATATTGTCATATCTGCCCCAAATCTGATTATACTACTGTATCCTAACAGTCAACTTGACTCTTTGGCTCCTTAATGCGTTTTTGTCAACTCCGCTACTCTCTGCCTGTCATCAAATGCATGTCCTCTATGATGGGCAAGAGCACAGTCTATGTTATACAAGTCAGTGCATTTGCATGTGGAGACCTTCTGCTTTGAGAGCAGCATACTCTCTCAGACATGTGATGACCAAAAATAAAGAATTGTAGTCATCATGAGTAGCCTTTTGCATCAGCAATGCTTAAGCCTTAGCTTAAATTCATTTAATCCACACCAGGTTCAATGTGTCAGATAAGTTTGTCTTTGTTTGGTTGCACCACAAAGATAGAAGGTTCACCGACTCAAGTTGAGCATCTCCTCTGAACTTAGCAAATGTTGCTAAGCATAATTAAGCAGGTATTGATTTTTTTGTTTGTTTGTTTTTTTACCTTATTTGACTAATCAGAGAGGAGCATTTTAATACAGGGTTTATTCTTTTAAGTGTTGCCTCTACTATCTCAGAAGAGACAAACATCTGGAAAAAAGTTCAGATAACTGCTGTTAGTCAATATACAGCAATGAAAATACATGCAAATTATGTCAAACATTAGATTTGGGGATAAGTAAAGTCTATAGCTTTAATCTGAAGTCAGAAAAAAATAACTGCAGTGCTTTCAACTACAGACATTGTCACCAGGAGATAATTCAACAGCACTTAATGTTGCAGATCCGAGATTATCTCAACTGACAGAAAATGAAAGAGCGAGCAAGAAAGTCATCATACATTTCCAGGAGATGTATTCTATTTCTGGGGTCTCACTGTCAACAATATACAGTGGGTTAAAAAAATCCTCTGCTTCCCCTCATCCTCCACCTTTTACAACAAACTAACAACAATGGCAACTTTTCGAGCAGGTGCAACCCCTCAGAAGTTAAAACAATGTAAACTCAGTCAAAGTAATAATTTATAATCAAACTTGGCTACACTTGAACTTGCACTGAGTGGTTGCAACTCTGGACACCAACATGAATGCAAATAAAGGATAGTGTTTACATTAGCGATGCAAATTAGCAATTCTTTTCAAGTAAGCTTGTCATTTAAACTTAAGAAGTGATGATATTTTTTCCTTCAGATTTGAATGACATTGTTAAGTGTAAATTGTCTTGGCAGAGATGAAAAGTTTTCACACAGATTTACACGCTGGTTTAAAATAAAACACAATAAGTGGAAGAAACCATGTTTTGGCAGTAATTTCCTCCTCGCTGTCTGTTTTAATCTCCTACTGACGATAAACAAAAGCTTCCTTAAAAGCTTGAACCCATCAAAAGAACGATGGATTGGGTGTGATTTGTACTTTACGGGCGAAGAGTATAGAATCACCTCTTGTTCTTTTCTTTCCCTCTTGAATCTTCCAGGAAAAATGCTTTCCAGGTCATAGCTGTAGATGGAGTTTGCAGTGGAGTTATACAGTTCCCCGCTCCTGAGGACTGTTTGGAGTGGCTTCAGGCGATAGCAGGCAACATTTCCAGCCTCACCAAGCACAATGTAAGTACAGAACAATAACACTTGTTAGCTCTTTATAACCTCACTCAGCTCCCCCATGTAAACCAGAAAGATATTGGGGTCGGGCGTCCTTGCAACACACTTTCAATTTGTGGATTGTGTAAGAGTCCCTTTGCAAATGTCACGGCATTAAGTAGACACCTACTAATGTCTTTTCACACCATGGACAGAGTACACACTTTTTTTCTGGGAGCCTAAGGTCACAGTAACAGCACTGCGCTGTTCCTCATTTACTCCCCTTAGCTAAAGCCATGCTCTTATCTATAATTCATGGTAATATTTTATTAAATTGTGATAACAAGAGGCAAAATAAAACACTGCAATAGCAATGCTTTATAATTTTCTTATTGTGAGCATATTTTTCCAGCTGTAAAAAACAAAGTGTGTTTCTGTCTATGGAGATTTGGTTTTATGCTCAGCAGGGGGAAGCAAATAGAAACACAGCTAATAAGCTCTGTCATGTGCACTGACTCATACGGGCCCTTGTAAGGAGTCTCATAGAGCAACTTTTATCAGCATATTAGGAAGTGTTTTTAAATGCAGCACACTATGAGCTTCATCTCTCAATGTCTGCTGTTAATAAAACCTTAAAAAGAGTATGGGCCCAAAACATGACATGACTATGACATAGAGCGAGCAGCAGGGGAAAGCAGAGGGTTTTAATTATTGTGTGTCCACTGGCTTGGCTTGTGTGTGAGCGATGGCTGCCTGTGTAAGAGTCTCCAGGGAATAATGGAGCCTTGGTTAATTGGAGTGGACTAAGTGAGGAACATATTAAACATAACACTGATCACTCTCTGCAAGAATACCCTCAACAATAGAGAGTGCTGTGGCTTTCACTGGAGTGTGTAAGTGTGTTAGATGAGTCTAAGATTACAAAGATTTCTGCTGAAGGATAGAGAGTATGCTGGCTGCTGAATGGGTCATCGTTTAGTACCAAGTTTTGTTGTATTCATTTGCAGTGAGGAGAGAACAGAGTTGCAATCTGTACGAGCTTGTAAAATCGAACAAGCTAATCCCTTTTAATCAATATAAATCTCATGTGACTGACATGGAGCAGCTTGAGAGCATGTTTGCTTTGAATAAGTGTTTTCCCTTGACTTCTTTGCCTGCTTTTTGTAAGGTTTAAGTGCTGTATCACTGAAAACTTCCTGTGCTTTTTTCTTTAATAATTGAGTCAGTTTAAAAGAGGATTCCCTCTCAATAGCCTGTCTAGATTGAATAAAGTTTTGTTCAGAATTTAGGTTGTACCATTTGTCAGTTACAATTTTAAATGCTATCACTAATGGTTATTGAACTGAAACACTGAAAAAAATATAACCTTGCTTGCAGCTTGATGAGGCCACACTTAGACGCAGTCGTAATTTATCCAAACACTAACCTCATCATGCTCACAGCTACAATGTTCACCATGTAAGTTTAGATTCAGCAGCCTTTGCTATTTGGCACCAAACAAATAGCAAAGTTGATGGTGATAATGTATTCTAATTTGATTGGATTTGGTGATGAACCAAACCATTGATTAAGCACACATGCTGACCTTATAACAGGGTGTCTCACAAAGAGAAAGGCTCTATAAAGGAACCAATATTGATCCTGAGTAATGTGAATGATCTAACTGTCTGATCCATGTCAAGGTAATTGAGACAGAGGATACTTAAAGGTCCTGTGAGGTGTTTAAATTTGTTTATAAAAAAAGACTAAAACTTTAGATAGATAGATAGATAGATAGATAGATAGATAGATAGATAGATAGATAGATAGATAGATAGATAGATAGATAGATAAGAAACAGTGAAATGTTTTAATTCACCTGAAAGTGCCATGTTTTTAATCATTTCAGTAGGCCCATATATTTTCGATCATGTTAAGTACGGAAAATGTAGATTTTATTCTGGTGTATGTTTAAAGATGACTAAATAAAACTTTTGGAGCCATAAAGTTTAGTTTAAGATGCAGCATTTATAAGTCTGAGCTATAAGATGAAGCCCTGTAGAGACAATTATAACCCTGCATCAGTGTGACTTTGTGTTTATCCAAAGTGAGATCAGTGTTACCTGGCTTTCTTTGGGCGTAAGGTTTTAGCATCCGTTTTACCATTATTTCCTCTCATCTATTTTTAATGTGACACATGAATGGGTCAGATGCTTTCATTTCATGAAAAAAGTGTCAATAAATGGCCAAATGGAGTCATGTCAACTTAATTATTTCATAATTTAAAGTTAAATCTGTGGATTTAACTATTTTTAAGATTGTCTGTTGGAAAACCAGCCGTGGTAATCAGACTTCTCTGGGTTTTAAGTCAGCTACAAGTATGAAAGCATGATCCGTTGTCCACAGTGCCTCACCATTTAAAATACAGATGTTTGATTTAATGAAGAATGTCTTAAGAGTGCGGTTCATATTCATCATTAAATCAATGTGTGTGAGCGATGGCTCATTATTGCTCCACATGTTTCAACAACTTCAGCTAAGGAACTTCACTGCCTGTGGTGAACATTATTAAAAAAGCTAACAGCAAAAAACTTGAGACTTTTAGTTGAATCAGTGTTTGACAGCTAACTTCCCTTTGTTGTCAATCTGTGCTTGTTGCCACTCAGTGATGTTCCACTAACTGATGTCTGTACATCACTGCTTGCTACTGTGCACGTTTTAGCCAAGGCATCAGAAATGCATTAACTTCAAATTTCTAACAGATTGAACAAAACAGCAGCCGAATCTTCTTGTTTATTAACTGAGGTGTATGGATAACACGTGCAAGTATGTTTGAATGGCACAAAAGATGTTTTGAAGGCAGAGAGGATGTCCAAGACAATGAACATCCTGGAAATGCAGACATGAGCATCAGAAACTTCTGAACACATTTAACAAATTGAGCACATCATTCAAAATGATCTTCGAGACTCTGTGTCAGAATGTTAGCAGAAATGGTCTCCATTGATTAGGAGATAAAGAGACAGTTCAGAAAATTTTACCTGAAAATTTGAATTGACAAATGTGTGTGCCAAAGTTGCCCAAAAACACTTCATAATCACTCCCAAAAAATTCAGTTTCTGTCAGTTTGTTCCAAAATGTCTCCACAAATATGACAGAGTTTTTTCCTTTTGGTCAGGAGTCAGAAGTTTTGGGACAGCTTTGGGACAACACTTTTCTGATTGTTTTTAGACGCCTTAGTAAAAGCATGTGCACTTCAATAAGCAGATCAGCAGCTAGCGGTGAACTAAAGACAGAACTTATTGGAAACTTAGAGCGGTTGTGTGTGAATACTCAACCTTTAAAATATAACATTTAGTATGACTGTGAACTATGTGGTTTTTATCCTCATGAGCCCAGTCTAATTATTTAATACCTTTTTACAACACAAACAAACTGTCATATGAGAAGTCAAATTTAGTTACATAAAGACTTATTACTTTTGACAATTAAAAAAACTGTATTGATATCAGTATTGGCAATAACGAGTTTGGAAATACTGGCAAACATTCAATGTTATGGACCCTGCTAGCTTGACGTGTTATCTTTCTCATTTGGAAACTTGCCTGCACCCCCTCACATACCGTCTAGATTAGAGAATTCCTTTACAATCTGAAACTCAAAACTGACTTTGCTAAGAGGTTTCAAAACATATGGAACCTTGCCTGAGGTTTTCGAACTCCCTCGGCTTATATCCCTGGACTCAGAGGAAGACTGAGTGGTAAAACTGCTAAAAACCTTCTGCAGCTGCAGTTATGGAAAATGAATTGTAGAGATTAATAGACTACTGAGCCACATGATATGTTGCATTTGTTTTGTCTTTTCACCATCTAAAATAGTTTTACAGTATTGTATTTTTTCACATATATCTTCTATTTACAGCTTGTTCTTTTTTGTTTTGAATAAAAGTGCCCAAGTTCATGCGTGTGGTATGTGTTGTAATATCACAATTTTACCAGCAGCTCAGGACAAGAAAAATTTGAAATTCGATTTGGCTCTCTGAAAATGTACATTTGATTCCTTTACACACTGCAGCAGAGAAGGTTAAAACAAGAGGAATAAAAACTGGCTGCAGAAAAAGACTTTTTTTCTAACATTTTCTAAAGCAGTGATTCATAGTGAGCAAAACATATCATTGGTTTAAATTTAATTAACCTGTCTGTTTGTAAAGTATCGGAATTATTCACAAGAAGGGGGGTGGCTGATCTTTCTAATAGGAGGGCATGTTGAAGTTTTTTTGGGAGGCTAAATCCAGTCTGTTATTAGGCAGACAGAACTTTAGCTTGACAAAGCACTTCCAGGAGGTCTCCCACCACTAACAGGCTGTAAAAGTCTATTACAGAAAACAGTGGGTTACATCACTGAGACTTCATCTGTGTTCAGTCAGTCCATGAGTAGAGCTGAGAAATCAATCAGGGATAAATTTCAATAACATATATGGCTTCCAGGGATGCACAGTATTATCTGTACAGTATTGGTATTGGCAGATATTGGCCTAAAATTTTTAATAATTATAATTGTGAAAAATAAAATCAAGATGAGATCATTTATGTGTCACTTAACCTGCTGTGCTTTTGTCCACACATTATGTCATGTGTGGTTACATGTTTCTGTGTTAGTTGTTATATTTTGGCTACAGGAGTAAGTGTGTGTAATCTGTGTGTTATACATTTTACGTATGCTCCGTTTTTGTGTTTGCTTTTGCCTGTTGCTTGTGTATTTATTTCTTGTATTGTCAGTGTTGAGAGTGTTAAGTCCAAATAATGCATGTAATGCAGTTCAGGTAAAAATCAATAAGTAATCTAACTCAATCATATCAATTAATATATAAATATATAATAACAATATCAATTAAAACAATCATGATCATGGTTTTGCCATCATCGAGTAGCCCTAGAGCATTTATTGTTTAGCTTATGACATTTGATAAAGCTAAAAATTTTGGCATCTTCAGGTAACACCGTCATTGTTTTTTTTTTGTAGTGCTTATAGTGTCAGTTTTATGTACTTTCTGTTTCCATTTCCCTTCTGCACAACCAACAGCCCCTCAGGGACTAATAAAGTGATTTATTGATTGATCAATCATGCAGAAGATCAGCTTCAGTCTCACAAAACCCTTAAAAAATAAATCCATAAACTCTAAAGCAGGAGGATACATTTGAAGTGTCAGTGTTGTAAAATAACCATCTGTTTTTAAAAGTCAAAATACTTATGGGCCTTTTTAAAGAAATGCTAATCAGTGGGCCCTGCTTATTTAGACAGAAAAACCTGCAAATCAGATGTACAACTCATCAAAAATAGCACAAACACCTAAAAATATATGAATTTAAAAGAGGTTATTCAGAGTGGGGTCATCTTTTTGCTGGCAGAGCAGCTCTAGCGCTCAGCAGATCTCTGTGAAGCAAACAGAGCTTTTGTCTTTGAATATGAGCATGAAAAATGCCTCCAATTCTCACAGCGATGATGGAGGATGGAATCTGCTCTGCTTTTAGGGCCCCACAAATACACAATATGTTAGCTTAAGATCAATCAATAAATAAGGAATGTTGTGCCAAAGATGCTCAGTGTAACATAAAATAATATATAAAATATATATTTCCAGTGTAGCCTATGCAATAAGGTGTAAAATAACAACACGGAAATACTGAATATACACTCACTGACCACTTTACTAGGTACATCTGTTCAGCTGCTTAACAAACACAAATAGCCTATCAGCCAATCATGTGTCAGCAATTTAATGCATTTAAGCATGTAGACATGGTCAAGACAACCTGAAGATTTAACTGAGGATCTGAATGGGGAAGAAAAGTGAGTTAATTGAGTTTGAGTGTGGCATGGTTGTAGGTGACAGACAGGCTGACCAGAGTACTTCAGAAACTGCTGATCTGCTGGGACTTTCACACACAAGCATCTCTTGGGTTCATAGAGAAGGGTCCTCAAAAGAGAAAATGTCCAGTGAACAGCAGTTCTCTGGGTGAAAATGCTGATTGCTGATGCCAGAGGTCAGAGGAGAATGACTAGAGAGGTTTGAGATGACAGAGGGCATTAGTAACTCATATAACCACCCATTACAATCAAAGTATGCAGAAGAATATTTCTGAATGTCCAGTCGTGAAGCAGATGGGCTGTAGCAGCAGAGGACCACACCAGGTGCCACTCCTGTCAGCTAAGAACAGGAAACTAAGGCTACAATTTTCATGGGCTCAGTATAGCTGGACAGCAGAGGATTAGAAAAATGTTGGATCTTAGGAGTCTTGATTTCTGCTGTGACGTTCAGATGGTAGTGTCAGAATTTGGAGTAAATAATATGAAAGCATGGATCCATCCTGCCTTTTATCAACCAGGCATGCTGCTGCTGGTGATGTAATGGTGTTGGGGATATTTTCTTGGCACAAGTTGGGCCCTTTAGTACCAACTGAGCATCGTTTTAAAGCCACAGCCCACATGAGTATTGTTGCTGACCATGTCCATCCCTCTATGAGCACAGTGTGCCTAACGTCTAATGGCTACTCCCAGCAGGAAAATGTGCCATGATGCTAAGCTCAGTCTGGTTTCTTGAACATAACTATGATAAAGACTCCCCGCCAGTATCATGGGTGTGCATCTTACAAATCTGTCACAATTTTGTGATACAATCATGTCAATAGGAACCAAAATCTCAGAGGAATGTTTCTCGCACCTTGTTGAATCTATGCCACAAAGAATTAAGGTAATTCTGAAGGCTGAGGGGGTCTAAACCAGTACTAGCAATGTGTTCCTATTATAGTGACCAGAAAGAGTAAATTATGCATGAGTTAACTGTATCAGTTTCAATGCACATAAAATCTAAATATCGACAACATTACTGTTTTAAATTTTACTGTACAAGGTAATGCCAGTTTTTGTTGTGTTAAAAAACATTATGTTTTTTAATGCTATATCTTGTATGTTGTTGATTTCTAAAATTACAAGCAGCGGGGGCTGGGATAATTAATTCTATATTCTGTGTAGTACTTAACTGGTGGTGGTACAGTAACAGCTGCTGTTGTGTCATCAATGTAGAGGTGTAAAAGACTGTTCACATGAGAACAGTCACCTTTATAATGAATTTAAATATTTACTTTAAAATAACTTAAGGTCTAATGCAAACCAATATGATTAAACATCACAGCTATAACAATAGCTACAAGGAATGTACCAGTTCTCGACATAATATTGAATTGACTGGTATCATCCAGGGTTCTGTATGTGCTTCTTTATCATGGTATTTTTAGTTTAGTCACTTATAATTTTCTATTGTGTTTCTCTCTGTGCTGACTCTACTTTTTGTATTTGCCCTTGAGTCATCAGACTAGGTTAAGGAGTCCAGTATAGGAATAAATATCTAATAATATTGGGCAAAAGCTGGGGCTTTTCGGTACAGCTTATCAGTCCTGTGACATGATGTTGTTTTGTCATACCATTGGTGTACAAATATTCATCAGTTTTTGCAAAAAGATCATAAGCATGCAGACACATAATATCAGCTTCTGCTCACAGTGTCCTGAGTCAGTATTTAAAATTGAATTTAAGAGTTTTTAAGACATTTTGAAGACCCAAACTAAGAAGAAATATTGTCATTGTATTCACTGTAGAGCCATGAACAGCACAGATGTGTTGTTTTCATTTTTTGTACGAAATAACCAAAATATCAGGCTATTTCTAGAACAACCCTGACCCGTTTTGTGTGCTTAAGAGCAAATTTTCCGCTTGTCTTAAATTTGATTCTCAGATTCTGTCTAACACTGAAGGTTCTTTTCAGTTGAATGCCCCAGCTTTTTTCAGCTGACACTGAGGGCCAGGGTTGGCAGAGGGGGACATACATACATTGCAGAAAATGACATTGATTAAACCAACAGAAACACAGAAATGAGGACATTAAAAACGTGTAATACAAATTAAACAGAACTAAGACAACCTTTGTTAGAGAGCTATTTACAATTTAAGACATAGCCCAGCTAGAGATAAGACTTTTTAAAATGTTTAATGGCCTTGAATTTCAAAAACCCAATCCAAGACTTTTGAAAAATTTTTAGGATCTGCAGGATCTGCATTAGCTGAACAAATCAAACATCATAATAATGTATTCAAATGCAGTTTTGTGAAAATAAACTTAAATTGGTACCAGTACTTTGAAGGATTTTTTTCAGCAATATAAAATGTAACAAACACCTGAGGGCCACCAGGGTTTAAAAGCATTTTTTTTTAGATTTATTTATTTGCTAAAATGTTCATGCAATGTACATGTTTAATTAAAAGTACAACAAAGAAATATTTTTGGAATGATTAAAAGCTTTTCCTCCACAATAACCCCTTGCTGTTACTGTAAATAAAAATACCAAAAAATAAAACAACAACAGTCCCTGGATGTCAAAGCCATTCAGAACCAAAAATTGCGACAAAATACAGATACCATCCCTAATAGCCACATAATTAAATCAACAGCCTTTATTTCCTTGTCCTAAAGAATAAGACAAAGTCACAAACAGGACAAAACCAAATTAAGAGCCAGAGTCAATTCTGTGGGGTTATTATTTTACTGAAGTCCTCAGTTATTCTGCCATTAAATGTTAATGCATACAAAAGGAAGAATACAAGATGTCATCATTAAATGACAACTTTTCAGACCTATTGTTAAATGTTCTTAACTCTCATCTAAAAAGAATTCACTGAATAAAAATGTTTTGTTGGTTTTGTTCTTAAGCCTTCCTCATTGTTTCGAGTGTTTAACAGAAGTTTCTTCAAGAGGATGACAGAGCAGGGGAAGCAGCAGATGAGTGGACAGATTTGTTTACAGCATGAAGGTACACAAGGAGTTTAACCTCAGGTGATCATACCAAATGAGCACAGTCATTAATACTGATCAGCTGATCATGTATTTTTTTTTATAAATGTCAGCTGATAATGATGGGTTTCCATCTGTTGAGGCACCTGTAGTTCACAGTGCACAATCAGAGAGTGGGACACAATTCCAGCTCTTACACTGAACAAGTAAAATGAGGGTAGCCTGATCACATTTCAACAAAGTTTCATCTGTAAACTCCCTTAGACAGAGGTTGAAGTCACTTGTTCGTATTTCAGCTGTTTCTTTTGCAAGGCTAAGTACAAAAAGACAGAAAGGATCTTACCATGGCACACACAAAGCATCACCAGCAAACAGTAATCAGAAAAATCATGCCCAATAACCCAACTTCTATATTCCCTGCTTGATCATATATTTCCTGATAACTAATAGGAGAAGACACATCGTACAGGCCTGCTTATTACCATGGTGATGTCAGACGCTGTTGGAAAAGACAGGAAGCAGATAAGAAATAAAGCTCTGATTTTGGAGAATTTACTGATAGTTATTTTCTCTATGTCTGAGTAATTACAGTCATAAAACCACCATTGTGTCTCCGTGTACATTGATCACAAACACTGCACTGTCGGACTAATGGCAACCACAACACTTTGGCTGAGTCTCTCTGGTGCCACAATCCTGTCATTCTTAGTATATATTTCACTCAAAGAGCTCCAATAGAAAAAATGTAGGAACCACAAAAAAACCTGACCAAAAATTACCTTACTTAATAAAACCTCAGAATAAAAATATTCAGTACAAATAAGGAGACTTTCTCAACAGAAAAGGCCAACTGAGCAATACTTTAAAAGGAAGTGCAACTGAACTGTTTCTGTTTTGTCATTGACATATTCTACCACTGTGGACATACATACCTGCTGAAGCAAGGTAAAGACAGTGTCTATTAATGATTTACTGTGTGTCTGAACGAAGTTGCACACGTCACATGGTAGAAATGGGACAGCCTCCTATTTCCCAAGATTTTTGGCATGGGGATGTGTTGCTAGAGGAATGACTTGATAACATGCAAGTTAGGGCTGAATGTTTCCAACAACCTCTCAATACGATACATATTCAGATACAGAGGCAATGATAAAATGCATGTAAATTGAACGTTGACCACACCTTTTACAGAATTCCCAATAATGTTTGCCATTTTTTTATAGAAAAAAACCCAGCAAGGATGAAGTTTGACAAATCCTCCAACTTAAATTTCAGGTCTTCAAAAATCTTGGAAGTGACTTAAAAACTGAAGCATGTGCTTTAACATAAAGTTTTGCTTTTCTGAATACTTTTTGATCTGAACCTTGTGTTATATTACTAAAGGTTTAATTCACAACTGCTATCACATCATTTGGGACTGTATCCATACTTTGAAATCAGGAACAGTGCGCATCAACAATGAAAAAGAGGTGATACGTTGCCCTATCTAATTTTTAGCCTAATGCAAGCTGAAATGATGCCATGACATGAAGGTAAAATGCATCCAGTGTGAAACTGCCATAAATTGCGGTCAGCTTCAAAACTAGTCTTGTTACTCAGAAAATGGGTTTGAATCAGAGTACCCCAGGCTGAAGCTTGTTGTTAACCTAAATGTGTTAGAGAACTACCAACCTCCTGAAAAGGGCATGGGCTGTCATATTAATCATCTTTGGATTATTGGGGATTAGTGAGTCAATTTACATTCTGCTTCTTTCTTCACTTACTATATATCACAGAATAAGCACTTCAAAGCCGTACTCTATGTCTTAGTCATGGCAGTGCTAATCTAGGCAAGGCAAGGCAACTTTATTTAATGGAGCGCCATCGATTAATACAGCAATTCAAAATGCTTTCCAGAGATAAAAACAAATACACAATGGCATTGACAGCATTAAAGACATAAAATTAGCAAAAGATGGACAGTAAAATGTAATTCCAAGATTAAAAAAGAGAAATAGAACATAGAAAATAAATATATTTTTAATTAAATGAACAAAGGAGATAAAAGGAGAAGAACAATAAGAAGGAGCTTCTGAGAAGGCAGTAGTAAATAAATTTGTTTAAGACATATTTTTAAAGAGTTCATAGATGTAGAGAGATGATCGTTTGTTCCACAAGTAAGGATCATAGAAACTAAAAGTTGCCTCACCCTGTTTAGTCCTGATCCTGGGAACAGAGAGTAACCCCGTTCCAGAGGACCTGAGGGGTCTGGATGCCTCATAGGGGACTAAGAAATCTGAAAGGTATTCAGGCCCAAGACCATTAAGTGCTTTATAAACCAGGAGAAGGATTTTAAAACCTTTCCTCTGACTCAGAGGGCGCCAGTGTAGTGATCTAAGGACTAGTATAATATGATCTACTTTCTTGATGTTGGTGAGGACTTGATCAGCAGCATTCTGGATGAGCTACAGCTGTCTGATGGATTGTTTTAATTAGGCATGTATTAACACCAAAAACAATCAAACCTGCATTGTGTCTTCATTAGAAAGAAATTGGTTGATTCTTGCTATATTTTACTCTAAAATCAAAATCTAAAATCATGATCCATCTAAACTTTTCTTTGATTTGATTCCAAAATCTCTAAGTTTAAAGAATTATGCGCACTGTTAATGTAGACTCAAGAAATTTGTTTAAAATGCAAAACATCAAAAGTTTGAATTGAGTCTAAAATGGAGACAAATCAGGTGAGACCTGCAGTCAGTGTCCACGGGCTCCATGTGAGCCTCTCATCCTGACTTCTGTCAGGTATTTCCCACTGAACATTGTGTTCTGTCCCTCTACAAAAAAAGACTTAGTAACATTTCAAAAGAAACAGTTGTGACTCGTCCCTGCTTCTATAGGAGGCTCACGTCTGAACAGCTTAATTTGCAGTTATATTGATGGTATAGTGTGGATTAGGAGTCGTGATACCTGTGATGTGAGCACAATGTTTTAATTTAAAGCCTGACTGCTCTCTCTCTGTAGTTTCCTTTTGCTTTTGTTATCACCCTCAGAATGGATTCTTTTAAATGGCTTTTTTAAGAAGAAGAAGAGCCCCAGGTCCTTGTGGAAAATGACTCTATCTATCTCATTTTCTAATTTGCATGTATTGAATAAATGAAGGAGCTCGAACAATATTGCTTCAGCGCTGTGGTTAACATGTGAGCATGGATACTGTGATTCATACTTTATTTGTTCTTCAGTGGATTGTCTGTGAGAGTGTGTCCCCACGGGGTCAGACAACGATTTTAAATTCTAACGGTAATTAGTGTGTCATTGTTAGCGGCAGGCATTTTAATAAGTTATTGATGTTCTTGTTACTCTTAACAGGTCAAGAAGATTAACAGAAACTTCCCAGTTAACCAGCAGGTAAGATGTGCCTCCTGATTCTCTTTTTTTGCTGTGAATGTCTTAGATATCAGTGTATTTTTTTATTCTATCTAAAGTCTAAAAGGTAAGTGGACAGGGTCAGACAGTCAGAGAAGGGACACTTTCACGTCTTGCCAACAATTGCAACACAAGCAGCCTTTTTACATCATTAAAGTCCACAGAGTAATGATCAGAAAACAACTTCAGTCATTAAACTGGCAATGTCATCTTTCAGTGAAAACACGGGGAGCTAAAGTGACTGCAGGGGTTCCCTGTTTTTTCCACATATTTATCTGGATTTTTACTTGTCTTGAATATTTCATTTGCTTGTTTTGCCATCAGTCATCAAAAGAACAGAAAGATAAGCAAACATTTTAGTTGGGTTACAATCACCCAGGGTTTAATGAGAGCTGATGTTAAGATTCAGTTGATGTCTAAAAATCTCAGAGCATTTGAAGTAGACGCTTTGCCTTCTCTCCCTTTACCTCCCTGTTGGCTTAGCCTCTTTTTTCTCCTCCTGAATACTGAGCACTGGAATTTTTAATATAGTTTTACTTCATGTAGGGATTGGCAGATTGACTTTAGACACTGAGACAATTCGATTTTTTAGAGCTGAATGGCACAAGTTTTTTGCATCAGTTTAATGACCTACGACTCACATTCACATTATCTTGAAATTCATAATAACTTTGCATAATCAATAGTGTGTAAGTAACAACTTGAACACATGGCATGCAAATTCATCCTTTAATGGCCCTAAATCAATATACTCATAAAAGATAACAGGCAGAGACCTGCTCTCAGGTCTGCTCAACACTGCTGCTTACTTGTTTTGTATTGAGAACTTGTTAAATAGAAACTGCACTCCATCAAAGTTTTATTTATTACCTCTGCCAAGGAGGTTATGTTTTCGCCAGGGTCTGTCTGTTTATCTATTTGTCTGTTAGCAAGATTACGCAAAAACTACTGGATGGATTTACATGAACATTTTTACCAGAGGTGTGGTTTGGTCCAAGGAAGAAGCCAATACATTTTGGTGAAGATAAATTAAGGCAGCAGACTCTCCCGAAATTGTAATTAACATCACAGTCCTCCACAACTAACAACTACTAGTAACATTACTGTGAGCCCATTAATGTTATAAAAACATGCACGGCAGCTCTGCTCGCTTGCAGTCCTTCAAGCCGTGCCTGTTAATCACTTGAAACAAGGCTGCTGATAATGTCAATACAGAAATAGTCCGTCAAAGCAGAGGTCTGTGTGTGTGTGTGAGTGTAAAAACCTAACCCCCAAATTCCACATAGAGCTAACGCGCTGCACACTGAAGCACCGTGGTTTTGCTCCGACCAACAGGCTGGCGACATCGCCCACTGGAAGCGCCACGGCGCGCACAACACCAACATCTGTACTGGGGCTGAACAATATATCGTTATCGTATCGATATCGAGATATGAACATTCAAGATATTAATATCGAGAAGCAACAATATAAACGATACAGATTTCCCCCGCGCTAAAACTGCACTTTCCACATTCTTTTGTATTATGATGGTTTTATTTTTCTGAAAAATGCTTGGTTTTCACTGATCGTATCGTATCCTATCCTATCCTATCCTATCGTATCGTATCGTATCGTATCGTATCGTATCGATATCGAGATATCTGGCATGAATATCGAGATATGAAATTTTGTCCATATCGTTCAGCCCTAATCTGTACAAGCAGCAGCAAATTGGTTCAGTCAACAAGTTACAAGACCCACTACTAACTAGGTCACTCTCTTGGATGATGTTTATATCAGCAATAATCACACTTCTTGCAGATTGATATTTTTCATTCCACAATGTCCATGTAAAATAAATATAGGACTATAATGTTGGGTGGAAATCACAATTTATGGGTGGAACTAAGCTGCTTGGCGGAGGTCTGCACTCTCAAGTGGTTTTCTAGTTAATATATAAAATGATTTCTACACACCTTTAAAAATCAAATTCAAGAATTTTAAAAACATTTTCATGACTTTACTAATACTAAGAATAATAATAATAATAATAATAATTACTTTATTTATAAAGTACCTTTAAAAGCATATGTTTACCAAAAATGTAGAAGTCAAAGGCAGAAGTCAACTAGGTCACACAAAGAAATGTCCAAAAGAGTCAAAAAAGAGGACATAAAACAAAATGCAAACACAGGGGGTCATGTAAAATAAAAGACAAAAAGAAATTATCTTACAGTAGTACAGGGCAAAATGTTAACATGTACTGTAAGTTAAAGTAAAATTAATAAGGAAGGTTGTTTTGTTTAAAAAATGATCAGAAAGACAAGACAATAAATAGTTGATAAATAACTGGATTGGATGATGACATCACATCAGGAAGATGGACATTAGAGTAAATACAGGGCAGAAAAAGGGAGTAGATTAAAACATTAAAAATAAATAATAATAAATAAATAAATAAAAAAGATACAGGACTAAAATTATAAGAAACCAGTGAAGGAAATATGAGTTTAAAAATATATTAAAGAACTGTTAAATAATAAATGGATGAAACAAATGAAATAGACCTTTGATAGGGCAGCACAGTGGTTCAGCAGTTTAGTGCTCATGCCTCACAGGAAGGAAGTGCGGGTTTGACTCCCTGAGTTGGTCTGGGCCTTTCAGAGTTTGAATGATTTCCCTGTGCATGAGTCAGTTTTCTCTGGGTGCGATAGTTTTCACCCAGAAACCAAGCGCACCTGACACACCATATGGACTGTTTAACACATCCATTGAATATATTTCACTGGTGGAAAACATCCCATAGATGGGAAGGGCAAAACCTTTCAAGAAAAACTGGAGAGTGATTGAATGAATGTTTTGTCTGTCACCTTTATCACAGGCCAGCCAGAAGGTTGAAGTCACCTCTTGCTTTCAGAACATTTTAACCACTTCAGGTTCACTTCAGCCCTTCAGGACTCGGAAAAGCCAACTCATTTACTGCTCAGGAACGGTCATTCCAACTTAAAGCTTTGCAATATGGATCTGCCCAATAACAGACATGGAATCTGGCAAATCGAGCTGCAGGTTACCAAAAACATGCATGTTAGGTTAATTGGGGACTCACCCTTAGGTTTGAGAGTGTGAGAATGTTTCTCTGTCTCTATATGTCAGCCTTGTGATTGTCTGGCAACCAGTCCAGGGTGAACCCCATCTCTCCCCCAAAGTCAGCTGGAATAGGCTTTAGCCCCCTGTGGTAGAAAATAGAAACATGGATGATGGAAACTGGGAGGTAACGCTACAATTCTTGGCTTTTCTAGAACAGAGCTCAACACAGAATTGGTATGGTACACTTTTTTTTTCTATGGTGTGCTAGAATGCTGATTTATTAAAAAATATTGTGATTATATTTAGATGGAAAAAAAAGTGCTCAGAATTTGGATATCAGTCACTTTGCTCTCCTGGGAGAGAAAGAGACGCGGACTTGAGAGATGGTGTGCATGTATATGGAATGAGTGTTTTCTGATGTGGACTACACCAGGGTACACATTAAATCAGCCTGGAAATGTATACACTTTGCCAAATAAGCAAATTTGACTCTCATGGCCTTGAATTTCAAAAATCAAATTTTAAACTTTTTGGGATCTGCAGAAAGCTTGGGGAGATTACTGTTTAGGTATTATGTATGAATTTACATAGCAAGGGAGAAAAGCTGTTAAAAATGGCCATCCTGGGGTTTGTTGATTTTTTAAATGACTTTAGATATTTCTGCGCAAAATTCAAACATATTGTACCTGAAAGTCCAAATCAGGGAAAACAAGAAAATCCTGATGTACTGTTTAGACATTTAATTCTGTAGCTTTCATTAAATTTGACCCACAGCTTTGTTTTGTTGTTTGGAATGTCAGCAACCCTCCAATTAGTGTCAAACTTTCATGCTGATACTATTTTACAGTATAATCAGTTTTTAAATGAGCACTGCCCACATACACCAATCAACAATTTATTAAATAATTACAAAATAATGGATTGGAAATACCACAGTATCTAAATTTTGATCTGAAGCAGATTAATAGCAGAGCCTAAACCCAGACATCTATACTGATATTATTCATTTTTAATCATTTAAAGACGATAAAGCCCTATCAATAATGCAACATTAATGGACTTTCCCATGAATACATTTGCTTTCCCATTAAATTAATTTCAGTCATTTAGCCCTCCTTTGTACTGTTCACAGTTTAATATTCCATTTCATGTATTCTCTTTCAACGTTTATTTTTAATTACAAAGAGCAAATGCTCATTTGTCACTAATTTGGGCAAATGGGTGATGCTAAAGAATATTCAGAGCTGTAATATCGACGAATTTATCAAACATGCAGTTTTGTTTCAATACTCAATGTAAGATTTAGCAGCATGCGGTCAATCCTTTCAGTAATGTTTAATTAATATTTCTAAGTGTGTTATGGAGACAAGACCACACAGACCAAAACAAAGCTTTGAGAGACAGTCAGGGATTGACACAGGGTTAATATTGAGACCCTTGATGTGAATGAAAATCGGCATAAGCGGAAACAAATGACAAGCTTTTTCTGTCCTTTTTATTCAAGTTGGCCTATAACAAAATGCATCAACAAAGTAGTTTGACTATTTCCACTTGTCAAAGACACATTTAGAGATTTAAAGAGAGGTAAAACATTCAGTGACCTAACAGCACTGTTTCAATCATAAAACTAGAATATTCAATCACATGGATTTAGAGGATGTCTCTGTAACTTGCCAAACACACAGCCTCTCCTGGTGTTTTCTCCATCCTCTTTTACATGAGTGAGGGGGCTTGGATGGTTGCACCTGTTACCTTGCCCAAAGCAGAAAGTTCCTCCTTTAACCACAGGGATGATGTAGACAAATATGCCAGTGTTGGTCTTGACCAATCCTGATTGCAGTAAATAGACCTATTCGACTGTGACCAAGGCAATATTGAGTAAGCATGCGCTCCATTCAGAGTTAGAAACCAGCACCAGTCCCCAACCAATATGTTTTTTCTTTTTTTGATCAGCGTCCAGTATGTTTGCTCAACCCACCGGTAGTGGCAAGTAAATAAAGCAAGCATAATTTGTAACTGAAAAATGAAAACGGTATCTCAGTCTTCTGCTTGATCTGCTCTGACTTCAAGCTGCACTCACTGTTCACAGGGCTTTCTCTTCTCCATATGTCAGTGTCAACAGGCAGTGTTCTTGCACAGTTTGACTCTGTACCACTAAAGCATGATAGTAGCTCAGCTGAATGTTATTTTGATATAAAACAATCTATTTACAACAAGCTCCTCTCACTAAAAGCGTTCAGTGTATATGTCATTTAAGTGCTTTTATTTTGTAAAAGCCACATCAGGATACTTGGTGTTCTCAGCATTAGCAGCGTAGCTCAGATGTTTGAAATAAGGTGACCAGTTAAAAAAAGTAGTAATAGGTAGGTAGCAGATTTTTTAATTCACCATGCCATAGTTGTAAGTAGAAAAGGTCATTTTCATTCCTGATTTAATGCAGCGACAGGACTAACGTCCACTTCACACTGGAAGCATTTTGCTCACGTGCATTTACCTCCATGTCAGCTCCGGCAAGCACCGCCATAGCATTCAAACAAGGTGCATCTCTCTGTTGTCACAACTCTCTCTCCATATACATTAACCCAATAATGAGCTTCTATTGAAAGTTTATAAGGAATCACAGTAAATCTCCTCACAAGGGGACCTGATTCATTCCATAACTGACCTGAAACCTGCAGAATGAAATTACTGAGGAATCAGGGTACTTTCTCCAAAGAGGAGGAAACTGAAGCTTTTAACTCTGGGAGGCAAAGATTGGAAGGTTTCTATCTTTTCTGTGACATATGCTACAGCTGGATTAAGGTAAATATGGCTCTCTATTTGCATTTTCTTTCTGATTTGGCTGAGAAATGAGCAAGGCTGCTGGAAAAAATAGGCAAACCTCCTATTCTCAAGATCTCCCGTACGGAAGACGTGTGATGGGCAGGGCTCGCGCTTCCAGTCTGAATGCTCTGACTTGAAAACATGCACGCCAAAACAAAAACAGGCACACGACACTGCCGACTCACAAGTAAAACTATTCCAGTGTGAAACAGGCCTTAAATCTGCAGTCTCAAGGTGGCTTGAGACTGGTTTTGCACAGTGCAACATCACTTAGGCCCTGTTTACATTCTACAGTACAAACTAGGTATTGAATACCAAGTGGTAGTCCCAGATGCTTGGTAAAGTCCTACCATAAGGCGTTGGGTGTACCGTAGCTCAGATGCACATTAAAGTAGTCTAAAATGTCATCAAGTTTTTTTTTTTACTTGGCAACCCTGTCAATTGACATAACCCGCAGCAGTTCACCAGTATGCAATAAAACATGTCACTCACAGGCTTTTTTTGTAGAAAGTATATCACCATTTACTTCAAAAGCATCATATTTAAAATAGGGAAAAAAGCTGTAAAGGAGGTGCTGCCAGCCTCTTCGCTCATGGCTAATCTGCTCCCATACATTTGCACTTCCTGCACATAGCATGCAAGGACTCAGAAATTAAAGGTAACAGGTGACCAATGAGTTTGTGCAAATGTATATTAGGTTTGGAAAGCCTGAGAGCCAAAGAAGTGTGTATGGGCTAGTTTGCAAAAGGATTGAGCAAGTAGGTTGTGATTGCATAAAAGTCACCATTTGAGAAGTATTTTAATGCACTGTATAGATGCAAAAACCTAATACCCAAGCCCAAAACAGATGTTGACGTAGGTTTGTCTGAGGTTTGAGTATATGTATGTAAATGTCTGCTCAAAACATCTGGCTGACCAAGAAATAATGGCCTTTATGACAAAACTAAAACATGTATCTCATATTAATAGCTTATCAATCAAGGGGCTGCTGAAGGGTTTGAACAGCTGTTATTGGGCAAAAATTTGTGCACACTCTGGCATGATAAGTCACCATCAACCATGGGGAAATACTCCACGATGAACTTGATTTATTTTTTCCATGTCACAATTTTTACTTTTGCTCATGATCATTGTTTTTAAAGGCCAAACCTTTTAACATTCGATTCTCACTGACAGATTATCTACATGGGCTGGGTGGATGAGAAGGAGCAGGACTCCGTTCAGGACCGAATGTACTCACCAAAGTTCCTCGCTTTGAGGGGTTCCTCACTCTTCAAGTTTTCAGCCCCTCCCGTAAGTTTTGAGTTAGTTTTGAAACAACTTCTTTGAACCACTGAACTCCAGCGTGTAAACTGATGCTGTTCATCTCTGCGGGAGATTTTTCATCTGATGTTAATGTTTTATCGGGGGACAAAATGCTTTCCTGTTAGGAAGAAAAAAGGACACAGCTCACTCATAATCATTTGTGCTGCGTTGATCTTCCTGTTGATTGATGATGATCATTAAATCTGTTTACATTCTGCCAGCCACTTAAGTGATTATGACATGGGGGATAAGCTGTCGATGGTACAGGGGATGAGAAAAGATTGATAGATAACTGAAATTGCCTGCTCAACTTGAATATGCTGATATAAATGGAATATGCTAATTAGAGTGGTTGGTGTAATATGGCAGCCCGCTTGTTCAGACGATGTGACAAGCCTCTTCATTACTGAAGACCACACTTCTCTATGAGACTTTTTTTTTTCTCATGTAGCAGTTTGACAGTTTTGAACTCAACAACCACTCATCAATACTTGACTGCCAGCTATGCCTCGAGTAGTGATTGTCCATTTATAGCATAGGGATGAATTACTGAATGAATGTAACAATGAATGGCTCTGGATTTTTCCACATGTGGAAACGAGGTGCCTTTGAGTGCCTTCAGCAAGGCATCGAGTATTTTCAAAGCTATATATGGTGTCTCCTTTGTATGAATTGTAATAACCACAAGATAGTAAAACCAGCATTTTAGTAATCCATGGGAATACGCTAGAAACTTGAGCACTTTAATGCTACCAGCCTCTGATAAAAACAACAGTGTAACATTTCTTACAAGCTTTTTACACATGTGGTTTACAGCTTAAGTACTGATTTTTCTACAAAGGAAACAAAAACAAAAGAATTAGTTATAGTTTTCATTCTTTTCTTTCTATTTACTATAGCGTTAATCCAAGCCAACTAGTAAGCTCATGAGAGGTCATTTTAATAAGCAATACTTGCATGTCCTGCATGTCTTCGTTGTTAAAAGTATGCACCATTAACTGAGTAAGAGTTTTTTTTCTAACATTAGCTGGCACATGCTAAATATAGCTGGTAAGATTTGCTGTTAACTGTCATTTCAGCCCACCAAAATCTTAGTTCGTGTGTTACAGTGAATACTGCAGTTGTTTTTATTAATTTTAGTTCAAGACACCACATTTGAGGGGAAAAAAAAGAAATTTAAGGGTGTTAGCCTCAACATGAGTAGAGATCTTGAGGAAGGTGAATCTGAAAATAAGTCAGTTTTCAAGTTATCCAAAGCATATTGACATGAGCCAACTGCAGAGAAAGTAGGGATACTCCTAGAACCCTACTGTTACCTAACCACAGAGAAAATTCAGACTCGTTGGCTAGTTAAAAGTAAGGCTTCCTCAACATTAATTAATTTGCTCCCCCTGGGCCTCCCCCATGTTTCCTTCCAACAGATGCACAACAATCATTTTTAAGTTAAGGTTCTGCAAGAAGATAGAAATATGAAAATTTACACTATGTTCATAATGGTAGGATTTAACATTTTTTGCACAGGCGCATTTAAGCTTGTATTTGTATTTTCATTGGATTAAATAATTCTAAGACAGTTCCATGTTAATGTTTTGTGAAAGTAGTGCAGCTCTCAGTGTTAATGTGGACAAGCCTGTCTGCATCCAAACTATATATCTGTGATACAGGATGACAGTGTGTACTTTAATTAAAAGAGGAACAACCAGTTTAGTTTTACAATATATTTATATAAAATGAAGGCAAGACATTTGTGTAGAAAAACAGGGATTTGATTTTTAAGCCTTCTTACCCAGCACAAGTTTAAGGATATTTTTTTCAGAAAACCATAAAATTAAGATTTTTTTTTACCTTGTTTAAACATTGTTTAAAGTTCTATTGCATGAAGCCTACTTATTTTGCATTCAGGTTAAGTTTGGCTACAGTATATTAAGCACTTATATGCACTTACATTGTAAAAACTTGAGAAAGCTGCCAAAATTTCTCATCTGCACAGCTCTGCTTTTTGGTACCCTTTTGTAGAGGTGTCGAGCATACCTATCTGGCCCATATTACCTCATTAGAGTGTATTTATTCATGCTATATCACACCTTGTCATACTGCTGCACAGTTATTATTTTACTTTCTTTTCATAACTTACTGCTATAAATTACACCCTGTCACTTATGTCACCATTTTATGTGTCATTCATTTTATTTTACTGGACATTTACTGCACAGGATCTCACTTTATATCACTTAACCTGCAATTACAGAACAGAATATCTTAAACTGTCCCAGGCTGAAACTTAACTCCTTTGTCTAATTACTATATTTCATGATATTCAATTGAAAATCTATCTTTAACTTTTTTTCCCTAAGAGCTTGTGTTATGATATTTTGACTTTTATATAACCTTTAGTGTATTTAACAGGTCTCCTCTGCATTTTAGATTACTTCAATGAACAAGACAAAAAGTCTGCAGCATCAGAACTTCTCCTCCTCCCCTTCTTTGCAGCTGCCTATGAATCTGTCTGTTTTACATTTCTCAAAAACTCAAATAATTAAAATTTGACCTTATCAATACCAATAATACAAGAAGGGACACTGTTCCTGCTTTACCTTCACTGTAATCTTTTTTGTTTCTTGTTTTGATAATGAAAATGTACGTTACATTTTCAGGTGACAACATGGGACTGGACCAGGGCAGAGAAAAGCTTTACTGTGTATGAGATAATGTGCAAGATCTTAAAGGTAAGGCAGCCTCTCCTATTTTCTTTCTTTAACAATAAGAGAAGCAATCCTGACACTGACTGAATTAAGAGACTACAAAGAGAATACGGAGGTGACACACATCACCCACTGATTTATTTGAATTTGTTCCACTTAAATCCTACAGGGACAGTCAAGGTTCAGGTAGTATTGTGCAGCTTCTGCAGGTTCGAGGTCACTTGGAATTGGATTGTGGGAATCTATCTGCAATTCATTATGTGGAAGCTCATTATGTTAAACTTTATTCATTCCAATTCATGTATTGAATTAGATATAAGATGACCCACAGTGCCATACCTATCACGCAGGACCACTTGGACACATCAATCTATGGGGAGAATATATCAGGGTTGAAAAGTTCAGCTCAAGTGAGTGTTCAGAAAACACAGATGAATTGAAATGCTCTCAAAGCCGCAGTAATCAGTCTGCACTGGATCTTAATAAAGTAAGGCTTCCTAGAGCTTTATTCTGGCCGTACACCTCAGGATTGCTGATTTTATCGTCAAAGACAAATTTGTGAAGTTGGAATAAACTCCTGAGAGGCTTACAGGAGTCTGGGCGTGTTCCTGTGATCTCAATAGTGAAGTGTACGATAGTCTTTAAACTCTCTCTTCAGTTTAAAGGCACTCTGTCCACTGTCCTGGTGTTACAATAATATCAAACATGTTTAACAGTGTTGTTACAGCTCTATGTAAATTAACTACATTTATTAATGAATAACTTCTTGAGACAAAACATCTCATTATCAAGGGCCTCAGACAACAAACTTAAAATAAAGTTAACCACAAGTTATCCAACACACCCACTAAAAAATAAAGCTCTCATGCACGAAACACCCACACATCACTCTAATAAGTATAAACACACACAATGAAAATGGAAACTCGCTATCAGAAAATTATAATGGTATTAATAACAATGTTTGCAGTGATTCCAGAAGCAATAATAGTAAAAGCAAAGCTGTATGGCAAAGACCTTTCAGTTAGGGGTCAGAAGACACAAGTTTGAATGCATTAAATCTCATTGTTATCTTGCTGTTAATGACCCTGAAAGATCCCAATCCCCTTGAAATCTCTGGTAGTTCTCACCTGTTGATCACTTGGGAAAATAGTTTCAATGCAAGTTGGTGTTCCCTGTTTGTTACCGTATGTTTGAACATTTCTGAACACAGCAATCAATCCCTGTTCTGGTACAAACAACTGCGCCAAGCTCGCCTGAAATAGGTGTCCTTGGCTCACTTCTAATTGACCCCTGGAGAAAGATCAGCAGATCACCACAGGACTTTACAACATCAACTGATTCAAAAACTTGTTTAGATTTCAGGAATTTTGTCCAACTCGTTCAAGCAGGCTGCTCGTCACTTTGCTGCATCACTGACGGACACTTCTACGACGTTACGGTGTAATAAGTTACCATGTTATCTAGTGTCCTCTTTGGCCCACTGTAGACAACAGGAGTCATTAAAAGCCCCTCTTCTTAGTACACTGAGTTTGTTTACATTTATATCCCAAGGACTTTCAAACAGAAAAATACGTTCATCCATTTAACTGTCATAAGGCATTTGACAATCTTTTTAAGGAAAGACTTGTTTTGTAGATAGCTTAGGCTGCTAGCTTCCTTCCCATAATGCAGAGCGCAACTTGTCATAGCAATGCTGGCCTTGACATTAGGATGTAAGTCAGCCCTGCCTTTTTATGTGATCTGGCCAAATCTGGCCCACTTTCAAATACTTCTGTGTGAACAGAAAATGATCCAAGGGAAATATGCAGATTTAAAGTGTTTTTTCCCCAGCTGAATCAGAGCAAAGCAACCAAGCTGTAGGTGTAAAAAACACCTCAGTCTGCAACTAAAAACTCTCACAGCTGCTGATAAAATGTCTTTGGAAGGGTTAACAGACTACAGTTTTTTAAAAGTTTGAATAAAGTCATCTAGGGTTAGCAAGGCATCAGGAAAGTGGATTGTTGTTGTTTCTCCTTATCTCCTCGTCACTCTGCCCATCTGTACCTGATCAGCATGTCAGCCTCTCTGTCTCATTCTAGGATAATGACCTTCTGGACAAGAGAAATCACTGCTTCAGCGTCCAGACGGAAACCGGGGAGGACTTGTTCTTCAGTGTGGAACTAGAGTCCGAGCTGCTGACCTGGGAAAAGGCTTTTCAGATGGCTACTTTCCTGGAGGTGGAGCGGATACAGGTCTGCGCTCGACCTGACATGCGGGGAATAGTGATGATTGTAATCTAGCGCACTGTTCCAGCTCAGTTGTTATGGCACAAAGATTGATAATGCTCATATGACATTTCCAGCTGAGCATGAGTGGCTTTTGTGTCCTTAGGGGGTAACAACTTGTTCTTATATTCTGCAGTGTAAAACCTACGCCTGTATCATGGAGAGCCACCTCATGGGACTTACAGTTGACTTCAGCATGGGCTTTGTGTGCTTTGATGCAGCTTCAAAGGTGAGTGTGCGACTTCATGATCAATAAGAATATGAAAAAACAATTGGCTCAGTGGGAGATTTCGGGCAGCCATATTGTACACAGTGAGATGAATCAATCACAATGCCTCAGCCTCACTTTCTCTGTTTTCTGCTGCTGCTAACTTATTCCACGCTGTATGCATTTTGGGAGCATGAGCACATTTGTTTTGACGGCTGCTTCCTCCCAGCACAAACCTCTCACTGCTGCCTGCAGTACATTTTGGCCTTTCCCCAAGTTTGAGAGACAACTCCTCTGGTGCACATTATGAGGATGAGCAGGACACAAGCACTGCCATATTGTTCGCTAAGATTTTGGCTGTAATTCCTGCAATGTGAAGCAGCAACATCCCACAAGGATGATCAAAATGCTGCCAGCATATTGTTTACAGAACAAGATAGGGAAAACACGATCCATATGTACTCAGAAATCACACACAATACACTGGGTTGGATAACTCTGTAATTAAAATCTGCTGTTGGGAAATTTCATAAAACCATGTTAGAATTAGATTCGATCTGCAACAGCATGATTAAAATCTGATTAACAAGTTGAGCTGTAATCCGTTTGCTAACAGCAGAGTGAGATATTAAAAGCAAGAGTGTCTACATGAAGGAAAACATTTAAAAAGAGATCTAAATTGGAGGAAAAAATGGCCCAGAAAGCCAGCCATTCTGATAAATTAGATTTATTACTTGTAAGATCTCTCAGCTAAGGAGATCAACAGCGAAAAAACATGGGCAAAGTTGAATAAATTTAGCACTGACTTGCATTGGTGCCTTAAATCTCTTTTGGACTCTCACTCACATGTTCATTGGGATCTGATCAGTAGTGAAGGGTACAAGTGCTCTTTGTTGACTTCTTTACTCAAGTAACTTTTCATTACTCCTGTACTGTGCCCAACTTGTTTTTGGTTACAGTGTTCCATGAAGTTGTAACTGACTTTTCTGGGTCTTCCTCATTTAATGTACTTGATAAGGAACAATATCAAGTTAGGAAATTATCTTTATTACAAGAAGGTTTAACTTCTCCAGTCAGCTCTGGATGTATACTCACAGTGGGGCTGTCACTTTTCCCAAAAATCTAATTTGAATGGATTTTGAGCAAACATGCTGATATTTGAAGATATTAGAAACTACTTGTTTCAGTGTCATTGTTGTCCACATGGAGTGGCTTTGCCGGTCATCCAAAGAGATGTGCAGGGGATGAAGTATTTCTGTAGGCCATTATTAGCATTACGCTGGTTCTCTCGACTAAAAAGTCTATGGGATTTTTCAATTTGTTCTTGGATAATTGCTGATAAAAAGCAATTTTGAAACCCAATCTTGATGCAAAAATCTAACTTTTATTATTCTTTAAACCGAAATATAATTCATGGGAGTAAAATGCAATTCTTAAGCTACTGCAGAAATACAACACGGTTATTCTGCGTTGAAGCAGTTACAATATTTCCGTATTTTAGAACAACGTAACATAATCTCTTGTTTGAGAACTTCATCATAATCAAGCGTTCTGATCAAGTTGGTCCTCATGGTTGTGGCAATGGTGTGTGAATTATTGATTATTAAAAAACAATCAGAATTGCTTGAATTAGGGTCACCTTACATTTTTGTTGTCCTTGTGTGCAGTTTGTTAGCAACCATCATTTTAAACCCACCACAATACAATAAAATTAAAAAGCGTGCAATATCAGATAAATTTTCATTTCAGATTGAGCGTTAAAATCTCATGTCCGTATGTTCATCATGAAGTGTATTTCTGGTATTTATCCAAAAAGGATATTCTATGAGCCCATATACTTTTGGCCTTGGGAACCAGGAAGTGCTAAATGCTAACTCTCTTCCACATTTTTGGACTCTTTCCTGCACCACTTCATTTTCCGTGCCCTAGGAGCCCTAATGTGCTGCTGCACTGTATTTTTTCAAATCAAATGTACAGCAAGTCAGTTTACAAAAACAACAACAACAACAACTGATTTTGAGCTACTGCATAATCCATGAGAGACATTCAAAAAGCAAACTTAAAGAACAATCACATGTTAATTTCTGCCAGTAGCAGTGCAAATTATGTCTGGAAAATACTTTGACAAAAATATGACAAAAATGTTTATACCAATGAAATACTAGTTCAATGCTTAACCATGAACTTAACATGTCACATCTTTGCTAACCTTGTAAGATTGGTTACCCATGGTCTTTTTAATGATATGAGCAAGGAAGATTCGCCTGCTAATGATGAAACTACTGACTAGAGTTAAACTTGTGTTAGGTTCTTTGCAAGGAGAAGGCTTAAGTGATTTGGTTGCATTTGTGGAGCCAGGAGCAAAAGCCACCATCACAGCTAACAACAGCTATGAGAGTGGAAGAAATGTATTAAGAAATAGCAGACTAATTGAGGGCTGATTTGCAGAGTGCCTGTTACCACGGACTCGTGGACAGTTGTCTCTAAGGAATCATAATGATATGTTACTGCAAGCTACACTGCCTGGCCAAAAAAAAAGTCGCCACCACAAAAAATGGTCACACACTCTAATATTTTGTTGGACCAACTTTAGCTTTTATTACAGCATGCATTTGTTGTGGCATTCCTTCAGTAAGCTTCTGCAATGTCACAAGATTTATTTCCATCCAGTGTTGCATTAATTTTTTCATCAAGAGCTTGTATTGATGATGGGAGAGTCTGACCACTATGCAAAGCCTTCTCCATCACATCCCAAAGATTCTCAATGGGGTTAAGGTCTGGACTCTGTGGTGGCCAATCCATGTGTGAAAATGTCTCATGCTCCCTGAACCACTCTTTCACAATTTGAGCCCGATGAATCCTGGTATTGTCATCTTGGAATAGGGAAGAAAAAAATCCAATGATGGAATAACCTGGTCATTCAGTACATTCAGGTAGTCAGCTGACCTCATTCTTTGGGCACATAATGTTGCTGAACCTAGACCTGACCAACTGCAGCAACCCCAGATCATAGCACTGCCCCCACAGGCTTGTACAGTAGGCACAAGGCATGATGGGTGCATCACTTCACCTGCCTCTCTTCTTACCCTGATGTGCCCAGCACTCTGAAACAGGGTAAATCTGGACTCATCAGACCACATGACCTTCCTCCAGGACAGTTCTTCCAATTTTAGTAGTTTCTGCAATCTCCTTAGATGTTTTCTCTTCTTGACGCATGCCAATGATTTGACCCTTCTTAAACAGACTAACATCTTTTCCATGAACACAGGAGGTGTCTTTCGACATGTTTTTTTAAGAAATGAGAAGCTACTCATTGCATCAGCTGGGGTTTAATAACTTGTTGCCAGCTGAAAGACAATCGCCCATGCAGTAATTATCCAACAGGAGGCTCGTACCTATTTGCTTAGTTAAATCCAGGTGGCGACTTTTTTTTTTGGCCAGGCAGTGTATTTTATCTCAGAGCAGTGTAAAACCCAGGGAATTTGAGTTTATTGCTGGTTAGCAGTATGGTATCCAGGAGACTCTAATATGCAGAATGGAAACAGCAGCACTGTGCTTTGTCCTGTTCAGGAGTTGACAGAGAAGGCTGAACATTAATACTGTCTTAATGAGTGGCTTTCAAAGTTCTCTTTGGACTTATAAAGTTTAGGGACAAGTAAAAACCCTTTTGGTTACATCACCATTACTTAGTGTTACATTAATAATTGGGATTTTCAAACCTGGTGAGCAAACTTCAGAAGCTTCATGCGGCAATGGCAGGTCTGTGTGAGATACATTTTTATGGCAAAAATACAATAAACATCTGGGAAAGAGCCCAAATGTTTGGGGAGTGCAGAACCTTTCAGAGGCATATCTGGCAGGTAACTGGATGATCGTTCTGTCAAACAACAATTATTACGGGTCAATCAGATAATGCAGTAGGCGGGCGCTACTGCGTTACAGAATGTAAGCCACTTTGTAAAACAAACTCAGGTCAAAACATGTAGAGCAAAAATGTCCTAGCTATAGAGAAGTTTGTAGTGTTATTTGTTTTTCATTTAATAAAGAAATGTGGTCAAAATCTGATAAAACTTCTACTGAAGCTGTTAGCATCTATGCTAATCTCTATAAGTGCAGTCATTTCCTGTTGTCTTGCTGGTCTCTCACATCTTCCTGCTTTAACTCTGACTGGGCCGAGCATAAATATTGTTGATTGGAGCTTGGCAAGATGGATCTGCATGATTCCAGACCTTGAATCAGGCAGGTCCAGCTACAGTGCGAGGTTATCTCTGATTTAACGTTGAATAAAATTTAAAATATTCAAAAACAAGTGCTTAAGTACTTGTTCACATGGCAATGTGGGCACTCAAATACTGACATTATTGTAAACCCTGATCCCTACTGCATAGTCTTGGTAATGTGCAATGCATTTTGTGTTTACATGTGAAATGTTTTTCTGTTTTTGTTTGATTCTAATGAAGAGGCAGAAAATATGTGAGGCACATGTAGTCTTAGACAAATTTCTCTACTGGGACAACTACCGGTACTTGTATTATATTGTAATTTATTATTTTTTATTAATTGTGTCATGTCATACTCTGTTATATTCAAAAGGGCATTCAATTATTCCTGGATCTAACTTGCGTTGTAAAAGTTGTTTTATTATCAGCTTTAATTATTCACATTATGTTCTACTTTGAATTACTGATGCCACAACACAAAAGTACTTGATAAACTTAAACTGAAACATCAGGATTCAAGAATGCTCTTGACAACTATTAAATCATAATCAAATTTAGATCAAATTTTGAAACCTAGGGCACATTATATACCACAGAGCAGTAATTGACTCATCAACAAAAACTTACTGCCTTTGCAGACATTCAGCCTTCTCCTGTGGTTTATTTTTGAGGAACGAGAACAAAAGAAATTATGGCGCCTGCTGCTGCTCTGTTTCTCTTACTTAAAAATAGAACGCCCCCCAAAGGTCCTTTCTACACCCATCCCTGCCTACCTGTAAGAAGTGCCCCCAGCACTGCCAAATTCTCCCCAAACCAGACTCAATTATTAAAATCCAAAAATACAGATAACTTCTAAGAGAAATGATCTTAACATGAAATAAACACAGCAAGTCTCTTGAAAAAATTAAAGACTCAAAATAAATGATGAAGAGCTCTAAGTCTAAATAGTAAGGTCGTTATGTGTACACAATAAAGTGGTTGCTGTCAGTGTGTTCTAAATGTATATTTCTAAGTTTTATTGCTCTGGCCATTAATCAAATATCAATATTAATTGCAATTACTGCCTCCTGCAATGATGAAAAACATAAAACTTAGGATTGATATATTACTGTACTGCAGGACATGTTGCACTTGTTCTCTTTTTTATTCAAAATTGGTTTTAGGTGTTTGGATTTTTTACATTTATCTTCATTTATTATTTGTAATATGATAGTGATTTATCAGTACACGTGAACAAAAATGTTGGTACCCTTCCATTAAAGAAAGAAAAACCCACAATGGTCACAATGGTATTGACATGAATCTTGTTTTAATTCTGTTGAATAATGCTGATTATCAGTAGAAATGTATCAGGTCTCACTAAGGGTTTCTTAAGACAAAAATGACTTTTCTGTGAAGTAATAGCCATCTACAGTTTGCCTATTGATCAGTTTGAGCAAGTAACTCATAATTACTGATGTATGTTTGATTTTTATCAAAAAATACAGAGGCATTATTTGTTACATTGATTGCAGCCGCCTTATTTGCCTCATTAATGGAGTAATGCAGGCCACTTAACAAATCACAACATAATAGAATATACATTGTAATAAAATATACTAGGCAGGTGGACTTTGGGGCAACTTTTTACCATCATTTCTCTCTCATGTGGTCTTAATTCTGAATTAAATTTCTGTACAGCACAAGGACAGCAAAGTTAAAGAAAACTAACAACATAACTACAACAAAGAAAAATTTGTTAACCAATATGAAAATACATTCAGATTTTGGTAAAAAAAAAAAAAAAAAAAAAAAAAGAAAAGAAAAAGAAAAATGAATTAAACTGTATTTTGTGCTTCCAAAAGTAAATAGTGAAATGCAGTTATGGGCAAAATGTCCTTTGTTTTGGTCTGACTGCAGCTTATAGCATACTGAATGCAAAACAACCTTAAGACAAGGGGATTTCTATTTTGTTACTAACAGTTAGTATTAAGTTATGATTGTTTTTTATAAGGTTTAAAACCCTGAATCCTATAGAGTTCTTCTGAGGAACTTGAAAGAGATCTTTTTGAAACAGGCTAAATAGTTCTGAGAACATTTTATTCACAGGTACTAATTATAAATAGCCTATTTAATTGACACACACAATACAAAATAAAGAAAGGTTTAGTTTTTGTTATGGATGGTGAGGACTAATGCAACCATTTGATTGAATAGTGTTATTTCAATTTTGTAGGAGAAACTCCCTTTCTGATGATCTATTTGGATTATTCCCTCATAATACTGAGAGAGAGAGCCACAGGTTGAGCTGCAGCCCGTGCATGGGCTGACATCAGTGAAGGAAAGACGTACAAACACTTCTGAGAGGTTGTGTGTTTTTTATCTAGGGAGAAAGTTGAGCCCATTCCTTAACGCTCTCTGTCCCAGCAACTGAAAATCTGCTAAATCCATCAGCTGCTGAAAGAAGCCACATCAACGTAACACTACATGACTGTCAGCCTGAACACACTAGTTAGATTGTCAGGGGCTAATCCACTATATTTCCAAAATGAAAACAAAACGTACTAACCAAAGCTATTTAAACCTTGATGTAGTGCTGGCTCGTGGGCTTTGAGTCTCATTTTTATAACAATCACTGCAGGCTGAGAGCTTAACTACCGCATTGTAGTGAGGCATTTCCAACATTGTCAGGTGAGTTATTGTCAGAAAAGTTAAAAATTGCCCTATCTCACACTGTTGAGAAATCTTTTAAAGGTTTCATGTCCTAGTCTGTTTGACCATTGACATCATGTCCTTGGGTGTCTCTTAAGCAAGGATTTGATTTAAGTTGACTAAAAAAAATAAAAACATTTGTCACTGTACAGGATCAGATTTTCCCTTCCCTTTTGGAAACACCTGGAACTGAGGGGGCGGGTAGGCTACGGGAGGGCTATGATAAAGAGCTCTGCACTTATTGGCTGCCCAAACGATGTCTGATGAGAGGAGGATGGAGGGGTCGCAGACTGCAAAGCAGACTTTCAAAACAGTCACGGTGTCTGCCTGTGAAGACCAGAAAACACAAATAGGTGGAGACTGTATAGCTTTTACATAATGAACCCCAGAAAGCAAAAAAACCAAGCATTTTAAGGGACATTTTCTTTAAAGGGACATGGTGCATGTCTCCATGTACTGAGCGTTTAGTAAAAGGTATCTCTGCTCCCCAAGCCCGTTACAACAACATTTAAAGCAAAGCATTGATTTTGAGGGACATGGGACTTCAAAAAAAAATTCCTAGGATTTAGACCCAAATTCAACTGACAGAGAAAATATAATCAATTCTTTCTTGTGCTATGACAAACATTCCCTGAAAAATGTCATGAAAATCTGTTGAATACCTATGGTTATTAGCAAAAAGATGGAAAACTGTCCTGTATCGCACTGTTAAGTAATCCTCAAAAAAAAAACTAGATCCCAGCTGAAATCTAATAATTTCTTCCCTGTGCCATGACTTAGGTTCCCTAACAATGTCACCAAAATCTGTAGATGACTTTTGGAGTTTTCTTGTTCACAAACTGACTAACAAACACCCGCAAAAATGAATTTCTTGGCTTGGGTGACAAAGAGCTGAGCAGGGCCTGCATGTTGTGGACTTTGTTGAGCACAATCTAAACTGAGGAACAGGATATTAAGCCCCCAAAACACATTCTTTTATACCTGTGCAACATAATTAACTTGTTTTTTCATTCACACAACCATTTTAAGGTGCTTGCGATTGACAGGAGTAAGACTGAAATATCATATCTTCTGCGATAAATAGCAAAGCCTGATGGATAGTTTAGGAGGTGACTGCTCCTGTCACATTACTGAATATTTGCTTTGATTTTTAGATGGGTTTTTACTATGTTACAGTGAGATGTCTTATGCATGGTATGTTAAACATGATTTCTTCTGCCATAGTTAATGAGATGGGTGTCAGATTCCTTGTTATAGGAAGAGTGCTGCAGCATGTATCAAACAGATCCATATTCATGTGGGAAGCACGGCCAGCTGTCTACCTGGGGAGTCCGTCTGGAGGCTGACTGCTGTTTGGCGCTCTCTGCAGCTTTTGTTTATTCACTCAAACACTAATTGAATTAGTGAAGCTCTGCTATTCCAGGTGAAATTGCTGTGTATTGTTAAATTTCCCAGTAGCCAAAATAACAGGTTTATATCTCAGAAGGACTGCTATCTGTTGGATCTGCTGACGCGCCCCATTTCTCACTGGATCCATGTGGACTTAGCCATGAATTATTCATGAAGTAGTGACACAGAAAGGAATTCACATATTAGCGTGAAGTAAATAAGGATTTATGGCTGCATTGTAGTGGTTCTGAAAGTAAATTTTAGACTCATAAAATCTGTCATTCCTACATTTCAGGCAGTGCTGTGGAGATATAAGTTCTCCCAGCTGAAGGGATCGTCAGATGATGGGAAAAGCAAGATCAAGTTTCTGTTCCAAAATCAAGACTCCAAATCTATTGAAGCGAAGGTAAAGCACTTTGAGGGATATTTAATACTGAATGTCAGGAGAAAAGTTACTCGACAAGAATTTCTAAGCAGCAAGGTCAGGGAGAATGAATCACTCACGCATGACTTAAGTATTGATTTTTTTTCTCTCTCTCTTTCAGGAGCTGGAGTTCTCAAACCTCTTTGCCGTGCTTCATTGTATTCATGCTTTTTTTGCTGCCAAAGTTGCGTGCCTGGACCCCATGTTTGTGGAGAGCCAAGGCAATGCGACTACCACCCCCGGGTTTCCTTCTCTCTCGACTATCTCCTGTAACTCACAGACACCTAAACTTAAATACGCCACTTGACAGGTGCTGCTCTCCCCACACCCACTCTGAAAGGACGCTACACTTAGCCGAGACTGTGGCCTAAATGGGTGGACAGGAGAACTGGAAGGAGCTGAAAATGTGGAGAACAGCTGTTTCCAGTGATGGAATAAAAGACTTCTCTCAGATAGATATACTTGATATTTTCAAAGACACTTCAGACTCCTGGAATAGCTGTGGACCTAAACATGGACCTCTACTTTGAGTAACTTCCCAAAAAGACGCTCTGGACACAAAACTTACGATTCAGAAAATGTTTTTAAGTGAATTTGTTCTTCTCTTGATCCTCAGACATCCCTATAATCAACACATCACTAAGAAAAAACTGTTCTTTTCCGTTTTATGGTATTTTAGTCAAGATTTGAAAAGTTAAAACAAATTTTATCCTTTTTGTGCCACATGAAATGTTTCATCACTTGACAAATTTATCTTGACCCTGGTTATGACAACTTAGTGCGATGATGCTTTATATATTTCCAGTTTATTGTGAGTTCTTGAGGTAAACTTTTAGCATCATTTACAAATCAATAAACATTATAATTGTTTCTACTGGAGTCACACAAAAATAAATGGCAGCATAAATATGTTTATTTATCCAAATTTTAAATAGAAATGAATGAATATACAGAGCAACCTCATATATTTTTCTCTCTATACGATGTATACTCACATGTTACTGGACAGACGGGCTGTATGAAAGTGTACTTTTTACTGAATGGATGAAAAGTTTAATTTTAATAGTCACCGCCCACACATAATCAGACAAAACCACTCTAAAGATGATTAGAAACCCCTCCTCCCAAACTTGATTATGTAAATAAACATTGACACTCAAATGAACTTAAAGAGTGATGAATTATGGCGATTATTTGAGGGATTACCTGTAGGGATTATGGCATTTGTTAATTTGATGTGCACCAGAAATGACGAGTAGATAGATAGCTCATAACCTTGTGCTCTTTTCAACATTTACTCTATGGACCAATTTAGAAAAATAAAAACAGCTATGGTGTATTTTTTGAATAATTTCTATCTGTTTTGATTCAGCCTGTAAATAGGACAAACTTTTCTTTGACAAAGAAAAATACACTTCAAAGGGGATACTAAAATATGTAGCACCATGCCCTCTTAAGGTTTGCAATACCCTTTTAAACAGTGTTAAGCTGTTTGCACATGCAGCAGAGGGACAACTAAACCATCATTTCCAAATAGAGTTCAGGTCAATTAGTGTAATTAGTCATGCTCTTACCTTCCATTTACACAGTAGAGTCCAAACAGAGGAGGCCCATGGGTAAGTAAACTCTGGAGGGCAGAGAATGAAATGGGGTCAGTAAAGAGTTTGTGTCTGTGTGAGGTTTGTTAAGCTGACATGCGTGTCTGAAGGAGACTAATGGAGGTGCAGTCTATGCAAAGAAAGTCTGAGTGATGATTCTGTGCTTTAAAATGATCCCAGAATTACACACCCTTACAAATCTGGATCTAAAGAGTGAGGTTTATTTTAATTTCAGCACATGTTTTATTAACAAATATGCTGTGTTATAAATTAATAAATGAGACCTTTTATAACATGGCTCAACTGTGGTCGGTTTTATTTTTCTTGTGTGGGTTCTTTTAGGTGCAGCATCAAGATTTCAAGATTTCAAAGGCCTGTCTTTATCAGATGTAAGGGATGCATGATATTATCATAAAAATATCTGTATTCGCATATTTTTATTTTTGCTAATATTTACTGTTGACATTTTGTTCTATCCCATATGTTGGTAGAATTAACAAATGTACCATAATGGTTTGCCTCACATCATCACTGAATGTCCACTTTCATTAGTCAAAAGTGTCATTCACACATCAACGTACAGTAGCTGCAGTTGACCAACACTGAGAAATCAACAAAATTTCAGTGAAAGTATATTCCTATGAGTTCAAACCAGGCTGACATATCTAAAGTGGAGAGAAACGCTGTGCTGTGGAGTATGACATTTCCCTGACCAATTGTGGACAGATTTTAAACGTTCTCCGTTGTAGATGTTACACACGGGTAGCACGCTCAACTTGGTAGTTTGGCACTCCAGAACATTCTGCAAACATTTTGCGACGTCACTCAATGAACACCACATAAAGCGGACATAAATTACATGTCATTTCACTGGTGCAGCTGCAACTTGTCTTAGTATTCCAACACCATGCCTAGGAAACGAATGATAGTTGTTCCCCAAAAGGATGCCTTAAGTCGTACAACAGGAGACCAGGCCTGAGGACGAAGCTGCTGGAGCCAAAAGAGATAAATGCAGCTGTAACTGAGGGTAGCAAAGGTAGACAGAGGTCAACTCTTGTCTAACTGATGTTAACTGCTTTAAAAGCCCAACCTCATCCCAGCCTAGGTTGAAAATTACAGGCTTCACTTCTGCCATTCATGTCAAAAATACTTGAGTGCACAGTCTTCAATCAGGTCTCTGAGTACCTACACGATAACAGCCTATTTGATATGAATCAGTCTGGCTTAAGGCAGGACCATTCTACTGAGGCTGCTTTACTGTCAATCACAGAATCATTGCAACTGGCTAGAGTTACTGGCCAGTCCCCAATCCTAATGCTGCTGGACTTATGTGCTGCCTTTGACATGGTGAACCATCAAATTCTCCACTCCACACTCTCTGAATTTGGTATCTCAGGATCCGTCCTGTCGGGGTTCAAGTCCTACCTCACAGGAAGATACTTTAGCGTATAATGGCAAGGTGGACTGTCCTATTCACATGGCTTGTAGAAGAAGGTACCTCAGAGTCCAGTGCTTGGTCCCCTGCTCTTCTCATCATTTATCTCACAAGATGTAGTTATTCTCCCCCATCCCCTACCACTGCTGTACTGACTAGGGCTGGGCATTGTTAACCTCGCGATTCGATTCGATTTCGATTCTTTGGGTGGCGATTCGATTCAGTATCGATTCAGTAAGAAGTAGAAATACACAAATAATTAGAGTACCTGTTGACATTTTTTGAGTTTTTTAAAATTTTGATGCCAATGTGAACATATGTGGTACGTCACCTCATATTTTTGAGCAAACATCTGAAAATAAAAATTTGCAGTGATAACTGATTAGTGCATATGGAGTACAAAAGTTAAAAAAAATACATGACAGTTAACACTATGATTATAAATGTCTACCTGGTCTTTTTTGTCAATAAATGTGTCAGGAATTGTCCTTTGAATACATTTTTTTCACGAGAAATAAAAGTAAACAATTCTTGCAAGTATTTGTCATTATTATGTTATAAATACGTAAAACAGCGTGAAATTACAATAAAATTGGCTTTGAATTTTCAAAAGGATTCTCTTCATAATAGTGATGTGTCGGTTGCGAACGTAACGGCTCTGAGAGCCGGCTCCTGATTGTGGGAGCCGCTTTTTTTGCTGTTGTTTTTTTCTCTCTTTTTTCTCTTGAAGCCGCACGTGATTGGTCAATATGTGTGGTGTCTGCGCTTAGTGCGCTGAGCAGAGGGGGGAGGGGCAGCAGTTACACACACAGCAGCAGCATAGGAACAGGTCAAGAGAGCAGAGAGAGTCAGGGAGACGAGAGAGAAAGAGCGCAAGGAGCAACACGGAGCGATAAATTAAATATTTTAAATTATGTTTTGTTGTGTTGTGTGTTTTTCAGGGATTCCGTGTTGCTTGATTTGAACTTTTTTAGTAGAAAAAAGTAAAAAGTTTAAATTTGTTAAAAGTTCAATTGTAAATAGTTAAAAGATTGTTTTTGTATTTTAAAATTTATATTTTTGTTGCACTATAGAGTGAAAAAATAAAGGCATATTTATATAATAAACATATCTAAATAAAAAAAGTATAATGCAGGCTTTTTTACATTATTAATTCATTTTGTGCATAATTTTACATTATTATTGGTAATATATTGATTAAAGCAACAAAAAAATCTGTCGAGCCGTTTGGGAGCCGAAAGAACCGGCTCTTTTTAGTGAGCCGAGCCGAAAGAGTCGGTTCTCCAAAAAGAGCCGGAATTCCCATCACTACTTCATAAACAATTGCAACTGAACATGTAGAAATTTTCTGAGATGACCAAAAATAAACTTAACCTGTTTTACATAAACTCAAACATTTTTGTTTGGCTACAGCATTTAGTCTCCATGTTACAGCCTGTTAGACCATGTCCAGGCGTTTTTTTTTTTTTTTACTGATGGTCTACTAGTCCCTGAACTAGTTCCTGTCCAGCTGAAGACAGGGATCTCAACATTTCTTCCTCCAATATTTCTAAAATCACTATTTATGGAATCCATAAAAAACGAACTATGACCAAAAATACTTCAAAAAAAGACAATAAAACACGCAGAATACGTCGGAAATACGGCAAAACAGAGAAAATACGGCAAAAGAATGAAAAGAAAATGCTCCAGAATGATACTAATGCTGTTGTGTTTAATATTTTACATTATTTCCACAGAAAATACTGATAAGCCGCCGTTAAATCACCCTCATGTTCGGCTCTCAGTTCGAGCAGGGTGCCGCAGAGCCACCATCCACAGCTCACCTTCCGGTCCACAGCTCACCATCCGGGACTTTCTCTCCAGGAGAGTTACAGGAGAAAAGTTTTCAGAAATGGCTTCCAATGAAGAAGTAACTACTTTAAGGGAAACCTTCGTTATTTGGACATGACAGCTGATTATTTGTCTTTCATTTGTTTTTCGTGTTTAGTTAACTTTAGCGAACATAACTTTCTTAGCATGCGCAAGCTAGTCTTAGCCAATTATTAACATTATTATTATTATTCTCTGTAAATACGGTCCACCCCAACTATGACACTGTTAAGTTGCTGTAACTCCAGGTAGGTTGACTCCAGTCTCACGGGCTGTGAGTAATAATCGGGCTACAGTGATCTTTATCTGGACTTTATTGTTTTCCAGCCAAACGGCAACAGAATGTAACGCTAAGCATTCACGTCTCTCTCTGCAGCCCTCGTGTTACATCTAAAACATTCCCCCTATGCACACAGAACATGCCGGAACTAAGATTGCTCTGGGGGCCTGACTAAATATTCTGCAAGAACAAAAATTATATTGACACTTCAAATAGCAATAATAATAAAAGTGATGATACAACAAAAATAAATAATAAATCTTACTATTCCCAGACTGATTTCAAATAGTCATATTGAAACAATTGATGCAACATAAAATTATCCTTAAAAATTAAACATACAAAACTTAGACTACATTGCAATCAATGGACCGCCAACTTTTGAGGATTACTGCTTATTAAAATATAACTAATGTTGAAGCTATATTAAACACATCATTTTTTACAATGTAGTCGACTAAACATTCTTAATAATGTCCACGCAATACACATTTTAAACATCATTGAAAAAAACACGTGTGTTTAAATGACTTGCTTATTCAATAAGCAAAGCAAAGCAATCTTGAAAATATGAGTGAAGCAAAAATGAATACTGTTACATAGTGTTAAATTCTGTCTCTTTCTGTGTTCAGTGACTACAGAATTTATTCTTTAATCCCAACTGGGTCTTTGTTTATTATTAGTTTAAGCAGACAGGTGCAAGACATTGCAGCTCGGCCCATTCATTCTGGGTCCCTCACTCAAAACTGTCTGTGTTCCAGCAATTGTGTAGAACAGAGCTACAGTGTAGAATTACCATATCAAATGTGAGGAGAAATAAAAATGTATAATCATTATTATTAATATTATATGCGATTTATCAGATTTGTGCGATATAAAAAAACTGTATTATTATAGTATTATTATTATTTGCGATGTACGACTTTTTGTGTTACGTATTTTTTATCGAATCTGGCAACTGTAGACGCCAAATTCCCGTATGGTGAGCTGTGGACCCGGAGGGGGGCTGTGGATGGTGGTTCTGCAGCTCTGCAGAACCCCCCTACTGCTCAGTTCTGTCACCCTGCAAGCATGTCTTCTTCTGCGATAAACACTGAAAAGGTGCACAGCGCCCCCCACTGGCCAGGAGGTGAATCGATTCAGAAGATTTGCTGAATCGATATTGAATTGGGAGGGGAATAATTGCAATGCATTGCTGAATCGATATTTCTGTCCACCCCTAGTACTGACAACACTAAGCTCTTCCTATCTTTCCCACCTGATGACACTTCTGTCTCAGCTCAGATTTCATTGTGCCTTGTTGATATCTCCACATGGATGAAGGAACGCAACCTTAAACTAAATCTGCCCAAGACTGAGCTTATTGTCCTTCCAGCCAGTCCCTCCATTCAACCAAAATCTGGGTGTCATGACTGATGACCAGCTGAACTTTAAGGTTCATGTGGCCTCAATTGCAATTGGTCTTGTCGATATGCCCTCTACAACATCAGGAGGATCAGACCCTACCTGGCAGAACAGGCAACACAGCTTGTGGTACAGGCTCTGGTGATTTCACGAATCAACTACTGCAACTCCCTACCAGCAGGCCTCCCTGCATGTACATTTAAACCTCTGCAGATGATCCAGAATGCAGCAGCATGTCTGATCTTGATCAGACCAGAACAGCACATCACCCCGCTGTTGATCCCTCTTCTTTGGCTTCCAGTGGCAGCTCAAATCAAATTTAAATCTCTACTTCTGGCTTACAAAATAGTAAGAAGAATGGCTCCTGTATACCTTCATGCAGCACCAGCAACATATTTATGTCACTTAAAAGCAGCACAGTGTATGCCTTTACTTATTTGTACATACCATATTATTTAAAGAATCTTTCATCTTACACCACTGCCATGATAAAAATCTACTGGAACTGCATGGCTATTTCATGTGTTTTGGTGTGTTTTTATAAATTATTTTACTGTTTGAAAGAGAGTAACAAGAAGTTATCAAAAAATCAGTAAGCAATAAGCTAACATTAGCTCATTGATGGTGTTTATTGGTAGTATCAGGATCACTGTTAGCTTTAACTTTCACTCAGTGTTTTGTGGCAGTATTTTTACCAGAGGAAGTTTGTACAACAATTTAATGTCCGGATTAAGAGAAGTTTATTTGGCACTATTGTCTTTGTACTTTATAGACACAGTGGAGCATCTGACAGCATTAATCAAGTATTTGCTCCTCTCTGGGTTATCCCTTAAAGAAAAACATATGTCTTTTAATTCAAAACTTTAAAATGGTCCTCCTTTAAATATGTAGTTTGCACCCTAGATTGTCTACATCTCTAGTGTGAAGCAAAGGGAAGACTCTTTGGCCAGCTAATAGAGTGTTTTCTGAGTGTGTACTGTCAAATGTAAACTATCAATAAGATACATGTTTTCAAAGTGGCTAAAGATGTTCCTCAGAAACATTAAGCTGGTGATTCAGAGACAGCCTTTTGTTCACCTGTGGACTACTCATGAGTCAGACATTGATATATGAATTGATGTGAATAAGGCATGCAGCTCTTATTGCCAACACTGAAATATTATGCTGCCTATTTGTGCTTCTGCTGGTTAAGATCTATGACTCACTTTTTAAGAACATTGCTGTATGATTTTTTTTGTGAAATAAAAAAGACCCATCTTTTTCTCATTTTAAAGGAATTATTATATGAATTCACAGCAGAGAGAGGAGAGAGAGCACGAGTGGGTGTGCTACACTGACATTTTACAGAGAAAAAGTGGAACACTGTGCTGTGTCTTTATTAGCTTATGACAACAGAAACAGTATATTGGGCTCAGAATTGAATTCAAAGGAAGTCAGACCAGACAGGGACATTCGCTATATTTGCTGTCTTCCCTATGCTATTTTGTCCTTCTTTCATTGTTTATAAAAATGTTGTCTCAGTGAGGAAACACGACTTTACTTTCTCAACACCAGCAGTAATGGTCAATGATGATGAGAGCTATGTAATCATAAAAGCTTTAAAAAATGTCTCACTTAAACCTGGGTGAAAGCTGATACCCTGTTCTTCACAGCTTTCTTAATCTCAGAGACTCATCTGCATATCAACAGGGTAACATGAAGCCATCACTAGTTTACTGTAATTAGAGTGATTGGCATAACATTGCCTGATTTAACTGGTCATAAATACACATGACAGCAACATTATTGTATTTTTTTTATTTTTTAGCATATTGTATTTTTTTTCATTATTTAAAGTGAAACTCTATTTCAGTTATACGTCAGTTATTTGATTACCAAAATAATTTTTGGAAGGCTTTTGAAGGCCGGTCCATGGACACAGAAATGCTTTATATTCATTCCTAACCAAACTTTGCATCCATCTTCTACAAAACAGAAAGGATGAGCTGAGGTGCGACAGAGGCCATCTGACCAGTGACACTGTAAAAGCCATGTCAATCATGTCCTTGGCTATACATGCTAAATAACATTCAAATTAGCATGACATTAAAAAAAAATCAGTTTCTGTACGTTGTGTTAAATATAATAGATATTTAAAACAATGAACCAGGAAATAAATATGTTCATTTCAGCAGTAAAAAAGGGTTTTGCCCCTTAACTTCTGCAGCCAACTGGACACTCATGGAAATACAGTTTTTGGCACTTTCACATCAGTTTCATTTTCCAACTCTGTAGGATGTTGCTTTGAGACAACTGTACGAGTGGGTAAGCCCAGGCCCTAAAGCTTCACCCGAAACACTAACTTCACAGGATGTGAGATTATAAGTCTGGATTCCATGTTTGCAGATTTCAAGGTTTTTATTTTCACTATATCAGGCTGAAATTGTACTGACAAAACATTGAGAAGTACTTCCATCAAATAAATATATCTTGTCTGATGGATACTCAGACTACAATTGAAGATTTAGATGAAGGGATTCTATGAGCCAAGAATTACATTTTGTGATGATGGGATGCTGCCTGCTGGTCAAAGTCAGACAATATCAACACCTGTTTTGAAACCACAGCAAAGACAAAGGACGCACTAAGCAGTCAATATTTGTTGTTATACATTTACTTGTTTGCAGTTTCTAAAAAATACAATTTTGGAAATGTGCATATGTTTACAATTGCAAAGAAGGGCTGGATATTACCCCAGAAAGGTGACACTGCATTCTTTTTCCTCTCTGCGATATCTATTGTGATATTCAAACGTAGGGATAATGATTCAAAACAAATGCAGTGAGGTCTCTAGACATAAGAAACCGTAATTATAAACCAAAACTCATTTAATTTGAACTTACTTCAAAGTGGTCTGCTATTAACTTAGGCATGCCAAAATGATCTAGAAATGTGTCGTGCAGTATACTAGTCTCTTTAAATATTCCAAAAATAACTTGAACTGTAATTCAAGAAGAAAACTGTAACCGTTTTCTACCTATTTTTATACTTTATTTGATTTCTCCTGACTGTTTTTTATTGAATTCTAAGTATATGTTGTTGATTGTTTTTGCACCAATTTGCCAGGTAAAATTCCTTGTATGTGCAAATGTACTTGGCAATAAACACAAATCCTGATTCTGACTATTAGAATTACTACAAAATAATCTAAAAAAGCTTTATTTTGTTGTTAGCAAAATGTTTCAAATAAATACAATATAATAGAAGCATTTTTTAAAATCTTGAAATCAGCAACAATAAACCTGAGGCCGGCTGGTTGCTGTTGATTCAGATCTTTGCAATGTCTTCATACTGAAAGCTGATACTGCAACAACATTACATTTTTGATATATTCTGCAGCTCTGGTGAAAAGTAAATTTAATAGAATAATTAACATTTTTTTATGAGGAGAAATGTTTTTGTGAATATATAAATGAAATTGTAACTTTATGGATCATTAGAATATTTGTATCATTCTAGAAATGTATCTGACAGTCTGTGTTGGAGAAGAAAGTGCCACGATTACTCTAGTACAAGAAGTTGGAGCAGGGAACTACTTCAGCAGAGTGAAATGATCAGAGACACAGAGGGACAGCGGTGGCTCTGAACAAACAATAAAATGTGCAGTTACAACAATATTTATACCACTCTAAGCTGTATCATGTGGGGGTAGTGTAGACTCCATTTGATTATGGTCAGTTTGGGCCTATTTCTATGTTTGTAAAACATAATAAAGACATAAATATGAACACATTTAGAAAAAGAACAAAAATGAAAGCTGTCCCATTAACTGAAAATTGAGCTCCAACTATCTGAGCTAAAAGCCTGACAGTAAGTATTAAACCCTGAAAGCAGATAACAAAATCGACAGCCTACATGTAGGACACAAGAAAACCTGAGTCTCTACATGATTGTGTACCATTCTACACTCCAGTCTCTACAATAAAAGTGTATTTTCATATTTTCATCACTCAGGCTTGAGTTATGCAGCAAATCTGGAACACAAACTAGATTAGCAGTTAAGCATCTTTATGAAAGCAGAGGCAAATGAGTGGTCGACAGAACAGCGCAGACATGGACAAAAGTACTTACTTTAACTCATAACGACACTACTTACTGTTGTGCTGCAGCTCTGAGTGGAAGAGACCTTCAGACTCCATTTACCTCCAGTCAAGAACAGCATCTGCACCCCGTTGGCATCTGCACTCTGTTTACAATCAGCAGTGACCACAAACATCTTTGTCTCTCCTCTGTTTCAAATCAATAACAAATAAAAAGGGGTTACTAATCAATCCCACTGTATCCCAACCAGCCCAGTCCACACTTTTAGTAACTTGTGTTCTCACAGTTTGGATGTTTGTTTGTGTCGCTCACCTGCGAGCAAACATTTATTAATATGAACACACTGTTTGAAGCGCAAAGCACCAAATTTATGTTAAATTCAAGGTTCAAAGCAAGTGCTATTGTGCAGACTTGTTTTTAAGATGACATCTTAGATGTTCACAAAGCAAAGTGGAGAGAGCTCTGCATCAATCTTGTATGACCTCCTAGCCAGCCATGGTTGAATATCTAGTCAGTCATTACAAACTCATGCCGTGCTGTCAAAAAAATATGATAAAATGTTATATAACTACAGGGACCAAACAGGAATTTGGAAAATATGTCAGTTAGATGCAGCAGGGATAGATTTCATTGAATCAAATGTGAAATATAAAGCCATGATAAAAACATACATTTGTGTTTTATTTTTTACTCAAAGAAATATTTCACCATACAGTTGAATTAGTTTACTTACATTCGTGTCCAGGTAAGAGTATGTTTTTCTGAAACATGAAATATTTCATATCAGTTTTTGTTTCTTTCATACAGCTTGTTATCATTCTTGTAAATCTGTATGGATAGATTGAAACACACCCGAAGATCATTTCCCTTGTCATATAATTTAACTTCTTGTTTGTCATCAAAGATCCATATTTTCTTCTAGTTAATGAGAGGAATGAAAAGAGTTTTGTTCTGATTGACACATGCATCTTGTTGCCATGTTATCTTTCTTTTTTTGTTGTTTACCCTGCCAATAGACAAAATAACCCACAGAAATGGCTGAGCCCCTGAAATGACTCGTTTATGGGCCCTCCTTGGATGTTATTTACAATTTATTATAATATCAGTGCATAGGAAATGTTGGTGGCCTTGCAGTTGGTTTACAAACCCAATGTAGCCTATAGGCTGCAGTCCTTGAAGTGGCTGGCCCGGTTTAAATGTGGCCTGTCATTCAAACCCATGTCATGCCACACTTCCTCTCCCCAGTTTTCAACTCTACCCTCTGTCTTGTCACTCAGATAAAGGCATAAAAAGTCAAAAAGTAAAATATTTGAAAAAAAGACAATAATGGTATCTGCACATTGGATAAGAAGCTTTAGTGCTAGGGACATTCCCCCTCTGTCAAAAAAATGTTGCAGGATTTTTACACTTACTGTCATATACAATGGCCCCATCCACTATATTAATAACACAAAAAAGGGATTGAACAATTGGTAATAATAGGAAATTATGGTCTGAATTAAGGATGGAACATACCTTTAATGACCTTCATTGGCCCAAACGTGATTCAGGGCCCTAGAGTCATGTATTGGCAGCCATGACTCTGTATGACCAGACTGGCTCTTTAATCACAAGACAAACACATGAACTCTGCTGGCAGTAATGAAAAAAAACAAAAATAATTTACTAATATTAATGTTAATATAGGCAGTTAATATCTGCAAAAATTTCAGATCTGCCAATATAGGTACAACATTTAGCTTTTGAAGCAATTATCTGCTGATACCCCAACCATAATATTGTGTATCCCTAATTCAAAGTTATCCACATACAACTTACAGAGACCTTTCCTTCATTTCTATTTCTACTATGGCCAAGATCAATACAAAAAAATTAATCCAAATTGTAAAACCAAAAATTGAAGGTGGTCAAATCTTGGGGTATGTTCAGTTAGTTCAAATGGGGAGAACATGAGTAATCAAGGAAGTTGAGATCTGACAAAGGGTGCAGTGACCAATGTCGACTTTAAAACAGACACATCATCTTTAGACCTGTCTGGGAAGGCTCATGGATCACAGTCCACAGGGCTTCTTGGTGGTTTCAATTTTAAGCAGCAGAGACAAAAAAAAAAGGTCACCCAAAGCCCCGGCAGAGACAGCAGAATGGATCTTTTACTATTGTTTGTGCCTCATGTCTGCCTGCAAAGATGACTCATTTGACACTTTTACCACATTAGATGTACTCCGCGGACACAATAAAAGCCCAAAAAAAGGATTTTACAATGATAAGAAGAGGCATAATGTGATTGTGACCTTTATTTTTGTGCCAAACATTTTTGGAGGAACAACACATTTTCAAAATGAACCGCACACTCTATTGGAAATCAACCTATTGGCCTGATAAACAGCGACAGATCTGCTTGTGCTTTTGACAAATTCATTTCAGCAGAGATTCTGGTTGGACTTTTTTGGATGACTTTTTATTTTTGTGGTTGACTCTTGTGCACATTAAACACGAACACAGCAGTCCCATTTACTTTGGTGCAAGGCATGACCTGAGAGTAAAGGTTGGAGGCCCCTTGCTTTCAGTGCTTAATGCGCTTTCTAATTAGCCATTACATTTTACAGACTGACATGTAAAAACTGTTGCATGCCTGTAATCAGTCATGAGAAATTTAATGGATGTTACGCAAATTAAATGGGACTATTTCCATATGGGTAATTATACACTGAGAAATTGATTCATTATTGCTTACTTGGAAAGCTTTCTGATGAATGTAAAAGTTAAAAAAAAAGAAAAGTAATCGTATTCACACAAAAAATTACTATTAAAATAAACCCCCTGTTTTCAACCAAAAATATATTTCATTACACCAGAACATAACGCACTAAAATGTCTTATCTATCAAACAGACAGCAGTGGAGTTTTGATCTACAAGAGTTCCCAGTGTCAAAATACAGTACAGCAAGAGGGCGCTACAACAAACCAAATGCAACTGAAACAGGTATGCAGAATCATATGATAACAATACATCTATATAATCACTTCTTATATTGAATAGAATTAATATCAACAACATTCAACTCAGCTTTTGGAATACTAAAAATATGCATTCAAAGTAAGATGAAGGAAAAAAATCCAAGTCTGTGCCGATAAAGCCTGAAGGTAAAAGTGTGACATCTATCAGTGATGTGCTATTGTCTTTCTCACTCTGGAATGTTTTTGTTCATTTTTTTAATTTTTAATTTTTGGTAACATTTCAATTTAGGGACCATATATTCACCATTAATGAGCTGCTTAACAGCAAACGGATTAGTAGCATACTGGCTGCTTTTCAGTCATCAAGAGCTTATCAGTGCCTTACTCTTGGCCCTCGGCAGACTCAAAAAGACACATAACCATGGCTGGCATTAGAACATTGCTTAACTGAATTAAAAAAATGGATAATGTCTGCAAATGGCACCAGTCACGCTCACTATCATTAGCACTATTTGCTCTAAGGTTTAAAAAGCATGCACATAGTGCCAGTCATTTTAATCATCTTAAAGCACCAACACTCTTCTACAGTTTGTACTTTGTTCTTATTTTGTGTCTAAATGGGAACGGAAGCAATCTATTCTTTTGGCTCCATCACTGTCATCCTGACCAGGGGCCAGTCATGAAGTTGCAAGGTCTGGCAAGGACCCACTGAAATCTAATTGGCCTTCCTTAATCCTAAACTCTTATATGTTCAAGGTGAGGGACATTGAAGTGTGTATTTTGCTAGTTGCTATAAGTGTGGGTTACTTGTGCACTTGAAGGCTGTAAGTATCTGCAAGTTTCTGATTGGCCTGACAATCCCCTTTCAGTTTTCCCTTCTCAATCACTGTCTTTGGGATGTTGCAAAACAGTCCATCCACTGTGTCAGGTTAGGGTGAAACTGGTTTTAAGAGCACAAACAGGAACTGTAACTGTACTGTGTTTATCTTGTTTGTGACATATTTTACTGATGTAGGCATACATATCTGCTACAGCAAGGTAAATATGGCTCCCTACTCTTCACTTTCCTGTCTGCTTTGGACGAAATATGTTCATAATAAAAATAGGCACGCCTCCAAGCAAGAGACATGGTGCTCACCACCTCTGACTTGATAATACACACAACAAAATGACAAGCCCCACAGCCTTGTAACAGCCATCCAGTGTGAAACTATAAAGTAGAAGTATAGCAGTAATAGTTGTTCTCCCCTAAAGCAACAATGTGTATTCTCCACCTTAAAAACAACAGTCTAAAAGTTAAAGAGTTCACAAATTTTCAGCAGGGAGAACGGTATTTGTTTCCTGCTTTCAGCTCTGTGTAACAATAGCAGACATTCTCTCGTGAAAATGCATGGGTTTGACAGCACTAGCTCACACAGCAGCCTCAGCTAAAAGAATCTAGTTTACCCATCCCTTCTAAAAGAAGGAAGAGGATGGAAGAAGCTAAGATGGGTAGGTAAGTAGGGTAGATGCCATTTTCCTTATTGAAAATAAGTATACTGTCTGACTGTGAAACTACCATTTCAAGGAGTGGGTCACATATTGTTGTTGTAATATCTTTAAATAAAAATGTTTTAGACCCAAGAAACAAAGCACAAAAACTCTGATTTTAGAGATGTTTGTGATGCCCAAATAACACCTCGCTATTTGTAGCTAAAGCTTAACTGGTAGCTAAGTGCACATTTAACGTTGAGTCTTAATATTTATAAAGTTCTTAAACAGTAGGACATAGAAAACTGCTCCCCAAGATTACTGCAATTTTTCTAGTTTTTTATCCATCTGTTTAGTATATGCTCCATCAATCAATCACATTAGTTGTGTGCTATATTGAAATTTCTAGTTTGAAGGGTAGGCAACAAGTCAGTATCTAATGGACCATGTTTCCTTTTAAATTACAAAACATCTGGGGAGTTATAACTTAATTACGCAATATTTAGATATTGCTCATTTTGCTATGGCAAGTTTCTGCTTCGTTTTGTGACAACAGACCTAAAGAGAGTTATACAGGTAGAACTCTCCTTGTGATACTGCAACCTTAAAAAGGGACATACAAGGCAAAACATTTCATTATTCTAATTCATGTACAACAACTTCCTACTTGAATATAATCAAGCAGTTTTGCAAGGATATTGGGGGAAACTTTGGTTTAAGGTCTACGGACTTAAGTATCAGAACGTTTAGAATTAGGTCCCAATAAGCTTGAGATAATGACAAATAAGCAGCCTGTAAACCACTGACTAGCATACCAATAATAAAGTGTTACCCTTTTTTGGGGGTTGGTAAATTTATTACACCATGGATCTCACAGAAGTCCTTCAGTGATGGTTGGTTGGCACTTAAAAAGCCATCACTCTCAGGGACACTCTGCAAGCAAATTGTACCCCGATTTAACAGGATGAACATCAAAAGAAGTCCAGTCCACAGTAAATACTGAGCCAAAATGGCACCTTTGTTTCTGATCTTCACTTGAGGACTACAGGATAAGGTGCTTTGTTTGACAGTTCTTCAGTCCAGGATAAAAAAGAAAGGCTTCGAAATCTTCAGTGATTCTGATTTGCATTGTTGTAGAATAAAAAAGAAATGTAGATTTTACTCAAGGCCATCAGATTGATTAATATTCTTTACATACTTTTCCCATCCAAAACATTTCCAAATTTGATCACCTGGGACATCACCTCCAGTGACCAATCAGAAGAAGTGAAGCAAAGTCAGGAACACCCAACAAATATACAGTATATTCATGCATGTACTCATTATTGACTTACATCTCCTCTTTCACAAAGACCCCTGTAACATACCATCAATGTACCAGCTCACAAATGTGATAAACTACAGATGTAATAAAGATCTGCAGCTCTTAATGTTCTAATCACACCCATGTAATCAATCTACCATGAATGAAATAGCAGTTACTCACAAAAAAATGAAAAATGTGCTAATTTTCTGAAATGTAACACGTGTTACATATGCAGGATCTGTTACATTTGTGAGAAGGGGAGCATCTTCAGCTTTCAAATTTGTAATAACTTTTTGCACTTGTATGCTTTCAAGCTAACTCACCACTTTTGGAGGTCACGTTAGACAAGACACACTTTTTAATGTTGTCTTTTGAAATACAAAAACAATTCTACAGTCTGTCTTTAAACACCCCCAATATGAAAAAATGCCCCCTTTTTTGCCCTTGCAAGCTCCACCTTTCAGGCACAGACTGCTTGAATAAACCATTTTAAAAAATCTCCACAATATGACACCACCAACCCCAGATAGGAGGCAGTCCCTCTAACATTTCAGAGGATTTACACTAAAATAGACTGTTTGGGGCAGGGCTGAAACAAAAGGGTTTATATGTGCCAAAATCCCTGATCTAAGTTGATTTGTAGGCAAGAAACCTCAAAAAGTATGTTTTGGGAACATTGGGGACCAGTATAAACTTGCTGGAAAGAGTCAAATATGTGACCTTTAAAAGAAGTGCCCATTTTTTGTAACTTGCTCACACGTCTTTATTTAAAACTACACATGCATGTTCATTAGCACAGTAAGTACAAGCTACCAAAACATGTGAAAGGTACACATGTGCAATATTCAAATAATGCCTAAAAGCAAATTACTGAATAATTAAGAAAATACATCGTTTTTTCAAGGGTAGAATACATAAAAATGTCTTACAAATTGCTAAATTGCACACCCATTTCACAAAATACATGAAAAAATTATTAATCAACCCTTTAAATCAGGTTGGTAAAATTGAAAATTTAATGATTTCCACTAGCATTATTGTAAAACAGGAGTGGAATTAAAGAATTTGCAAAGCCGTTCTATTTAAATTTCACTCAGTACTTTAACAAACTTCATGTTTTAATATGATTTAGGGATTTAGACGTGCATTTTATTGGAACTTTCTACACACATTTGTCTAGTTTAAGTGTTTTAGTAGCTTGTACGCATTCTGGGTTTTTTTGGGGTTTTTTGGGGAGGCGGGGGGTTTGCATGCATGTTTTATTCATATAAAGACGTAGCAAATGGACACATTTCACAAAACCCATGTGCAAATTTTTTGCTTCCCATAAATAGGCAAGGGAAATAGACAGCAGAATTTTCCGGTAAGATATTTCAGTTGTTGATTTTTACCCTTAAATGTCCTGACTGTAACCAATAGGTTTGTGGTAGATTGAGTAGATTTGTGATGTGACTGCATTATAAATTGCAGATCTGTATTACTTTTGTGGTTCAGTACATCAATGAGCTGTTGTAACATTAGTCAGTGTTGCAAACCCTTAAAGAGAAAACCCATGTATCGTTACTTTATACCTCTGACATGATTAACTATATTACAATTTGCATCAACACTGGAAAGGAGAGGGCCCACAACACCTTGTCATACCAAGTAGTATGTCAACTATTCATATGCAAAGTGAGAAAAAACACAACATGTCAGCACCCCGTAGAAAAAGTTACATCAAACGGTGCCTTGTAGAAAAAATTATGAACCACTCAGGTCTCTCAGTGATTTCTTATAATAGGAAGGTACAAAACATTTCGACTGAAAGTGAAACACCAAGAGAAGTAATGACCTTAGTGTACCAGTCATGATTATGTAAGAACATCTTACTTTAAACTCTACATGGGAGGATTTGTCCTAATTTGCTTCTTGCACCTTTCAGCTTCAGTGAATCCTCCGACACCGGTAGGAAGTTAAAGCTTCTAAAAAAGCTGCAATAAAAGTCTTCATCTTAGCATGATCGTAATTTAACAAACATAGTAAGAACTTTCTGTTTTTATACAATTTTTAATCTGCACACTTTTGCAGAAATCTGGATATTGTGATAAAATCTGAATCTCAAAACAGATTTCTGAAAGTATGTCCATAAAGATGCTTTTTACAAGTTTTTTGTTGTTTTTGATATATAAATCAAAAGGAAAAAGTCAACAAAATCTAACAATTCATGACAATCATAACATTATTATCCAATATTATCTATGACGTCTTTTTCCATTACAGTTTTGCCATCAAGATTTAATGGAAATAATGCTACATTTGTACTGAAGAGGGTGAAAAGAAAACCATTTCAGCAGGCGCTGCACCCATTAAGGGTGAATATTAAGTGAATCAGTCATTTCTCTCTGAAATACAGCAAATATGCTTTCAGTGACTCAGGCAGCGGCAGAGCCATTATTTGGTCTCTCAGTACGTTCACTTGCTTGAGGATTTCAATGTCGCCAATGTCTCTGTCTTCCTCCTCCTCCACTTCTTTGTGCTCCTCCTCGTTATGTTCCTCCTCCTCGCTCTCCACCGTTTGAGGGATCAGCTGATTGCCTACAAAAACATAGGTGTTGATGCGACGCCGCCGGCAGCGCCTGCGTTTGCGCTTCTGGGGCACTCGCTGCACTGTCCCCTTCCCCTGACTGTCCTCGTTGGCCAGGTTCCTGAGAGTGCGGCGGATGTAGATGCGAGACAGATCCTGGAGGCTGCGGACAGTCACCGGGGCTGAGGACAAAGAAAGATGACAGAGTCCTTCAGGGCGACGCGCCACGAAAATAAAGAATAAAACCATATAACTGCACTGCTCCTTCAACTAGGTCAGCATTAACAAGTGAGGCTGTCCAAGAGGAAAGTGGGTCTGTTTTTTTTTAAGGGAAACAAAAGATTGTGGCTCAATGATGCGGCTGCAAGGCGGGCTTCTTGTGTCAGAGTGAATACTGCTATAGGAAACGTCTCCTCACTTCACTTTGAATGTACTGTCTGACTGTAAAACGTCCCCTGCCTCATACTAACAGCCCCACTGACATAATAAAACATAACAAAGCCCCTTTAGTCGAGGACACAGGCTGGGAACTTACGCAGATGTACGGTGTCAGGCTTCTCTCCATCAGCTCTGCTCTGCTGGACCAAGGGGGCAAAGGACACCGCCAAGATGTTTTTGCTCTCCCATGAGCACTGGCCAGTCCTGGTTATCTGGGTCAGCTGCATAAAGAGATAAAACCTGAACTCAGCACTGAGCACTTATAAATATGAAATATGGTGGAACATGAGGGAGCAAGGTCTAAGAGTCCAAAACAGCACAGTTTCTTCAAAATCCATGAATTTTTCATGGTGCTTCTGTAACAAGTTGGCGAAATTAAGTCTGAACTGCGATTTTATTTACTCTCCTGTTACTCTTAATTTGTGGTTTTTGGATTAACACCAGAGCAGAGATGATTCTGACTCCAGTTTTACCACCACACTGCTACTGTAACTTACATTCAAACATGCCATTTGCTTGGTTATTAAGAGACATTCAAACTTTGATCATCCCACTCCATGTTGCGGGTGTTCATTAGTGCTGACAGATGAACGTACACTATAACCAGAGAACATGCAGAAACCCCCAGAGAAGAAAGGAGCCCTCCTTTACATTTGCATTTCCCAGCTTCCTCTGCTGCTACATCACAGGTGCATCAAATATTTAACTTTGTTCCTACACTCGCTATCTATTTGAATAAATGACTGCCAATGTTCTTGGTGTAAAAAAAATCAACCAGACCTCAAGGGGAGATAACAAATCCTTTATCAAAGCAAACCAAAGTTTTATTTTCTTTATCTTTGGAAATCAATAGATAAAGTTGCTGAAGAGAAAAATATTTTGGCTTGCTAAGGAAATCTATATGTTTGTTAATGGTAAAATCATACTTAATCCCAGAAACTGTGCATAAGGTTTGAAATGCAACTTTCAGGGTAGAGGTCAAGAGTCTGTCTCTCACTTTATCTTGCCCCTCCCTTACTGTTCCCAAAGAGGGATCACATTTATAAACCTGATCTCCTTCAGATATAAAGATGGCTCTGTTTGTACTTCTTTGAAGTATTACAGACCACAGAAAATCATCCCTTCTACTTGGAAAGTTTCTGGTTCTCCTTGAATTGTACTCTTATGACAAATTTCTGCCTCTTTGTTCAACATCCCTGAGTGGGCAGGCAATTTCTCTTCCCCCATGTGTTTGCTATTGGTTAAAAAAGAAGCTGAGATGAAAAATAAAACATGTATGGGCTCCTTTTTGCGAGTCAGTTCAAGTTTGATTTTGATTAGTTTGTAGTGCCAGTTTGTTAGTTAAGCTTACTTTCATTTTGTGAAAATCGTTAGTTTTACTTGAGTTTTTACTAGTTTTGGAGTAACTTAAGTTTTAGTAATATGGAATGGGTCAACTTTAATGAATGAAACCCCAAACGGGCCAGAGAAGTATACCCATTTTTGGATTTTTTGCATATAAACAAAAGCTAATTTAAATACATATTTTTGGGTTGTCTCTCTGTTTTATACCTTATGGATCAAGTCAATAGTTTTTTATGAAATGTATAAATCCTAACATCACATGCCTGACAGAGAGCTCAATATTTACTACGCAGGATACATTTCACTTGTCCATCTGTGCAACGGCCCTTAGAAAGTGCTTGAGGAGGGCACAGCTTGTCAAAAGCGTATCTGGAATGTGATTGTACAATTGTTCTGTGAATCACATCCATTATGAGCCAATTAGATGATGCAGCAGGCAGGCACTGCTGCCACAGAGTAAATTTCATTATGGAGCTAATTCATACAGCAAAGTCTTGGCAAACATGTCGGGAGAGGGGTGAAAATATCTTATCAACTGAGAAATGCTTTCAGCATTGTTCTTGTTCATCATTTAATGAGAAAATGTTGTCCAACTCTGAAGCAGGCAGCATCCATGCTGATCTTTGTACAAGCAGCCATTGTTTACAGGTGTGCAGCTGCTTCCTGCAGTCGTCATGCATCTCCCTCTCCCTCTTTCTTTAAAGGATGCTGATTGGGCAGTGCCTCTGCAGACCAAACTCCATTGCTTTAGCTTGAAGCTTGATTACAGACAATGAATCATGTGGATCCTGCAACAGCGCAAGGTTAAATAAAACCCCCTTCTCCTTCAGAAAGTTGTGGATCCACTCCTTCTATAAAAGGAATATAATTGTGCTCACATTCATGTAATTTTATTTGCTCTGCAGCTGAAGAATCAATGTGGGGTTCTTTTGATGGGACAGAGAGAATTAAGGAATGAGACTCAACATGTAACCATTTCAAAGTCAGACAACTTCTCAAGATGTTTCTTCACTTTTTTCTCTTAATCTGTGTCAGTGCATGCTGTCTTCTTTTAGCTCAACCAGCAGCTCTTTTTCTTCCTTCCTCTACTTATCAGAAAATAACCCTTGCATCTCACAGAAGAAGAAAAATTCTAAAAAATGACAGTGTTCTGTCATGTGGGTGCATTTGTCCTCATCTTCCATGACAAAACCTTATCTGGATATGATTTTTGTATCATACGTACAGCATGTGTTACATGTATGTGTCAAATACAACAGCCTAGTTAGGCCTACAGTTAAGTACTGGCAATAACTACAGGCTTGTACTGCATAAGACAGGAAAACAATGCTATTTCTGCATTTACAAAGCTCATCCAAAATGTTAATTGATGTGTTAAGGTAATAAAGGATGTGTAATAGTCAGCAGAAGCTGCTGTCAAAAACTAAAACAAGGTCTTATCTTATTCAGTTCAGTTACTTCACATTATTTTGGCTTTCTTCTCTCGTTAGAAATCCATTCTTCAGCCCATATTTAGTTAGGATAGATTTGATGTCTACAGTATAATTATCTCTAATATTTCCATCAGAAAAACATAAACCCTTGTTCAAACAAAATTATTGCCATTAGTATGGTTCAAAAAATAGTTAAGAAGTGTGCCTGTGGGGTGAATAAAGTGTCCACAGCTCAAAGTCTTGATTGCTATGATAAAAAAAAGGAAATCTGTTAGCTGTGACATTAGAGAAGCTTGGGCCATGTGATATTTGCCTTAAACGATGGTTTAATCATTTATAGAACAGGCAATCAATTACATTAAACACCTTATGAAATATTCAACCAATCATTACAGTTATAGTACAGAGTGCATCACACAGCTCTACCAGACACATCGTCTGGCTGTGAGGAGTCAGATATGTCACAAACAGCCTTCAGGAACCATGCAATATCTGGGTACCCCGGCCATAACAAGAAGTAATTACCCGTCTATACTGTGACAGTCATCAAAACACAATTAAACCACATGAGGCTGATGACTCATTGCGCATGTTAATATGGTGTGCATAAATCATAAAGGGGGAGGGTTAATGGTTTTGGGGTCATTTAAGTGGCACACAACTGGTCCATTAATCCGAGCAGATACTGTGGACTGCTGGAGGCCAGATATGTGGTACATGCACTCATGTGATGCACTTAATTCAACAGAATAATACTCCCTGTCACTGCACAGGGTCTCTATGTGATTACTTACTCTTCCTTTTAATATAACCATAAAGTAGTTGCTTACATTTACTTTCTTGTAAGTTGAATGGTAATAATGATATTTTGATATAAGGTTGTTAAAATGCTGCAGGAAGGCCGAGGCTTAACAATAATCCCTGGAAGAATTATTTTATGTGTTTTGATTTTCAGAGCGTCTACTCACAAAGATAGAACATGTTCAAGATGGCACCTTTATTTTGTTTTATACTGAATGCAAATGAGGGGGAAAATAGACCAGAGGTGGAGGAGAAGCTGAGCTCTTTTACTTTAGTTTGAGTTGAAATGAGGCTCAATGTGCCATGAATACTAAACATTACTTAAATAAGAGACGGATGAACTGTTAGAAGAATGGAATCTAATTATCAAAGGTAAATGTACTGATTAAAAAAAAGCATTAATTTTTAGATTTTATATGAAGGAAGGAGTGGATATTAGAGTTGTAGTTCATCAGTGTGAAACCAGCTTCAGAGTCTTCGTTCACCACTGAAATGATATGTGAGAAGACATTTCACAGAATTTTCCTTTTCAATTAAGTAGGAACCAGTGAGTTAATGGCAGTGTTTGCAAACAAAACCTGTGATAACTAACTTTTTTTTACTCATTACTCCTTGATCATATGTATGGTGTTTGGGTCTGCGTGACCCTTTTCGGTGTTGACCAAAAGAAAAATGCTGCAGGAAACTGATCAATCAACCTAAAATTCCTTTACCTTGGCTTATCTTTAATGGTGAACATGAACAGAAACTTTCAGCCTAGCATACACCCATCCTGTCCCCTCTTACACAAGTAAGAGGTGCTAACTGTGCTATCACTTAGTAACGGAAACATGAGAGATTCAAGCCTGCAGCAATTTCACTTGGGGAAAACAATGTTTTCAGCCACACTCGAAGTTATAACAAGTCTGCCCTCATGATCCTGTGTTTGTGTTAGTGAGAGAAAATGTGAGTGCACACCAGACTGTGGTCAATAAAGGGTATGTGTGTGTATTTGTATGCAGGAAAATGTGTGAGGCAAAGTCTCTGTGGTATTTGTGTACATGTTTTAAGACTTGTGAGTAAGAATGAGAATCTTGGGGCCTTAACACAACCCAAGTATTAGTAAAATAGCATTTAGTCACAGAGGGTAGGGTTCTCGCTTTTTAAAAGAAACAAAAATATGAATCAGGAGAGAAAGCAGGTAAATTATTTTATTGTTTTTCATTATGTATTCTTTTGTATAACTGGCCAGAAGCAGCAGTACAAGAAAACGGGTATACATCACCATATTTTGAACAGAGGGGGAGGCACATGCCAAGAACCCACTTCGCCCTCGACTATTCTGCTTAGTGATGGAGCTTCCTGCGGTGGCAATTAGGGGCAACATGAATATCCCAGGAGTGACATAAAATGAATTCTTATATAAATTATTGATGTATGTAGAAGATATTATTTTACTGGTCTCTAATCCTGCAACTTCTATACCATCTTTACTGAACACAATCAAAACTTTTTCAAAGGTCTCAGAATAAAAGGTCAATTGGGAAAATCAGAGGCAGCTTTGTCTAAGAATTGTCCAACCACACCTTTTCAAGCAGAAAGGTTCAGATGGCCAACAGGGGTTACTTTGGAATTATTTTCCTACCTGATTTGGATGATACTGTTAAAGTGAACTTGGACCCCCCTTGTGCAGAGAATAGATAAGAATTTGAAATAGTAGTCATCATTGTATCTGTCACTATGGGGAAAAGTTAATGTTGTTAAAATGAACTGCATTCAGAGGATCAATTACTTACTCCAATCTTATCTCTACCATTATAAGTTCCAGGTTGCTATTTCAAAAAATTGGAAAGTGCTTTCAAAAATATGGGATGGGAAACGACCACATATGAATTATAAGAAATTGCAAAACACGCAGAGAGGGGTGGTTTAGGGTTTCTGAATTTGTTATATTGTTGTTATGCATTTGTTCTCAGACACTTAGCACATTGGTCACTACCTCCAGAGAGAGAGCTCCACCGTGGTATGGAATAGAACAGTCTGTGTTAACCACCTTCCCGTTGTTAAATTGCCAATCCACAAAACCATCTGAACACACAAAGTCCCATCCAGTTACATATCACCTTTAAAAGATTTGGAGGAAGGTATCAGGTCTGATGCAGATTGATCCATATGTGAATAATGCATTCAGCATTTGGCAGGATCCTAATTTAAATGTTGGCAATAAAATGTTTATTTGGAGGGAATGGGTTGAAAGTGGTATCCTAGTGTTGGGCAATGTCTGTAAGAAAATATTCTATAATCGCTTGATGAGTTGGAGCCCCATACAGCTTTCCCCAAAACCAATTCTGGAGGTACCTTCAGCTATGCCATGTATTGCAATATGCATTAAGATGTAATTCTCCAGAGTCATCAACACAGGTAGATATAATTATACATATATTTGGAAAAGGTCACAAAGCAGCCGAATATTACAGAACGCTTATAGATTGTGGGGAAAGTACAAGTGTTACAGCCCTTAAAACTGTATGGGAAATAGACATGGGGGTTTCATATGAGGAACAGGAATGGGGCCAAAATTGTGAATCTATGAACAAAGTCAAGGGTGAGGTTGATGCAATTTAAAATTCTGCATCGTTTTTATTGAACTCCAAGTAGGCTCATCAGATTTGGTCTGATGGACTCAGCGTGCTGCTGAAAATGAGGTGTTGATGAAGGATCATTGATATATGCACTTTGGTCTTGTCCTGTGGTTAATCAATACTGGATAAAGGTTAATTGTTACATTGCTAATGTTGTTGTGCTCCGTCCTAAGCTTTTTCTTTTGGGAGACTGTAAAGTCTTACCTGCCTTTCAAAACCTACTGGACACAGGCTGCTATCATGACTGGATGACAGATCATTCTCAGGAACTGAAAAAAAACCCCTCCTTTTTCATGTTGGGCGACTGGAAGCAATAGCTGCATATGAGAGAATGTCAGATAAGAGGCAGGACAGCATGGACAAATATCTCCTCAAATTGGGCCTGTTTTGGACTTTATTAATAAGTCTGGTTGATATTCAAGTGGAAAAAAAACATTCTTTACAATTTTGGAAATCACACACTTTTGTGAAAAACTGAACAAAAATTGAAATCCTAATATCAAGAATTGTGTGTGAGAGAGAGGTGTATTTTCAGAAGACAATGTGTGTGTGTGTGTGTGTGTGTTTGTGTGTTTTTTTTCTTTGAGAGCAAATGTGTGTAAAAATGTTCTGTACTGAAAATGTACCAAAGCCTGATGCAAACACCAAAACCAAAATAAACTTAAATTTTACTGTACTGTTAAACTCTTACTATACAATAAATCCAAAGTGCTCGGGGCCACTGGACCCGAGGGTACTAAAAGTGTGTGAAGGTTTTTTTTTTCTATAACTTAACTCTGTCCCCAGCCTCTCTGGGTCTGAAAAATGTACACTTTGTAAATCTTTGTGTGTTTCTGAAGGATGTACATGGGTGGCTGTGCGAGTTTAGTCTTCTTCTCAGGCTATTTCTGTACAACACTGAAATATTTTCACATTTCAAGCACTCTAACACCCGTACCCCCTCCATGCTGGACATATTTTTTTCCTGTCTCACAGGAAACTTTTATATACCTTCTTACACTTCAAAAAAGATACTAACTGGGGCAAGTTGATCGAATAAATAGCTCTGCCTCATTTGTCTCCTTATCCCAGTCAATCTAAATGTTAAAGATTCTCTGTTCAAAGAGCCTAAAATATTCTGGAGGAGAGAAAAAGGTTGGAAGATAATGACAAAGACTAGTCTGACTACAGAGGACGATGATCAGAATGATATTGATTGTCTCTGAGCATTGAATGGAGCTCCTGAGCAGCCATTGTGAAACAGAATGGTCCTTTTGCCCAAAGAATGAACCACCCCACACAGATGCCAATATCATGGAGGTTCCTTATACTGGCAATTAAGGACTTATACTTTGTAACCATTAGGGTTGGGAATCGAAAACCAATTCCAGTTGAGAATCGTTAACCGCTCCATCAACGTATCGATATGATGAGTCTTTTTGCTAATCAATTCCCTTATCAATTCCTTCCACTGACAGGGTTCAGAAGTGGTCAGAATTGTGGCTTAATTTTTTACAAAAGGCGCCTACTGCACAACCTTAAGTGAGTGGAAACACCAGCAACTTGCAGAAGCAGTTGTCTATGCTGTGACGTGTGTTTGACATTGTTGCCACTAAAAATCTACAGGCCAACATTTGCCCACACGGAAAATCTGCAGGAATCAATACGGGAATTGTTAAAGAATTGGATCGATTGGCAGGATCGTTAATAGCATTGGTATCGATAAATTCTTATCAATTCCCATCCCTAGTAACCATGAAGGTAACAGAAGAGAATGAAGGTCTAAATATAACATATATATTGATAAATAGTCTAAAGTCTACATATTTTCTGATGATTCAGGTAAGAAAATTAATGCCAGCCTAAAGCTCGGTAAAAATGTATTCAGTAAGAAATAAAAATTTAATTAATAATTAACTGAACTTAAAATGTAATCATATTCAGGTGCATTTCAATTATCAATCCAAAGGTAATAATACTGATGCCTACTTGATAACATGGTAACAAAGTATAAGTCTTTAATACCCAATATTAGGTAATTCATCATTTTTTAATGGTCAAAAATTGCAACATTTACAAAAGTGAGTGGCTCTTCCAAAAAGCATTTTACTGTCATACACTTTTAAAGAGGTCACACTCTTGCTAAAAACAGGTTCATATATTTAGTTTTGATGACTGCTCGGGCATGTTCACAATCACTAATGTGAAAAAACCTTCTCATCTTCATTACAGACAACCCCTGATAGTCCTGTATTCTCAGTCTGTCTGAGACTCTCTATTGGAGTTCCTGCCACTTTCAGGATTCCTTCCTCACATGGGCCTAGTCCGTTGTGGTGGGTTGACAGGTCAGCTCTGTGGTATTTGGTCAGTTTAGCACTGCTAGGCACCATGTTGTCAACCACTCTGCATTCATTTTAATGTCTACGCTCTGCAATGTGCTTTCTACCATGAGCCAGTGGGCTAAAACTGACAATGAAATGCTGATAGGTCCATCAGGGAGGACCAAGGGAACCATATGTTTTTGACAGTTTGCTGCCACAAAGAGAGGGAGGGGGGACAGGTCGTAATGCTGCAGACTTTTTGTTTTGTTCACAGAGATGCACTATCATGCAGAGCAGACATGTTACGCACACTAAAGGGCATATAACATTAAGACAAAAACATGAAATAGCCTCTCTAAATGGTTCTGGTGTATTGGTGCAATTTAGATAGGGACTCTCTCATTTGGATAAGAATGTGACCACAAATCTTTAAATTTTTCTATTGTTAAGTAACACTGAAGTAACAAATAATTAAAATTTCAACACAGCACAACATATGTGAGACTGTAGAAAAATCTGAAACCCTAATGTTCAGGAGTGTTACAATGTCAACAGTGTGTAAGCGTTTCATCTACAATGTTTGAAAGACAAAAAAATGCCCAATAATGAGTGTCTCAGAACAACTAATGGGTATCTAGATCATTTTGATTAGAATAATTTTCAAATTATTCATATGGAAAATAATGTAGACATACGCTGAGCATTCCCATTCAACTAAAACAGTGAGGTAGGAATTTTGTCCCTTTGATACAATACCAAATAATATGCTTTTTATCTCCATAGACAAACTTTTGGGAATTAAACCCTGCACACACTCTGCTGCCTTCACAGTCAAACCAAATAATTAAAATGCAGATATATTGTTCACCAGAATTAAGTCCAAAATGTAGAGAAGGTTTGCAGCAGAAGAAAAATGGAGATGCAACCAAATTTCCTAAACTGAATAAGAGAGCCTTAGCAAATTGTTCTAAGTTATTTTTAACAACTGTGACAGAGGCCATTTCTTAATGTTGCATCTTCACAATTGTGCCAAGCCATGTCTTTGAGAACTCACAATTACACAGTGTGTCAGCAATTTCAAAAACCTCTCTCCTCGTTGTACAACAATGTGATGTTTCATGTCGAGTCCACTGTGGGAGTCGATTTTAAAACCCTGTTCTGTTTGTGTTGTTTTGGTGAACGAGGGCTTGGCGCTGAAATGAGGCAACAACAAAGAGAGAGGAAAAAAGAGATGTGGTCTGGAAATTGTTCATGTTAGTGTCTACTGGGCTGAGTGGATACGGGCTGGAGAGCATTCTTGTTGTTTTGATGAAGGGAAGATAAGCTCATGAGAATGTCTGATGATTTCCTTGATCATGATTCATCAGTTTACAGACTGACTTGTAATGTCTTATGAAACACATCAAACCTAACCTTAAATAACTATTTCAATTCAGGTGCAATACACAAATTCTTGAGTTCAGCATATTTAGAAGACAGATTCTATTATATATGTGAATTTTTACAGGCAATTTTTGACATAACAACGAAAATACCTCAAAAGACATTTGACAGCTTTGCACTGTGGAAAATATTATGGTATTAGATTCCAACTATACCAAGTTCATTTATTTCTTGTATGAAAGATGCTATTGTTTATTTCGATGCACCAAACAATGAAGAGGCAAGCCAGAATTATGCTTCCACAGAGAGAAACAAACAGTGGACTAATTCTGTCAGACTTAAGTTAAAAAGAAGATGGCGCTGAACAGACTTCTCCTGATCCTGGCACCAATATCAGAATATCAACTCTTCTAAACAACTTTTTCTGAATTTCCCCGAGGGGATTAATAAAGAATTTATCTATCTAAAAACTGCCCCAAAATGCTAAAAGTGACAGTCAATCCCAGGGCCACGTAGAGCGATAAACAATCATTCACGTTCACATTATACCCAAGTGGAACGTAGAGTCACCAGTTGATCTGACAAATGGAGGAAGCTTGAGAGTCTGGAGAAAACCCACGCAGGCACTGGGAGACCATGCAAACTCCACACAAAAAGACCCCACTGCTCTCCATGATGTCATGTTGATGAAAAATGTTTCTAACTTCCAAAACAGCAGACTTATTGATCAAAACAATTCAAAAATACAGTAAACCGTCCATACATCTGCAGATTTTTGTCCTGTTGGAGGTGTGAGGGGAACAATTCTCAAATTATATGGAATGCAAACACACCGAAAGCTATTTTTTGGCAAAGACTTTGCTGTTTGAAGAATACATAAATCATTGGTTCTCAATAGGCCAAGTTCAGGACCCATCACCATCCTCTTAATTAGAAATAGCAACCCTAAGTTCAGAAAAAACACTTAAACACTGTTGTGACAAAATCCATAATTTCAGAGGCCAGGGAAAGACAAGCTTGCAGATATTCTGCTGATGCCTGCTGCTGAAGAACAGTTTTCCCACAGGATAATAATAAAGTTGAAGTTTTGCTGATATAAAATGTAAATTTTGCTTGTTTTTGGAGATTTTCAGAAAATATAACGTTATAATGAGAACACCTTCTTGTCATTCCAAAACAGTCAGTTAAACAAGTCAAAATCTTAATAAAATGGCCAAAGTGAAATTATTATCAAGGTGTTACAGCCACCGCCAAAAGTAAAAATTATTTCAGACTTCAAAAAGGTTTTGCTGATGGATTCCATAAATTACATGATCTATTTTTTTACCCTGACACACAATTGCAAACAGCCCCGTATCTCATTTTGGGTCCTGACTAAACACTTGAGAACCGCTAATATGAATAGTGTCCTAGGTTCTGTATAATGATCCAAAGTGCCTAAAAATGTGACATTAACATCTTTTTTTCCTGTGGTTTTACACTGAACACAAACATGTCTTTCTATAAGGATGAAAATAAAAAAGCCTATACCACAGTTCAGCTCTTTTCACCCTCCAGCCCCAGGGTTGGACCTGGGTTTTGACCGCAAACAAAACGCAACCTTTAACATTTTTGCCTTGTGCCTTATATTTAGCAAATAAAAATAAAAATAGAAAGAACAAGGTTTGAATTCTTAGTATTATTCAAAGTCATCTCAGTCCTTGGTTTAACAACTGCCAGAGTCCTTATCTTACTTTCTGGTTAAGCCGCCTTCCATTTTCACCATTAACTTTTCAGAATATTCTGAATGCCCCCTATATGCCCAGAAGCCAGTTCAGGTTCACAAATCCACCAGTTTAAATAAAACATTTATTTGCACAGCCCTGTGTGTGCTCCTTACACTGCTTCTCCAATCCAGGGCCAGTTGTGTTTCAATAATGCATGTGAAAGTTGCATAATCAGTCTCGCAGGTCAAAGCTTTTTTTGCCTGGTTTTACCCCATGTGCTAGCATTTTAAATAGCAATCAAGATGTGTTGATTTTGTATCCTTCCCGCAGCTCCGAGCACTTACCTGATCCTCTATGGGCATCACCAGAATGCCTCCAATTTTGAGGAGCACTTTCATGTAATTTTCGTGGTCTTTCTGCACTCCAGCACCGCAATAAATGCGATCGTATTGGTGACTGTCTGTTGAGATTTCAAGGCAATTCCCCACCACAAAGACGGGTTCACAGAACTCAAACCTGTGAAAACAAGATAAAAAGGGTTGTTGGTACAATACTTTAAACTTTAATGAAAGAGTTGTCTGTGTTAATGTGAGGTTTGTGCCTGAGGACTGAATACAAAGAGTTGTTTGTTTTGCTTTTGTTTTTTTTTTGCAAGAGAAGTGGTCAGGAGTAACCTGCCTTGGGGTAGAATGAGCTCAATATACTTGTTAAACTTTTGTTCATTTAATTTCTTTCTCATTTAATATGTAATAGATAAAATAACAATGTTTTGCTATTCAAAACAAACTTTAAAGTCCATATTGACAGTGTGACACAGTTATTAGCAATGTCTTGATTAAGGAATCAAGCACAAAGGACACTACATAATATCTAAGATTGCAGTGTATACTATATACCGTACACTAAAACCCCATTCACACTTGCCAAAAAATCCTGAAATTCTCTGGATATTACCCGAGAGAGCTGTATGTGTGAACACAAACAGCTGAGTTTTTCACTATTACTTTACCCGGATAATTTCATCGCACCACCCCAGTATTTTATCTGGATAAAGTCAGAGTAGGCTCATGTGTGAACGCTGCAGTGAATTATCAGAGTAATTCACTAAGGTGAGTCGGGAGGGCTGATGACATCATCCTGTGTGATGGGCACAAACCAGCAACAGAGACTTGACAGGATGGATTAAAACAACTGCTTCTGCGGGAAAAGTTTATTTGATTATAAGGGGAGTAACACACTCTAAAATGTGTGTCTGGACATCTGAGGTATTGTTTCCATTAAACATCATCAAAGTTCTGAAGAATATCTGCTCCAACACAATCACCACAGGGTCTCGCGCAGCCAAAGAGCAATCTTGCACCATTGTTGAATATGAAGAAGAAACCCTGCAGCTTTCTTTCTGTGGTTTCATCGCTGTGCATGTAGTGACGCTGCTTCATATTCACTTCTGTGACCTTAAGAGCTCCTCTCACCTGTTTAATCGATGCTGTTGATACATTTTGTAACATGTAACATTAGGATTTCAGTTGTTGGTCTGCTATCCTATTATTAATACTGACATCCGCTGCATATATTTGATGTTGTGTGCTGCCTGTCGATGACCCACCCTCTCCACCACTTCTCCTCAGGGCTTAAGTAACTTTTAAATGCAAAGACTATGTTAAACTCATATACACTTTCTTTGACACACGTGAACAAGGCCGTGTGCTTTCCTTCCCAGTCCAACAATTTCAGTGATTTCTGATCCTGGTGTTGGAAAGAAATGTAAACAGAAGCCTGACTAATGCTAGCGTAGCTAAATATCACTTAATTTACATAAATTTCACAACTTAACATTAACATGTTAGATTTGTAACACTTATGCAATAGTTCAATAAAAAGTAACTTTGCAGAGCTTTTGTTGACTTCACAATTCTATAAATGTAACCAAATACATGCTCAAGCTAAAAATGCCGAGGCCATTGCTATGGACATTTGCAGTGGCTATACGTTGGTGCTTTGTATTGTGGGTAACAGTAAGCAAGGCAGACTGTTCTGACGCATCTAGGTACTTATGGCATACTGCAGATTTCACAAATCTTTACTTACTGTATTCTACATTTTGACAAAAATCAGTACGTACTGCTAGTGTAGCATACGATTTGGAAAACAGCTGAGAGAGCTGATCTAATATTTTGACTTCTAAATTTATTAGCAGGTGTGCTGCAAGATCTCTGCAGTGAAAAAAACATTACTTACAGTGGTCAGGAGCTCCTGTTCAGTTAATCTCTCTGTAAAATACCATGTTCGCACTAAAAATCAATCTAAGAGGTAATCCACTGGGAGCATTCTTTGTTATGCTTTTACTTTTCATTTTTGCTTCAAAAAACTGTGAAATCAGCCTCATGCTTGAAGAAACCCTGAAGCTGCAGTTCTATGAGAGGTGCACGAACTTTAAAGCTGCATCACTGTATGAGTGTTTCCTTCACACTCTCATTTATGAAAGGTCTTCCCTGAAAGGCAACGACCCTCACTTCCTAAACACACATACTTACTTATCAAAGCTTTCACTATTCTTTATGAAGTCATCCAGTTTCTCTCTGGCATATTCAACAACATCCTTATGAAGCTCAACTCCATGGTTCACACCAAATGGCCCTAGAAAAAAAAACACAATGGAAAATAACACTTTTAACATGGTGAAGAACAGCATATTTTAGTATCATGCAGCTGAAACAACTGATTGATATATGATCTCTTTTCTTTAACTAAAAGATGAAAACACGCAATTTGTGGATAATTGCTTTGTATTAGGGAACTGTGAAACTTTATGGTCTTACATTAAATAAATACACCAAACAACTGTGTGATAAATTTAACTCAGCAGAAAAAAAAATAATTGTACAGATCTTTGTATTAGCTGTAGGGTGGATTTTGAATTTTAAGCACAAATGATGTGTTTTTCAGTAAATTTGTTTTCCTGGATGGTTTCTGGTTCTAGTATAACTGTACAATTCCCAAAATTTGTCTTTTTTTTAAGTGTTAAAAGATAACAGCATGCTTACCTATGATAAGACCAACCATTGTGCTCAGGTAGCCAGTTCCACTGCCCAGATTGAGGAACGAGAGTCCTGGCTGCAGTTTGAGGGCCTCCATCACCTCTGAGTATATACACGGAGCAGACAGGTGAATGTTGCCGTGCTTCCATGCCAAGTCTTTGTAGGCACTGTCCCGATAGCCATCCAGGTAGTAGTCACCACGGTCTATGGCCCGAAAAGCCTGTTCAACTTTCTCTGTGCGGATATACTGAGCCTCCTTCAGATTATCAATGAGGTCATCATTGTCCTCCCCGGCGCTCACAGCTCCCCCCATGGCGAACAGAGAAGGCAAACACAAGGGCAGAACTCGTACTGCTGGGAGTGATTCCTCTTCCTCCTCAGAGTGACATGGAGATTAACGGGTGGCTGAAGGGTGCTGGGACTCCTTGGACTATTAGCTCAGACAACAGTCATGTCCAGACGCAGAGATACCTATGAAAAGTTACACATGTTATGGCAATATGTCTGCAAGGGAACAAAGTCTTTAGCTGTTGGCTTAAAATGCAATGTTATCATGAGGATAAAAACAATTATTTAATCACTCATAAGTGTTTTTTTTTTCTCAGAAATTTCAATTTTTACAATACATATATTTCCAAACTGATTTTTTCTCTTTTTGTGGGGTAATCACAATGGGATACTGCTTCAGTATTTAGAATTTTTGTACTCAACACTTTGGCTTTAGTGACCGATATGTTAATTTCAATGTAGGTTTTTGCACTTGATTCCCATTTTAACCAAGAGGACTTGCTCTCAAGTTTGGGACTTTTCAGAGTTAATTTGAGTAAATGAGGAGGATGTCTGTCCTGCTGCAGTCAGTGTTATGCGTGTGTATGCTACCTGTGGCAACAACAAATGTTTCATGTGTTTTATCCCAAGTTGATGACTGAAGGGTGGGCTGTGACCCTTTGGTTTAAGTTGATGCACAACGCTGATGTATGCAGAGCTCACCTCTCATCAATAAGGTCAAATGTTATGCTTTTGTTGTTTTTTAATGCCGTTTTGGTCTCTGTCTTAAGTTATTTAACTGACAACAACTGTTAAACCTTTGGAAAAGCTAAATTGATGAGCTACGATCACTGCAGTGGGATCACACAATAACATACAGTATCAACATTAAGAAGACAGCTGACAAATAGCACATTTTCCTCTTTAACATAACTTTCAGAGTTAATTTATTTTCCCTGTTATGTAAAGGACATCAGTAAGACCTTGTAGAGTTCCAACAGCTGTGGCAAACTTGAAGTTTGGAGATCAAATAAACAGAAGCACAAAATACACAAATTTTCATTTCATGATGAGTCCTTCTTTATGAAAAGTAACACTTCACACAGATGCAGTGACTTCACAAATGACGTAAATGTTCTTCAGAAGTGAATCAAGAATGGCTCTGGTGCATTCTGCATATTATTGTGGTACCTTTAAAAGAAGCTCTCTGATATGTTTTAAACATGAATATCTGGTGCTGTCAGTCAGCAGACAGCTGTAAATAGATATAGACTATATCACACAAACACAAATTAATACACTCCCCCTTTACGCAGTGTTTGAGTTCTTTTTATGTATAAAGACCTCTTTGTAGCAAACATTTGACATTGTGAAGCATGACGAGCACTGTTGTAATTAATAATCCTAATGATGGGTACATTCATTTTCTGAGTGAAGGTCTTGGTTTAATACATGTGGGCTCACAGGCTTAATGGATCAGAGCCTTCACTGATGTCATTTGTCACACCTGAGATCTTCCTGCAAACACATTGCAAACTGTCCACAGCAAAGACGCTCTCTATTCCTCATGCTATAGAGGTTAAATGAAGTATGAGTCACAATTTATCAACAACAGACAAATGTCCTTCATGTATAGTGTCCTGTGCTGTATATCTAATGTCTTTGGAGCTAAATCAATCCGTGTACTGATTAAGGCAATGGATAGAAAGCTGGCAGCAGTGCAAACGTGCCTGCAGCCTCTTTAATGCTAATACTGTTTGTGTTTCTAAGACCTTTGCAGTAAACTATATTTCTTTACGTGCTTGCTTTAGATTGATGGCAGCAAAATCTAGGAGGTTAAAAATGTCAACCTGGAGAGCAAATTGATTTTTTTTATTTTCAGTTTACTCTTAATGTCAAGACCTCAACTTGAAGTGAAGCCTCTGAGGCTCTCTGTGAGTCATAGTGCTTGTATCTGTACAGTCTGCTCTGTCCACAGGGAAGGTTCAAGGTTATGTGATAAGTAGATGACATTAGGAGAGGAGCATACAAAAAAACACTATCATGGCAGAGCTATCCATACAGTATAATATCAATATTTGTTTTCCTATGATTAAGTGTCTTGAAGGTCCTCTGAGAAACTGCTTATTGATTTATCTTATATCATTACTGACTCCAAAATCATTAGTATCCAATGTTCTTATAAATTCATCCTGCTCATTGATTTACAACACCACCAACAAAGCTCCATGAGTAATGAAGAGTTAGCTCCTGCAGACAGTCTCACGCAGTTTTAATAGGCTGGATTATTGATGCCACAAAGTTTAATTTGTTGTCATATAACTAAGTATGTAATGATATCCTGTAATATAATTAAAAAATCAAAATAAATGTGGATGGTTTCAAAAAATTTGACACTCACAAACAGAGCAACATTCTTTTTTAACCTGCATAGAGAGACATCTAACCCTTGCTTATTTTGATGTCAGAATCAGAAAGACATCCAAAAATTATGAAACGATGTAAACATTCTGAGGTTAAGTGTATATCTTGTTTCAAAGTGAGTTTGTTGCCACAGGTTATTATAAGCACTACAGCCTTTTTTCTAAACCAGGCGCGCCTAAGAGGGGTGCCAGAACCTTTAAGGCACAAGGCCCTGTCAGCTTTGAAGTCATTAAAATAAAGTTTATACAGTACATATTATTAGTTATATATTATCTAAAACAGTGATAACGAACTCACTGCATACTTTCTGTTGGGAAGCACTGCACTATAGAGTTCACAGGCAGGTTGTTGCAGTGCTGTTTGTAGCACTGAAAATGGTAAACAAAGCTTGTTATCGTGTTGTTGAAAATGACATCTAAGTGTGGGGAGTCAGCAGCTCAGTTTGGAGCTTAAAAGGTTGAGGGTTTCGAGCCTGGCTACAGCAGTCACATGAGACAGCAAGACACTTAACTGCAAACGGCTCTGACTGCTGTGTCAGTAGGGCATAAATGGGTATAAAAGAGCATGGACAACATGACTAGAACCTGCCATCAGTGAGTGAATGCAGGCGTGAATGGGCATGGTAGGTGTGACCCACAGTGTAGTCAGATAGACTAGAAAGTGCCATGCAAGCTCATCCATTTAACATTTACCATTTAGATATCTACACAAAGAAATTACTTCTAGGTTTTCAACATTTAATATCCATGTCTAAAAACAGATAACAATAGAAATGATCAATGAACCGCGTGTTTGTATTCTTTATTGTCTGTATTGAAGACAAGAAGGCTGTCACAATAAGAGTAACAGGACAATTTTTAAAGTTTTTTTAAGAATGGTGTGTAAAATCTATGTATTTCTGTTTATGTCAGTAGATAAAATCCAGTATTTTGCATCCCTAAAAAATTTAATATATAAAATGCTGTAAAGGCAAATGTAGAAAAACTGTTTAACTGTTGGAACTGGCTCTCAGCTGGATCTGGTTCTTGATTCCCATCTTCAGTTGAGTGTTTTGTTGTGATGTAATATCTTATCATATGTAAAATGCACGTGTTCAGAAATATGGCAACAACACGCCATGCTGAAAATGTGTTAGAGTTTTAACTGATCAGAATTTACTCTGAGCTAAAAAAAGGTCTATTTTTTCACTTTTAAAACACGGAGTATTCATTTTTCTTTAGACTTTTAAACAGTTACAACTAATTATAATTTCTTTTCACCTAGTGCTAATTATTTTTTTTCTCCTCTGTTATATTAAATTGTTAGATTGAAAGACACTAAAAAACAGTAAAATAAGAGGTGTCTAAGACAGAATCTAAGAACAGAAATTGATGTCAATTATGTCTTCTATTTTGTCAGAAGCCCAAATATATACATTCTTGTCTGATAAAAATTGCAATTTTACATGTTTGAGAAGGTGCAAATTTAAAAAGTTGTTTGGAAAAATTACTTAATTGTTCATTATTTCTAAAAGTTGTTGCATATTTGTTTTCTCTCCTATTGACTTCACCATTATGTGATTAATTTTCTTTCAAGAAAAGAAGGAACATTCTGAGCAGGTACAACTTTTATGTTTTTATTTATTTATTCAATGAACTGCTTACTCCTCAGCTCCTCACTGAAGCTCAAACTGAGGTGTAATTTTAGGTCACAAGCTGCTCTTTTCTGTTTAGCTTGAGGCCGCAGAAGCCAAAAGGTTGAAGCCACTGCTTGATGGGGTTAATAGAAAAGGTCAATTAAAACATGCATGCACTGACCTCTGCTTCTAAGAAGCTTACTTACTTTTAAAGTACAGAGATTTACTATGCAATATACTCTGCTTTGTAGTGCCAGTGGGAGGCATTAAAGAGGGATGTCCTGACACATGCTGGTCATTAAACATCTTACAGATGCTTTGATAACTAAAATACTCCCTCATGCTTCGAGTGAATGGGTATCGCTGGAGCAGTAGCCAAGAGAGTCCCGTCTTGAATTTCCTCTGTGCCTCTTCAGCATCTCCACATCTGACTCAGCTAATGAAGATTGCATTCAGAGGTGACTTTGAAGAGGGAGGCCTGGCAAGGTAATTTTCCATCCCCCTTTTTTTAATCAAATATGAAGAGATGAATCTTTGATTTGTTCTCCATCTTTGATTGTACTGCAGTGTTATTTTATCCTGCTGTTCCTCCTCTATTTTCTCAAAGTCTTCTGTGTTGAAAGCAGTTGAAATTCAAATCTAGGAAAATGGGTCAGGGTGGGTGTCTCTGCAATAAATTACTTTTGGGTGGTGCTGTACAAAAGACAGGGTGTCAAAAAGGGTCAGTCATATTAGGAATGATGAAATGTTATAGTCTCTTCACACAGTTTTTAAAATTTTAATTCTACAAGTTCTGAGGTTTGATACTTGATTCTTGGTTCATTATTTTAATCAGGCCAAGAACTGTTCACATTAATACAATGCTAGAGAAATGCAAACAGGTTTGTGACCTGTTCCTTTATCACAGCAATGAAGATAAAATTCCTTAGTGCTCCTTAAATCGCAGATAAATGCAGTGCGACAATTTTGCCAGAATTTCTGGGCAGTTTGGACAGTGCTCTGGACATTGTGCTGTTGCAGTTAGCGTTTATGACACATATGCCTTATTCGCACATTAATATATAGTAGCTGATATTGACCCAAGAAAAATCATTAAAATTTCAGTCAAAGTACGGCCCAATGTATGGGTAGATTTTTCTGTGTTTAACGCAGGTTGACATATCTAAAGTGGATAGAAAGGTTATGCTGGTGGAGTATGACATTTCCCAACAGCCCACTGACTAACTGTAGATGGATCTTAAATGTTAGCCAAAGTAGATGTAACACATGGGACTCAACTTGGGGAAACTTTCCCTAACGTGGCTTGGCTCTGCTGATTGTTGCACAAACGTATTGTGAAGTCACCCAGTGAACATCATATAAAGTTGAGGTATATGTCATTTCATCACATACAGCTGCAGCTGGTCTCAGAATTCCAACACCATGCCCAGAGGATGAAAGATAGCTGTCCCCAAAGGGGCGTCTCAACTCATACAATCAGACCTTACAGGCAGGCAGGCCCTAATGTTCGCCAACAGAGATGAATGAGCTGTAACAAAAGGATAGTGTGCTCAAATTTGGAACTTTGGCCTAAGATAGCTTAGTGCTGCTGGTCCTTGCACAAACTGAGAGTACTGCTGCAGTATTTTGCTTAGTTTGGATGTTAGGCCCCATGTCTCTGTCATGCAACAAAACAATAATTCAACACAGGAAAAAAACAAACTTGTGTAGGTAGTGCAACAGGCCACTGCTATTAATTTTAGCATATTTCTATTAATAAGCAAACTGTCTATCTATGTATGTATACAATAGCAGATAAGTGAAAATCTGAGTCAGTATCCTCATATGTATGACCAATAAGGCTGATTCTGACTTCTTAAGACCTGTACCATGACAACTATCTCCAGAAACAAAGCACATCCGTCAGGTCTTGAGTTGTACTTAAAACAGTGCAATTCAGCACAAAATCAAAATACCTCTTGAGATAACTCTGAAGCTACATGTCGCATCCCCTGCTGATGCATTGAGAAAATGAAGACTGAAAGAGGTTACATGTCTTGACAAACTGAAAACTGCATACAGCACAAATGAGGGCCTTTGGGCATAAAACATGAGGATGTATGCAAAAAAAAATCTCACACTTTGCCCTTTTGCCTTTTTGTGTCAGCTTTGATTCGCTCTAAACAGTCATGGCACAAACTTCTGCCAATGGCTGAATTATTCAATCTAGTTTGAGTTCAAGCCATCAAAAATTAAACAACTTAAAAACACTAAGTTGGAATTTTGTCCCACTTATTTCCCTGGAAGGTAACATGATGTATATGATGTATTGCTGCAGAGACATTATACGCAGAATTGGAGCATTTGAAACCCACCTAATAACCTCAGTTACCCCTTGTGCACATAAAAAGCACAACAACATCTGAGGTCACACTGGGCCTCATGACCCGGTTAGGGACAACTCTCTGAACCACGCGGAATGACGAAACATGTAACACAATATCAAGTCTGGTGCTGTAACTTCATACCAGGGGAGCCTTTCTAGGCAGCACAAACACATGTTCACACACTGCTGGTCAACACTAAAGTGTGAAGTAAGAGCATAACGACAGAGCTTACCTGCTTTTACTGCATAAATATGACCATTTAACTGCTGAATTGCAGCTCTGTTAGCAAGGGTTGTGTTATTTATATCTTTATGCAAAACCCCTGATAGACAGATCTGCAATGATAGAAAATAATACATAAATCTCATCATGAATCTTTAAAATCACAAGTTTCACATTTGCTATCAGGAGAAAACAGAATTAATATGTGATGTTGTTTTGACAGATGACAGCTTTTTTAATACATAATGTGTTCTGCCTCAAGCGACAATGGCCATGAAAAATGCATTACTGATTAACAATTTCCATATTTTTTCATTACAACTAGTTGAAACTAAATCCTGCCTGTGAATTTACATTTCTTCAGGGTGACATGTGACTTTTTTGTCCCAGATTTACAGCAGATAAAGTGTGAGCATGTTTACATCCAAGGATAAGATGGTAGATTAAAGGCCAGCGAATTTGTAATGAATGAGATCTGCCTTTGTATGAAACAAATTAAGCTACAGTTTTCTCTGTGACATCTGGTGTGTCATTAATGCAAAACAGGTTTGATACTATGCTCCAGTCATGCAGATTCAACAAAAGAGCTGATGAGTTCCCTTGTTCACAGAGGTAAGTCCCATCATCATATTCATCAGCAAATGACACTAGCTGTTTCTGGTATGGGACTATTATGGTCCTACATTCATAGCATTAGCTCAACTTGGCTCCACTCTATGAAGTTTGAGTACAAAGAGCTTCTTTTACCTTTACAGTATGTTCTAGGCCAAAGGACAAAAAGACAATCCTGTAATACATCATCACATAGTCTTTGCCAATATGTGTATTAATCCGGATTTTACATGACTGATACAGCCAAAAATGCTGACAGGAGAAAGAAAAAAAAAAAATCAAGAGGTGACAGTACATAAACTAACCCACCAGATGGACCAGGACCATTCAATGTATTTCACTAGTTCATCTGGGAAAGAGCTAATAGAAAGTGTTTGGAGTGGGCAGAACATTTCAATAGCATATTCGGCAGGTGACTGGATGATCGTCACGTCAATCACATTCACTACAGGCAAATCAGATAATGCAGTAGGCAGGCGCTACTGCTGCAGTGTAAAGAACAGAACGTGAGACACTTTGTTGAACAAACTGTTGCCAAAACATATTGGAAGTGGAATGAAAAAATCCTTTCTATAGAGAGGTTTCCAATGTTGGTATTTGTTTTTTATTTAACAAAGAAACATGGTCCAGATCTGATAAAACTGCTACTGAAGCTGTTATCATCTGTGCTACTCTTAGTATGTGCAGTCACTTCCTGCTGTCGTCTCGCTCCTAGCCCTCACCTCTTCCTGCACCAAAGGATGCTGATCGGGCCATCCCACTTTGGGTCGCTCACAATCATTGTAGACTGGAGCTTGACAAGATGAATCTGACTGATTGCAGACACTAAATCAGACTGATTCATGCACTGCAAGGTTAGACAGTAAAATCCATATACATGATGCTGCACGCATTCAAATTTGAATGACTTTAAGGACCTCTGGTGACCTAAATTTTAAGTATCTCCATTTGGATCCTTTTAAAAGGCATAGTTAGTGTCCACAATTAGTCATTTGAGCTCCACTACAGCCCAGACATCCAGACAAACAGAAGGAAACAGATGCAACAGTAAAGCTGGCCCTGCGTCGTTGGGATTTTTTTTTTATCAGTTAGAAGACATGTTTTTGTGTCAGGGACACTTTCAAGCAGCAAAACATCCTCCTAATTGACATGAACATCACACACACTCCACTTCAAAAGCTATGAACTTCCCTTCAAACAAAAAAATGTATGTCTCTGCCTCCTGTGACCCCCTCCCTCTCATTTAACAGGAAAACTTCTTGCTAAAAAAAGAAGTGTGAACTCAAGAAGACCTAAGTAGCAAGCTGCTAGAAATGTTCTGAGAAATTTATGTTTGTATGACACAGGTTTAGGGAAGTGTAGTCTCAGCTCATAGTTAACATTTCACCTACCAAAGCTGGGGGACATGGGACAAAAATCATATCTCAATATTTTTAAGCTGCATGGCAATAAACAACATGCATTTCAAGGTTTTCTTTTCCTGTGAAAAGTGAATTAAGCACTAAGTTGCATCCCAAATGCCCAAAATAAAAGGAAATGAAATGATAATTCCTAACTCTATTCTCTTGTGGATGATTAGCATGTCAGTGTTCATGGTTCTTACAGTAAACAATCATTTACTCTTTTTCTGAAAAACAGACTAGGCTTTCTTTCCTTATCAGAATCACCATAAACTTTATCAATATAATAATACTTTCTCACTCTATTGCACTCATTAGAAAATGCTTTAATATTTCAGGGAAAAAGAATAAATGTTCTGCACTCGGATTGGTTTTATGATGTTATTTAACCTTAATTTTGCCGAACATGGACCTCTCTGAACCTCTTTACATCCATGCACCATCCATAAAAATGGTCTCTCTAAATCCAAAAATGTGGTTACAAAATCATTCATCTAATTTTAACTTCTAAATCCAGTATTAGAAATCCCTTTGAGCTCTAACACTTAATGGAAAAGGTTTATTAAGTCACATACCCTGGGGTTCACCTACTTCTCTCCACAGTGAGTTCAAAACAAGATCCTCTTATTCTTGTACCGTGTGTTGCTTGGCTAATGGCATGGCTCTGGGGATGTAGCGGTGGGTATGTGGTGGGTTGGCCAGTCTATTCAACCAAATGATTTTGATGATTGCCTGAGTCCTGACGTAGTGCCACCAGTAGGTTCACTTGTTCATCACTGTTTAATGTCAGGATACCCAAAAAACAGTTGACCCACTTCTGATAAATCCACCATGGTCATCCACGGTACATACAACATCAAACAATATGATTGCAGTCACCCATTCCACATCTTCTCCAGCTCTAAAACATAGAGAAAAGTATGATTTTCTAAATAGACCTTGAAGGATACAACCTTAGTTTGTTTTCCTTAATGTTGACCCTACTATAAACTTTTACACATAATCTCTTACACTGACTCACTGACTGAAAGGACAGAGACTTTATCTGAGGCAAGAATAATTTCTTTTCCATTGTGACCTTATGCCATTTATTCACCTCTATCAAAAGTTATGCAAGTTTATAGCAGCAGAAAAATCCTCTCTTCAGTTAAGATATTGAAGGGTGGGCAGGTTTTCCTCTTTCTGCCCTAATGCCTCTCAGTTTAGCTGATCTCTACTTTGTGAATTCTTACTTAAACAAAAATGAGCCCAAAGGTTAACCCAATTCTGGGTTCCATTATATAGGGCGGGAGCATTTTTAATGCATTGTCTAAAAATGGTTTAAACTTATTACCATATTTTGCCATTTCAGTGGCTGTCTACCTCTGCAGTATTTTATTTTCTGGTTCTATTGGTCAAATAAATCTAAACAACACAATAACGAGCTATGTCTACGCAACCTACCCTAAGTAGGATGTCTATGGAACAAGACCATTGTAGGAAAGTGGTCCATTAAACAAAACAATCCAGTCAAGCTGCAGTCGAAAGAAAGCTATAACATTTTAGCCATCGATAAACAATTTCTCTAAACTAAAATGATAAACCAGATAGTTAAATAAGTAATAGTATTTCAGACATTTTAATGCATTATCAATAATTTGAGTCATTTTTTATTCTGAAAAAGTAATTACCATACCTTGAACGACAGTCTTTTGTGTCAGACTATTTTTTCAGTGGGTTACTTTTTACGGATTCAATTTGATTCTAATTTTAAAAAATAAAGTATGTAGCGTTACCACCTCCAGGATCTTGTATTGATCATTGTGTGTGGGTAAACAGGATGTTTTTAACGAACGCTAAAAAAGTGTGATTTGAAAAAGTAAACACTGACGGACAAGAGCAGCCTGGAAAATGTTCAGCTTTATGCCATTACTATTAACCTCTCTATTCTGACACCCGACAATAAAACAAGAAGACTTGTTTTAGACTTTAGATCTGTTAGCCTGTGGTGGCCATTAGTGTTCATTTCCAGTTTTGCTGCATTTAGCCAATGACAAAGGTTGTAAAAGGGTCAATCATTTAGCAAAAAGATGACTTGGTGAATTTCTAACATACCACCTGAACCTCTGTAGTTCTTTTAGTTCTTTATTTACATGTGCAAAAGGAAGAAGAAACCTACTTAATTTTGCTGGGAAAATACATTTGTTTTAAAAAAAACAACAACTAATTCATCACGGATTTTAAATAGGGATGCACATATTATGGGTATCATATCAGTATTGGCCAACATTGCCCTAAACAGCTGATTATCAGTATCAGCCAATATTGAAATTTTTGCAGATATTTACAGTGAATATATTGGCCAAACATATTGGCCATATATATTCTACATATTGGCTGAAAAAGTCAGAAAGAAATCAGAAAAATACACAAATGTACTATAATGCTTTGCCTTGTCATCACTGCATGGGTACATTTAAAAATCAAGAGTTCAATTTTTTCAAGAGTGAAATGTTATTTTTCTTGTTTTATATTTGTTCCTTGGATAAATAGACTGTCGCACTGAAAGCAACAAGTCAATTTCCGTAAAGTAAATTCTTTTGGGCTCTTTAGTCTAAAAAACATATTTAATTTTCTCTAGTTATTGTCTCCTTTAGGTCATTGAAAAAAGGTAGATGGCTAACTTTTTAAGTTATTCTTTTTTCTTTTTATTTGATGAAACTAACACTCCCATACACATAACAATATTGTTTTACTCCGACTCAATCCTTAAGCTTGTTGTGGGGATCTTCACACTTAATGAATCTGTTTTCGTGTCTCTCTGTATTAATGCAAGTTTGACTGGGCTTGGAGTTAATTAGCCACAAACGGCCAAGGGATGTGACAGAGAAGGCTAATAACAGGAAGTGACTCAGTGCTGGTATGGCAAAAAAAAATAATGACCAAGAACTCAATTAGTGTCTTTTCTTCAACCCTTCACTTTGTCGTCGTCTGTTTTTGCAGAGTGATAAAGGAGGGGTCATGAAGTTTTTTCATTAGCATGCATGTTTGGTTAAATTTGTGGCATCAAGATGAACCAGCAGCTGTTAACAGCCTGAAATTAACTTAAGTTCTCTGTTAGTAAAGGTAAAGGAAATAATCACTGGTTACCAAGCATTGCATAATATTTAAATGTTGTTAATTATTGTCACCACTTTCTTACATAAGAGTCCTTTCACCGTTCACTGCAGTTTGTTTGATAAGGAGACAGTTTCAAAATTAATTGGCATGCTGAAAGCAGAAATGCTAATGTTTCTGTGGTTTCAGATCCTAAAATATGAAATTTGCATTTTTTTTTCTTTGCATACATGATACTGAATAATATATTTGGAAATGGAGCACAGCAGGGCTTAACAAGATGTCTCAAGATGCCACCTTGAGGCTCATTCTGTTATTGTTTTTATTCCTTTTCTTTCACGTCATGAGCAGAACTATTATTGGATAAAATTATTGGTAAATAAATTGGTTATTGTTGGTTGAAGTCCAAGCCATTGCATTTGTCTATCATGCAGATTATTCAGAAGTCTGAGCTCTTCATCAGTAGTTATGTGCTTCTTTTATCTACCTTGAAAGGGAAAAACAAACAATGTAATAATATGTCAGCTAGAGTGTGGAGACCACAGTAAACAGATTAAAAATACTCTAATAAATTTTCTATATACTAGCCTTTAAAGAGCTACAAGAGCAATGTAAGCAGCTGCTGACAGAAAATTGGCCTTATTTACTCAAAGTCTCTACATTCAAATCAGTTTCAATGTTTCTAACTTTACTACAGGTTTGCAAATACTTCAAACTTTACGCTGGTGTAAACGTCCAAAAATAATCAGGTGGAAATCTCAGCCGAAATTTTCATAGCTGCAAATATAAAGAATAAACTTTTGAAGAAAGTATACATATAGCATTATCATACCAATAACGTTGTGCATTCCTATTTATAATTTGTTAATCATTAAGATCGTATTTAGAGCAAAGACTGAATCATTGCTTTACCTTTAGTGATTAAAAAAAAAATACTGAAGAATAGATATATGACAAATAAATATGAAGAATATATTTTTTTATATTTTATAATATTTTTTATAGAGCAGTAAAAATTACCAGTTGTAAAAATTGTGATGATCAAACAGGAGAGAAAATATTTCAATTGTGGGAAAATTCTCACAAGAAAAGTTACTAGAAAAACATCCGTATCTGCATTTGCCCTGATTCTCAAAATCGGTGCATCACTAAATATAAAGGTGACATGGCAACCCTAGCAAAGATTATATGAGGAAACACACCTGCCACTGATCTGTGAAGGAGGCTTTCATTTGCTGCTTCTACACCTTTTTGACTTGAAACCAAAGGCATTACATTTAAGGTCATCAAACTAGTTTTGAGATTAGCTAATAGCAATTGTATTTCCTTTAGAAGTCACTCAAATACATTAATAAAGGATAAATTATGGACTGATCTGCTCATAATAACACCCCTGAATAACTGCTAGGTCTCCAGAAAGGGATAGGCAGTGTATTAAGGTTTGGTTCTTTTTATAAATCAAAATAGTTTTAATAAGAACTGATTATGTTTATTGGGTTAATTTTGACAATAAATTAAAAATGGCAGCCCTAATAATGAGCAAAAAGATCTTTTGTAGTAAGAGCCACATATAGTTATGCAAATTAGACAGTATTTCCACTTGCTCTGTTTTATCTAAGTTGCATTATTCAACAAACAGTTTATTATAAGTCAACTTATGTGCTTGTTGACATAATGCAGCTGGCTGGTCAAATAGTGCCTGTATAGCAGTTGGCATTGAGCCTTTGTGGATCTTAGAAATGGCTTTTCTTTTAATTATTTCATTAAAGAATTGGGTGTTAATAAATCTACCTATGAATCCAACTCTGTCTATCTATTTCGTCCTAAACCACCCTGCCCTAACCCTTCGCTTCCTCAGCTGCTTTAATTGACCTAAGTAATAATTAGACACTTAAAAATAAGTAAAACATCCTAATCAATGACTTTCAGAAGAAACTAAAGAAGTGTTTCAGGATTTAAATGTCCCTCGACCTCATACAGTCGTCTTTTATGTCCCTTTTTACTAAATGCGCTTGCAAGCGATGTTCACAGATGTTCCTGTATACCCTCAACTGACACCTGAAGGAGCCAATCAGCGCTCTACCTGGTCACGTGAGGCAGTTGCCACACAGACTGCAGCGTGTCGTCCAATCAGCGGCCTGGAACACTTTCTTCGCACTGCGTGTGACGATGGAGCAAAACAACAACAGCACCGTTTTCATGAAATGTTGTGAAGCGTCATAAAACCGCAGCTCTTCCTTCGTCATGTCAGTCCGCTGCTGTGAGAAATAACACGACGGGGTCTCGCATTTGAACGCACGGCAGCTGACAAACACCATATAGGGGCCCTCGTGTGTGTTTTTGGACATTCATCATTCAGCTTTTGTTCCCACTTGTCGAGTAATACGCAGTTGCTGGTGTAGCGGTTTGAGGAGTGACCGTGTTAACTGGTGACTTCCCGGCTGGTGTGATTCTAGCTGGTTGTCGTAGTTAAAATAGGCACTGAGGAGGGAGGTGTGCTAACGAATACCCGAGGACATTTTTACTGAAGACATATCTGATGAGCATTTTGTTATTTAGACTTGTCTCTAGTATTGAAAAGAAAGTTGTCCCCATATTCCTACCTATTTTCCAAACATATGGCTTATTACTATGTTAAAATGAACCCTTGTGTGGTCAATTACAGGTGCAACTGTGTGTTTCTAATTTTTAATCAGTTTCTCTGATCATTGTTTTGTAATCGTGTTGTCGTGTGTCTGGTGTAAGTGTACATATGCTTTCTTATGTAAAATTTTGATAATGCATGTGGACATATGTGTTATGACATAGAATTCTGAGATAATGTATTAATTTACACACAGGTAAACAAACACAATAGGAATGAAAATATATTTAAAAAGCACATGTGTGGGAGTGATAGTAGCCTGCAAATGGCTAATGCAAATCATAGCCTAGACATATTTAAGGTAACAGTAAACCAACAAAACTAAATATCCAACATCAAATATAAAGAGAAATAATTTAATTCAAAGAAATTAAGAAAATAATAACAAAAATGTATGAGGAAAAAGAATAAAACTATGAAGGTGTTTAGGAACACTAAATAAATACGGAGACCTGGTTTCTGTTTCAGTTCATGTAGAGGTCATCCAAAAATTCTTTAGTCTGGTTTTGTATATAGACAATGACATAGAGGGAAAAGTCAAATGTATGTATTTTTCTACAAGATAACTCCCTAATATTTAATTAAAAATCTTCAATGAGAAATGTTATACAGGGGACTTTAAAGACTTCTTGCTTGTCTAGTTGAATAGCTATGAAATTTAAATTACCGACCAAATCATTTCCAAAATAAACCTGTAAATTTGAGTTTTAAGACTTAAGAGACAAAAATGCAGATTTAAAATATGTTAATGTCAACAATAATTGACAACTGCAGATAAAACTGCAACAAAATGATAAATATGGGTAAATAAACATATTATAACACTACAAAGCAAGAGATATTAGCTAGTTCCCTCATTTTTCTTAAAGGTCCCATGGCCTGGTATTTGAGGATTCATTAAGCAAGGATTTGATTCAGTCTGAATTTAACATAAGAAGATTTTTGTCCTTCTAGAGAATCGGATGCATACACATGTAAAGTGGAGGCTGTAATGCTATTACATAATAAAACAGAGCATTTTAATGGGCATTTTCTTTAAAGAGGAATAGTGCATTTCTCTGTGAATTCAGAGTTCAGTAAAAGTTATCAAGTCCTCCCCTCCACTCACCTCTAACAACATTAAAAGCAAAGAAAATTAATTTTACAAGACATGGGACATATAAGATTTGCAGAGATTTGGTGACCTTTTACAAACCAAAACAACCAGTTCTCTCCAGCTGAGATAGGGATCAACTTCAACACTCAAAACAAAGTGATGATGAAACATTGATCATTTCTTCATTACTATGTAAAGTTTGAGTTTTACCATCAATGAAAGAAAAAAAACTACCTGTTACAAAGTTATGCTCTAGAAATGAATCCGCTGTTTCAGTTGTATAAAAATAACCAGAGAAGCATTTGTGAGGACACTTGCTGTCTTCAGCATCTGTTAATACTACGACAACCACGATACATCCGGCTGAGGGTCACCAGTTAGCACGGTCACTTCTTCATCAGGAACACCGGCCAGCTCTCTGCAGTGCGATTAACCTCAATCTTTTAGCAGCGTCTAGCTAACCCGGTTCAGCTGAACTAGCCCTGCGGGTTTATGAGAAAGTGTTGCATACAAAACAACAAAAACATCAAACAAAATGTTTAATTCCTGCATATTTTTAACCTGAAGCATCGGAAAGTCTTCTGTGATGCTATGAAATGTTTAACTCAGCAAGACGGGGTGCATGAAACACAACAGTTTGACACGCCAACTGACAAAATTATCGTTTATGTCAAATTATTGCAAAGATATTAGGTTAGCATCTTCTGTAAGGTATAGCAAATTGCCATTAGACCAGGCTAATGTTAGCTTTGAGGGCCTGAGTGCGCCATCATCTGAGCAGAGACAAAGCAGGTTAGGTAAGCTCCCTCTTTATGCTCGGTTAGCAAACACACGGCGAGTTAGCAATCTGAGCTAACATTTGGACAGGCTGCTAACAACACACACTGACCCACTTTCCAAATACGGCTGTAAACTCAAATACACGTTCAAAACCATACTCACAGTGCAGACGAGTGTCGCATTAACTCAGTCGTTGTATGTGGACGTGCAGTGCAGCGACGGTCTGACAGTGACAGTCACTTTAAGGCGATAAAGAGTCTTCCTCCTGATGCCTGACACCACCAAACTGTGCAAACTGGAGGGCTGCTGTGTGCTCAGGTAAAGTAGAGACTGAGAGCCGCTGAGTCCAAGTGGAAGAAGAAAGAAACAGCTGAGGAGGATGTAAACACAGGTCACGTGATTCGAAATGATGACGATAGAGGGAAGCACGGTTGCACAAATCTATCTATCTATCTATCTATCATTGTCAAGAAGAGGTGGTTTTATATGTTTGTATTTATTTAAAGAATGTTGAATACAGCTGTAGACGCATATGTGATAAACTTTATGAAAAGAGATTTGCCCCTGGGAGAAAAAGAAAACTTAAACAATGTTTAGAGAGCAAATGTACTGTCTGCAATGATGACACAGCTTGTTATTCTTTTTTTTTTATTTTTATTTTCCATTGTGTTCAATCAGCTTTTCTTACCAAATCTTTGAATAGGCCTTGCACTGGGTAAAACTAAATTTGATATCATCAGTGAATGTTAAAATGTTGGTCTGAGTTACAAACATAATAAATATATTGTTTAACTTCATGTAAGCTTGATGGTACTACTGGTAGCGTTCAGTAATATTTACTTGACTTCGACACATTCTTTAAATTATATTATATTATCCACCCATCCATCCTTTATACCGCTTATTCCTTTCAGGGTCGCTGGTGGGCTGGAGCCTATCCCAGTCGACACTGGGCAAGAGGTGGGGTACAGCCTGGACCTAATTTAGAGTCACCATTTGACCTAATGGGCATATTTTTGGTCTGAGGGAGTGCCTGAAGAAAAGCCACATTGGCACAGGGAGAACATGCAGACTCCAGACAGATAAACCATGGTTAACATGGGGAAACAAACCAGCAATCCTCTTGCTGTAAGGCACACACACTAACCTGCCTTCGCTGTCGGGCGTAAAACTCCTATCTCCAAAACTGCTACTTTTCAATAAGTGGAGGGAAAAAAACGCCCCACTACCGAATGAATAAGCACTGTAACGTCCTTATAACAAATTTTTTTTTGTACTTTAATTTGGTAAAGGTTTATAGAACCCACCAACATGGAAAGTGACCAAAAACAGTATTTTATGAAAAAAAGATAATTAAAATGGAGATAGGAGGTTTGTCCCTGACATTGATGCTATATTATATTATATTATATTATATTATATTATATTATTTTACTTTATTCTCCCCTCTTTTGTACCGCTTATCCCTTTTAGGCTCATCACAGCTGACATTGAGCTGGAGGTGGGTATACCCTGGACTAGTTGCCAGCCAACATCAGTGCCAGAGAGATCTCAGGGGCATAAGGCTCTGCCAGCTCTGAGGTTTTCAAAATTTGGATTCCTCTTACATTGGACCTTAAATGTAGACTTTATACCATCATATATCTTATGCTATGTCACAATACTTCAGTGCTGTTCCATCACTTGCCGTATCAATCACACTTAATGTCATTGCTTATCACTTTAACTTTCTTTCCAGAATATAAATTGTATATACAGTTATGATATGGAGTGAATAACTTTAAAATTATCTATTTGTCTCTGGGTAAGCTCCTGTAAAGAACTATTTGATGGGTATAAGATCCCAAAATTAACAAAGATACTGTGCTGTAGCTCTTTATGACGTAAACAAATAAGGCAATCAGTAACAAGAATGAGTTTTACTATTTTGCCTCTATTACAGTAATTTCAGTATTGTTAAAGTGTCAAATGAGATATTTTACTGTCTGTTGAAAAAAACTGTTCTATATACAGTATTTCCCACTGCAAATAATCAGAATGTAATTATGATGTATGTAGTCACCATAATTATAATTATGATTGATATAATAAATCATAATTTCAGTGTTGAAGAAAAGCAAGATGATACTTTTTGTCTTGATATGCTTCTCAAGTTCATGTGTACGGGACAAGATCAGTTTTGAGGTTGACACCAAAATTCAGAAAAACACAAAAGATCCTCACAGGGGCACTAATGTTTTTAGTTTATTAATTTAACAAAATTATAGCATTTGTGTTATCTTTCTATTGTTTTATTTGATTGAATACTGTGTTTTATTTGCAGACAATGTTGAGTTTAAGTTTTAATTTAAAGAAATATATATATACATATATATATACACTATATATATATATATATATATATATATATATATATATATATATATATATATATATATGTTGTTTGGGTCGATGTTTTCTGGATGTATTACTACTTCTCATGAGTTTTCTCAACATACCAAAACAAGCCATCAGCCATAAGGTTGATTTTTGTATAGTGTAATTGCAATGTCTGAACCTACTTATGTGTGGCAGGTGTTAGCTGACAGAATATTAGCAGGCCTTCAAAGCTTAAAGCAATTTTCTGAGACAAATGTTTATGATGAGGGATACTGTTGACTGTTGAAGCAAACAGGAAGATGTTGTGTCTTCAAGCACTGGTTTTGCAATAGTACAAGATCAGCATTGAAACAGGATTGCCACAGGGGGCGCCAAAATTCATTCAAGATTCAAGATTTCTTTATTGTCATTCAACTTTATACCAGCAGTACATAGTAGAACGAAATTATGTTGCACCTTGACCAAAGTTCCTCACAGGAGTGATGACACACAGTGATGACCAATTACAAATAAAATAAAGTAGAATAAATACGAAATAAAACCAAAGGTAAAAACACAGCAGAATATTAATCATAAAAACAAATAAAACACTTAAAATCAGGGGAGAATTTAGTAAAATAAAAGCAAAATTAAGAGAAAAAAGACATATAAAAGCAGAGACCACACAACTCTCATGCTGTTTGAGTAAAAGTACATTTTAAGATGAGATTTAGCAGGTCAGGCAGGGGAAATTCTGATTTCAAGAGGTAAGTCATTCCATAATTTAGGGCCCACCACACCTGTCACCTCGGGTTTTATGTTCAGTCTTAGGGATGACAAGAAGAAGCCGCTCTGGAGAACTCAAAGATCCCAACAGGCTGTCGACTTTTAGAAAATCAACAGCCTGTGTGCTTTGGGTGCTTGGATATAACCACCCAGCTCCTGCTGCGCCATAACACTTTGAGGTCAAAGTCTGTCTATGTGAAATAGTAGATAAATAGATTTTCCTCCAGCTACTCTAAGGACAGCACAAGGCAGATATGATGACCACACTTACCAGCTCCAACACTGGAGTGACTCATATCTGTCATCTTTTATTATAGTGTTAGAAAGTATGATTTGAAATACATTGTTTTTATATGTATTCAGCCATTCTGCATAGAGACAACTTGTGGTACTATAGGAAGTTTTGATGCTGACCCTTTGTGTATAACCCTACAGACATTATTTTGAGATGCTGAAAACAAGCTCTCATAAATTTTGTGCAGCATATTTATTTTATAAGTTTCAGATGACAGTCAAAGCCAGAGGCATTATGTTTTACAGGCTGTCTGTCATCCATGTATGCCATTTGTGTAAGCACAACAGCTCAAGACTGCTTTTGGGATTCTCTTCAAACTCTGCACATACGTCGACTCGGACTGAAAGATTACATAATTCGATTTTGATGGTAATAAGTACAAGGTCAAGGTCATTTGGCTTCATGTTCACCCTGTGGTTGTGAATGTGTTATCTTACACACCTCACAGGCTGAGGTCTCCAACCACTGGACCACAGAACAATACCAGGCCATACCCTTTTTTGAATAGTAGAGACCTACAGGTGTGGTGTTTTAAAAAGATGATCATATGCTCTCATATTTGTCCCTGCAACTTGACTGTGCAGACTTTACACTCAGGCTCTCTGTCTCTGTCACCACCGTGATTAACAAAATAGTAAGACCAGAGATAAACTCATTCTTCATCATGAAGAACAAACATACTTGCACCACAAAAAAGTGATACCTAAAGAACACTTTGAGGTTTTTCTGTCACACTTTGCACAGGCCGACTGTTGCTACTGTATTTTTGGAATGCAAAGTTTATCAGTTTAAACATTAAATATCTTATCTCTGTAGGGCATTCAGTTAAATATAGGTTGACATAGATTTGCAAATCATTGTATTCTGTTTTTATTTATGTTTTACCTAATGTTCTAACTTCATTGGAATTGGGGTTTGTAAGATTTGAGACTTAAATTTCAAGGTTTGTCGGCTTCATGTTCATCTCTAGATATCAAGAAATCTATTAATCTAACTACCACAAACCCCCAGCCCCTTTTGACCCAGAACTGTTCTTTATCTGTTCAGCACTACCTTATGAAGGCATGAAATCATCCCTACTTTCTATTTAAAGCAATCTGATTGGGCATCTCTCCTAAAAGTTAAGGACCATAAATAAATCTAGACAGAGAAGAAGTCCAGGAGCTATACGTCTGGCTCACTGTGACGAGCATGTCCATTACAATTTCTTTTAATAACAAGAGACTATAAAATTGGAAAGATGGTGGAAAAGCTTCACCACCTTGTAACCTCACGCAGCTCCCTGAAGGAAAGAGCCTAAATTTAGCCCCTCAGCTGGTTTTCTGGCCTGTTCTGGAAGTGTGGGAAAGCATGATGACCAGGTTTAGTAAGGACACAGACATGGGCAGCAGACGCTCTCAGGTCTGGACCGGTCAGCTTTCACTGTTTAAGCTTATCTTGTACAGTAATTTCCTCTGAAGCAGGCAGGCACAGTTTCAGGGACCTCACCTCACCTCCTCACCCCATCATGCTAGAGTTGTTTAAAGAACATTAGAGCGCGTGTTCAAAACAAGACAATCACAATCCATGCTGCAGAATCATACTGATATTGACATTGGTATGTTTATTTAAACCCTCTAGAGTTACATTCAATGGTGGGGACTACTTGAAAAAAAATATATAATCATCTCTGGTTTCTCCACAATGCTCCATAAATTCTTTTGGATTTACATGGTGATACCAGATCGTCTCCTTTGAAGGATGAGCTATTTTCTCTTCTGTAGGTCCTCTAAGGTAAAGTCTACTTTCACAGCCGGTGTTTTCATTATGTAACAGTATGTATTACACTGCAAGTCTAGGCCAACTCAACAGACTTGGATGCAGACTTCATGCAGTCATTTAGTAATTAAAAACTGTCTGCAGCTACTTACTCAGAAACAGTCAGGTCAGGTCTCATGTAGCTATGATGGCTACTTAGCATTTCCATTCCAGGTATGGCCTAGTTTTACCCTTATGCTTAACCTGCCCAGAAATAATCAGAAAATAAGTTCATGCATGAAAAATGTATTAACACGAATAAAACTAATGCATGAACAGTATGTAATACTACTATGCATTTTCCATATGGTCGTTATCAGGTCAAACCTATCAAACCTCCTTTCTCCAACATTGCTACATTTCAGGAAATGAAAAAACGCTCTTCTAAGTGAACAAGTACTATATAGTCCTGACAACAAATTATGGTTTTAACTTTAATTTAGTTAAAAGTTAAAGCCTACTCACCAACATGGAATGTGACTAATAGCACTGTTTTAGGAAACACAATAAAAACCATAAAAAATGGAGATAGGAAGTTTGTGCCCAACAGCGTCGCAACATTAAGGCTTTTAAATGTATCTGTTACACTCATGTGCCATTTCTACATTCACTTCATTCTATCTATAACTTATTAGGCAGGGACAGTGTGCACTTACATAGGTCATTAACACAAATGAAAATAAAGTTTCACCAGATTTAGATAGCTGCTAATCTCCACTTGTCATATTAGAGGTGACCTAAAACCTACAATAAATAGCCTCTGAATGAAAAAAAATGAAATAATGGCACAAGGTACATAAAATACATTATAAAAGTTTAAATATATATATATATATATATATATATATATATATATATGTATACACAACAAATAAATCTTACTTATTAATCAATGTAGGAGTAATTCAACTGAGCAATGGAACAAAGGCATGTTTGGTTCGACTGGTTTCAGAACCCGAGGCCTTACAGAATAGAACACTGAAGACATCCTGGTTCATAATTAATTATATATAACACAGCAAGTGTCCAGAGACTATAGGTGCATTAATTTCAGGCAAATAAATAGATAGCTAAATAAAATATCAATATTTGTCCTTTACATTTCATTTATCAAGGAGCACTCACTGGCCACTTTATTTGGTACACCAATCCAACTGCTTGTTATTGCAAATAGCTTATTAGCCAATTGCATGGCATCAACCAAATGCATTTAGACATACAGACATAGTCATGACAACCTACTGAAGTTCAAACCAAGCCTAAGAATGGTGAAGAAAGGTCATTTATGTGGCTTTGAACATGGCGTAGCTGTTTGTACCAGATAAGCTGGTCAGAGTATTTCAGAAGCTGTTAGCTAATGGTTTTTTACATTCAACCTTCTCTGAGGTCTACAGAGAATGGTCAAAAAAGAGAAATATCCAGCCAGTGTCTGTTCTCGGGGATAAAATGCCTTGTCAATGCCAGAGGTTAGAGGAGAATGGCCAGGGTAGAAAGGCAACAGTAACTCAAGTGACTATTCATGATAACCGAGATATGCAGAAGACCATTTCTGAATGCAAAACACATCCAATTTTGAATCAGATGGGCAGAAGACCAAGTGTCACTCCTGTCAGCTAAGAACAGGAAACTGAGGCTATAACTTGCATGGACTCATCAACATTGGACAAAAGCAGATTGTAAAAATGCTGCCTGGTCTGATGAGTCTAGATTTCTTCTGCAACGTTCAGATGATACAGTCAGAATTAAGTATAAATGCCATAGAAGCATTGTAAGGATGATTTTTAAGTCATCAATATATTATTATAGATTTTCCATGTATCCATGTATCAGCCTACGTACACAATCTGTATCTGTATCCAAGTGTGTCAACACACAGACGGGCAGTGTCTGGCACTCAGCCTAGAAATAGCTTGACCACATAAACATGTTGTGTACAGTTTAATGACCATATACAGAGAGCACTGATTAAAACACACATACATATTTTGTTGTCTTAAGTTACTGTTTCCATGTTTGTCCTTACATCCATGCCTATGTAACCGAGGTAACCACTTGTGTTTCTTTTTCAGTCTTTCTACTGAACCAGCCATAAATAAACTGCTATGATAAGTCTTGTCTTAAGTATCATTCATTAATTAAAACATCTTGATATCAAGCATGAATCCATCCTGCCTTGTATCAGTGGTTCAGTCTTGTGGTGGTGTAATGGTGTGGAGGATGTTTTCTTGGCACACTTTGGATCCCTTAGAACCAGTTAAGCATCATTTTAATGTAACTGCTTACCTGAGTATTGTTGCTGACCATGTCCATCCCCTTATGACCACAGTGTGCCCCTCCTCTGATGGCTGCTTTCAGCAGGATAATATAAATATATCTCACAATGTTACACTCATCCTTAGCCTTAATTAAAAATACATTCTAATCATTTAGTTATTTAAAAGTGGAGATGAACTGAATAAAACCTCACAGTACGATCTGAAAGCCCACCATATGTGACCTGTGTAATAAAGAGTTTCAGTACAGCAGTGAATGAGGACATGACCTCTGCGTCTGAAATAAAAACATAAGTCCTTTGTAAAGATTGATACGGCCTGCACTATAAAAACTATCACAGCCGACAACAGCAGGATTTTGGATGTGCCCACACTTGCTTGTTCCATTAACCTAAACACCTTGTGGCCCCTTGTTTCACCAGATGAATGTAAACAGACTTTGTTTACGACAGCAGGGTGAGCCGAGGTCACAGCCCACAAGTGTGTATGTCGCTGTCAACAGCCTTTATATACCCACAGCCCTCCAGGAACACACGCTGCAGAATATACATTACAGGAAGCCTCAAGGGGGCACAGCAGACAAAATGTGTTTGTGGTGGAGTTCAGTGTAGGCCAGGAGGCTCAGGTTCAGCATTCTGTGTTGTTACTTCACCACAAATTAACCTGGGGTTTATTCTCTGGGTTACAGCGTTTATATTATGCTTGGTGGCACTGTGCATAGAAATGCTGACTCTTAATTTTTCATCCTAGTGGAGGAGAGCCATGATGTTTGTTTATTTATTTCATTCATCCAAATGGTTTGTTGAGTTAGAAGTATATATGAAAAAGCACAAAGAGAACCAAAAAGTGTCTCCTTCAAGCATTTTTATTTGAAAATCAGTGACGATTTGAGCTGTACACAACATTTATAGTGTGGTCAGTCGAAAATCTTTTTTGACTTCCATCCATCCATCCATCTTCTTCCGCTTATCCGTAGTCGGGTCGCGGGGGGCAGCAGCCTGAGCAGGGAAGCCCAGACTTCCCTCTCCCCAGCTACTTCGTCCAGCTCCTCCCGGGGGATCCCGAGACGTTCCCAGGCCAGCTGAGAGACATAGTCCCTCCAGCGTGTCCTGGGTCTTCCCCGGGGCCGCCTACCGGTGGGACGTGCCCGGAACACCTCACCAGGGAGGCGTCCAGGAGGCATCCTAACCAGATGCCCGAGCCACTTCATCTGGCTCCTCTCAACGCGGAGGAGCAGCGGCTCTACTCCGAGCCCCTCCCGGATGACCGAGCTTCTGACCCTGTCTCTCTCTCTTGACTTATGATTTGTTAAAAACACTAAAAAGACAAAGTATTTAATGTTCAAACTGATAAACGTCTCTTTTTTTTCAAATATTCACTCAATTTGAATTTGATGCCTGCAAAATCCAAATTCAAAATGAGTGAATAATTGAAAAAACATGAAGCTCATCAGTTTGAACATTAAATATCTTGTCTTCTTAGGCTTTTCAATTGAATATTGGTCAGAATAGGTTTGCAAATCATTGTGCTCTGTTTTTATTTAAGCTTTAAACAATGTCTCAACTTCATCGGAATTGGAGTTGTAAAAAGTTTTTAAAATGGACTGCTTAAAATGATTATGGTCAAGTTCTACTTTTTAACAACACATAGAATTGGAAAGAACACCACTGAACTAAAAATTATGCATTAATAGGAATTGAACAATTCAATATAAGAAACTTTCTGACCATTTTAAGCCTTCAAAAAAAAGAATGTATTATATGTTAACATTATATTCTGCTTTTATTGAGCTATTGTTTTCACTTGCATATGGCCTAATTATAAGTATAAAATACTAATTCATTTGAAAAATTTTTAACCTTTGAATGCCAGGTTTCTGTCATGATGCCAGCATGTTTTCAGATGAAAAATCAGGTAAAATATAGTATTTTGAATATATACTACATGTAAAGTAGATTTTTTGTTTGGGATTATCACAGCCTGGGATTTGGCAATGATTAGTAGCAACGATGATGTTTATGCATCAATGTTTTTTGTGCAGTGTTAAATACTCACACTCATACTGCTAGGGCCAGAAATGACTTTTCATAAAAATATCATACATTCATAATAGTGGTTTTTAGGCTTGATTTTTTTCAAAACCAACATCAGTCCAAATCAAATATTCATATATATTTTGAAAGATTTTTACCATGTGAATGCCAGGTTTTTCATGATGCCACCATGTTTTCAGATGAAAAAATCAGGAAAAATATAGTATTTTTGATATACTACATGCACAATATATTTTGTGTCGAATTTCCACAGCCTGTGATCGGCAGAGGTTAATGGCAACCTTGATTTCATGCATTATTATTTTGTCCAATGTCAAACACACAGTCATTTTTATTTGGTCAAAATGACGCCACCTGGTGGAGAGTATTAAAAATGATCATTTCCACAGCAAAAGCCCAGATTTACACTCAGATATAATAAAATGCATGTTTTATACTTGTGAGATCAAAACTGCAGTTTGACTGAGTTTCAGTGGCTCGTATTTGGACCTCACAGTGTGAGGGTAGCAGTTGTATTCAATGTATTTAAGACTTGCTCTGGGAGCTGAGTCGGAATTAACAAGATCAAATGAAATCTTACTACCATCTTACTACTTTTAATACTATTTAATACTTTACACTTTACTTTATGGATTATGATTTTGTATTTCATTCTATTTGATACTTCTTTGCGTTCCTCTTTTTGTTGGATCAACCTCACAAGATTTTTTTTGTAGATCCTCAAAGTTCTTTAATTCTTATATTAAGATGTGAACAATTGAAATGCTCTATTTTTATGTTTCATGGGTACATTTTTTAAAGAGGAACTTTTCTCCCTCCTGATCTTTTATATCTGCCAAGTTAGACTTAAAAGAAACAGATTTATTGTTTTAGCTTTTATGCCTTTATTTAATAGGACAGTGTAGTTTAGAAAATAAGGAGACAGAGAGTGGTAAAAGACAGGAGGAGCAACCACAGATTGAGCTCCGATCCTGGGCTGTCCACTCAGAGGACTGTACACATGAGGCCTGACATGACCATGAGGCCAGTGGTTCCCAAACGGTGTGTAAGACACTCTGGTGAACCCAAAGCAGTCTGGCTGAGGCTTTGGAATTTTTGACCATAAATTACAGTTACAGTCACACGACTACCAGTGAATGCAATTCAAATTCACTCTGTCAGTACTTCAGGTGCAACATACAGCTGAATATTATTTAACTTTAAAAATCCTCTGATCCTTGAGGGGAACATTGTCTGAGGGGGTTGACAGAATTAATGGATATAGGTAACTGCCACTTCCCCCCTCTCTTCCATTCATAAATTAATGTCAAATAAAACGTTGTGTTAGAGCGTCATAAACTTTAACAAAGTTTTCAATATTTTTTTTTAAAATAAAGTTGTCAGTACAGATCTCAACAATAATTCAGTTTGTGGTCAAATGTTAGCAGGAATAAATACAAACTGATAAGGAACTGCAACACACATTTAAGATATATTGTTATTGTTATTGTTATCTTGAGTTTGAAAACCCCGGCACCAGGGTTCTAGTGCCCAGAATTAAGACTGATAAATTTACAGAAGGTCAGGATATTGGTGATTCATTTGTTGATTAACTAAATTAACTAAATAAGATTTGAATCTCCTTTCTTCCGGGGAGCATTTAAATTTTTACCCAATTACTGAATGTCAGTTGATCAGCTTTTAGCTGTAGTGAAGTGAAAATGTTATCTTTGGTGAATAACTCACAGTGGATGAACTTTCTTTGGTTTGTTTGTCTGAGCAAAATAATGTTTGTCATGGCACCAGGGAAAAGGGATTACATTTTGGGGGCATTTGTCCATGTCTTCGTCTGTCTGTCTTTTATAATTAATTTATATTGTTAATGTGAAGAGTGTACATTTTTGGGCCTTTGCTCATGGTCTTACTTTAACTTATTCTATTTATTTTTTCCTTCATTGAGGGAAAATTGTTATTGCCTATATTTTGGATTTGCTAATTTAATTTCTGTTATACAATTATCTTATCTTAATGTCTATATCTGATATTCCCACTTCTATACTGTATATAAGAGCAACTGAAACAACCACATTTCCCCTTTGTGATTATTAAAGTACTTCTGTTTCCGTGTGTGAGAAAAGTTCTCAAAAGATTTTGATAAAATTATCATCAAATGTTCGTCTAACAATTAGTTTAACAAAATTTATCATTTAAGATGTAATTGTATTAACTATGGTTTTAGTTTAACTTATTGCCAAACTTAATAGTCTCTATGTTTTGTACCCTGAAAATTGTGTAATTAAGACAATAAACTGATTTGCTTAAAAAAATACAAATAAAAAAATAAAAATGAGCTGATAAATTGAGCAAATCTTCCAAAACAAAATAAACTCAGGGAAGATTTCAGTCCGTCAAACCATATTTTCATTGAAGTCTTCTTAACCTAAAAACTTTGGCTTGAATTAGAATAAGAGGGGCGTAAAAAGCAAACAGTTCACGCTGTGATAACACAGTCAACATGTTGAACAGTGCATCTCAGATAATTCATTTATCTGAAATACCAAACATCTCTGTTTGGACCCCATTGACCACTCCCTTTCACCCCAGATGTAATACCTGATATTGACCACATGGTGGCGCTAGCACCAAAGGAACATCAGGCCTCATCTGTTATCTCTGAGGTGACCGGGTTTGCGTTTCAGCGACAGCAGACTCTATAAAGAGGCACACAAGCATTTGAAAAGTTTATTTCTACCATACACAAACTGTACAACACAGCGCATATCTGTTTATTATGAAATAGTAAAAGTAATAGGAAGTTTTTCAATTTACAAACTACTTGAACTGAAAAAAAGCATTACATTTTCATGTAAAAGAAAAAGAAAAATACAATAACAATTTCATATCATACTATTATCGTTCCACAAAAAAGCATTTCACATTACAAAACATCAAATACTAACAGGGAAAAAATAAATATTATTCACAAAACTTCCTGAGCAAACAATGTGTGGTAGAGGAATTAAATAGAAGGAATTAAGAATAAATAAAGGATTGTTAGGTTTAAAGAATGTCATTCAAATTTTTAAAGGATTAAAATTCTTTCAAACATATCCGGTATTTGGATAAAATAGGGTCCAGTTTTAAAAATTTGGCTCTTCTGCTGTTACATGGTTTTATTTTTCTTTGAAATTCCCTCAGCTACATGAGTTGGACTTTGATTATTTTTGCAGTAATGAAAAGTGTATTGCTCAAAAAAAGAGTTTTTAAAATCCAGATGCCTTTTGTGTGATGAATCAACCTTTCCGTTTAGTTAAAGTTGAGGGCAGTGTGGTGAACGCAAAAAAATCAAATCAATGAAAATACAAAAGTGCAATTGATGTGAACAAATAACTGATTAGCCAACACCTATCATATGTCTATTTTGTATTTTTTGCATTTTTTTCCATGTGTTTACTGACTGAAACAGAAACGTGAGTAGTAGGGGTGGTATTGAGCTCGGTTTTTAAAAAACAGCTACTATGCGACTCTGCTCCAAGTGTTACCAGAATATTCAAACTATACGACCGCTCAAAATATTAAGGCTTGTAAGCAGTTTAAGAGAAAAAAAAAGGTCAGAGTTTGTTCTTACAGTTTCCTTTTTCCTCTCTGAATGCTAGCAAAAGTGGAAATAAAAAGAGCAGTGGGGATTTTTCAAAAACCTGGCTCTGAGATTACAGCTACTGAGACAAGGGTATTTAAAACAGTCATCAGGAACGCTCTCCTCCTATGAAAATAATTGTACTGGATAATAAATTAGACACCATCCACATAATACTGTCCTACCACAAAACATAGTACTCGTATATTTTTATGGATTCATATACATTTAGGCACATACTATATGCACACTCCAAAGTGTGTGCACAAAAGGCAGTTTAATATCTATATTTAAAACAAAAAAAGACATCTTAACAAAGTGGATTTTGATTTTTGTTGCACTCTTCAAAGCAGAATCGGACATTCAGGTCACTCCGTGTGGTTGCGTTTCTGCGGATATCGCCGTGTTGCATTCAGCTGCTTTTGTTTGAGAAGGAAAAGGTACAGTACATTGGCATTGCATTTTTTTATCCCAGTGTTCACTTTGTCTTACCATACATTCAGTTTCCAATAAATAAAGCGAAAGCAATGCTAAAATATTGATTTTGGTCTTTTTTTTTTTAACTTTGAAGGGAGATCAAACTTATGGTCTAATATTAATAATAATAATAATCATAATAATAATATAGGTCTTCAACACTAGATGCCATGAAATTGGAATGTGCTTCTATGTAATTTACAATGTGCAGAAACAGATTTCTCAAATATTAATCATTTACAGTTCTGGAAATAAATAAAAATCAAGGAAATAAATACACTGATGAACAAATATAATAATAAATAGCGGTAATATAAGAATGACATGAACACATACAGATTAAAATCAAGCAAACCATACAAAATAATTAAGTGCAAGAGGGGGTAAAAATCTCACCAGGATAATCAACATATCGAGTGAATGCAGAAAACAGAGAAAGCATTACAGATCTGGCTGGTCATTTTCTCAGTGCAGTGTATTTACCGGGGAAATGCCAAACACATCTCCCAAAAAAGCCTCGTCTTTCTTACACATGCAGCCAAAGCCAGCACCCCTCAGTAAAATAGAGCTATCTAGTGCCATTATCCCAAGTCAAAGAAACCTCCTGGTGGCTGTGCAGCTTAAACGTGGATGCCCTTAATAGCCTGTTTGATATTATCCAAGAGGGCCTTGCACTCCGGAGAGTATTCATGCTCCGAGTTGTTGTACATATCAGTTAATGTGTTCACATAGGCTTCAAAATTATGCTCGCTGATGGGTCCCTGTAAGGAAAACATGTGTGACTATTAGTGAAAAGAGCAGAGCTGTGGAGACAATTTATGAACAACGAGACATCTTCCAGGACAGGTTAGACGTATAATGAGTGGTCAGGGTGTTACTGTACCATTTGAGGCAGCTGAATGTCCGTTAGGCTGTTAATGAGAGCTTGGCTAAGGCGGGCGAGCTCCTTCAGGAGGCTGTCGTTGTGCTGCTCGATCATCTTGTTCTCCTCTTCAATTGTCTTTAGGTTACATTCCATCGACGAGATCTGCTTCACGGTACAATGGAAAGGAAGCAACAACACAAAGACAAACGTGTAAAATAGTGATATCAAACTTTACTGTCCAAAAGGTCACACTTAAAGAGAGCCGATCAACATGTTTCCTCCATTAGAAACATCAATATGAAGCTTGTAAAACTAACAACACAGTCGTGTGCTTTACTGAAACTGACCTGTCTTACTTCACGGTGAATAATCACTGCTAATCATTGTAATTCTGATTTTTGGATGAGAACAAAGCAAGAGAAAATAAGTTATCTGCAAGACTTGCGAGATTTAATCGAGGAAAGAAAACTAGAAACAGGGTTCCCACTACTGAAAAATGCTGAAACTCATCCAGAACATCATGCTAACTCAGAAAAAAACTTAAGCCAACAACACACTTTCAGTTGCTTCTAAAAGTCTAAAACAAGTTTGATACTCTCATTTTTTATTTTACTCTTTCATACTTTTAAAAGGCATTCATTTCCCATGATCCATAAGATTATAAGACTTTTCAGACACCTTTTAATAAACGGCTGTTGGGATGACCCAGATTTATGAATACATGATCAAACTTTAACAGAGGATCAGTGTCGTATCGTGATTTCATTCATGAATTAACACACAAAGAGAGTATGAGTTGGTGCAAGTATTCATGATAACTCATCAGTAAAACACATGTATTAAGACTGTATGAAACGGATTTTTTAACATGGATTAATGCATTTCCTGAGCTGTCATTATTTACGAGTTGTTATGGTTGTTCATATTGTTTATGGTTTCTGCTGTTAAAACAACAGGATAAGAGAAAAACTGACCAGTCTTCTGATTATGAAGTGTTGTAATTAAGATTACTTCATAATTACTTCCATATCACATCAAGTTTTTGAACCTGTAAATAAGGCAGAGGTCAGATCACTTTTCTGACTTCTGTTAAATATTATAAACATTACTTATAACTCCACGATGAAACAGGAAAAAATGGTAACTGACACTAAAGCTGGAAAAAAGTTAGCTTTATATAATTTTTTTGTGAAAGACACAAAGTTATTGAATATCTAAACTGAAACTCTAGCATCACTTTTTCCTCTACTTTTATTTTTTCATATTTTTACAGCTCATCTTCATTACACAATATCACTGAAATTTGATATTAATGATGCTGATGGTTTTGAAAATGATTGATATATTGTTATGCTTAATTGATGGTTTGTTAGTTTTCTTAATGGACATTTGTGCTGATCAGTTTCACTTTACATTTAACATCTCTGCTTTATTTGTGTTTAAACGTTTTTTGTGAGGATGTTTTTCTTATTTTGGTGTTTCTGAATGATTGACAGCGCAATTGACAGCAGAATAAGGAAAACCATCCCCAGGAGAGGAAATGTTGTGATTTACTTTTTTGTGGTGTCTTTTTCTGCTGCGTATAACCTCCCCCTTAATAAAGTGAAACCTGTCGGAGTGGATATTTACCTGGGTTTGAAGCTGCATCATGTCTGCCTCGATTTTCATGTTGGACTCATTCAGCTCGTTTATTTCATGATCCAAATGTTGAACATCTTCCTTGTTTTCCACACCTGAGTTGAAACAGATAAGTTGTTTAAACAGTATGGTGCAAATATGTTAGTGACTGTAAAATACTTGAGTACTTTAAATCAGTATGTCAGAGTAACTCACCGCTGCTCGTTTTCACCTTGATAGTCATCATCTCCTCCTCCGGGTGTTTTTTCTTGATGCTCTGTGCGTTCAGTGGGCAGCCGGACAAGCTGGGTCAGCAGGTCACAGATGACACATTTTTTAGGTTGGAGGATATCACAAAAGTTAAGCATCAATAGATACTGGTAATGAGAGTGAAGCTGCCATTGTAAGACAGCAACATGTCGACCTGCTGTATTGTTTTGAGATAAAATGGAGGACGGGCGACCTCACCTTCTGTGAGTGGCAAACACATTATTGGCATGTCCGAGGCCATTGCAGCCAGGCAGGGGACAATGGGGCAGTTCCTGTTTATTGGTCTTCCAGGCAAAGGGCAGCCCATTGATGGACGACTCCTTCTGTCTTTTGGCAGCGAGCGGACAACTGCCTGCGCTGCGATGGGATGTGTATTTTCCCGATATATGGCCCTGCCCGTCACATCCGATTACTGGACACCTACCAGAGAAAAAGACACAAAGAGCGGCGCGTGCTGTAAACCTGCAAACGCTGCTGATTCACACAGGGGGGGAAAAAAAACCTGACATACTTGCATTTAATAATATTTCTAAGCTGCAGACAAAACAGAGACATTTCACTGCTCAGAAAAAAACAACCACATCATTAAAAAAAACAAATCTCTCTTTCAATAACTAGACCGGAAGATTTGTTAACCATTAAGTTGATTAATCCAGCCAAATGCTGATTAAAAATAAAGTCGCCAAACTAGAAATAATCACATTAACTATAAGTTACTAATCCACCAAAACTTGGAGTGGAACAAGAGCTCTGTTCACTGTGTAATATTTGGAGGTTGCTGATATTTGTGCATGAAAACATAACTCTGAATGTCATTAAGAGTTTGTCAGTAGGAATCCAGGCCTGTTTTCTGCAGGTCAGTAATGGAGTGACATGAATTACAGATAATTGTCATGGATCCCCTCATGCGAAAGAACGTAATTTAGGGGGGTGGCTAACCCTTTCCCTTATTGATAAAGGTGGAAGGTCGCCTGAGATGATACAAATAGCGTGCACACGCTGCAGAGTGCTGCCGCAAAAAGCCTGTTTCAGCATTTTGTTACTGGATGGCAGCGCAGCACTTAGAGGACAAAACAACAGCAGTCCCATTACTTCCAACCAGCACAGGTAGGAAGCTCCATGCAAGGCACCAGGACAATGGAGCCATGCCATATGGCCCACTATTTACAATAATCTAGGGACATTTGTTTCCCTCCCCCTTTCTCTCCCTTTCTCTCTTAATGTGTATGAGATCTATTCCAGTCTAATTCCTAAGCTTGTGGCCTTGCATTAGTAATTAAAAAGAAAAAAATCTGCATCCAGATGTATAAGTAAGCAAAGGCTTGTATATCTGACTTTGGATTTAACTACAAATCAATTACATTATTTTTTTTCCAATAACACTTTCGCAGACAGTGATTAAGCTGCAAACGAGTCCAATGCCATCCGAGCCGGTAGTTCAACATTTTCTTACTATAGTTTAATTACAAAGAAAGCACTTAGAGGAGTAATAAGCCAGATATTCCATTCAGAAAAAAGGGAAAAATACAAAAATCCCACAAAAACAAGCTGGTAATCCTTTGGAAAATAATTCACTAATGTAACATCGACGAAAGAATTATTTTCTTTGTTTAACTTAATGGCCTCCAGGTATAAAGCCACAGGCACAAACACATGACGCACTCTCACAATGTTTTTCTTGTTTTATTTTCCAAACAAAACAACATGACAGCGCAGGATGAGGGGGGGAAATAAAATCTCTTACTTAAGCTCTTGCTCATCTTTGTCATCCTTGTTTGGTGTGAGCTTCAAACCTCCCTTTCTGGCACGTGGACATCCTGACAAGCTGGAGACGATGAGAGAGAGGATGAGTTAATGTGAGGGGGAAAAAACAGGGTGAATTGTTGCAGCTTCTTTAAGGTTTAAGGTATGTAGAGATCTAAGGAGCGCACGTTAAATCAGATTTAGATTTTAACATTTAAAAAAACAGAACAAATGTTAGGGATGCACAATATTCAACTTTTGCAGATATGATGTATTAACAAACTCATTTTAGCCGATACTGTCACATAAACACATTTTTATTACCATAAAACAAACATGTCTCTCGTTGAATTGACCCGTCTCTCTTGTTGTGACAGTCCACTTGTTTTTATTGTACGTGTCATCTTATGTACAATGCTGCTTTTAAATTTCACGTGACATGTTACAACGTGTGTTTATGTTTAACTATCATTGAACCAGGGTCTTTAACTGACTTAAACTGGGTGTGAATGGATTTTTACTTGGCTTAACTAGTTTTGACTGTGTTTAAACTAGTTTTAAAAAGAGTTAAACCAGTGTCACCAGAGATTTTCATGAAGTCTGGCATTTTTTTCTGTCAGATTTCAACAGCTTCTAACTACTTCTGAATTTATTCTTGTTTTGATTGACTGTTTAGGCATTTGTCTTGAGGTCCTGGTGCTGTAAATTCTGCAGTTTTATTGTTATTGAATTGAACTGAATTGGTTTTATTTGATAAGAATGGTGCAGTGTAACAGTTTCAGTACAAGACATAAAGTTGATGTACTGCACATAGAATTTAGAGCTATTGCTAATTTCCAACTCGTCCCTTTTTGGACTTTTGAATGTACAGTTTAAAAATACAGTATTTAAAGTCCAAAAATGGAGCACAACACATGAAAATACAATCAATACATAAAGACATGACAATAAATACATTTCAATAACCAGAACAAATTCACTGAAGCAAAAAGAGATACTCCAAGGCACTCTCTTTAACTATTAAAATGACTTTATTTAAATGGCATGGTCATCAGACCTTAAAAACAAACTTTGATGCGTTTTGGCATCAAGCCTTCATCAGGAAGTCATGCCGTATAAATTACCAGTATAAATTAGCAATGTAAAAAACACAAAAATCTAAAAAAGATCACAGATCTCTTTTGTTTGTAATTAGCACTGGACCTTACTGTCCTTATTTAAAAAGTGCATGACAAATAAAAAAAAATCATAATTGCTATTAAATGTAATTGGCCTCTTTGCACAGCTTTTGTTTCATATATATTTTAGAGCAACATCTACAAAGAACAAATAATGGAAAATATACTTATTATGTGGCATACAGCATTTAGATTGTACAAATATGGTCTACTGATATGTTCTGTCGCTCTCTAAAGTGACATTTTAACTATGGTTGTAACTTTTGAATCAGATATAAAATCTCTTGGAGCCGTTGTGCACATGAATTGCATTTGTGACATGATACCTTTGTAGCGGCATATTGAAATCTGAGGCATTCTCTGTGCTTGTAAATAAATCAAGGAAATGTTTCAATGCTGCCACAATATTTGATGAGGGTCTGTTTGACAAAACCACTGTGATTTAATAAATTAGTTAGCAGAAAGTTTGACTTCGAGCTTTTATCATTGCCTGGGGGTCTTTTTCACTGGAGGAGGGAATTGACGGGTACTTTCCAAAAAACTGGAAATATCAAATAGTAGATCTTACTTAATACTGTGAAAATTGAATAGACTCAGTAGGTGTTATGAGAAATAAAATCATTGTCATAAGGTCAAATTTAGGATAAAGGAGGTTCATATGTATAAAAGTGTTTTAAACCTTTTGTGTTTTTAAGCCACCTGTGAAAAATACAGTGTGTCCCAGAAAGATATGCTCTGCTTGGGCAATAGAGATCCTCCAATGCTGAAGCAAGAGGCTGCAAAAATGATTAAGTGACAACATTCTAAGCTTTATTGTTAACAAAAGACGTACCATAGTTTGTGCATTAATGGAAGAAAAGTATTGGTGGTGGATACCCCTTTGTGCACAGATGGCAATAACTTAAAAAAGGTATATCAGTAACTCTGCACAACATGGCATGTTTCAAATATCTCCAGGGACATTTAATGTCCCTATTTTTGGGGGTCTTAGGTTAAACTGTTTGGAATCCCCTGGCAAAGGCTAACATTTTCAATCCCTAAAAACATACTTGAGCTGAAGTTGGTCTGCTGGTTCTGCTGTAAACTATGAACATGTTGTTGTTATGCACAGGAGGCATGTCCATATCTACTGATACAATAATGAACTTTTTATGCTTTTATCTGCTAATATTGAAATGATGCTGATAATATTGTGCATCCCTTCTAATTATTACAGTCAAGCTGCACTCTGTATGAGCACAAAGACTCCTCTTCTTTTGTGTTTTCACAAAAGTTTAAAATTCAAGTCAGTCTGGGTTTTCAGATGAGAAATAAATGCAGAGATAAAGACATGGCTGTACGAGAAAGGCAGCCAAGTAAATCAATAAACACAAGAAATCAAAAAGTGCAGCATGTTCGCAGCATAAAGTGAGACTTTCACCATCTGTTTGAATGTCATGCATCTGATAAATGTATTTCATGCTCAGTTGCAGTGATTTCTCTCTGCTACCTTCTGTGCGAAGCATAGTTCCCAGTCACATGTCCAGATCCATCACAACCAGGTGTTGGGCACCTGCAGGTTGAGAGACACAGAGACCAGGTGCTTTTTACAGCAAAAAGACTGCAGAGGAGAGAGGAGCATGGATTCATGCTAATATGCAGAAAGAGAGGGAAACTACTTCATGTGGAGTTTGTAAAAATGGTGCATAAAAGGAAAAAAAGGAAAAGCATTGACCCAAGCTGAGGTAAAAACAAGCTGCCTAGTTCAACATGATAAATCCTTTAGCAACAATAACAGTTTAGAAAACACATACTTTAGTTCCTGAGAGTTGGCTGCCATCAGTGATTTGAGTGTTTTGTCAGCCAGGGGACATCCAGACACACTAGAGAGGATAAAGAGCTAACAGTCATTTTAATGCACTCTTTGATCACAGCTCAATTGAATAATCTTAATACAATGTCTCAGTGCATATTTATACTAAATCATATGAAAACACAATTCCACTTCTTGTCATGAGAAAGCTTTTTGTGTCAGCGTGTTTTTTTTTTTTAATGACATTTGATATTAAACTCTACAAGCTCTGTATGTGACAAGTTAGCAACAGTAGAAATCAACATAATTCAGCCACTTAGCACTGTTCCCACCCTTTAGTCTTTATGTCTTTTAGCTGGTGCTGATGAGAGAGTAATTAATTACGGTACCTTCGATGTGATGCATAATTCCCCGTCACATGGCCGCTGCCGTCACAGCCTGGGGTCGGACAGCTGTGGGAGAAGACAAAGCTTTAAACGCACAGATTACTCCACTTCCCACAGACTTTGCCAAGCTTCGACTGAATCTTTTCTTTATTATTTTGCACACTGACAACCTTTTCATGGGTATTAAAGAGACAAATAAGAGTTAGTACAGCAGGAAGTTTAGTAGAAAATTATTTTGCTGAATGTTTCAAAATGTCCCTGGATGTCACTGAGGAGATCTGAAGGAGCTGCTGTGCTACAGGATTCCTACTTTATCTTGTGGTGTGATTCTCAAGAGGAGATCCAGCAGAGCATGCACTCTAACTACAAGAGTTGTAAGCTTTTGTAGGACATACAGGGAGAAAACTCACTTCAAATAGAAACATATCTGCTCCACATGAACCTGCAGAAATACCAGTTATAACCACGTGAGTCTCAGAGTGTTTCCTTTCACTTTTATCAAACTGTCTGACTGAAACAAAGGTACAGTTCAGCGCTAAACTCCTCTGCTTAATGCTGACCATCTGCCAACGAGAGGGGGGGCTCACATTATGCACAGCTGACTGGATAAAGATGCCTCGAGATGTTTCATTCTTCATACCTCAAAAGCTCTTTCTTCGACTCTCGTAACAGCAGCTTTGCTTTGGGACTCAACATGCTGCAGTCTCCTTGATAGTGCTGCTCGTCCAAAGAGATACGATCATAATCCTCCTGCAGAGAAAGAAACAAGTAAAAAAAACCAAAAAAACACAGCTTTAACTGTCTGACCATGATCTGCAATGACCTAAAAGTGAATAATTAATGAAAAGCTCCTGAATAATACTCTTAAAACACAAACCCTGAGGGTCTGAGTGCAAAGCAGAGAGATTATGCTTAAGGATACTTATAGTGTAGTAAACCATACATCCATTTAAAGTCACACTTAATCCACATTGTATTTATGATATATGGCCATGACGTATGGATTTCCTTTTTTTCTACAGACAAGATTGTGCAGTCACCAGATGTTGTCTATGTCAGAAAAGCAGGTCATATGTAATGTGATACACTGTGTCACTAAATACATGAATCCTTACTGAGAGGAAAACCTTTAAAACAAATGAAATATAATTCAGGCCAACAGTCTGAAGTCAGATATGAAGACTAGATTATAACCAGACCTCATTGTCCAAACATTACAAAACAAATAACATAAAAGTCTAAAGTTTTGAGTTGTTAGTGAGGGTCACAGCTCAGATATCTGATGCCTGTGTTTTGTTTTAGAATACTGAGAATTTCAGAGCGTGATTTGCTCTTCACTCATAAGCTTATACTTTATGACAAAGTCCTTAAATGTTCTAAAACTGGTAAACTTTTGAGAAAACCTTGACACTAAAACAACTCATTGAGAAGATATTTCAGATTTTACTGCACATTTTCAGGCTCAGTTGAACTCCTCAGACTTTAGTCTTGGACTACGTTTGAGAACTATTATATTACAAATATACTTAAAAAGAAGGTAAATTAGTATTTCTATAATTCCTGAAGCTTAAACACTTGATTTAGACCCTAATTTCATCAACTTTTCAGTGCTGTAAACAGGGGATATTTATGGTTTATGTATACTTTAAAATACTTGATGGTCATTGCTTTTAAAGTGCGTCTATTATTTCAGTATCTTAAGTTATGATTGAATACAAATCTGTATATTTCTATGTGAGTATGTATGTATGTCAGTCTGTATGGTTTTCAGAGTCTAATGGGTTTGTATGTATGTATATTTTTAAGCTTCCGACCAAAGGTAATTTTCACTCACTATGATTGATGCAATGTTTTCAGTAATGACTCTTGATATTTACTATTTAATTTTCCAACAAAGTTTTTAGAGAAAAAAATTAAAGACATATCTTTTTATTCCTGAAAATGATTCACAGGATGCCTTGATTAAGAAGACAGACCACCAGCTGCATATCCTTGATTTATACCCACAAGGAAACTCAAATTTCTTTGCTTTATTTCAGGGGAAGGGACTACTAAAATGTTGTGTATGTTTCCTGAGAGGACCATGCAAGGAAGTAAAAACCGCAAGAGTAATACAGTTTAATACATTTTAATATTTTAATTTAATAAAGTTTATCTCAGCTAGTTTCATCAGGAAAAAATCATAGAAAATATCATTTTACAGCAAAACATTTAAATCTATATTTTTATTGTAACAATTACAAAGTATGTATCCCAAAAACAATAAAACGTTTTTTTTTCTTTTACACAATCAACCTCAACTGCACATCTTTCTTTCTAAATCTTACCAACCAAACCCAAACAACATTTCATGATATTATGTCTTAGTCCTCATTAGACCTTTGACCCTCATCTATTGCCCTCTACTACTATGAGCTGCCCCATGCCTGTTTTCTTGTTTGTGCAACTTTCCTTATTTGGTTGCAGGTAATCAAGAGAGAACAAATATCTTTTGACCTTTTAAGTTCATCCTGTGATTTAGATTTCCATTCACTTGGTGCAAATTCCACATTTTTAGAAAATGTCTGTAGTGGTATCTTTTTCATTTAATTTATTGGTTAAATAATTTTTTTTTTTGTACCTCTGGGTCCTGTAAAACATGTGCTTTGCTGAAGTTGACGGGAACAGGACTATCCCAGCTGTCTCTCTCACACAGCGGCTGGTAGAAGGCGGGGCTGATGAGCACGCTGCCCCCTTTGGCCATAGAGGACTCTGACGTTGACAGCAGGTCATCCGAAGTGGTTTTTGCCGGCGCTTTTACATTTTCTTTGCACTTCTTCATACTCAAGTCCAGGGTGCCATTTTCATCCACTTCTATGGGCATATCCTGAGACAAAGAAGCTAAATGATTAATATCTGATCGAATAACACATGCCACGACATGCTGTTGAGAGTGTACAATGAATAAAGACTGCTTCACATACTGTTGTGTGCTGACAAATAAAAACAAATGAATCAGAAGACAAAAATAGAGCCTTTTTAATATTACACAACAAGGGATGTAAACAAAGCCGTACAATGTCTTATTTAATGACAGTGGCGATATGTTCGACTTGAACCCAACAGCATTTCTCTGTAAACATGTAAAATGTCTCAAAATTCAGTACAAACAAACATTACATTTAAATAATGCATACAGTGGTTATCTCACACCAGACAAAGTACCAAACTAAGCCTGTGTTAATTCTGCTGAACACAAAAAAAAATAATCACTGGTGTGTAGTTTTTCAGTGACAGCTGTGTCATCTGTTTTCTAGGACACACAACCAAGATGGCAGCTGGGGGGGTTGGAAGGGGGGCTGCTGGTTTTAGGTCATCATTATAATAGCAAAAATTAAAAAGCTTAATGTGGCATAAGTTTCCCCGCTGACAGATGTGTTTGTCGTTTCTGCGCTCAAACGCAATAGCTTGATGACTTATGGCTGTTTTATGGTATTAAAAGTTTTACCTCATTAAATGCTGAAATCCCTTTCCCATAAACGAAACCAATTATTCAATGCATATGTTTCATTAAACCCTATACATCATTATTTTTTGTAACAAAGGAGAGCTTTTCAAATTAATTAAAGGGGATAATTTACATGGACATTGGATGTGGCTGTCCACTTTAATTATCCTGCTGTTTGATGATGTGTGTGCACACAGTCAAAATGACTCCAGTGTCAAACGAAAAGACTTTTGATGATTTATTTTCATCTGAATGTTTTTAACAAGGGTGCAAAGAGCACAAAAATACTGTACTCAAAAAAGGAAGAAAGTAACTAAGTACATTCACTCAAATTACTTCAACTGGGTAGCTTTTTGTACTTTTTGAGCAGTTTATAAAATCAGCACTTTTACTTTTACCAGAGTAATTTCTGTGGGAAGTATTATACTTAAACACATAACACAGCATGTTAGTAAAAACTAAAATGAAAAATGTATCAAAGCTTTTTTTTATCAACAAGTGAGTTCACAATACAAAAATTCCCTCTAATACAAGTTTATTGTCATAATACTGAAACATACTCTATGAACCATACAGTATATCATATAATAATTGGATATTTACCGAAGCAGAAGCAGGATGATCATACATGGTGGTCACATTTTGGAAATTACAGTTCAATACCATAATGTGTAAAAAAAATACAGTACATTTGCTGTAGTACAGTGTTTTGATATTAATCAGGGACAATTTTGTTAATCTACAGTCATATATTTGGCATAACAAATCCAGTAAAATGCAGTAGCTCATATAAAACCATGACTCACAGTTAGTATAAAACATTTTCACTGATGTTTTCACTACTTACTTTTCAATGTATCAAAGCTGCTCTGGTTAGATCACATTATTTGGATCATTTTTTAATAAACTTGACTATTCTAAACTGACACAAAAAAGTGGTTATATGATCACACTCCAGCACTCCAACTTTACAGCACAGAGAGTATACTCAAAATACTTAGAATACTCAGTGCTTTAGAGTACATCTTAAATAGCCGTCTTTTAACTTTTACTTGAGCAGATTTATAGAGTGCTGCTTTTACATGTACTTCAGGAAGAATATATCAAAGAGTGTGTACTTCTACTTCAGTGTAATATTTGAGTATTCTTTTAAAGCAGCATTTTGTGAATCTACTCAGGTCAAAGTTCGATGAATTTAATGTAAAATTTACTTCAAGTACTTTGTATTCTAAGAACTGTTTAGTTTAAAAAGGACAAGTGAGGTGTGATGAGCCATCCAGTTATTTGTCTAATTTATATATAAATTTATATGACAAAACACATAATAAAACCCACAGTAGGATTTTGCCACAACCTAGCATATCAATTAGATATTCAAGATATCATTGAAAATGTGTTTGACAAAACCTATAAAAACATAGTTGTTTTTTATGCGCACTCTGTGTTTGACCAAATAAACATAAAATGAGAACTATAAGAAATAAATAAACAGTTTGCTGTGGTAAGTATTGAGTTACTAAAATGTATTTGTTAATGGATTTCTTTTTGATTATTATTATTATTTTCTCTTAATTTTCAGTTCCAAATTTTGGCCAACCCTTGAGGTTATCCTGTTTTAGATGCATTAGGTATATCGTATTAACCCAGTATTTGAACAGTTTCAGGTACTGTTTCAGTAGTGAGTATTGTGATACCAAGATTGGTGTCAAATCAAAGTTAAAGTGAAAAAAATTTGTTCAGTATATTGGGTATCAATACATTTTTAGTTTGGGATCCTTATTTGTCTTTCTAAATTACCTTTAATGAATCACATCTAGCTTGCCAAATGTATTACTTAGATGAAATTAATATCTTTGTTTCTTTTATTTGCACCTTTACATCCAGCTTTAGACTTTTGGTCCTTGGGGATTTAAAAAAAGGAAATGAGGATGAAGCTGAGTTGATATATTGTAGGTTTCATGCTTGATATTTGCTATTGTTCAAACAAAGTTTTAATTTTGCATTTTTTTTATGTTATTTTTTTCTGTGTTGTTTCATGTCAAACTATTGTTAAACACTTGAGAACAAATAAGTATAAATAATAAAAGTTCAAACTATTTGATAAATAGCTTAAGCCTTACATTTTACCTTTTTACTTTGGTGTAAAATTTTTTAAGTATAATTCCTCCTCCAGAGATTAGTCAAGTAGATTAGTCAAGTTAAAGTAAAACTACTGATTTAAAAAACTTCATAAAAAGCATCAGTAAACAAAAAAGTAGTTTAATGACAAAAACATTTGTAAATGTAATCAGTTACTTCATACTGCTGTTTTAAATCAAGCAAAAACTAAGCTCAGAATCAAGTTTTATACTTTTACTACTATTGATAACTGATGATGTAATGTGTGCACCTGAATCAGTAAAATTAGCTTATATTCACACTTTAAAAGCCAAGCTATTTGGTCCTCTTGGTGTGTGATATTTTACCGTGTCATCTACATATGCAGATAAGTTAAAGCATCCGACGACATGTAACACTCTAAATATGGCCCCCTCTTTTTTTGCAACCTGAAAGCTGTTCTTTATTTTGTACGTCCCTCTGAAACAACTAAGCTGCAAACGAGAACAGATGATTAACTTGCTAACACTGTTTTATTCATTCAGTGGGCTGGTACCTGGTACAAGGCCACATTCTCGGCTCAACAAGCTGGGAGACAAGGATCTGTGCTGTGTAGGTGTGGAAACCTTGAATCATCTACAGTACAGTATGCATGTATGTAACCCACAGAATGCTATCAATATTAATCATAAAGAGAGTGAAGAGACAAAGAGGAGATAATGACAGCAGATGAGTTTGGATTTAGTGTGAATTAAACTTTTCAGATGTTAACTCCTTTAGCTAATTGGTTTAATCCATTAAAATGCTCTTAAAGACTATCAAGTGTAGACATGCAGCCTATGTTGGATCATATAACTAAGCAAAATATCCTCTGCCATCTGCAGCGGGCAAGATGCAGTTTCAGACAACAGTTCAGGGTTTTTACATGCCAGCTGATGTCGAACAAAATACGTTACCACATGTTTAATAAAAAAAAAAAAATATTCAAGTAGTTGTAATTGGGAAAGAAAGCTGATTGTCTTTCTTCTTTTGATGTGATTACACAAATTTTCATTTGTGTACATTAAAGCGTTATAAAGTGGAACCCTCCTTGTTTTTCTGCCACCAGAGCGTCCAGCTCCCTTTGCCAAATTCTGTCTTTTGATGTCTTCCCTTTTTATACACAAATCAGAGTTCCTTTAAAATGACCACATTAAATACCTTTCCAAGTGGTCTAATTTGATTACCTTTGTGGAGGTTGCCAAGGGCCGGCCAGCGACAGCCTCCATGTTCTTCCGGTAGCGAGTAGAGAGGTTAAGGATGGCGGCGGTGGCTGCTGCCGCTTGGAGACCGTCTTCTTTTTTGAATTGACTCGGGGGGCTGTGCTGACCAGAGGTGGGCAAACGGCCACCTGGAGCTCCAAGGAAGCCAGGATACTGCTGAGGTGCTAAAAGACAAATAATTAGTGAATAATCTAGTTAGGGAGACACCAGGTGTTCTACTCAAACTTAATGGTATAAAAAGCTTTAAAACAGATGCATCCTTGGAGCTGAACAAAGGCCACAGGAATAAATGAGGCTGATACGACATGTTAACTTACAAATGACTCCTTTTAAATTCAAATAAAACGTATGATACTTACAGTCAGGGAAATGTGGCATTTCTTGGTCCTGGTTGGTCCCCATTAGAGGCTGTTTGCCGAAGACCTGTGCATCAAAGCTGGCGTAATCAAAGCGGATTCTGCTGTACTTGTCCATGTCTTTTGTCAGGCTCGTTTGCAAAGCGGCTACCGGGTGTGAGAGTCTGTAGTTCAACTGGTTCATCTCAAACTTTTTTATCAGGCCCATGGCTCTACAAGGGTACAAATTAAAAAACAAAAAAATAAATTATTTTATTGTCAAAAACTGGTGCCCTGCAATAAAAATGCAATAACAAGTGCCCAACAGGCTCATATTAAGCACTTAAGCATAGACATTGTTTGAAAGCATTCAGGGATGCCAGTGCTTTTGTACACATAGAGTCTGGGATCTGATGTGTGTTGTAGATCCACAGCCAGGTTGCCAGACTAATTAATATAGTAGGAGTGGGCATGCTGCCCATGATATATCCACAGGGAACAAAGAGTTCTGCTCTTTTATCATCTCTAATAGAGAGGAACTCGCAGGACCAGCAACCGTTGCTTATGTCTGCTTGGAAAGCTGGAAATAGACCGTGTGTTCAGCTGGGATCAGGGAATAAAAATGCCCCACTCTCTTTTCAACAATAATAGTGTTTATCAATTTTTTGCATAACCCCAGCTCTGCTTTTACAACTTCAGTCCACCACAGAACTAAAAACACGTTTATGGGTGCTGCCTGTAATTGTTTTCCAGCACATGTGACCTCATGGAAAGTGGGGAGAGTCTTTGGTGCTGCCTGGCGGTGTTACCTGGGTGAGCGGTCAGGAGTTTGTCTGCATTTCAGGCTCTCATCCTGAGGTTTGGACACCTTCACTGCGGCAGCGATGGGGCAGCCCGAGAGACTGGTTAGAGGGGAAAATAAACACGTTACCCTCATACTGGAAATCAAGGGTGGGCAACTGGCAGGACAGGTGCAACATGGAGACCCCTTCCATCCAAAATGCGTCCTTCAAGCCAACTTTAGAAAACTCACTAGCAGGTACCTCACCAAAAACATAATTTTTTCACAACTATTTAGCATTAGTAGGACTAAGATAGTTTTAAAGAGGATTTTACAGTGTTTGCTGTCACGTTTTACGAGTTTTAAATGGACTGGCATTGCAAACCAGCTCAGATTACACATGCTGGGATGCATGGCAAGGTTTTCTTGCTTCATATTTGTCCCTATACCAACAAATAAACATTATGCATACAAATAAATAAACAGTATTGTGTTGCTCAGTCTATATAATATATACAATATTTTACATGTCAATGACATCAATTTTTGGGAACTTGTTAAGGGATCTGCAAAGGCTCCCCAGCAGACAAACGCCCTTTAGGGCCCTAGGAACAGGAGGAAAGAAAGAATTGGAGGTGTTTATATGATTGAAACGAAAGTGGTCAGGCCTAAAATGGTCAAGTTTAAATTAATGGGGACATAGGAAGAGGTGTGGTTGAGGTGTGTTCCTACTCCAGAATTATTGCAATAAGCATCCCTAAGAAATTCTAAACATGAGAAAAAAACTGTGAAAATATGAGGAGCAGTATTTCCATGATGGTTAGAAATATAATTATACTTTAATTGTTTCTGTTAAACAGTTGTTAGAATTACAGAATGAATATGAAACAAACAGTAACATGACTGAAAAAAAAATCTAAATATGTAAATATACTTTTAAGGCATTCAAGAAGTAGCTGAAACTGTCTTTAACTTGAGTAAGAGTATTAAATTAAACATTATTTTTTGAATTTGTGCGTCAAAAAATTAATACTGGTATAATGAATACTGCTAAAATTTATATTTCTGTGCCTTTTGTTAGATTCAAAGTGATTATAATTGTCTATTGCGTCCCACAGTTTTGAGCAACTTGTCCCTCTGAAGGTGAGAATGAAATAATTTTTTTTTAATAGTAAGCAGAGTTGCCCATCCCTGCTTTAATTCTATGAATTGTGTACAGAGTTTTGATAGTTATCTCCTTGGGTTTACCTCCTGTGGGTGCTACGGTTGCTGTTGACATGGCCTCTCCCTGTGCACCCAGGGGTGGGGCACTTGAGGACATTCTCATGCATGGCCAGGACTAAGGAGAGGGGAACAAACAGAAGATTAGCATTAAAGATGTCCGACATAATTCAACATGTAAAGACATAATCAAGCTTAAAAACATATATAGGGAGCGCTCTGGAAATAAAACAAACACGTTCTTATGTCTTAAATGATGATTTATGTTAGTGGCTTGTGCATTAGAGCCTACAGAGTAAAGATCCTACAGAGACAGAAACAGGAGGAAAAAGGCAAACGCCTTCTTCATTGTGAGGAATTCTGTAATGTGGCTGAAATGTAAATAGCTTAGTGCAAAGAGGAGCGTAACAAGACAGCTGATTATATTCTTCAAAACAAACGCGCCGTTAAAGGTCCGCTCTGTATCCTTAGAAACTTCTTCTCTGTGCACATTCTCCAATTAGTTTGTTGGAGTTGTCTATTTATTTTTGAATGCCGCGTTAGCTAGCCCTTTGATTTGCAAATACTGCCTCCAGACTAAGAGCACGCGCTTTTTTGAAAAAGTTAATTACTTTTTCTGTTCCTTTTGTAACATTACTGTTTAATGTCGAATGTTTGTTGAGTTATATTGAAATGACTTAACAATCGCCAATGTGAGGAGAGGGAGAGAAAAAAAGAATTCAACATTCACACATTACGACGCATTATGAGAAAAGAGAGAGAGAAAATCCTTTAAATTTATTTGAAAACTTTCTGGCACATCTTTGTTTTGAACTAAATGTATGAACAGGTCTTTTTTGTCTTTGGGTTTTTGCTAAGAGGATTTCAATTACTGTGATTGTAAATCCTAAAACTGACAGGTTTCAGAATGTATATATGCAAAACTGTGTGTGACTTACTCTCAGGAGGAACACGGACTTTATGGGGACATCCGGACAAACTCCTGTGATGTGGGTAGAGACCGGTCACGTGACCAGTGCCATCGCAGCCTGGAGTCGGACACTTGACATCTTTTTTGTCTGTCCGGGGAGAGTCTGAGGACATAGAAAGACACGATTTCACCACCATTTTCACTACAAATAATAACAAAAGACCCTTTATACCTTTGCAAAATATTTTTGAGTAGTAGTAGTAGTGGCTGTAAGCCTCTGACTGGCCTGTAATGATTGTGACAGACAAAAAGCTTGTTTAATCACCGCCCAGTTTTTTTTAAAGGTTTGGCCTTCTCAATCACTTTCTATGGAGGGTGTCCAAGATGGACTTGAAATATACTCCATGGATATGTGAAACAGTGCATCCTGTTAAACAGTTATTGCATTGGGTTGAATTTTTTAGAGTGAGATCTTAATCGACATTCTGGTATTCAATATTACCCTTTGGTCAAATACAGTGTTCTGATGCAAAACTGTAATAATCCTTGGTTGCACAGCTGAGGACCTGTATTCATCCTCCAGCACTGAGGTTGGTGATTCAAAGAAAAGACAGATCTTATGAATTTTGTGATTTGGATAAAGTGGAAATGAAGTCACTTTTTTGTATTGTGCAAAATATAATGACCTAAGAGACAAACTGCTTAATTTAAAAGGTTGTTTAAACCCTGATATAGTGTGATGAACAGATGAGCAAAAACCAGCGATGGTGTTAAAATCTAATGTGTTGAAAGCTCCTCATTTTGTCTTAAAATCCTGGAAAAGAAGACAAGACTGTCTCCACCATTTTTCATTTTACTTCTGTTCCCATACTATGAAATGTCCTTCTATAAACTCTGAATCTGGACTGTATTAATTCAGTGTATGTGTAAGCCCATGCAGGTTAGGCATGTTTTTCTATGTATGATAAAAAATAAAATAAAAACTCCAGACTTCTTCAAGCTTACTCACAGACTGCAGAGAGTACAATTCAATGTCTAAATACATATTTATCAGGGCAAACTACTACACTGTTTAAATTTTTTGACTTAAATATTATTTTGGCACAGATAGGTTTACTCAAAACCTACAATACCTTAAATTAATTTAACCAAAGTCCAGTCAAGGGAGGAAATCTGAAAGAGGAAGAAAAAACTTCTAGTGCTCTTTTCTGTGTCCATATTGCACATGGGTCAACAGATTGAAATATCATGCAAAGCAGGAGACTTTTTGCAAAACGCATCTATTAATCTGTCATTTTAGTTAAGGCTGCAGTTCAACACTGAGCATTCACTTCTTAATGCCTGTCCATCCAAAGATTACATCTGGGATTACACATTTAGCTGCAGTCATTTGAAGAATCAGAGGGAAACATGAGAGGTACTTTAGGAGGATTTAAGACTTATGGTCACGGTTAAATATCCAGTTGATTCCTATTAAAATCCAATATTCTGAGTAGTAGCAATTCCATCAGAAAATTTTGTTCTTCTTTATTTTCGTCTGTTTATTCATTACCTCACTTGTTGCCAAAATGTTTTTGAGTACTAAAGAGGATTTCCTGCCCTCCCCTCACATCCATATGCTTCTTTTATTCTTTTTATGTTTTGGGGCACTCAAACAGAAGTGGTTCATCTGATTTAGAAAGGTACATTATTGAAATCATAGCAATAACATGATAACTTTTTATTCTTTTGGTCAGTGGTTATCCTGACATCGACTTCATTTTCATTACCTTTCCCTCCATCTGTTGTCCATGTCCATCCATGTGGTACGTACTTTTCTAATTGCATTGTCCAGTTTAAAAGGTTTTCTCGTGACTTAGTCCAAAAGCATTGTTCACTGACCAGTCTGTTGAAGCCAAAAATCCACAAACTGGCATTTTATTCTCTTTCACTAGTTTGCAAATGTTTTTCAAAACCTAACTTTTTTTTTGCCATAACTGCTGTGAGCCGTCACAAATCCAAAGACAGACTTGTAAAAAGAATCATGGAAAGCTATCTGGACAGTGTTGATATGAAAAAGTAACAACACACAGATTAGACTAAGTGCTACCAAACATTTAAGTCCACTAAATATGGAAGCTTTTAAGATATTTTGTATCATCTGTTTTATAAACTTATAGATGTAAATATGACTTAAGTGGTCATTTAGACAGCTGCATTACTGAAATGATGTGGACTTATAAGTTTTAATTCTTTGGCCTGTGTTTATCATAAATGACTTTATTTTCTTTACCTTTCCCTCCATGGTAACTCAGTCTGCCATCTATGTCCATCATCCTATGGTGCCGTCTCTCATTGCTCATCTGCTCCAAGAGGAAGCGGTCCATCTCCCTGTAGGCGTGGTGCAGGACCTGTCGTTGCTCTGTCTGCAACGCTATGGCCTGCTCCAACAGACTGAGGTTCACCCTCCCTCGGCTCATTTCCAGGCCTCTCTCGTGAAGGCCCAGAGCCCAGCCGTCCAGCCGAGGAGGCCTCTCTGCCTCCGCCTCCCCCTCACTGTCCTCGTCTGCGGGGAGAGGCCTGTATCTGAGAGCCTCTGTCTGAAAAATGTTGGCTCTAGCCATCAGGCTGCCAAGTTCAGGGTGAATCTCTTCTTTCATGAGGCCGTTGCAGTCTTCAGAGGCTCTGGAGGGGCTATAGCCGTTTACCTTGGCGGACAGAGAGAGCGGCTCCTCGGCCTCTCTGATGTCATCATAAGCACTCTGTGGGGAAGATGTCCGGCTCATCCTGTCCTGACTTTGGTCTTCATCTATGTTGTTACTAAGGAGCTCCTCATCATCTTCATCCATCACTCGCTCAGATGTGTCCAGCTCACACTGTGGTGAACCATCAGATGTAACTTCTGACCATCCCAGAGAATCACCACAGCCATTTTTGTTGACAACTCCATTGATTGCACTTGAGTTTTCATCTAAAACAACAAGAAAAGATCTATTATATTTTGTGTTTATAAGACTTACCAGTCATGTTTATGACCCTTCAGTCATATCCGGGATAAGAATTGAATGTCCTCTTTAATCTTCTCCAAATCCTTTAAAGGTTTTAGTTTTTCTGATACTTTTTGACAAATAGAATCTTTAGAAAAACATGTTTTGTTTATGACCCACTAAAGGATTAGTAGGAACACATGTTGCGGTACAAACATAATGTTCCATCATTTCAAGTATTTTTTAAGATAACATTTTAGACTCTTCTTTGTGCAAGTTGAACATGAAACCTGAAGATGAGAAACACAGTTGTCTGTCTTCTTCATTTGTGTCTCAGATTGGAGCAACAAACCAAAAGAGATATTTTAGGACAAGATTATTGAGGGATTTATTGTACGCTGGCCGTTGAACATCAGGGTTTTAATTAGTTATGTGTGTTTTTAAGTGCAAACTAAGCAGGAACATGTTGTCATCTACAAAAAATATTTAAAAACACATAATAGTTGTTTTAAGCGGCATGAACAAGTGAAGGGAAGAGAGTTCTTTAAGGCACAGATGGGAGAAAAAGCACAAACATGAAAATGGAGGGGAGAAATCAGTGTGAGCTGCTGCTGTTCTGTGTGCAACAACTTGTTTACATACCTCAATCAGAAAAAGGTCTAAAAAAAAGTGATAACAGCAAAACCAGTGGTTTATTTAGTGGGTATTTAAGACATTTATAAAACATTCAAATAAAAAGCTTGGGTTAAGGATTTTAATAACCTAAAAAATACATTAAGGTTAATATAACAATATATAGGGTAGCTGTACACTTTCCAGCATCAACATTAAAACATTTTAAGACCTTTTTTAGATGCAAATAAAGAAACATCTGTATGTTTTTTAAACTTCTGAATGGACTGAATGCTTTAGATTCATGCTGATCAGGTTAAAAGCTATTTTTTCCATATATTGGTCCATAATAATTGTTCACCAGCCATTTTCCCTATGATTTATCTTAAAGAAAAATTAAATGAACTTCCATTTTTCTTTCTTCTAGTTGCAGGTTTTGAATGTTTGCATTACAACTTGCTGTAAATTTTGCCTTGAATGCAGTAAACTGTCATTTGAAAAAAACATTCATACTGATAAACTTAAAAAAAAAAAGTCCAAAAATGACAAATAAAAAAATTCATGAAACTTACCACACAGTTTGGGTTTGATAAACTTGTAAGAATGTCTCAAAAATAAATAAATAAACAATTTAGGATCATTTAGGGGTATACACGTGACTTTTAAATTTTTTTATGACCATAAATTTCATTCATTCAATTTGACATTTAACAATAATTTATAAAGATTAATAGGGACCCTTAATATGAGGAGTACATTTCATATTGGACAATTAACACACATTATATCAAGATTCTCTTGAGTATATGAAACTGGAAGAAGTTGTTTTATTCTATTGCCACATTGCATCTTATTCTTGTGTAAAAACATTTAAAACATTGATTCTATTTTATATCAGTTCAATATGATTCAGCTGAGGAAACTTTATTTCTCTGTCCAAAGCTTTTTCTAAGCAAAGCACCAGAGCATATATAGTTAAAAATAGACTGAAGACATAAATATAATATCTGAAAAATTGTTTATCAGTTATTAAATTTAATAATTATTTATCTTAGCAAATGAAGAGTGAAAGCATTTTCTAACAAAGCAATAAGTTTCTATATATAATCATGGCTGCAAAATTTAACATTTTTGGGATGTTATCAGATGATAAAGACTATAAATGACTGTCTGATTTTACACAAAGTGACTCAAAGAGCTTTGCCAAGTTAAAAACAGAAAATCAGTAAAAGTAAATGTATAAACTGTATAACTGTTAAAACAGAAAGATACAATTTCTGATCATTTCTTTTGAATTTTACAGTAATTTCCTTGTAATCTCTTTCTCAGGCTTATTTTCCAAAGTGCTCCTGATAATTTAATTTGTATTGACCTAATGCAGTAAATCTTTTCAGTGTAAATCCAGAAATCCCGGTCATGATGTATGAACCAAAATCCAGAAGATGCGATAAAGCCCTCCACACAGAGAGTCCTATCAGAGGACAAAGAGGGTTAATGTTATCCCTTAAAAAGCATCTAAAACAAGTCTTTATTAACACCACTGATCATATATTAAGTCATGGACAGTGATTAACAATGGAAAGCTATCATCTGGATTGATTCAACCAAATCTCTTGATCCTCCAAAACCGTTCAAACTTATGCTCGCTTAAGGCTCTTTGCGCTGTGAGAGGGTTTTTGACTTTCTGCGGGGCCCGATCCTCTTAAGTGGCTAGACATCAGAACCAAAAAGTGGGATTCGTTGTTTGGAGGACAGAAATAGAGATGGATTGTGAGAATCAGATCACACACAGATAGAGGAATTATCAAACAGCTACTACTTATTAATGACAAAACTTAATCCTCTCCAAAAGAGCTTTAATATCAATTATGTGGCACTAATAAAAAGATTCTTCTTAGGGTACTATTTTCTACATTATGGAATGACTGGAACATGGTGTTTAAAGTCATTTTAAAGAATATTATGATGTGTTTCTGACATTTTTCTCCTGTGAAAAGTATTTAAAAATAGGTGTTTGAAGACAAACCTTGTTGAGTAAAATAATTAAGTTGCGTATTTACATGTATGAAAGAAGCAACAAGGGTTTTGTTTTTCATCCAGATGGACTCCTCCTCGGCCTGACACAGTCACATACAGTCAGACAGGCACACAGACGTACACACACACACACACAGAAGTGCAGTAAAAAAAAAGGAAAGGGATGGAGGAAAAAAACTTGGATCCCTCCGGTGGTTTGTGTGTTGGAACAGGTGAACAGTTTGTACTCCAGAATAGCCATTACCAGCACTCTGCAGCAGGGCTGCAGTTGGCTGGAGTTGAACGCAGTGTGGCTCGACCAAACGAGAGGCTTATTTTTCTCCCTTTTTGTTAAAATGCAGATATGACCAGCTTCCCACTGCAAAAATTCTTATTTCCAGTCCACTTTTCCAATTTTTGTTTTTCCACAGAAAGTACCCCCCGCAAAACTGACAATAACAGGAAAATATGCTCTGAAATTGTTTATCAATATCCGCTATGATTTAACACTCCTCAGAGTTTTTTTTTATTCTGGCAGCATTTTGTTTTGTTTTAAATCTGTTCTGTTGAATATCAGGTTCAAATCAGGAAAATATACAGCAGTCACTCAGTGTTGAATGATAAAAGGAAAAGTATTTAAAATACACATCAACAAAAGGAAGAACTGATGATGCAGAGTGAATTACTTTGATAATTGTAATGTAATATGAACCCAGGAAACAAATAAATTCCATTTCCAATGAATCCACACAATTCAGGGAGCTACTCTCCTGGTCCATTTAACTACACACATGTGTACTATAATGAGCCGTAGACATTATGCCTAATTATGTATTAGACTGTGTTAGAGGGCCTAACAAAAGCTTTTGAAAGGGACAATTACGTTTGTTGCTTAGTTACATCGTTAAAAATATACCAAATCAGTGCAGATTATAGTGGGCGAGAATGCACATGTACACCACGAGCATTGTTGCCAAAATGCACAAAATTCAATTCATTAGGAAAAAGAAAAACATTTTCGCTGGTGAAAAGGCCAGTGGCATAAGTGAAAATAAACAGTTTTTAACTGTTGTCAATGAAATGTTCCTGTGCTGTAGTAAAGTCTTTGTAAAAAATAAAACAGTAAGAACATCAGAGCATCAGCCAAGCCACGCTGACGCCTCGTTTGTTTTCCACAGAAGACGACTTCAATAAAAATTCAGTTTAAAGGGATGTAAGAAGTTTAATTTAAATCAAAGTGAACTGGTGCGCCCCTCCTTTTCTGTTTTTCATTCTATGGATTCAATGGGTTTGGACGGGCTATTGAAAAAGGACAGATGAGGGGGTCTGAAATCTGGCCTCATCAAGAGACGGTAACGCCACGCCAGAAATATCATGGCAGATCAGCTGTCAAAACTTCAATTTGTGGACGTGAGACACAACTAATGTGGACCCAGCAGTGTAGTCTTTCACTTCCACTGCACAATGACTGCGGCTGCTGGCTGATGGCAGAGGGAGGGAAATATGAATGCAACAGATGGGATTTTAAAATTCAGCGTCAATTGTTCATCAAAACAGACAAAACAACAGGACATCTGTTTACCTGCTGGAGTGTCAATGTTCCTCAGCTCTTCTTTGTCCTGTGGCGGTGCCAGGTCCTCGCTCTCCTCTTCACATGCCTCGCTGGGGCTGTAGTGGCGGGGCTTCATCAGCAGGGACTTTCTCTTGTTGACGGGGGCGCCCTGCACCCCTTCCTGAGCACTCCTTTTCCTCGCCACAGACCCATATGGGCTGGAGGGGAAGAGGGGAAGGGACAAAAAGCACAGCAGGGTCAACAAAGGCCTCAGTTGGTCCTTTATCATGCTTAAACTGGAGACTTTCTTTATAAAGTGAAACCCTCCTAATGCGCCACATCTCTGATCTAGGAAGAAAAAAAAATCTTTTTGGCAAGAGGATTAAAAAATAAGAAAATTCAAAGTGTTCACCTGCGAGTGTCAGTGATGCAGTCGGCCAGCCCTGTGAAATAAAGGCCAGAGAAGAACAGATAAAAAGTCATGTTTACATTTCCACTTCAGTGGCACAGCATCTGTCCACATATTCCTCATCTAAGGTTCAAAGTCACGTACTACTTTTAAGCTCATGAAATTTTATGCTCAGAAACCAGCGTTCATGTAAATGACAAAAACAACAACTAAAAATGATGACTATATTTTAGTAATGTCAAAAAAGAGGTGATAACATGCTAAAAATAAATCTTTGTCGATACAACTCAGCAAAGTGTACGCTAACTTTTCATCAACCAGACAAGATGATTCAAATTTCATGAAATTTCTTCACTCTATGCATAATCTACGCATTGATATTAAAAGCATAAGTCAGCAGGGGTTGTTCATAGCCTTTTTATCATGTACACTTCTGAAATTCTTTTAAAAACAAATCATGGTTTTGTATACTGGGATTTCCCGACCTGCTTGTTCATACTTGTCCCTCATAGCAGGAAGTTTACCTAAGTTTGTCAGTCAGGTAACAGAGTGGAGCAGAAAGGGAAAATACCAGGAAGGCTACAAGGAAAATATTCTGTTTGCATTTCCACAAACAGGATGCCTAGAAAAATCAGGAAAATTACACCCTTAGTTAAAGTTCTGCCTGTTATATCATTAAATTATTTTTTAAATAGTTAATATTGAGTGTTTTACAATTAGGCTAATTAAGATAATTTCAAGAGAGAAACAAATTTGGTTGGGTAATTACATTTCTTTTTAAACTTAAACTGAATTGCTTGGTCATACCAGTCACACACATCATGAAGTTTTCCTGCAGTTTGATTTTCAGGCTATATAGAGTACAGGGAGGAGATAAGGCAAGGGGCTTGGTGGGAAAATATTAGATCTGCATTTACACGTATCCAGAAAACTGCAAATATTAAAGTTCTTTATTTAAGGTGTGTCTAATAATTTCATCAGACCATTATTTTTTTTATCAACTAGAACACTGATGGTGCATTAACAGGAGTGTTTAACAATTTTAATAATTCAACAATTTGGCGATCAAATTAGTTTGGGGATATAAAACCTTTCAGCTAAAAGTAATGTCTCAATTTACTTGTAATAAATAAAACTATACTGCTTGTTCACATTTGTCCCTTGCAGTAGGAAATTTTACTTCACTTTACTTATCAGGCAATGGGAGTAAAGGGGAGAAGTACAAGTACTGTGGTGAGCAGGGACAGATTCTGGTTTGCAATCATATATGCAGCTAATCAGAATAATTCAGGAAATGTAATTTCTTTATTTTTCTCACCAATAAAAGTGTTGAAATGGCATACAAATATATGAATTTTAAAATCTGGCTTATTAGGTTAGTGTAATAAGGAAAAAACTTTTAATCAAAAGTAATGAGTAAAGTCTAATCAGTTAGTGCTGTTGCCTGCCAGCAAGAAGGTTGCTGAATCAATTCTATGGTTGATCAGGGCCTTCAGGGTCTGAGTTTGCATGTTCTCCTTGTGCATGTGTGATTTATCTAAATGTACTCTGGTTTCCCCCCAAAAAGCGTGTTTATAATTTATTCAGTGACGCTGAAATGCCCTCATGTGTTAATGTGTATGTGAATTGTTATCCGTCTCTGTATGTCAGCCCAGTGTTTGGCCAGTGACCAGTCTAGAGACCACCACGCCTCTGTGACAATGGTATATCCCCCACCCTCACAGCAATTTTTCCTGCTGATTAGCTGTCAGGGAACAGAAGGATAGAATATGTGGAGAAATACCTGGGGGGCTAACAGGAAAATCATCTGGTTTGTATCTTCACATGCAGCATATCTAGAGGACTTTAAATATTGATATGAGCGTTTTATACCATATCAATTTAATGATAGAAAACTTTTTGACAAAAATAGCCATGACGACAATAAAACAAATTTAAATGAACTAAAACTGAACTGGAGACAATGAAGGGATAAGGGAGAAGAAAGAAAATCAGAATGAGCAGGAAAAATCCACTTTGCATTTACATCTAAAGTGCAGCTAGAAATATTAGGATAGTTTAAGTCTTTCAGATGTGCCTATGAATTAATCAGTTTACTTTTTAAGATTGAAGTATTGGAATTGCAACAATATGTAAGTGTTAGAATGACAATTCTTTTTCTTTACAATTTAGCAACACAAAACAGTTTAAAGACAGAAAACCCTGTGCCTAAAAGTAATGGCTAAAATAAGGTTAGCTTCAAATGATAAGACTCAGTTGAGACATATCTTTAATTTTCATTGACTAAAAGTTGAATCAAACCATAAAGGGTTAAGATGACTAAATCTGACTAAATCTAATACAACAACACAAAGTCCAAAACAGCTGATAAACATGTACATAGCTGTAGATCCTGTTTTGGTTGATAACATTGTAGGAACAGCATCCCCTGTGCTTACACTGTTTCATGCAGCCTTTTACAGTATTTTATTCTCTTTTCCAATGCCATGGGGTGTAATCAGAGTAAGGATGGAGAAGTGGGCTCTTCATTGATCTGAAAAGCTTTTCATTCACTCTGACACAAACAGTCGCTCATCCTTTGACAGCATTGACAACATGATCTAAAAGGCTAAATCAATTTTTCCCAGAGGCCCTGCGTAAATCTCATTCGCAAGTTCTACCCAGTACATGCGTGAAGCACGACCAATAATAATAATAATAATAACACTTTTCATGAATTTCCCCCACATGTAGTAATAGCAGTGCTGCCGAAAGCGAAAAGGCCTCGGAGGCCCTGAACACTTGCATAATGACATATCCAGTCTAGAGGTTTTTCAATCACACAATATAGACACACTCCTTAACTAATTTGAGCCACTGTTTCAATTTAATGAAGTTATTCCCCTCTGAATAATGAAATGGCAGTGCAGTGCTCTTCAGTGCGGTAAGATAATACAGAAAATTGACAGTTATAAAGTTGGATTGTTGAACTGATACCCCTCGCCTGTGGCGCTGAGTGGAATATGTGTGAGCGTTTAGCTAAAAAGCCGTACTCACCTGTGCTACCATTACATATTTTCATGGTTTGCTCCTCGCCTTCAGAATCCATCTGTGAAGTCAAAACTAAGATTAGCTCCACGAGTGTGACAAAACCATGCACATTAATCATATGCTTTAACACAAATATAGACAATCCAAATCAATTTAACAATATATATCACAATACTCACTTTTAAGTATTACATAAGGCTGGGCAATGTGGACTGAGATTCATATCTAGACATTTTTATCTGAATGGAAATACACAATATGTATCTTGATGTTTTCATATTAAAATGCGTGTCACAATGGCAGAGTTGAAAACTTAAACAGGATTCTGCTTATATCAAACCATATTGATGCCAGTGTAAAACCATAGCAACAAAAATAAGAGTACTAAATAGCCAATATTGGACAATTTTTTTGGATACAATCTACAAGAAAAAAAAAAAAAACTTGCACACTGTATTATATAAAAAAAACATTTTCACATATTGAGTGACAAAAGTTTCTGTGCCCTTGAAAAACATGTTTTTCAAAAGCTGTTTATTTAACCCTTATTTGATCTTGAGATATAGTTTAAAGCAAGCAATCTCTGTTATTTCAATATCTCTTGGGTTGACAAAGTAGAGAAACTGAATATTCTTCAGTCATATAACATTCGTGGTGATCCAAATCCAAATGAGAATCTTGGGATTTTCTTTAAAGGATTTGTTAACACTGTGAGATCCTGCTGCTAACAAGAATTGCAGGAAAAGTCACACTTACTATAAACTGACATTATCTTAAATAGCATCAAATTGGAAAAAATGTATCATGATATAATAATACTAATACAACAATATGAAACTTAACCTTACTTTAATTTTTTTGTCACATCCCTAAAAAGTACCTAAACAAACACCGACGACTGTATTTATTTAGTATGTCTCTTTTTTTTTTTAAGAAAAAATATAGTTTTGAAACTCACAGAAGCATTGTGCATTCACTAATATTTTTTTTCTGAGTCAGTGACATAATTTCAGAATTAAGGGATACTTAATGAGAAAATAGTGCTGTGCTCTCAGAAAACAGTGGGAACATAAATATAAAATGTTTCTTGAAATTCTGAAATAATGATGCAAGGTATCCCACAGAATGACACAATATTTGTGGGGGTAGAGGAGCTAGGTGGGGCTGTTCTGTCTCACTCCATTTTTTTTTAATGTTTTTTTTTAATTTTGCGCATGTTTCTGCTCTTTGACTGTTTTCATCAGCAGTGTGTTCAATACAGACACTCAAGTAACTTAACACACTTTTCTAAAGGCTTTGTAAGGGCTTCTTGTTAATGAGGCAGTGTGCCACAACCAGGGTCTGAATTAAAATTTTGACTCACCAGCTAAGGTAGTAGGTAGTAGATATAACCACTAGACAAGCTTATTTTTCACCTGCCAACATAACAAACCATGCTTCTGTGTCGCAATCATTCATTTCCATCCTTTTCATTAAGTCAATTCAGTACTGTGTTCCACAGATTCATTTTATCAGATAAGAAAATAAAGAAGTGGTAAGAAAGTATGTTTGCTCAGCATGTAATTATGTTTAACTGAGTAACAGAAAGATCTGTATGCCATGTGGGGCATAACCCTTTATGATTTAGCTGCCAAATACAAATTCTTTCATTATTTGGTGCGTGGCAGGTGTTAATTTCAGACCCTGGTCACAACCCCTATCCTACAGTGCAGGAGTTCAGAATAATATTGACGGCAGACGCTGGTGAAGAAATGTTAAAACAACAGCATACAAGGCTCAGTTGCCTGGTAGATACACCACTGTAGCCTGCCCAAGTAGGGAAACACTGATGTCATTAAATAAGAAAACAGACAAAAATACATATGTTTTAACCAGATTCAATTAATTATTCTTATAATTCTGAGGAAATATACTATTTGTTCAGAAAAACACTGAGTAAAAATTGTATATTTCATGTGAATGCAAAACACTTCCATAGAAACTCAAACGCAAGTCAAAGCCAGTGTGCCTAAAATTCCATTTTCGTATGCCAAAAAAATTACAAAGCTCAAAAAAATTTCCAATATGCAAAACACATAAAGTATAATTTTAGGATTAAAAAGTTTCAAAGGTGATAAAAAATGTAATGACACCAAAAAATGACATGAAATGTGGACAAAAGCTCGCTGTGTGTGTTTAGACAAAAATAGTTGCTAAAATCCATCCACTCTGGCGGGCTGTTGCTTGTGTGTCCCAAATAAAACCTATTAAACATAATTATTCCGGGCTGATGGTGGCGTATAGTGGTCACAGGCCAGTGAAATCTGTGAGTCATAGGATATGCTGTTACTTTTCCCTGGTAATGGGAAACATGACTCCTCTCTCTCGTTTGCTGTTGTGATTGAAGGCACTGACCTGTCATACATTTATAATAGGGGAGCAGGTGTGGCAGTGATGGACCTTAATTTCCTTTAATAAACCTTTTATGTGCCACACTCTTAATGCCACGGCGGGCCCTCAGAGGTCCTGCTCATAATAGGTTCATTACTTTTGATTACTACAGCCTATTGAGACAAACAACTCCCAAACACTATGGATTACATTCTGTAAAAACCAATGTACCTCATTAGTTTGAAACACTTTTTGCACACAGATATGCTCCAAAATTTTTGTAGAAATGTGTTATTCTGGAAGCAAAATGTTGTTCTTACATTGTGCAACCTGAGATTACAACATGGACATTAATCAAAGTTCAAATGATGGTATCAGTGGACTAAAATATCACCAATGACTCATGCACATTTGTTACCAGGGTGTTTTTTTTTTCATTATTTGACATTTCAGAAGTGACCTTTTTATGTAAAACACAACACTTTATAATACAAATGTCATTCTATTCTTATACAGACTTTTCTGGATTATTTAACACTTAAATAGCAACATATATTGGTAGATAACAACACTTGACAGTCTGTGGGGGTTAGGTGCATTATGTTAGAGCACACATTTTCATGTGAAATCAAGGGCAGACCCTCTATTATTTGAGGATTTGCATTGTCAGTGGCCAAATTGATAATCAAATGCTAATAGCGTTTTACCATAGGGACGGATAAATAAGAAAATGAGTATGCATAACAACAGATTTTTCCAGATATCTACTATGCCAATATATCTAAGCTTGTTTTAGCCTATATCAATACTGATACATATTTGCATATTTCTTGAAAGAACACCAAGATTGATCTGTTTTTCTTACAGTGAAAGTCTGTTTGTTTTGGAAACAGATATAACCAGAAAAAAACAACATTTGATTCTATTGTGAATTACATCGTTTTAAAGGGTATTCAGTACTAAAAATCAAACAAATAACTTGAATAGTATGTTTATTTAGGAAAAACACATTTTCAACAGTAACCTTATTTGGTGTAAGGAATAATCTCGTATTTTGCTATTTTTGGACCTTGAACACAGGGGCGCTTCCAGAAATTTTAGACCCCATGAAAATATATTATATTGGGTCCCATCCCGAACCAGCTTTGCAATCTCTCAAACCAAGCATCTGTCAAGCTAATAGATAAATGACAAAATATGATTAAATGAAAATAAATATAAGCAGACAACGTATAATAATTACAAAGAAGCTGATCTGTTTAAAGACACGTAAGCATCAAAGAGTGGAGAAAACATTCTGCAGCTGAAAATCATACAATAAATGGTAAAATGGTGATCTAATTAAATAAGCTTTGACTTCTTCTCACTCCTTTTTAGACATGTAACATTCATCCAAGTGCTAATTTTCTTTTATTTCCTGTCTGTACTTTTATTTTGCCTTTTGCTGTATGTTTGAAATAAATTTATTAAATCAAATCAAATCAAATAATTTAGGTGCTATTTTAAGCTATTTCATGGTCTTTCAACAGGAAATTCTTCTGTAATTATATTCTTTCATGTCACTGTTTATTAAATGTATTGTTCTTTTAATTAATTCATTTCCTGTATAACAGCCGTGGATCAAGCAGGTATCTCGGGTTGGTATGGGCTGTGGTGGTGGGGCCCACAGTCATGTATGTTCATGGGGCTAACAATTCCTGGCAGCACCCTTGCCTAAGTGGGTGATGTGTCCTGGAGGGTAAAGACTGTAAATGATAGTGAATGTAAATGAAAAAAAAAACATTGAATTTTGCTATTTGCGCTAAGATACATTAAGAATAGCTTTTAAGTTACTTTCCAATACATTTATACAGGTCTCCTGTTAACAAATTTGCATTATTGTCATTTCGGCTTTCCAGTGAGGGTGGGGGACCATCATTTTTATACTGTGCCTTTTTTGGTGGGGAAAAATAACATAAAGTTAAAACTGCAAAAGCTTCAGCATACACCTTCTTGGCTTCTTTGTCTTTTGTTTTCAATGCTAAAAAAACATATATTTGATATTCCTGGTCAATTCACCAGTGTAAGTTTTACTAGCTGGGAAAAAAAACAAAAACTAAATAAAATTAAACTTATAATCCATATTTTCTCATGAGATTCAAATAAAACACAACAAACTTTATCATCATACAACACCTTAATGTTGAGCTTATTTTTTAATTAAGTTTGGTAAAATCGCTATTTTACAAGCACTGCTTTAAAATGTGCTGTGTTCACTTCTGACAAAAAAAGCAAAAAACAAAAGAGCAAAGAACAAAACCTGATTTTGACTGAGCAGAGCCTTCTGTTAATGTTATTCACATAACATGTAGTGACAAGTAATGAGATGATGGGGAAGGCCTTGGTGGAGGCTCTGGCGAACAAAAAAGGTAGTCCTGGCATGGTAACAACATGGACAAACATGTGACGCAGAGTATTTACAAAAGCAGAACAAACAGATACATTCAGGGTCAAACAGGAGATTTTATTTGACTTTCCCTACACACTCAGGTCAATAAATGTATATGATTTAACTTTTTATTCAATCTTTTGATGCAGATTGAAAATTAAGAAAGAATAGATGAGAAACAAGAGAACGCCGGTGTTAAAACAGAAAAGGCAGCATGGTAATAAAGCCCAGCTGTAGTACAAGGGGTACATTTTTAGTATGATTAGGCATTTTAGTTAAGAGAGTTTTTAATAAACCCAAAAACATATATATTTGATGGAAGGGGTGTCTTCAGGGTTCCTACAAACTCCCTGAAATAAAATTTAAGGCTTTTTAGGACCTTTTGAAGACAAAAACTAAAACAAACTACTTCCATTTTTTTATACTGCAGAACAAATGGCAGTCAATACATGTGTGATATGTTAAAACATTTTAAGATGAAAAAAACAATGATTAAATAAAACTATTATATGCAACCACTCCAGAACTTTCTCTTTAATGCATCGTCAAATGATAAAGAAAGAAATTAAGTAAAGGTTTTCCCTCTAACGATAATGTATTACCAGCAGTCCAAAAGAGGAGACATTAACCACATAGTTCAAGGAACTATGCAACAACCACAAACAGAGGATTTTCTCCAATGCAGGTTTGTGGCGGTTAAGTGATAAAACGGTTGAACAAGAAATGGCTTTCTTTATTGTTAAACCTCACTTCCAAATCTAGTGGTATATAAAAGCCAAACACAGACACTGTATCTACAAATGTAGACAGATTAGACGGTCTCAGTCAGAGTGTTATCTAAAACGTAATACCTCTAGACAGGTAAGCATAAGACTTCAACAACCTTTTTGTGGGAGCATAGGAACTCTGAGTATCTTATCTCTATCAGAATTAATAATCAACCTCTTCCAAAAAAAATACATAAAAGTTCAATGCTCTCTCAAAGAAAATACATAAAGGGATAAAAAAAGGTGTTGGTCGAAGCTCAAACTTACCAAGTTCAAACTTTTACGGGGCAAATTCAAGGTAACTCATAAACTACTGAGTTTGAGTTGCACAAAAACACGTCAAAACAATCAAAATTTTAAATGTTTTAACAAAGAAAACAAAAAACAAAGCTCACAATTCAAGCAAGACGTTGACTATTTGATAAATTCTGGGCTTCATAATGGGGAAAGAAGAGTTAGGACAATAGCTGGGACAACAAAAAATGTCCTATTCATGCACAGTAAGGGACAGTAATAGTTTTTAAAAGTCACTGGCTTATTCCCATAGGACAAGCTTTATTCACACCATGCTAGTCAAAAACAGCTGTTTCTTTGTTTTTTCTTGTTTCTGTTGCAAAACCAAAAATCCCTCAGGGAACCTCAGATTAGCTAAAAGACTTTAACCAACATATCGAAAGCTTGAAAATGTCCCAAATGCAAGAAAAATGATAAAATTACATTGTTTTATTCAACATGTATTAATCTAAATTTTAGAGTTTGTATTTCTCACTTTTTTTTCTATCTTGCATTTCCAGACAAAACTTTAACAGCAAAGTTCTTTTTTACATGTCAAAGTAATATGAGCATGTATGTGAAGATAGGTTCATTAGAGTATACGAAGTGGCCTTAAAAAATAAAATTGTGGTTATTAAAGCTTATAATGTTATGGGTTTTTTCTATATTAAGGTTTCGTTTTTGCAGTTGTGCAGGGTTAGTTTGGGTTGTGGGGGTGGGGCCCACATTGATATCCTCTCATGGAGCCCACATACAATGGGGGTGCCCCTGGTTGTCATATCAGAGATGTTAGATCATTTATCATCTTATCTCTAAACATCTGAATCTGCATGCAAATAAATACAGAAGTGGAACATATCTATCTCTCTCGCTCTCACTCTCTCTCTGTACGTGTGTGTATATATATATATATATATATATATATATATATATATATATATATATATATACACACACACACACATATATATATATATATATATATATATATATATATATATATATATATATATATATATATATATATATCGTGTGTGTGTGTGTGTGTGTTTGTATTAATGTAATGACAACTACATATGTCTTTTACAATAAGGTGACCAAAATAACTCTTGTGATAACTTCGTCTGCACACAGGATGATACGAGTCATTTACACTGATTGAAAACAATGTCAACTTTTACAGTATTAAGAATCTGTGTGCTAATCTACATTTTGTTTCCTCTGCAATCGCAGTCTGTTCTCTGGCATTAGGTTCTGAAGAGTTGCCAATAGCTCATGTAAAATGCTGTCAGAAAATAGTTTGGATTGCGGCAGCATCAATTTTCCAAAGGTCTGCACTCAGATTTATATAACTGTGTTTGTTTTTAAAGTTGATAAAAGCATTAACCAGAGTAACGTTGCACCAACCTTTATGTGTAGTGAGGGGACCACATTTATTTCAATATAGTTTAAAATTCAAACTCACACTGACTTGAAATTTACCAGTAAAATTCAGTCTCTTGGGCTGATTTTATATTATAAAATGCCTAAGAACCAACTGATTGTGTACTTGTGTCTGATTACCGAAAGGAAACATATCCATTTAATTTCCTAATTTTTGATTGCAATAAGGCTTTCTCTATGGATTCTCTAAAAAATGTTTTACAAGTGGCACTCCCCATTCCCAAGCCTAGTACAAAAAAATGGACATGGTAAAGGAAATACATCATTAAAGAAAACAGAGTTATTATATAAAGACTAATGCTGGTACCCATGGTCAATGCTAGGGGAATGGACCTACTTTCAAAAAAGGTTGTGTCTTGATGTCAAACAGGCAAAAAAGAATGCATAAAAGGACCATTGTGACAGTAACCCCTGTTTGTTAACCTTTTTGTACAAGTTTGTACTTTGTGCTATATTCTTAAGTATAAATAAAAAGTCGGAAAGAAAAATTGAGTTGTAAAAAGAAACTTATCCTAGTAAATGTTACCAAAGTTAAAATACTGATAATTTACACAATAAGACCTTAGGTATGATGTTTCTGAGTGAAACGGGGATGCTCCAAATTTTTAAATTTCATAAAAAATAACAAATGGCTGTCACAATAGAAGCAAGATGGTACCTGTCATTGGGCAACTAGTTGACTCTCCCAGTTTTTTCAGTCCCTGGTACGGACAGTAACATGTTTAAATGTTGCAGGGATCATGCTTTATATAAATAACCCTAATTAGAAACTGCATTTTTATGCACGGAGGCTCGTAAAGCTTTACAAAAAATTAAAAAAACTTTCTAGTGAAAAAGATCATCGTCCATGCCCTGTTTATAGTATTACTATATACAGTGATGTATTGTCAACCACGTATCGCAATGCATATCATATGGCCAGAATCTTGCCAATACACACCCCTAGTGTCAGTTCAATTTTATAAATACTTGTAATGACAATGTTTCTTCATTAGAGTTTTTCTTTTTTAAACAAACATCAACAAAAACTATATCGACATTGTGCATCTTAAATCACCACATATTGTCTTACCAATATCCTTTGAAAATATATCAGTTTATATCTTTAAAATCCGATATATTACCCAGCCCTGCCTAAAAAAAATAATCTCTAAACTTCCTGTAAAGTCACTTTTATGAGGAACAAGTGAGAAAAACGAAAGGCAGCATTCCCTTTAGAAAGGCTGACTCAGCTCTGCCTTTTTAAGAGTATATTATGAGTGAGCCGCCCACATCTCTACAGAAGTAAAAAACAATCTGAGCTTGTGTTTGCTGTGGTCAAATGAGCAGCGACACTCAACCACTTAGTATGCTACTTATCCAAAACACAGTTACACAATCATTCACCACCACAGACTTTCTGTGCCGGACAAAAGTTACTTTCACTTTTTCACGTTTTACCTTTGATTGTAGTTCTCTAAGCGCTCCGTGGGGTAAAACGGCTGATCCGCTCTGTCCAGTTGGGTTGATGCTTTCACTCTCGTTCTCTCTCAGGAGGTGATCGTGTAATTCATCATCTGGAAGACAAAAATTAACAACACATAAACATTTAGTAACATCACCATTCTTTTAACAGAGGATATTTTTTTCCTCTTGACATTTTTATTGTATTCTGACTTTTTGTTTTTATTCATTTCAGTTTGACTTTCAATTCAGCTTTTTGAGCTGTGTTAGTTTAGTTTATTAGTTTTGGTTGTCTTAATATTGTAAATGATTCAGGGAGAGATCATACACATCTTTCAAAGAACCCACAAACAGTTTGTGGATAAAGTGAAAGAAAAAGTTTAAGCTTCTGCGGTCAGTGAGCACATCTAACACTGAAACTTTGTTGCTGCTGACAAATCTCCTATTAAACATGCAACCCAAATATTTTCAGGATTGACTTTTTAACTCTATTCACAAATGCAGAAACACCCACAAAAATTTACTGAATTTACCTTTATTTTAAAATTGTATGCACTGAAATCGATAGAAAGCATCAGATAATAGAAAGAAAGAGTAGGGGACAGGAAGCAAGAGGGGAGCCACAGGACGTATTCAAACTGAACGCGTGTAAAGTACAACAACCCTTGGGAATCCGAATTCCCTGAGTATTTAACCCCATTCACATATGCAGAACCCCCTCCAAAATTGACTGAATTTGCCTTGGTGAGCTGCATGTGTGAACAAAAACTGTAAGTCTTTTCACCCTTACTTTACCCAGAAATTACCCTGCTGGTCTAGTATTTCCCCTTCCCCATCAACCCACCAAAAACCAGACAAACTAGCAGGTTACCTGGAAATTTTCTTGGAAATTTTAAAACTGTTTTTGTTTTTTAGAAGTGTTTTTTTTTTGTTTTTTTTTTTTACAGTTTGCCTATTAGTCAATAGAAGTTTGAGGAGGGAAAAAATTGGGGGCTTGCTGGGTAATTTCAGAATCAAGTTTGGTTATAAAAACCCTGCTGTGTGTATCCATAGCTCACTTGTGTAAATTCAGGGAATTTCAGACATATTATATATTTGAATGGGGATTAATTTTAGGGGGAGGCAATATGTCCCAAACTTACCAGTTCACACTTGTCCCTCAGAGTTAGAAGTTTTACTGCAGTTTGTATAAAAACCTGTTTACACTGAATTTTTACTTAAACTGCCCTTATGAGAAACATGTGTGAACACAAACAGCAGAATTTTTCACCCAGACTTTTCCCTCACATATATATCATCTGCCCCCTGGTGTTTTTCCCCTTCCCCACCTCCCCTTCATGTGATAGGCAAATTGCAGGAAATCATTTTGCTGTAAGGACTGGTGTGAACAAGTACATCAGGGAATTTTCTGGATAGGTTACTCTGAAATTTTCCAAGGAATTTTTGTGGAGGCTGGAAAAGGCATCTGCCTATTTTGTGGTTTCCCTCATAGCCAAAAGAGAGGTGGGAGAGGGTTGGGTATAAGGGGGGCAGCAGGGTAATTTCAGGGTAAAGTCTGGCAGAAAATTTTCAGGGTTTTTTAACATGTGTGAATGGGGCTATACATGGAAACTGATGACCTTTTATCTTAAATTTAATTTGATATCCCCTTTCACACATGTAACCCAAAAAAAATTCTTAAAAAAGAAGAGGTAACCTACCCTAAAGAATTTCCCAGCCTGGTTCCTCAGACTTAGCCCTAACAGCACAAAGAGATCCTGAATTTTTTGGTCTGACAATCAGTGGAGGGATGGGGGAGGGAAAAATACCAGAGGAGGAGCAGAGTAATTTAAAAAATAAAACAAAATGTGCTGTTTGCATTATCACGTACAGTTCTCCCGGGGCAATTAAGAAAATGTGTAGTGTTTCAGGCATGTGTAAAATGGCAATCACAGTTATGTGAACCAAAATTAAGTCAGTTATAATTTTTTTTTGAAAAGACAAATTTATTGTTTATTTTGATATTGTATGCATTTAAATGCATAAATAGGACTGTTGAGAGCATCAAAAACTGGAAAGAAAGCGTGAGGGACAACATGCAAGAGGCGAGCCACCAGACATATTCAAGCTGAACACTCCCATAAAGGACAACAACCCATATGAAAGGGTCGAACGGCTTTGAATGCTAGACCACCACAACAAGTAAAGCTTTATTTTAATTTAAACTAAATTCAAGGCTTTCTAAGACCAGAACCGAGAGAAGTTAAGGCAACTGGTTACTCTAGAAAACAAACAAAAATCCACACAGGTGTGGTATTTTAAACATCTCTCCCTATAATGTGCTAAGATGCTGTCATAGTGAGGTCATTATTTCACTAGAACGTGACAAGCCAGGGGGTGAAATGTTGATTCAACACATCGTGTGAAGTCAAACTGACATCCCAAGAGAGGGAAAGTGACACTGACATGAAGGAGTGTGAAAATGTAGACCTATGTAGACAACTTTTTTAATGCTTACTGTATAAGAGCCACTCATGCTGCTGCCACTTTCTTCTAAGTGTTTGCCAAAGCTGCCCTTAAAAAGTCCAAAATATTGATAAAGACAGCCTTAGACTTTTTAAGACCTCTTACTCATAGAAAAAAAAGACATTTTAAGACTCTTAAAGGACTTAAATTTCCAAAAATGAAGTTTAAGACTTTTAAAGTCCTCTCAAGGGTCCCTGTTTATATATTTAGGGCTGTAGTTGTCTTCAACAATAATAACCTACTTCTAGCAAATCTGAAACATATATCAGGATGTTTCCTTGATGACACTTTCATAACCTGGAACCATGCTGTAAGAAAAAGGTGGTGCGAGCCTATTAATACTCTCACATGGACTTGGGAAAACAATGCAAATTGATTGCTTGACAGAGATTATATTGCTTGCTTCTAATTAATACAAAACATCCAAGAGGGAAAACAAGGATGAACACAATGAGTACATTAAGCCTCTTCACTTCACAGATCTTATTATGGAATTATTTATTTCTGTTAGCTTTGAAAAAAAAAAAACAACATCTTCTTAATTATAGCTCAGAGAGCGCTTCCCCCAGAAAAAAAAACAACACTGGGGGGGAAAGGACAAGGAGGGAGGGGAGGTTATTCACCCAGTTTCATTAGCATATGAAAAAAGACTCTACTATTTGAGCTGGTTCGTCATCTGCTGAATCATATTTATGCGTCCCCCCCCCCTCCTCTTTTCCCTTCTTCTCCTCCTTCTCCTCCCCAGCACAAATAATGCTTCAGAGAGGGGACGGTTTCCCTGCGTCTAGGGCAGATTTCTCTGGGGGGAAAAAGGAGGCAGCCTGATGCTCGGGGTCTATGAGATTTTCTATGTGTTAATCTGGCTGCTAGCTGTCCTTGAGCCCAGCCCAGTCCCCCCTTAACCCCATCTGCTAGCATTCCCACCACAGAGGAAGAGAATGGGGCTGCAACTAGGGGGTAAAAAAAGAGAGAGATCGAGGGAGAGAGAGAGGAAGACCTTCCCAGTCCAGCAGTCATGAATATCCATTGCCTCGCACCATTATCAGAAAAAGCTGGATTCAGGCTGAGACGCTGGATGGGGAGCGTCAATATCTGTAAAAACACCCCGACGCACTTTAGTTGTAAGTGATGCTATTATGATTATTTTTTCATATAATGCCTTATTAATACCGTGCAGCTGCTGTGGAGATTCATCACTGACCTTGAGTCTTTGTGTCCCCTTGTTCCCAGCTTATCCGTGCACTTGGGACGCTCTCATGTAATTAACACAGACATTATTGTGCTGGAGTTAAAAAAAAAAAAACACACACACACTCAGACACACAGACACTTACATGGGGCTGATACCTCATCTTGAAGCCAATAAAACAAGAGGCCGGAGTCACAAAGTAAGATTCTGGAGAGCATAAAATTAATTACATTATTTACATTTCCTTTTAGATAGAGAAGGGGGTACAGGCGAGATGATAGAGGCAAATGCGATTACACAAAATAAGATTTCAAAATGTCACTGCTGCACACTCAACCAAGCAACTGTTTGGATTAGATTACTCCTTTAATATAATTACTGTGTTAGGCTGTATGTGTGCTAACAATGCATACATAATAAAAATAAAAAAACAGGAGGCAGGTCTTAACTGATCCCCATCCTTCTCTGCATGAGCCTTCTCTTAACCTTTCTTCAACAGTATCATTTTGAATTATAGGGAACGGATGGGTGCTCTGTGCAAGGTCACTGTCTGGTGTGTGCTAACCCCCCCATCACCCTCCCCTTCCCCTCCTCTCTCCTTGTTTTTGTTTCCTCTTCCAGAAGCACACAGAGCGAAGGGTTAAAACTGGAATGGATTTAATTATGGAATGAATGGAATTATAATGCGCCTGCAGCAAGTTTTCCTCCTTATTTATTAAAGCAGCTGATGGGCCAGGTTTGATGAGCCACTTCTGGCATAATTGAGTCATCACACAAAGAGGGTTCCTCGCATTCAGAGTGGTTTTATCAGCAGCAAACAGACCTGATTACTGGCAATTACACTCTGATCTAGGGGAAGGAGAAAAAAAGGGTAAATGTGCGGGGTAACTTCTGTGTTTATAGTTTACCCCGGGAATAATTTTCACATTAATTTTACATGCTAAGTGTTTTCTGTTTATGTAGAATAAAGAGTGAGCGGCAGGAGATAGCACCTTGTACTTTCATACCCCCCTTGTAATGAATAACGTGAACTGATCATAATTTATATTTACCCTATGGGGAGTTTTAGTAGTTGCAAAGAACTGGCTGAACATAAAAATAGTCAAAGTTCAAGCGAAAAAGGTGAGCTGGCAGGAATGAAACCTGCTTGGAAACGCCTCTGTCATTGGAAAGCAGGTTAAATTGTGTACAAAAAAAGAAAAAAAGAAAAAGGCAGGCGATTGCTTTTGCTATTTTTCATTGACATGCAAATGTGTTTGTGGGGACTAAATTAAGCTCTGCGCAGAGATTAAAATCAACTTCTGTTCACAGAGTATTCAGATAAACAACTTTTTCTTTTTTTGTGCTTTTTGTGAGGTGGCCAGGGAGCCATCAGACGCCCTGTGCCTAAATACCAGCTGGACATTAAAATAAAAGCTGAGATATATTTTAGGACAGAGGGGACAAAAGAGGTTTAGGGTGTCTAATTTATGCTTGAAATGTGGCTTTTTATTTTGTTTGAGAATGTTTAATTATTGATTGATGTTCGTCTGTTTATAAGCCTTGGACTACATTCCAAAAAGGTTGCATTTGACTGAATTTTCATTGTATTGTTGTTTTAAATGTACTCGCTTCAAAGCTTCTTATCAGGGGAGGGCAACTGGCAGCTCCAGAGCCGCAAACAGGGCCCCTCCTCACTCAATGTGGCCTGAAAGTCAACTTCACATAAAGAAAACAAGGAGAAAGTTGACACTGAAAACACTGAAAAAAGAAATATTTCCACAGTTATCTTTGATGATAAACAGTTTATGGTAGGGGTATGTAAAGGCAAGAATGTGGTGATATGATATATATTGCAAAACAGGGGTTATGATATAATATACTATCATATATCGCAATATGAAGGGGGATATGTTACACTTCTTTCTCTTCCTTGTAATTTTTTAAAAAAGTACTGAGAACCCACAACATTGTATGTATGAAAATACTGGTTGAATGTATATAAAGCATGATCCGGGAAACATTGACAAACTTTGTTGCTCAATCCAGCAACAGAAATATTAACAGTAAAGAAAATGGAGGGAACGAGTTGAATGATTGAATGTGCTGCCAACTAGCTACCAAAGGCTGAACTACAATACATAACAAATATCCCGTTTTTTTTTTTTTTTTCAATAAATACAGTAATTAAATATTGGTACTGATCAATCAATATCGATACAGTATCATACAGCAAAATATCACAATATATTGGTGTATCAACATTTTCTCTTACCCCTTGCCTGGATGATAAACCAATTTGATCAATGAATCATGTTTTGGGAACACTAGATTTTGAAGAAAAGAAAATCTGGATTCAAAATCTAAAAGCTTCTGTCAAAACCACTGATTTTTTGTTAGATTTGCTGTCCTGTCACAAAACACAAAATACAAACACATCTCGTATTTGTACGCTGCTCATGTAAAACCTACAAAGGTCATATGGGTCATCCTAGAAATAAACAAGGAATGGTACATACATGAGACAGAAAAACTTCAAAATTTTGTTATTTCTAATTTGGAAATACTGAGAAACCAAATTCAGAATTTTTCAGGCTAATGAGTCATAAATTCACTAGAATCAAAACTTGTAAACTTTGAGGTTATAAAGTTTAAAAAAGCTTATTGCATGGAAGAAAATCATACCAGCTGAAGCCGTTCACCTTGTATCATGCCTGCAGTTGAGAGCCAAATGAAACAGTATTTATACTCGGACTGATAAAGGAAGAAATACTTGTGGTTTTAGTCGAGAATCATCACATTGTCATTAGCATCTGGACTTTCAAGTTTTCATCAACTGGGACTATTCAGGAGTAAACAACACTCTGATTTGGATGAGGGGATATTGTTTATCAGGAACAACAGCAGAACCACAGCACACTGGGCAGATGCAAGGCAATACTTTTGAGATTATAAAGCCAACATTTAAGACTGTAAACATCCCAAAGCACATTTTTTAATCAAGCATAATCTTTGAAAATGTAAATGCGCTGTTTGTCTTCACATGCATAATGTTCTCAAACTGACAGATTAACTTCTGGTTCTTCAATAATCATTCCTGTTAAATGTACCTGATAACCTGATAAAAGCAGAACTTTCTGAGTTTTTTTGTTCTTCATTTGTTTTTTTCCCTCTCATAGCAGGAAAAAAGTCCACTTAAAGTTTTGAATCAGGTTTGGCGTGAAAAATCAGAGAACCTATCTTTATGTCATGTCGCCCAGCTCCACAAGTGAATGTTCATTTTCTTTCAAAACATCTGAAATACAAGTGTCAGAATGTTTCCACGACATTCTTATCTGTATTAATGGATGTCATTGTAAAAGAAAAGAAAACAAAAGTCAAATATTTTCAAGTATCCCGTAAATATTCTTCTCCATAAAAAAATGTATCTTAAATTGTCATGTATTGTGTGGAGTTAATTGAAGGAGGCATTCCTATCTGCATTTGAGATTAACGATTTTTCTTTTTTGGCCATTGTTGACATAATAAATTCAGCTCTAGATTTGGCGTTGGGTGATATTATCAGGACATTATTGGTATCTGCAGATAATTGCCTCAAAGATTGATTATCAGTATCAGCACATATTGACATTTTTGTAGATGTTTACAGACATTTATTTTGGCTGTACAAATAGGCCATTTATATTCTAAATACTCAGAGTAATAATGGCAGAATGTATATAAATGTACCATAATAGTTTACCTCTTTATCACTGAATGTCCACTTTTATAACACAAAAATATCATTTACTAAAGAACAAAAAGTTGTTTATTTGTGTTTCTAACACAAATAGACTGGCACTATAAAAGACAAAGGTACATTTTAGTGATATGGAGACATTATGCTCTTGCCAAAAAATGTTGGTATTGTTGTCAATATGACTTTGAATATATTAGCATGATGGCTTTTGGCAAAAATCCAATATTGAGCACCCTTGAGCAAATTCTACAGTTTTTAACATTTTGACTCATTCTCACTGACACAAAACACTATTATTGATCAGGCGATCAATATGTGGTATGCTTTACCTGCAGAATTATACTCTTACCAGACTGAGCTCACTTTAAACTCAAACTGTTTAAAAAAGAACTATGTCTTGTTATCATTGATAATCCTGCAATGCTATACCCTGTCTTTTTTATAGTACGTATGTATGTATTTTTAAACATTCTAATTGTTGAGTGTGTTGTTTACTGCTATAATCCCTGCAGCCTATGAAGACAGTCTCTTGCTACATACTTGTCCCAGTACAAATGAACTCAAACCCAAAGTGGCCAATCCCTAGCTTATGAATATAGTTATGTATAAAGTCTTGTAAAGTTTAATCAAAGTCTGTGTGTTATAAAAATGTTGAATAGTTCAATTTTCCCTTTCAAACAAAGTCTCCTTTTGAAATGAAATTGAGAACAAATTCTGTATCTGACAGTAAATTATTCTGCCGGCACTTTATGAGCATTCCTCTGCCTTATAGAGGTTTCTGGATTCAAGCATACACAGTAAAAAAAATCTTGAAGTCAACTGCGATTTCAGATATAACAGCCTCACAGCTACCCTGACGGCCAAGCAAAGTGTTTGTGCCTTTTGCCAAAGAGTACTTTTATAGAGGAGCGTATTGGCATCTTATCACTTCTCCAAGACAGAGATGCTTCAATAAAAGAACACAGCTCACAGAATTCTTAACAGACAATTAGGAGCCTGGCTAGCCACTATCGCTTCAATGATTTGTTATGATGGCATAACTACAGGGGAAACTTGTTATTGGACGCACTTAGCAGGAGTCCCATAAAAGAGTCAGATGGTGACACCTTTGCCGAGGTGATTTATGAATCTTGTAATCGCTTTCCAAAGTCATCCCAAAGCCTTCCCTCTAAATTGAGTTCATCTGGAGCCGGACCACACGGAGGCACCAAGTCCAGATTGTTTCTTCTGACATCAAAGAGCCAATTTCTGTTTTTGACCAAATTTCTGGTGCTTTTGAGTTCCCTTATCGTATGAAAGGGGCCTAGATGATATGCTATTTTACTGGGGAATTTCAATCCAATTAAGAGCACCAAAATATCGGGACAAATAAAATTAGTATCTTCTTACACAACACTGTGAATCAATAGCATAATAAACGCAGTGGCAGACAATTCACCCATTGGCAAGCCTCCAGACGACCACAGCACTCTCATGTTAGTTTGAATCTTTGAATTCTGTCGTGAACATGTTTTTTTTAAACCTGTCTAATTTAGGGACAGGTGTTTGGGGAAAAAGAAGTTCCAGCCCTGGTGTAACAATGAGCAGAGTAATCCCGCTCATTGTTCCTGCCCAAGGAGGCCCTTTCATGGAGGAGGTGGCATGAATGCTACCAGGTGGTCTGCAATTTGGAGAAACGTAGTAACCGTTCCAGCTAATCCCCCCTCGTCACAAAAGGCAGGTCTCCAGTGCTCGGGGGGCTCTCGTGGGCAAAAAAAGGGAAAAGTTTACCTCGAAATACACACAGCGTCTGAAAGGAGTCAGGGACTCGAGCGGTGATTCCTAATCAGATTGCGCTGAAGTGAACAGCTCGCATGGCAGCTGTAGTTTTCCCAGGGTTAATTACCTTTCACTGCTCTCTCTAAATGAGTCAGCTGTTCCTGTCATTAAACAACCCCACTCTATCTGTGCTCCTCTGTCCTCCACACACATGTGCACGTGGGCATGCACGCTCGCACACACACACTTTAACCCCAACACTTAGAGGGACCCTTTCCTTTTCTGCTACTTTTCATGTACTGTGTACGAAGAAACGGGTGTAAAGTGTTGATAATTTGAATATTAGAGCCACTTTGATCACTTTACTCATCAGTCAGAGGCCGTTTAAATGGAGGTTGCTGTCTTTGTATTTATGCTACTGATGTTTATGCAGATAGAAGGCAGTATTCCCCAAACACATCCCCTACCCTGTTGAAGCAGAATAATACCAATCTGTCAAGGTCTAATTCTAAGCTGCCCCTTTAGTACTAATTGAGTATATATAGGAAGCAAACATGCTCACATATGCACACACACGCACAAACACAGGCGTACGTACAGACGCACAATCGCACGCACACACACACACACACAGAGTCCAGCTCTGATATAGTTGTGCTGTCATCAATTGTGAACAATCTGTCTGCTCACTGAGCTCAGTGGCTTAGGATGTTGGGGGAGTTTTAAGTGATTTTTGCCACTGTATGGTAAAATCCCTTGGCCACCTGGATTACAAACTCTAGTCCTTTAACTCATGCCAGTATAAATCCGTGTTAACTCGGATTTACCTCTGGCATATGAATTCTCAATCTGCGTAAGCTTTGTTTGGAATGAGTCGAACATAAGTATTTCATGCAGTAAGGGTGCCCGATGGTGAATTTTCCTATTTCTGTGAAACACACACTGGGAGATAGTTGAGGATGAAATCAGTCATCAGAATAACTAGGAGAGCCTTAAAGCTGTGTTTTATTACACTCAAGAGGTGAGGCCCGTGCCGGCGCTCAAAAAACCAGGTGGAAGTGTACACTGTGAAATCTGCGTTACCATGGTGACGGATATAAACTCAGCGCTGTACGCCGCGGTCAAGAGTTTAATCAGATTCCTCGTAGCAAAGATTCTGCTTTGCTCATTGTCAGACAAACATTATTTGCTCAGTTGTTCAAACACGGGGCGCTGCTCTGCCACTGAAGCGATCATGATAAAATAAAATATGGCATGAGCAGCCGGGAGGATCTAAATTAAGTATTATCCAATATCCATACAATCTCTCTCACTGGTGCGCACACACTTCTGGGCTAGCAGAGTTAAGCCAGACTATTTTGTACTTAAGAGGTTAGCAGAGCTGTTCTCTGAGTTTGATCCGTGCTTGCCAAATCAGCAGATGGTCCATGAATATGATTATGTGCATCAATAAAAGGAGTAATCTTTAACAAAATGTAAATTTGACTTAAGTCCAGGGTTTAATATACGCGATGGACTTTAACCCACTTTACCAGCCTCACAGTGGAGCATGATAAGCTAATGCACTTAGAGTTTTTGTGTAACAGCAATCAGCAATGATGCACCAGTGCTTTAATACAGAGATCCAAAAGAAAAGGAGTCCACAGAAAGGTAACAGATATCCTCACAGCCTTGAAATGTCTTAAAATAAAGGCTATTCTCTTTTAAATGAGTGTTTTAACTGTACATCACAGAGAAGAAAGATATTCTCTTATGCTAAAAATCTCAATGATCTTTAGATAAATCTCAAGAAACACCAAGTCAACCACTCCTCAAGGATCAGCAACAATAAAAACTGCAAACAAAAAAATGAATCTCTTCACTTTAAAGAATAAAAACTTACATGTAGCTCTATGATATAGTTCACATAACATTTAAGAGCAAGGCAAAAAGTAGCTCTCAAAAAGAGGAAGGGAGAAAAGTTTCAACAGCGATCCAGAAGTTAAGAATGGTCAAGAAGAGAGAAAAAAAACAGCGTGGAGATCTTCCTCTGAGTCCCATAAAACAGCCTCACTGTTATTGACCCTTCAATGAATGCACTTATCTGAGCCTGAGGCTTACACAGCGCAGCACATCCTCACACAGACAAACAGCATCACTTGTCTCCTGCATCTACACGCACTCATGTTAACATGTCCGACAGGGCAGAACGGCGAGCTCGACTTACCATGCCCCTTTTAGCCTTTGTTTTGCCTCTCATGCTGACGTCGGGGACGAGACGGAGCAGAAGGATATCGAGGTGGGGTGTTCGGGGGGTACAGTCCAGAGCCTCGCTGCCTGATGAGAGGAGTGTGTTTGGTTTGTATGCGTGTGTGGAGTGTGTGTGTGTGTGTGCAGGGACACTGTGATATTCACCCGAAACGCTAAGCTTTTCTTTTCTTTTTTTTTGTAGCCTTTGTGTCATTCACTTAACAACCAATCTCATTAACTGCCGGGCTACAATAGGCTGAATTATTTTCTGTGTAAATACACCACATGGTGATCCTCAAGGTAAGACCTCTGAAGGTCTTTTTAATCACATAAAAGATAGATTCACCCCGAGAAGAGGAAAAAAAAAACAAAAAAACAATGATTACTGGAAGGAGCAGGCTACTTCTAAAAAAAGAACTGAATAAGACAGAAGATGATTTCAATTGAGAAAAAAGATCCCCAGAGAGTGAAAGTGTAATATTATGTGAGTGAAATTAATACCTCTAGTGATATATGCATGTAATAATGATTCTTTGAACACATAAGTGAGGTAAATATAAGAAAAGGTGTACCTACAAAGCGTTTTTTCAATATTATAGGAAAATTAGGTATTAAAAATGTGCTTTTTTAATTAGTATGTATTTGTGGTTTGTTTATTAAATCTCTTGGTGCAGTGCTTACTGGTGCAGAACGCTGAATTTGTGTAAAATGTAACTATTGTGAGCACTTGAAGTCATGACAGCTGTCTATAAGCATCAGGGACATGTCTATTGGCCAACTTGACCCTTGTTAGAAAACAAAACAAATAGAAAAAGAGAATACTGCAGCCTGGGACCGTCGAGCCGGGTCACTGGAGATTTTCCAGACAAACGCCGCACAGGGGAGGGGAGGGGAGGAAGAATAAAAAGGACAGGCTCAGAATCTCATTTTAACAGACCGCACACAATCTGGGCTCCCACAGAACTATCTCTGCCTGACCGCTTTCTATTTATCCCTTATCAGTGTTTACCAACCGCTAGTTTTCTTTCATTCACACTGTGAGGCAGTTCTCTTACTATCAGTCAACAGCTGACACCGTGGAACAGCCTCAAAGGCAAGAGGAAGGGATCAAAACTAAACCAAAGCTGTTTAAACAATACAACAGAGGAAATAAATTCATAAATCCTAATTCTTCCCAACCCACAAGGGTATAAGCAGATCCTTTATAGTTAGGCCAACAAACAAAACCGCAGCCAATGAGGTACATTACAATCAAGGTAAACGCTGAAATATGTTTTTTAGAAAGAAAAGGCGTAAAAAAAAAAGTACCATGTAATATTAATTGGGATTATATTGCCTTGCCCTGTCAGGAAAAAATAAGTATCAAGTAAAAGCATTTTTTTTTCTGGAAAGGTTTTTTTTTTAGATTAAAGAAAAAAGTAATTTAAAGAAAAATATGATGAACATTTTCAGCATTCTTGAACGATGTACCGTACAAGAAATCAAACAAGTAAATGTTTCTTTTGAATGAAATTAAATTTTAATAAAAATTTAAAAAATGTTCTCATACTTATTAAATTCCTTGTTTTAGTTGATCCTGTATCTGTGATACCATTTCAATTGAAACAACCATAGAGACATATAAGATTTATGGTGCAAGTCTACAAAACTGATAGATTATGAATTACTATTAGCTTATATTTTGCAAATATAAGTTCATATTATATTTATTATTAATGAATTGAGGGCTAAGTTCTAATAAATGTAATATAGTTTAAAAAAATAAACATGAACTATTAAAGATTACAATTTTACACACTCATGAATATATATGTACGATCCAACCGCACACATTTTTATTTATTTTCAGATTTGAAAAGGTAAGGACCATCTTTATCATACCATGTCACTAAAACCAAGATTAAAAAAAATACAAACTTACCTTTTTATATGCAGGGTAAATTTGATGCTTTTGTCTTACATTTTTTTCCACTAGGTCAAACACAAACAGCCCTGTTCATTTCTGGAATAGTGTTCAAAAGTTGAGTAATTAATTACATTTATCCTTTGACCAGCTGCTCAACAGCAGATGGATCATTTCTGGGACCTTGTTGAATTAAATCCACATAATTCATTTTCCTGGATTAACTAACTGAAGTTTGAGTCTGCTCATAAACAGGTAACACAATAGTCAGCAGACCGGCACGTATGTATGCCGAGCTTTTTGTGCGGTTTTGTTTACATTGTGTGCACTCGACAGCATCTGAATTATAAACAAATATGAATAAAAATCCCTGACTATCTTTAGTTATTTTTTATCCCTTTACAACATAATTTAAAAAAGACGGAAACCTGTTTTTCATCCATAGAAGTTTAGTGTAGCATCAGCTATGGAAATAAGTTAGAGAGCATTTATGTGTGCAGCAGGTACCATGGACAGCTCCTGCAGGAGAACACAGGTTACATTTATGTGTTGTGAAGCAACGAACATCCTGCTTTGAAGGCGAAGGTGGAGAACACACAGGGATAATGGCTCTTACTTATCACTGCCACACATCCCTGCTAAAGCCTGGAATGCTTTTTCTAATTAAAACAAATAGGAGACATGTAACTTTATAACCCTGCTAACCTGGGTATTCCTTAAACGCTGTGGATTTAAACTTTTAAAGGATAATTACTGAAATGTGACACTGTCAGTTACACAACACTGTGTTATCTAATGTCTTTTGTTGCTCTTTATCTTGGTTGTTGAGAGATGCGAGCTGGCTGTTACAGGCTGACAGAGTTTTGATTAAAAGAAAGCTAACAAGCAAAATAACAACCAATGAGAAATTGAAAAAAATCAAACATTTCAACTGATTTTTTTTAAACCTAAAAACAATTTAACATAGCGATTACTAAGTATACTGGCTCAAAAAGACAAGTGAACAGATATGACTGACAGATATAGCAAATGTTGGCAGTTTACATGAATATTTTTGCCTCTAGGCGATGTGGATTATTTCTTCTGTCAAAAGAATATGAAAGAAAATCTATGAAAAAAAGTGAAGTTTTTAAACAAAAAAAGCCCAAACTCTGCTCATGCGTAAAAAATGACTTTTGTCTCACTGTGATCAACTTTAAGTTGGGTCATCAAGCAGAATCTCAGCCGCAGCTTACTAGTAAATGATGAACTTTCCCAAGCAGCATCCGTCCTCCTGAATCAATAGTTGCTCTGGAGACTGTGGAGTGCTTTGGCCCCTCTGAATTTGTTCAAAGCTAAGACTTAGCCGCGTGTAACACAAAAGTTCACTTGTAGACGGTGCTAGTATCAAACCACATTCAGGATTAGCATATAACTTTTCAACTTTGCCATAGTTAGGATGCAAATAATTACAAAAAATCAGGACTGAATGTAATGCTTTATCCCTGCTGAATTAACAGTTTAAATCTCATCCATAAACACAAAGATATTTTTTATACAATTTAACTTCCATATTATACTCAACATACATGCACAGTTTTAAAATGTTATAATACTTAGTGTGTGAATTACAGAAAGGCAGAACAGGATGCAATAAAATACTTGAGCGACTGTTCAAATATGTTATTGGAACACAGAGTCAATGTTTAAGTGCATTAGGCTCAGTGGTCTTGTATGTACAGCTGTCACTGTCAAAGCCACAGGCAACCTGACAATGCTTTGTCTCTGCACACAATACCAACATGTGCTCCTCTAAGACAAGCTTAAACTCCACACAAATGCTGTGAATTTAATCTAGATAGACAGTATCTCATGCTATCTGCATGATCAAAAATAGGTCAGGCATCTCAAAAAACAGTTTGAGCCATTTAATCTCCTCTCAAACTGTCTGTAACCTGGACTGAAGCTGCACTCGCTGTCCAGTAAAGAGTTTGAGAATACTGATTTGTATCACGCAAACAATGCTCATCGCAGGAGAAATATTTACTTAATACTTCCTGACACAGCTCAGAATGACTGCCAGGCACAGCGCTATTTCACATAATCTTTAAAAATCCACAAACACAAGTTTAGCAGCTGAGTAAATCTCACTGTGAATCTGAATAAGTTTCTAACACTTGTGCATTTCAGCTCCTCTCTTACACTTCATGACAGCATAAAAGCTAAAAGGCTTGCCTTTCACAAACACAACACAGAGTATCACTGTAGATAATCACTGACCAAACTGACATTATAATAAATAAAAAAGAACTTTGACACCAACCTAGTGCTGTGATCCAAAAAGTTTGATTTTCTCCCAGTCTCTTGATAGCTGAGCTGGTGCTGTGGCTTTGAAAGGTAGTCCCCAGGAATATGACATACTGTGCCTTTGACAGCCTCGAGATAAGCACCTGCGTTCGGGTCCCTTTTTACGTCACACCTCCCCATTCACAGCCCTTCAACATGATGCACATTTGCACATCAACAGCCACCAACCCCCCTCCTCCTCCTCGCTCTACTCCCACATCCGCAAAACACACAAACAGGCACACAAGAAGGCAGATGCGCGCACTAGCCTCTACTCCTGCGCGTGTGTGCTCTCACAGACATGGACACGCACAGATCTGTGTGCGCTCGGTGAAGATGCATCATGCAACCAGGGAAAAACTCATGTGCACGCGCATGAACACTCACAGGTGATTTATCCTTTTTTTTTCCCTTTCCCTCATCCAGCTTTATTCATATATTGATCCTTATTTCTGTGTTTAAAAATAAAAATAAAAAAAACTTTCACTTGCTTTGTCATAAGTCCGGGGCATATGCCCTCCCAAGCTCCTCATACATCACTCATCATGCAAATGAGAGGGAATGTCACTCCTCAGTAGCAGATGGCCAGGGATGATAACAATGGCTCAACAGACCAGTTTCAATGTCTGCGACTTTATCGCTACCACAACAACAAAAATAGATGATATGAAATCCTTTCTGTTAATTTGATTTCTCCCCCATTTTTAATGTCTGTACCTGTCAGTCTGTTTCATTTCTCCCAGCCCATTTGAATGTAAAAGCTTTGTCCGAGCTTTTTCCTGTCATGAGAAGTCTGGCTATCAGTAAAAGGCAGAGACCTGGAAATGATTTTTGGTGACTACGGAAGGCTGCTGCCTAGCAGTTATTCAAGTAATTAGGTGTAATTCCTCCCTGTAGGCCATGTTAGCCTCCTGAGTTAGCTCAAGCGTTAGACAGGCCTGGATAGAGACAGAGAGGAAGAAGAAGAAGAGAAAGGGGGGGAGAAAAAAAAGGAGAGGGGCCCCCCAGAAAATCACAAATGCAGCTTTTCAAACACCCCCCCAGCCAAAGTGATGTCACCCTGCGTCCTGCTGACTCCTGTTCATACAAGCCCCGGTAGCAGAGAGTAAACAGTGCAAGCGTTTAGCAAACAGGGCCAGATTACAATGACAAAGGCAACCACACTTCTGGGTGGAGCCTGGGGCAAGGGGGGCAAAAGAGGAGGAGGGGGGGTGGGGTGGGGGGATTTAAAATAAGTGATACCCATGAGGTAGCCCCCCCTTAAAGATCCAAGCATAGTCCTTTTCCCCCAGCTGATGGTAGGGGCCACCCAAACATGCTTATCTGTAGGCGATGTCCCCCCTCGGTCCCCAGGGACAGACGTGTGAACACAATATGTAATAATAATGTATTTTCAGCTCTTTTTTCTGTGATTTGTGCATTTGGTTATGCAAGGCCGCAGACTTGAGGATGGAGAATATCATTACTTAAGGTTTGGCAGTTGATCATCACCTTGTTTAATGCCTCATTTGAAAGTCTAATTTCTAACTGTCTTCAAGAGCCAATTCATGGTACACTGTGAAAGAGACGTACAAAAGATGAGCAGACCTGCGTTGCTTCTCCCCTCTTTTCTCTGTTTGTGCCTGATAATCACACAAACATATGAAAGTAAAGAAGCGTCTATCTAAGCATCTTATCAAATAACATGTTTCTTTGTTTGCTGATGCGGACAATCTTGCTGTGAGGACACAGGAAGCTTGTTCTAGGGGATGATTATTTCATGTCATGAGCCAGACATTGGTTCTATCTGAAGAAAACACAAAAAAAGAATCAACTCATGTAAATCAATCTTAACAAAATTTGAGAGAGCAACATATTGAGGACTACACTACATGGCTGCTACAAAATGGAACATTTTCTTTTGGCCCTAACATCTGTTCAAATGTGTAAAAAAAACAGAGAGGGAGAGAGAGAGAGAGAGAGACCTCATTCAGAGCAACATAAACTAGTGTTTTGTCAAGCTATTTCATCAACTGAAAATGTGGGCATAACTGGAGAGAGCTGATGGAGAAATGAAAGAGGAGTGGGTTGGACAAAATTACATGTCAAACAAGGGTTCACATTTAAAAAGTCCTGCTCATATTTGTAGAAAGTGTTTGATTGCATTTAGAAGGGTATTACAATGGGTCACATCTGTGTCTAAAAGCTTTTTGCATTCTGCTGCAAATTATGTAAGCAAAGTGAAGGGTCGTAGCACCCTGTTGTTTTGAGCACTATACCTTACTCCTGTGAAACCTACACAAATATGTTTAACTGAATTCTTCTAATGCAGTGCGGGATCAAAATGTCAGCAGTATAACTTCAAAAACCCCCTCACTCAACACCCCGCCCCATAATTTCAACAAAGCAAGGCGACTAATTTTGCATGGCAGCCCAAACAGCCTAACAACAATGCATATTCACAATGTGCCATTGAATATGATAGACGTGTAAAAATCTATATTAAACTGTGGTTAATTTCAGTGATAATGCTGTAAACTTGGTCTAAAATGACACAAATGCTCCTTCTTGGTGGTTCTGAACCTTCATTGTGCAACCACTTGATGCCGCTTGTTCATCACAGAAAGTCACATAAAAAGACAGAATTAAAATAAAAAAAAAAAAACATTTGCATATGCAAATACAAGGAACCACACATAAGTACATGTTGTTGATATGGCTCCAGGATGTAGAACTATCTTTATGTTAATGTCAACAGACAGGGAATATTCTTTTGAAAATACAGTACATTTTTCATGGGGATCATTATCTACACTGCATGTCACTGTGTCTCAGTTAAAAGAAATGATTAGATTACTTCCCAGCAATCCCCTTTGTGGCGATTCATGTGTGACCGTGGGCAACCTTACAATATGTTTATTCAATGTCCTTTGAAGACACTTCAATAACATCTTAAATGTTTTATGGACAAATATAGGAGGTTTTATATCTCTGCCTTGAACTGATGCCTTTAGAAGTAGAGCTCCATTATGTCAGAGTTTCTTCTTAAACTCTCTGAGTCCTCCTTTTCATACAGTATAACACATTCAAGCTCAGGGTTGTCGCAATACCAGAATTTTAAACTTTGATACTTTGCTCGTAAAACTCTCGAAAAATCTATTAAAATGTAACCTGCTTTCTGAAGTTAATAAAGCACTTAGAAAAAGTCAAAGTTGAACCATCTCTATTTAACACAAGATCACAGTGTCAGTGGGTTAACAATGTGAAGCTAGTTTGCAGAGTGGAGCGACGCTAATGTTTGTTGTGCTAGCATCAGCAGACTTTGGTTTTCTTATTCCGTTTATTGTCCATTTTTTGCACTGAATGCAGGAACTTCCTGTTTTGGTAGAGTGGTTTATGTAAGTAAAACCTGAGACAGCCTACATACCACTTAATCTTCATCTATTTTAGATCAAAATACAACAACAAAAAAAAACATTTTTCATATGAAATGCAACTAATTCTATAATTAGGTGTGTTCATTCAATGCCGCTTGTTTACATCCAGGTTTGGGGTCATTTAGGCTGTATGGAAGGAGCCATTAGAAATGGGATTTAACTATGACTTCTGGCCAAAACCAATAAAAAAAAATGCAAATAATTACTTGAAGTTCAACTCGTAAATCTAGAATTGGCCATGTTTTAATTGACTTAATTCATTTACCTGGCTATCTACACACATCCCTGATATTGAAATATTTCAACACCACAGTAACAAACACAGGAAGTGCTCAGAGAACACAAACCTCTGCCAGGGCATTGTTGACATTGTGACTTGGATTTATTAGTAAAAATGCACAATGCTGCCATATCACACATTGTTAATAAGTCCTTTAAAAAATATCTGCATCCAGATTCAGATTGCTACTAAAATCCAAACTGTTTTCCTGTGTGCCAAGACCATCGTCCCAATGAAATTTCACCAAAAGCAGCTGAGAACTTGTTGAGTTTTTAACAAAAATGTGGAAAACTGCCCTACTGTATCTCAAAATGTTGACAGTTCCTTTGAAAAGTTCCCTGGATCAGCATCCGTATTCAGATCACTAACAAAATTCAATCACCTCTTCCTTGTCCCATGACCAACATTCTCTGAAAAATTCTTCAAGATATGTTGAGAGCTTTTTGAGTTAACTTGCTCATAGATGGATGGAAAAACCAACACATTCAAGAATACCCTGAAAAGTAGACAGTACTCAAAAATTTCATGCAAACTCCTACACACTGTCCGAGCTGCACAAACACATTTGCATGTTTACCTTTCAAAGGGTAATACCAAGCAGCCCCTTTGGTGCTGAAAAATTAAGCTTATGTGCGAGTGCCAAAACTGCAGTTCCCTGAGTATCCACTTGAGGCTGGCTGCAGAAACACTGGAAGTCACCTACACAACAAATTAAAAAAAAAACTGTTTAACAGCTGAAATAAACACACTTACAGCCTTGTTTATAAAATGGATTTTGTCTGATCAGTTAATGTATACATGATGTCTCACTGTACAGGAGAAGAATCTTTTAATTATTCACCCATTTTTATTGTATTTAAGGTTATGCATAGCTAAGGGCATGGTTGCTATGACAACATGCCGGTGTGGGGATGCTTTTTGTTAGACAGACTAAATTCCACCTCTTTCTGTTCTTCTTTGTTTGTTAAAAGGCTGATTTAAAATTAGTTTGAAACAGAAGTTTTAGCCAGCGTGAAATAGCCTCCAATGCCCCCTTCAATCTTTTCAGCATAAAAGAAAAGATAATGCTCACCTGACATGGCAGACAGACTATTTGCTATTTTGGTATATTTTATTAGTCCATCTGGTGACACATTGTGATATTTTGCGGTGCGAATTTTTTAATATATATTTTATAGCCCAGTTTCAATATATTATTGGCTAACAACTTAAAACAAATCAGGACAACTGTTTTGCATGGTAGTTCAGCCTCCAGCCACTAGCTGGCAGCAAGCATTTAGCCGCTTGACTGTCTTTCTCTGTTATTGTTGTCATTTCAGTCACTGAGATAGATAGTAAGTTTATCAGTGTTGAAGGGAGCTTACTTAATTCAAGTAACTCTAAGGCTGAGCAAGTAAAGTTTCCATAAAAAGGCAACGTGGCCTACTGCAATGTTCAAGTTACACAGGGCAAAATTCTCTGAGGTTAAATATCAGCAATAAACCTTTTTAAATTAAGTATATTTCAGGAGAGGTGTTTCTGGCCTTCAAATCATACACATGCAAAAGTGAATTGTAGTTCTTTTAGAGCAGAAATTGGAAAGAATAATCAAACAAATTAATCAATATAACATTTAAATAATCATTTTAATATAATTTTGTTTAAAAAAGAGAGATGGGGCTGAAAAAATGTGGCAAAACAGCAGTCAAAATAATTGAAATGTAATATTTTCCCAAATTGTTCAACCCTTGATAATGCTCACATAGGCAAAAGGCTACAACAGCACCAATTAGCTAACAATTTTAATGGACTTATTCATTTCTACCCAGCATTTTACAGTTGTTTTTTTTCATTTATCATCCCGCCTGCCCTAAGGAAAGAACATTGAACTGAGACAAATTTGCCCTATGATAATAATAGAATAATAAAACATTGATACAAAAAAATAAATATTAGACAACCACTACTTCTTTGTGTTCAGTTTTTAATTATCAACATTTTCAAAAAGTGTCAAAACTGTACAAAAACATATGAAATATATTTTTGTGTAAAGATATTTTAAATTCATGATCACGTCAAAAATCAAAAAAAAAATATTAAGGATCTAAGAAAATACTGGCACACTAAAAAACAATACTGTTTTAATGTTTTATAGCCCCAAATCAGTTTTTAGTGATTAATAAATCATATACATTTTAGTAATTTGTTTTGTATTATAGTAAGCTTCCGTTTGCTAGAGGGCAGCAGGAATTCAGTTATTTGACTCTCTGTCTCTGTTATATTTGTTGTTTTTATTTCTGTCACTGAACAGAATGCAAAGTTCATCTGTGTAGCAGAGACCATGTTTTATATAAATAACACAGATAAGAAACTGTATTTTATTCATATAATATAGTGGATTATTATTACATAATTTTCAAAAAGTAGACTGTTCAGTAAAAGAAACCGTGATACACGGCCCTGCTCAAAGTATTGCAATATATCTTCATTTATTGTTACACAACCCCTGTATCATTTGGCCAAATTCCTGCCAACACATATGCCTAAATTAAACTTTTTTTTAAATGTTTGGCTGTAATAGGAAGTGTAGAAACTTTATAATATTTAGTTAAAACTTTTTATCAAAAGAGAGACAGCACAATCTTAAATTAATAAATTAGTTTATAAAAATGCTGCCAATTAATAAATTGACAGCATTTGAGAACGTGTATCGAACTGGCAGTTACACCCACTTTCCAAATGATGATAGGGATCAACATCTGTTGAGGACTTTTCAAGATATTAACAAAAATGTGGAAAACTGCACTGTCTTGCAATGTTATCAGATCCTTAAAAAAATCTTGATCTGCATCTGCCTTCAGATGACCACCAAAACTGAATCACCTCTTCCTTGTGCTATGACCAACATTCCCTGAATTTCATTAAAGTCTGTTAATAGATTTTGGGGTTATCCTGTTAACAATCTAACAAACAAACACCAGCAGAAACATAATCTCCTTGGTAGCAGTAAATATGGCTTCCCATATTAAAGCCCTTTATTCGAGATTAAGGGAATACTGAAAAAACTAATTGATATATTCATCAATTACATTCATTATTATTTTTATGAATTAATATTTTTCATTTTTTCTGTCAAAGTGGTCTATGTGATAAAAATGTTTAGATCTACAAAGGTACAATAAGTAGGTAATTGTGATTAAAAATTGGAATCACAATATCAATCAGACTTATTGTGACATTAATTTTTGACATAATCGAGCAGCCCTACTTTTGAGGCAACTGTCTGCCACCAATGATATCAAAGCAACAATACCATGCATCCCTAAATTTAACCAAAGTACTGTGCAGCCTAGACACTGTTTTCTCTTTTACTAACAACATAAATGCTTATTCAATGAAGTAATATAAATAAGAATATAATTCAGATTTAATCAGAACATTTCAAATAAACTGTCTTGTGGTCAACAAGCATGTCACTGTTATTAAGAGTTGGATTGTGGGCGGAACTGTCCCTTCTCCTGTTTTAACAACTTAAAAAACAGTATTTTGCAATTTTCTCATTGAACAGAGATTTCCCTTCAATCTTTAATGATTAAACACAATAAATTGCTATACAGTAGGTGTGTGAGATTTTTGTTGCTGTGTTATTAAAAAAGTATCACATCATTTGATTTTACACTATTCACTGAAATACCTTCAAATTGAATAAATAGCATGATAAATTACCATTCAGACTTAACACTTCAGAAAGATCTTCTCTCAGCCAATAGCATGTTATTGTTAGTGGTACCTACTTTGAACAGTGGGTTCAATAAGCATTTAGCCTGGCATGTATATTCTTTTTAACCAATTCATTCAACGCTACTCACCAATGGCCAATCGAAGTCAGAAGCCACATTAGTTTAATAAACTACACCTATACAAATAACATTGTATCATTCTCTATCTCAATTGAAAAAAAAATAGGATAAATGGTTGAACTCGATGTTGCCCGGCCCTATTTCTTATGAAAAAATAGATCACTTTTGGTCCCTACTTGTATTTTTTTCTTATTTAACCAATGAAAGCGTATGAGTAAGGCTAAGTAGCGAAAAATCTATTGGTAAATGATGTAACAGTGACGTAAATCACATGTAATCCTCAAAATCATTTCCAGGGGCAAAAAAGATCATATGGTTAAAATATAAATGATTAAACCATGTGTGAATGATCTGCTCTATCAATAACTGCTAAAAGCATTGGTCATTAATGGTCACTGCTGGTTCCTTACATTTACTGCCCTCACATGACAGTATCTGATTGCTCACGTCTCAGAAATCAATGCGTGGCTGGTCACTCTATGTCTACCTTTTGTGGTTCAGAGGGCCGTGGACCTATTGTGTTGTGTCATTGAGAGGTGAGGGTCCAGATCTGGGCGTCTCTGGGGGTCCCTGCCCATCTTTTCCACTCAGGCAGGCAGACAATGAAGCAGACACGCCTATAAGTGGCCAGATAGAGGCCTGGATGCTCAGCCAAAAAGCGAGCATCTAAACAATGGTAACAGGTGTGTATAATGCATGCTTTGATAATGACCTTGGTGGCCGTAATAGTATGTCTAGACACAGATAACGGGAGGCATTTCAGTCTGGTCCCAAAAGTCCAAAGGGTGCTCAAATGGAACATCTTAAGGAGGGATTGGTTTGTTTTTGGTCATTAATGCTAAAAGAAGAAAAATATTTTGACTCTAAAAGCTCAAGACATTTCAGAAAAGTAAAGTCTGCCTCTAAAAAGAATTATTTTCGTGTTTTTAAAATATTTGTCGGGTAGTTTGCATAATAAGCTAAAATCATCTTGAGTATTCACAGATATGCACTTGAATAAATAGAAAAAAACTCCATTAATGTGGATGGCTTGCAATTTTTGATTGCGCCAGATACAGGAAGCTTGCTGACATGAACTAAAATGCAAATGCCCTTTGAGCAAAACAAAGAAATTGATTATGAAGTAAGTTTCTCCAGCACAAGTAGCTGGCTTTGAGTGATTAATGGTGGTGGGTCATTGATTTCCTTTTGTTTAGATCTTGGTTAACTTTGTGGAGACACAATTATAATTTGTTTCCAAACAATAAATCCAATCTAGCTCTGGCAAATTAAATTTCCCTATGGCCTCTTCTGCGTCATTTTAGATCTGAAATGGATTGTTATCAAAGGCAGTGCATGTAAATGTCTGTTTTTGTGTTTATATTTGTTACATTTCTGATTAGATATTGTGTTTTCTGTACACAAGGTGAGCAGAAAAAAAGCTGTTTACAGACATGACATGTCAGCCACAGTGCCATAATACAATTCTCACTTCTATAGTATGTCACAAACTTACATTTTGATTTTGATTTTCTATCTATGCATGTACAGTGTACAAGACATGCATGGGTACTACAGCACAAAATGCAGTGTATTAGTTGCATGAGCACATATTGTTTATCTGAATATAAGCCATGCTAAAGGTTGGAGAAATGTTTTGCAGTTATCAGGGCACAATGTTCTTTATTTCTCTGTGTATTTGCAAGTCAAATCACAGTGTTAGAGAGGACTTTATTTAGAGGCTTTGCCTTATTCTCCAGCTTTACAACTTTGAAAACTTCCCCAGATCCAGACATTTATACTTCCTGATTTCTCGCATCATCTCTCCAAGATAGTGATAATACGATTTCTGTGTTTTTCGCTGTTGAGAAACAAACTGGATTATGAACAGATCACTACATAAACAGCTTTCTAAAAGGAGGCAGCTATTTTAAAAAAGGCTGAAGAAATGCAAAGAGGGATTTAAATTTTAATTTGAATTTATTCCAGCAAGTGAAAGGTTCTTTTGAGAGGGGATTTCAGCAAAGATGATGGTATTTAAAAGTGATAAACAAGCATCTAAACCTCCAGTGGAAAACAGTCATTTTGCTTCTTTCTAGTGTAGGGGAGGAATTGGGCTTGCTGTGGTCACATCCAAAAAATAAGAATAAGTAATAGTGGTAATTAAAATGTAAATAAGCGAGATCCGTGGAGATATTTCAAAAGATTTCTGTCATAAATTGTGTAATTAACATTTTGTCTTGACATACCTTGTGACTCTGGATGTATAGCTATATGTCCTCAGGTGCAAATTCATGTTCTCTGTGTACTTGGCATAGCATACTTTATACTGTACATGGTTGCTTTAAAACATCTTTCACACTTATCACATGCAATTTAAATCCTGCGCCTCAACACTGGAGAGGAACATCAGGCTAAGTTCAGAATTAAATGCCTTACAAATTAGGACTTGTGTTAATTAAGGAATGTTGTTGCACAGTTTGAAGCAAAATCTGGAAAGAAAATCTTGTGTGTGTTTTTTTAGGATGAGTGATTCACTCTGGGCAGTCACATGTCACATTTATGTGACAAAGGATGACTAACCGGGGCTGTCATCTATTATACACACAATATATGGATTATAATGATTTGACTGGATTTCAAATGTGTCTATTCTCTGCTGGATGACCACTAAACTTAAGCAGAGAAACCTATGCCACACAAGAAAGACAAAGAGTTACATCATTTTGTTGAACAGTTAATCCGATCATGGACAGTGTTTGTGCATTTGCTATCTTCGGAAAATGCCAGCAAAGGCGCTAAGTAAACCTATTTTACAAGACTCCCTCACAAGGATACAGTGCCAGTATCGGGATAAAATTTCACACAGCGGCATGGCTCAGTCACATAACCTAAGCAGGCTTAGGAAACTGGAACACTACAAAGTATTGCACTTCCTTCCTGTATGATGTGTGTTACAGCGTACAAAATGACTGATGTGAGTTTTAGCATGAGAGCCAGAGTGAACTAATGGCTGAATAGCATGTAGATACTGTAGTTAAAGCTGAGAGTTGTTTAAAATGGTAGATTATGGAAGTGTGCACCTGGCATTCAGCGGGCTAGCCTGGCAACACTCCTCCCTTATAATTATAATGAACACACAGTAATTCAGGGTTGAGGCTGAAATACGAATGATGTCCTCTGAGACAGCTTGTTTTAATGGCTATGCAGAAGAGTTCCTAGAAGTGCAGATGGCAGATGCAATGCCTTTTATGCTATTTACAGATTGTACACTACAAGGTATAGAAAGACCCATAGCGTGAGGCCATATTGCTCTTCTCCATGCTCCTGGATTAGACATGAGGTTGCCACATGAACCACTAATGAGAGCTTAAGATATATTTTAAAGTATGTTTACTCCGATATTAACGGCCTATTACACTAACAAGTCAGGAAGCATAGATAGAGAGAGAAACAGTGGCTCTGTAAATACTGCAAGGCCTGTTTGTTTCATCTAAATACCCCACTGTTCTTACTTTGTCCACATAGGGGTGCATTTGCTCAGAACTTGGGATCGCATGCAGCCTTTCATTACAGAGTCAGAAGCCTGGTATCAATTGTAGTTGTTTTGTTACAATATCTTACATAAAAGGCGGCAAATTAGATAAAAGCTGGGAAATAAATGAATTAGACAAATATGGCAAAATGTCGATTTAAGGGCTATGTCCTATCTGTTGGAATTTTTTGCCTTGTTTAACAACATAATCTGCTGCTCCAACCATCCTAAATCAATTTCATTATCAATGCCAATGTACATGGAAAAAGTGTAAAAATAAAAAGGAAATACATCAAGACTTGATAAGACAAATCTATACCTGTTTGCACAAAAAATATTCCTTTAGCATAAACCTTTCCTTACATAGCCTTATTAAGCACATCTATGTTCCTGGCACAGTCCCAAACCTATATAAAAGAGATTTTTGCCTTTGAATCAGCCCACCATTGTGATACAGTAGCAGGTATTGCGACAACAGAAATGTTAACTCCAAGAAAAAGTTTTCCCGCATTAAAGTCACATAGGAGCCACATTAGCATGTGAAAAGAATAAACAGAGGCATTCTCAGTTACACACTCCACCTGGCTGCTAACCAACGTCCTTGTCAGAAGTCCACCCACCGCACTGGCTAACACTGAAAGACCTCCTGGGGACCGCAGTGACCATTCACTCGCTTCTCTCTTTTTCCCATGCACCTGTGACTGTTTTTGTGTTTGCTATTTTTTGCTTTGTCTTTTTCTGGCAACACTGTATCATCGGAGACACACTTTCCCTCAAAAGGAATTCTCCTGCCCAACAATGTGGTTTGTTTGTTCAGCGGATATGGCAGGCCATAGAGTCAAATGTAAAAAAAAAAAAAAAAAAAACAAAACATAAACACACAATAAAAAAACAAGTTGCAACAGTAATAATTAACATTACCAGAAGAAAAATAAGCCCAGAGACAGAGCAGTTTGAATGTTATCGAAATAAGGAAATTTGTGACTTTTACCAACTGGTTTCTTGCCGAGTTGGGGGGCTTCACAGGTGCAGTTGGAAAGGCTCTCCTCCTTACTCTCCTCGGACGGCTCATCCGGCTTCTCCATGGTCCTGGACCTTAGAGAGCTGCTTTTCCATTTTCCAAAGGACTTTGCCACAATCGCTTTGTCCGCTCCTTTCATTGTTTTCTGTAAAACACATTTACAGCATGACTTCCCAGGTTTATCCCTCTTGTGAGCCATCTGCCCCCTTTTTTGGCTCTCAATAAACCTGGGCTCATCTTTCCCAAACCCAAAGTAAGGGAGAATTAGGGCATTGTGTGCATATGCATTCTCTTAAGCATTCCAGAAAATTTCCTGATTGCCCTGGCATCTTTTTTAGAGAGCGTTTGGACATTGTTTTTCTCCTGACATTTTGCAATCCTGTCTGGAGAGAGTGCTGCTGATTGAAACAGTATAAAACAATACTTTTGCAAAGTACCTACACAGTAAACAGTGGAGGAGAACGAGAAAAACAAACATGTTTTCACATTTAATCCAACTTAAAGGAAATAAAAATAGCACATTATGCCCTAATTGAGTGCTGTACAGTCCGCAAATACTATTACAAGGCCGATCAGGATTAGCAGTGGAACATACCTAGTTATCTATTTCTGAGTGCCAAGACTGCTAGCAGTGGGCAACTAAATTTCAAAAGCTGGCAAATCCAGTTGTCTCCTAAATACAGAAAGTACTTAAATCCAGAGCTAACAGAAGAAAAAGACGGATAAAGGGTGCTCTGCATATCACCGAAAAGCTTGTGCACTTTTCAGAATCACTGGCTAGGTTAAACAAATATGCTAAGTAGAGATCAAAACAATCCTTTGATCTGCAGCCTAGTTTCCAGAGGAATGGCTTGGCTGTTGTTGTAAATAACTTGTATAAATCTATATACCATTTGCCTTCAGGTAATATCAAAAGTGCCAGGGATTCACAGGCAAATACCTTGTGGTTAGGAAATAGATCAGATAAAAGCATATAAATATTTCAGCAATACTGCACTCTGTAATTTTGTGTAATACAGCAGAGTTTTTAACCCCACATGAGCTTTTTACTGCTTTAGTTCTACACTACCATAACAAATATGTCATTTTCATAGAAAAAAATACATTCTAGCCCTTTCTATTTTGTAGTTGGGAAAAATGTTCCTACCTCCAGCATGCCATTCAGGTCAGACACTGTGAAAAACATTGTGCTAAACTTCATACAAAAGAGGCTTGAAGAATCAGAATGCAGAAGCTATGCAACTTGCTGACTAACTTTGCCCTCTGTTTTGATCGAGCACACAAAGAAAAACGCTGTCCATTCAAAACAGACAGCATAACTCTTTTCAGAGAGGGGGGACCGTGAACAAACGAGGCCATGTCCTGAGCTGCGGTCAGTTTCCCGTCAGGCCTGCACAGTGCACGGTGAGGGCCGCAGGGACTGGGACCGACTGACACCACACTCAGGGGCGACAGAACTACTTTTGTGCACACTATCTTCCTCTACAGCTTTTTTCCTTTCTTTCTTTCTGCCCAAATTGGACAAGTGTGCTTTTTGATTTGCTGTTTTTTACTTCAGCACATTTGGTCATACTTAATAACGAAGGATGGCAATTTGACAAACTAATTCAAAAGCAATATAATTGAGCTTTTGAGGCAGTTAAGATTTTGAAATGATATTTCAGCTTTCAGTTTTTTTTCTTTTGACATACTAAGTACAATACAGGTGACACAAGCTTACCTCCAAGGCAGCCATCTTATTTTCTATTGTTTTGTTATCATCATAGTATCACAGGTCAAAGCATTGCCTCTTGTCATAAACACTTTCTGACAAAAAAATGACCAGTTTCCAGATAACTGCGAAAATTTTGTGCTCAACCCAAATTAGAACTTTGGGTTTAGCGAAAAACAAGGTGCTAACTAGCTTAAATGGGCTTTCGAGCTCACCAGCCTACAAGCCAGTGTATTTTTTATCATTATAGTGCACTTCAAAAAAGAATTATGGCTTGTATTCAAGTGTTTTTGACCCTGCATTTATATTGTTTTCTTATAAATACTTCAAAATATTTCAAATTAAATACGGATATTTAGCTGTTGTTATAGCGAGCATGTTAGCTTTTATTTTCTTGCCAGCTTTCTTTTTTGTAGTATATTTTAAGCATTGCAGTCGTGCTCATCAAAGGTACATCACATCTCTAAAGAACTTTGACAATAAACTTTGACTCCTTTTCAAGTTATTGTTAAAGATAAAATTCAACTGCAGACAGAAATATACAAAAAAATAGAAGCTACCTCCACAGACTCACTAGCTCGCTATTTTTTCTGGTATTTAAAAATCTTTGCATCCATGCACGATGAAAGTATTATCACAAAAATCAGTAAAAAAAAAAAAAAAACTTTGACTAGTTTTCTTATAATTACAATAACTAAAGTTCAACTATACCTTGGCTTATTAGTATCTTGCTGTTTAGTTAGACACACTTCTTGTAGACATATTATCACTTGAGATGAAGAGTAAGACAAACGAAAGTAGAGACATAGGACTAACAGAGAACTTGTGTCTTACATTACCAAAAATAAAACTGTTGTGAGAAAATAATTTAGGTAGCCTAAAATGTGCTATTTAAAAGTCCCAAGCTTACTTATCCAACACTGCAGTAAAGGATTCAATGGTAAATAGTCAGTTGGAGATGGAAATAGTACCTTTACTCATTGGCACAGATAAAGACTAGGTTGCATTTGCTCAACTTGCTTTTATTTTTTGACAGCTTAACATACTCATTTGCAAACAAACTTTTACCAAATCCAAGCTCCACTAATTTAATACAAAATAATCTTGTTTTAATTACGTCATAAATGTTTTCACCACCACCCAATTAATCACTAAAAATGAATTACTAACAAATGTAGGTCAAAGTATACCATTTTTTATAAAAATGGATGATAATAGGGTACACTGGTTTACTGGCTAGCCATGTCACTTTCTTGATTATTTAACACAATGCTTTTCAAAGTATTTTGGCCCAAGGAACACCTAGATCAAGCCAAAGTGCCCAAGTGTGTCACACCACATTATTATCCACACAAATAAGCATCTATAACAGGAACTTCAGCATCTCAGCAATCTGTAAATGTTTGCATCTACAATGCCAAATGCCATTTAGAACTAAACTGCAGTTATTCACCTAATAGCAAATTTCTTTTTCCGCATGTTACATTTGAACACATCATGGTGACTATTTATTTCAGCTACTCCCATGACACACCTGGACTTTCCTCAAGTTACATCAGTGTGCACCGCATTTCAATGAGAACCACTGCATATCAGCCTGAAAACGTAATTTACCTAGGCTAGTTTGAGTCAAGTCAAAACAGTTTTTACCAAAATAAACAGTCAGTTTAATAAAAACATAAAAATATAATAGATACTTAAAGAGAAGAAAATTCCATTTTGTTTTAATCATACATATATGTTATAATTTAATGTTATATATTTATTTTATCATATTAGAAAATGTAAGCTGTATAAGCCACAAGTTTAACCAACTACTAAAGGGAAAAAAAAGATAGTTTGGCAAATGGCCTTTGATTATAATTTAAAGATTTAGATGTTATTTTTATATATTTTGTTTTGCATAGAGTAAACTGTCGCCTTGCATTTTTTTAATTATATATATATATATATATATATATATATATATATATATATATATATATATATATATATATATATATATATATATATATATATGCTTTCTTTGTGTACAAAACTAAACTAGCTTACATTGCAATTAAAGATTATCAAATGCCCTGTCCCTTAAAAGTTGCACAGGACTGAATACAAGTTCTTCTTTTAATTATGTTGGCTTTACACATCTGAAGATTTCTCAGGTCTTCATGGGATAAACAGCCCCGACAGATTTGTTTATGCACCGAGCTAAGCTAGCAGCAGACCCTAGCCGAATTAGCTTTCCGTGAAAAAAATACAATTTTGGACAAACCCTTTTCTTACTTATTTTTGCATGTTGGTTTTGCACAGTTTTAAGTTTGCTTATTCATTTTTTCATGGGCAAAAGAGCTATGAGCGGTAGGCAACATTTATGTACCAAGCTAAACTAGTTTGCAAAGTAAATGAAGATGTTAGCTAAATGAGCTATTCCTTAAAAGTTATACTGCTTTGACTTAACGCATTTTCCTCACTTAACCTGGACTTGTTTCACATTTTATTTGACACTTTTCCCTCGTTAAGGTAAAACACATTTGCAAAGTGTCTTCACTTTAATCATCGTACAAAAAGACTGCACTTGCTGGCAAAGCAACAATTTCTTAGAGATGAGAAAACATTACCTGGCATGTTTGTGAGAAGTGGTTCAGTTGGAGCTGAAGTGACCTGTAAAGACTGTAAGGACTTTAAAAAACAGAGAGACTCTTATGTTGGATCAGGGAAAGCCCAAAGGTCATCCTGTGTGTGATAATTGGGCAGGACAGCTGTGGTACTCTTCAAACTGCATGATTGCACCCTGAGCTTGTGATAATTTGGCAATGCGCCATTTTTAAGAAGGGAGGAGAAAACATTAATTTTAAGAGATAAGCTTTGATTTACTGCTTTAACCCTCAGGGCTGGGTCTAATATCAGTTTAACCCTTTAACCCTGGGTATAATACAAGTTCACAGTAACACCACTGAACACAAAAATGTGCTTTTTAAAATGCAAGCTATAAGAAATATTATACATTAGTAATATATTCCGTTTTCATAGAGCTAATTTTTTCACCGTCATCTGACCTTTTTATTGTTATCAAATACAAACTAATTTTTTAAAAGATTTTAACCTTTTGAATGTTTTTGTCGTGATGCCAGCATGTTTTCAGATGCAAGAAAAAAAACGCGAAAAATCAGTAAATTTTGATATGCTACATGCAAAGTAAATTTTTATGTTTGGGATTATTACAGCCAGGAAAATGTTAATAATTAGCAGCAGCAATGAATTTTATGCATCTTTATTTCCTGCACAGTGTCAAATACTCACACGCATACTGACATGTTTAAAATGACGCCATCTGGTGGAGAGTAGTAAAAATTGAGGCAAAAGTCAAGCTTGACATCCAGCTATAAAATGCATGTATTATGCTTTAATGAAAGTGAGATCAAAAAGTGCAGTTTGACTGGGTTTTTATGGGGCATTTTGTGCTTAACAGTTTGAGTGTAGCACTTATTCATACATAGTATATTTTAGACTCACTACACAGCCAAAATCGTCAAAAAATGAAGAGTCAAAAGTGCATTAAATGCACACAACCACCCTAAAGGTTCAAATGTCTTCATTTGTGGGTTTTTGGTTCCTCTGTGTTTTTGCATTCTTATGCCTTGAGTCTGTAGGTCTGTACCTTTAGTCAAAGCATCTATTGGCCTTAACCCCATATGTTTATTTTTTCCCCAGAAGGATAGCACCAGTGGTGCAGTGTAATCAGGTGGACATGACCACCCCTGATAGAACAGTGACCACCACAGTGACCACCCCATCAGTAGGCAGTAGTGGGCAACTGGCGGCCAGGGGGCCACATACGGCCCCTTTACTCTCTTAATGCGGCCCATGAATCAAAATCAAATATCAAGAAAATATACAAATTTAAAGAAAATGTGGCAAAATTGGCTGCAAAACCTTTAAGATATAAATATTTCTCAGAAAATGCAGCTTTAATCAGCGCAAACATTTTCTGTGAGCAGCCTTGCAGAGTTCTGTTTTGCTTATTTAATCAAGTTTTAGAATTTGTATTTGAGTGTACATCTTCTAATACTGGTTAAATATTGTTTGAATGACAACCGATGGAAGTTTTGTGCTCATTCCTTTGGTAAAATTCAAGTAGCTATTATTGTTAAGATGAAAGTATCCTGCAGTTTGTAACAATTTGGCCTGTTGGCAAAAAGTACAAAATAATGTGGCCCTCTTGGTAACCACAGTTGCCCATCCCTACTTTAAGGTGGTGGTTAATTAATTAAAACTCCAGCTCCAAAGTGTCAGTGAATGCAAGTCTGTTTTTCCAAGTGTCAGCATCAGGTGGGCATTAACATTTAATATGTCCATGTCAATGGCTTAAAAATGGCATACACATTTGCCATAGAGTACTTTTTCAAACATTTTTCTGTGGGTCAGTTTTATTAAAAATATATTCATCAGCTCATTCCTTGCATATTTTGCTCTTTAAGGTCCTTCAAACTGTATTTTTGTCTTTTTAAGGAAATGACAGTGTCTAAAATGGCTTTTGCCCTTTACCAAAAAAATAGGATTACTGTTTTTGTGAAATTTAGCTCTGGAATTTGGTCTTGGTGTGCCACCCCAAGATTTTCTCTTCCCCTATCTGGCCACCCTTTGTAAAAGTTCTGATAAAGCTGTTATTACTCTTATCTATAAAACTGCCAAATTGTTGCAATAGGTAAATATTTTTGTAATATGTTTTATTAATTTTTGATCTTCCATCACCTCCCTTGGGACTTTGTCATTTAAAAATGATGAAATAGAAACCTTGTAGGACACTCAGAAAGGATTTTGCAAAGTAGACTGAATGGCTCTTTAAAAAATTAGGTAGTGAAATGATTTCATTATTTTTTTACACCATCAAATATTAAAAACTCATCCTAGGTGTTTAAGGGATATCACTGGAGCTGTATCGAGCTTCTTTGAGTCCTGGAAAAGCATTTTAGAGAGAGAACAGAATGTACCATATTCTTGACCCGTCTGCCTCAGATGCTTGCTGTATATGGAACTGAATACTGGACGTGAATTGTATCATTCTCTGTGTCAACTTGTTAGATGGCAGTTGCTGTAGTGGAGTGGTGAGAGCGGCACATATGCATTATAGGAGAAAATTGTGAAATGACAGATTCCGGGTGTGATACTGAGGGAATGACTAACTAATAGGAGGGGTGCTCCAGGCTGTTAGCTTTGAAAAGCAGTTTGCACATTACTTTATCTTGTCAATCAGATTCCTGGAATGGAAGAGGTGACTGATAACTTGAATTAATTATTTTCTTATTGCATGCATGTGTTAATTCATGTTAATTTATGTCCCTTACAGGCCCAAGCCAGAATATCCAGAGTAAAGCGCCACCTCTGGCACCCAGATCACCACACCACTCTCTTTGCATATATTTATATCAAATGAAAGACTTTTTTTAATCCTGTTGGAACAAGGACTGACTGCCAAATTTGATTTTTAAATGCACTTTTGAGCTGTTCGTGGTTTACGTTTGCTTTTCTCCAAACAACTGAACAGCATGGAGCAGTGTTTACGGCTATGATGGGATTTGAAAGTTACAGATTATTTTTTACAACTAAATCCTTACCCTTAAAACACACCGGCTTTCTTAAAAACACAGAGAAATACTGAAGCATAAGGTCAAGGCATACCCTCTAAATTCCCATATTGCATGGGTGCTTTTTCATTATGTTGTTCATCATCAAAAAACATGGTTTGAATCAGAGATATAGCTTTCTAATCTGTTCTCATCAAAAGCACAAGCAGCAGCTATTGTGTAGAAAGCACAAAGCATACTTTAAACAATTGCATTTCTCTAAACATCTTTAAACATTTTGACAAATTTAACTTCCCCCGAACACAGAGGATAAGAGGAAAAACATTTCTCTGATGAGAACAGAAACAGCAAGAAGTTCTAACAAGGAAAAGCCTGCCAGGTGGCGAACTGGCTGCACCAACAGAACGCACAATCTGTCTGCTTCTCCTTCCAAACCATTGACAGCTGCCATCACCAGCCTTGCACACTCGCACTCAGTGGCTCCTCAGCTCCCTGCCCATCCCTCTTTAGTGTTTCCTGCTAACCTCAGAGACAGGGTCACCTGGCCCCCTAGTTCCCCGTCTGTGGGGCCCTGCTGGCCCCCTGGAGACCTGCCTGCGTGAGGATGCATGGCTAACAGAGGTCTAGCAAATCCTCTTTAATATGCAAACCAAGGGGCTATTCCTTTGACCTGAGACCATAGCTTTTCTAACAGTGAAATCCAAAAATACTCAAGTGATGTAGCACAACGAGATCTGATGAGCAGTTTTTGATTTGCTGGTTATTTGATACTGAATATTATCAGAAACAGACAGTAGCACATTCAGGGGTTTTCTTCAAACGCATTATGTCAGTTTAATTAAAGTAATATGAAGCATGAGTGAATTAGGTTATGTTCTCTTCAGCTCTATGTGGAAAAAATCTATAATCCAAAGTTTCAACATGTTAGTAAATTTGGAACAGCTTTTCTCCTCTGTGTAAAACCTAAGCACACAGATGCACAGAGGCTAAACTGAAAGAGTGCTCCACAAAGCTAGCATTGCAACTGGGCTAAAAATAAAACCTGGCAAAGTTATTCTGATCCCTTATTGGTCCCATAGTTTGATTTCACATTTAGCATTTGCATTCCCCTCCGCATAAACATTTCATTCTTCCCCTCCTGCAGTACAATGAGACTTGAGTGACTTTGGCAGCAGATTTTGGATCGGTGCTCCTGAATCCACCAGTGTATGTTATCAGCAGGTAAACAAGCTTTCGAACAAAGCCATAATGGAACTGCAAGCGGCATAAAGAGGCTCATCTCAAAAGCTATACAACCCATCAAAGCTGGTGTCATTTCCTCAATACTGCACTGCAGCTGGAAAATGCATGGCTATTAGTTACAGTTTAAATCGCCCGTCTATTTTCAGACACTCCAGAACTATTTGTATTGATTATTTACTTGTCAGTAAGCAGCCAGATTACTAAAATAAAACAACAGATTTTAATGTTTACTGGGATTCTTCTGCGCTTTGTCTTGCTGTAGGAAATCAAAAACTGTGTCATGCACTAAATTAATGGGATTTGCACTATAGGGTGTTTGAATAATTATTTTTCTCCTGAAAATGAAATAGTTCTGTCTATATTTGGAAGGATTACTGACGGCATTGAACTTAATGTGAAAATAATTTGCCCTTTAAATACAGAGTTAAGTGATATCCTACACTTTCTGCTCGGCAGATGCAATCTTGTTAACCACACGCCTGGATGCTTGTCACCAAACTTTCCACACATTTGCCTTTTGGGGAGAGCTCAGATGCACAAGTAAACCTACGCACTCTCCTCCCAGAGAGTGGAGAAGCCTCAAAGCTTTCCTTTCATATGCTGCATTATCTCTATGGCGGTAATTATCCATAAAACTATGCCATCAGATTGTGATGATTTCCAATATGAACCCAATAAATGTGTTTAAATTTTGAATTATCATATTTATGTGGATATGTGTTACTAATAGTGATTATGTTCGTCATGTGGGTAGAAAATCAAGCATCCTTATATTGCGCATCCTCACATATTTCTCAGACATTTCATCACACATTTAATCTGCCCCTGTCTAAGATTTTCTACTGAACCTGCACTCAAGGCAGAGGGAGGACAATGCGGGATGAGATTATGAAGCATGTCTGTTAAAGCATGTCTGTTTGATCATCATTCTGTTTAGGTGAAGTTCTCTTCTTGGTGTCTTCAGTGCCTGACAGCAGATATATAACCTAATCTCTTTCCCTAACCCTTTTCTTAGGCATGAATAGGGTGGAAATGTGATGGCATTAAGTCGATTTACTCCTTGGTTTGCAGTTTGCAGCCTTAATGCCTCTTGGCTCTTCTTCAACACACTCGTTCCATTTAGATTTCGAAAATATAACTGTTATGTTAAGGCTTTCCTATTTATTTTCATTTATCCATCATTTGAAGTTCATGCATATATTAACTCCGCAAATAATGCTTGTTTATTTGCAGCTCCGTCTATCTAGCACAGTGTCAGAGATATTGGGGAAATCAAACACAACTTGTGTATTATCTTCAAAAATACACAGGATATCAGTGACAAAGGGTGAGATCTGAGACTGTGTGACGTCCTTTGTGAGTTGTCTCTGACATCATTTTGATTTTTCACATTTACTCATCTAAACCTTAATTTAGTGCCTGCAGCATGTGTTGACACGCAGAGAAAGGCTGTTACAATGTGTCTTTGAATTTCAGCTGATAGCATTTGAAAGCTGCATTAATAAACCTGTCCTCATACAGTCATTGTGCTGTGTTTGTGATGAGTTTATGCATCTGTATACGAAATAGTTCAGGTTGGAGCTGAACTTTTGACATGATAGTGATAAAGGTGGGAATTTAAATTAACCTGTGTATCAAAATGTTCTGTCACATATGTCAGTGGGGAGTTTTGCTTATATTTAGAGTTTTTTCTTTTTAAAGAAAGCTATTATAGAAATTTAAAAAATCAAAACTATGATTTTTTGGGTAAGATTTTGTTCAAAAAAAAAGAGAGAGAGAGAGAGGAAACAGAAACAACTACAAAGAAGAATGCAGTGGCAGATATTTGGATTTCAGTGCACAAATAAATATCAGGAAATTATTTCTAAACTATAATCAGCGTTCCCAGATGCTGAGAGAAAATAATATTAAATATATATTAATTCAAAATGGGTTAAGTGAAACGGTGTCCAATATTGGTCACACCACAATAATACACCAGCCAAATGTAGAGAGAATATCAGTAAAAGAATGTGGTTTGTTTTGCAAAACAACATACATTAAAAATCAACAAGCGAGTGTAAATCCCATCAACACTACTGGAGACAAAACCCATGGACACAAATGATAACTTTTATATATGTCAGAAAATTTAAATACTATTTTTTAGCTTGAAAAATAGATTTTTGGTTTTAGAATATGAAAGGGTGTTGAAGTCCTGTATTTTAAGTTTTAAAAAGTAAAAAAGACTCGTAATTCTATAAGATACCACTTATTCCTTAAAAAATCATAAGAATAAATAGAAATTTAAAAATAACAAGATGGCATAAACATGAGCCCCTAAAACCTCAAGGAATCGATGAAAATAGTACAAAAGTATATTCAGACACTATGTTTTTGAGACTTTTAAAATTCATTGACCTCTGACGGGTTATGTGACGATGATTTCCTAACTTTTCAGCCTGTTACACCAGAAGTAACAATGCCAGAGACCACTGCCCCTTGGGGTAGTTTAAGTGATATTTTTACAAGACTCAATATTTGGCTAAAAAAATATAGTTAACAGAGTGTAAGTACATAATTGTATAGTTCTCTCACCATGATTATTTGCCTAAGACATACTGGAGAGGTTTGAAATTCATCACTAATCATTCGAGCTGTGCCCACAAAAGGCATAAATGATCACTAGGGAAGGTAAGTTTATTTGAAGAGCACAATTCATACACAAGGCAATTCAAAGTGCTTTACAGAACTAGACAGATGCATTAAAATCACAATACAAAATAAAAGCAAAAATAATCATTACAAAATGAACTTTAAAAGAGAAGAATGCAGATAAGATCCTTTCAGTCATATGCAAACTACGTTCAGTTCCAAGAACTTCTAAGTTTTGATGTTATTCTTAGAGTGAGTTTGTTTTTTCCTGAAAAATGTCAAGTAATTTTGATGACATGCCCACCTCTGTATTTTAGCTCAGTTTCATGTGATTCTTCTGCCAGAGTAAAACAGGACGGAACAAATTCAGAGATTTTCAGAAGAAAAGAACAGAGAGCCTGTCCAGAAGAAAAAATTTATATGTGTATATAAGACACACCTGGTGTTGAAAAGGCTCTTAGAGTCAGATTAATCATTAATGATCTGAAAACCCTCCTGTTCGTCACAAAGACAGATACTCATGGTGAGTTAACTGAAATATTTACTGTATGAGTTGATAACTACATTTACTGTGCACACTCACTGATAAGCCTTTCTCAAAACTACAAAACAAAAGAACACAACAGCTTAAAAAATAATATCTGATAAGAAAATGTGATGTTAGGGATGAAGCAGATTGTAGGTGATCTCCATGAGTAAGGACTGAAGCACTAAATGGACTTATTACATTTTATATTACTGGGTGAAGTCTGTATGACTCAAATAAGCAGCAGATCCTTCATTATTACTGCACGTGCAAACTAACATTTGACAATCTTTTCCACATTAACATTTTTTCACAAATCTCCTCCATAAATCTATTTCCATTTGAATTTAAATCATTTTATGTTTTTATTTGATAGCAATACTTAAACATGACATTTAAAAATCTGTTTTCTAAATATTGAGGCTCCCTCACTTCGGGAACATCTAATTTACTGTTAATATATTTTCATGTAGAGGGTCCACATAATTATCATTTACTTTTCATTTTTGTTGTTGGTTATAACAAACATCAAATCTGAGAAAGAATGGGCGACTACTATGATTTCACATAAGTTAAGACCACCCCTGTATTAAGTATTTGCCAAATAAATACGTGAATAAATAAAATATATTTAAATATATAATTAGATTTTTTTTTTTTCCTGCTAATTGGAACAATATTTAACCACCCACCCCCCCTCCTTAGACAGATTTCTAGACAGATTTTACAAAGCTAAAACTTTGCTGTAAGGCCATTTTTTAACCGTTTTTTTTTTTTAATGCAACTTTTAAAGCTGTTGATTTTTTAAATAAAAATGTTTTATGTATTTTACATGTGAATACGTGCATGTATTAGTGTTTGTATTACGCATATTTCATTGCTACTATTTGTTTTATGTGACTTGTGTATGGTGTATATATTTTTTCTAAAACGGTCTTAATATTTGTTTTTGAAAAGTCTCCATAGTTTTTAACATGTTTCTTAACCCCACCATTTCTTTACCCTTTCAATTGAATAAAAATCTGTGCTTGATTACATATTTAAACTAAAATGAAAGACACTGATTCATTGAAAGATAATACACTTGTAACTTCATAAATTGTAATGTTATGAAACATTATTACGGATGAGCAATAGAGTCTTAAGAATTTGACATTTTTAATAACCAAATTGCTTTTTATTTTAAAAAAGAATAAATTCCAGCTCATTCACATATTGAAAGAGACAAAAGAATTGGTATCCTCATTGTTAGTGATTACACTTGCAGCTTAATAACAGTGAATTTGTGAAACAGTTCTGAGGTGGAGTAGCGAAGTCCTCAGAGTTTGTGACATTTCATTTTTTCAGAAACACTATTGTTTTACTTTCTAAACAAAATTTAAAAAAAATGAGCATAATTACATACTGCAATACACAAAAGACTTGGACCCCTCTTTGAAAGTAGCCACACTTACAATCACAAACAGCCAATTTTGTGGCACAGTACTGAGGATAAGTAGTGGAGTGTTATAGAAAGAAGTTTGATGGCTCGTCAAAAGGCAGTTTTAATGGAGGAACTAGCTAGAGACTACACATGGCAATGTTAAATCCCATTCAGCCTGATGAGAGTGACTCCCAGCAGCACTGAGCTCAGTGGGGGGTTGTAAACATTTACACTAAGAGCCTGTCCAGTGCACATGGTTGGTGCTTGCCAGCCACCTCGGTATCGAATGTTGTGTTGCATATTTTGTCATTCAGGCCTGTCCCGAAATTGTAGGAATCACACCATCAATTTATGAAGGAGCCATCCAAATGTGACAACAGGCTTATGCTAAATGGAGAAAATAGAGCTAAACATTGTTAAAACACCCCTAGACCCACATGGTAGAGAGTGCTCGGCGGAGAGCTGCTATGCTCCCCGCTGTGAACTGGGAAAGTGATGTTGGTGGGCTTCCTTCTCCATGAGGGCCGCATCGTTCTTGGGCCCCGATTTGAAGCCTTTTTGAAGTCTGTTTCCTGCAGCAGTGTGCCAACATTAATATTTCCACAAAAGCAAAAATGCTAAATCAAATGAATACACTATACTGTGCTATTCCACAATGACTCCTGAATCCCCCAGAAATGTTTAAAGCATCATTAAAAAAAAGCCATACATGTCCTGAAGGTACGGTTTTTATTTTAATTATTCCTATTTGCACAGGTAAGCTTTAAATACTTTCTCACTCTTTCTCATTAGTTAATGGAAAAATCTCAGCAGGTGAGTGAGTCTTTATGGATATTAGTAGTTGACTACCGGTGTAATTCTCATTTCTTATTGTCAAAGTACACAGTAAACTCCTAATAAACAAACACTGCCTAGTCCTCCTGCATCATGAGGCACAGCACACTTTCTCATATTTAAAACAAAAATTGTCAATCACTCACAGCAGAGTACGTTTGGGATCAATCCTTTATTGTTTCAAAACTCTATCTTTTACAATACAGTCATTTATTGTTACATGTGTGATTTGATGAGTAATGTACAATGTCCTCTGATAATGAAACACAGTCACAAATATTCCTTTCTACATAGCAATAATCTATGATAGTGAGAAGTTTGTGCTGATATATTTACTTAGTTCTGACAGCTCAATTAACTTCCCTTTTCAAATCAACAAAAGCAATGTTTTTGAAAGTGCATTTCAAGGATTGCAAAGACGACTGTATTATTCTTCAGTCAGCCATAATGTACATTTCAGTATTGACAGAGGGCCACACTGCTTTGTGAGTAACAAACAGCATTAACTACATTTCCAACTACAACATTTATCTGGATAAGTAAATCAAAGAAAATATATCAATATGCATGCCATGAACATTCCTCCATAAACATTTATAATAAATGAATGTTTTTTTATTTATTATGTTGATAATGACAGTATTTTCCACAAGAGGACAAATGCTGATAATGAGAACTAATATTTAACATCCAAATTTTGTTCAATTGTACACACAGGTCAAATGGCAGAATGCCACAGTGTATAGGGCTATGCCCTAAAAAAGTTAATAGCATTTGGTCCACAATGACAAATTGGGGTTAAAAAAAAAGAAACAAAAAATGTGTAGCAGGTGGGATTTTGAACTGAAACTGAAAAGAGCATGATGACGATCATAATTCTTTCCATTTTAAGGTCTTTTGATTTTCAAGTCATAAATTATGATGTGAAGATTCTGTTCAAAATTAAGCAATATAAATATACATTTAGCTCATTACTTGGCTGTTATACTTTTCTGTTCCATGGAACAGCTTTCACTCTGTAGAACTTGGTTCCTAAAGGAACCTTGAACCTGTTTTGAGCCTAGTAAGGGAAAGACAGAGGGAGAGAAATATTAGAGAGACAGACTGAGATAACAGTATGCATCAGTGTGCATAGCACTATGACTAACTTTCATCCACAAACCCTGTTTATAATTATTTTAGAAAAAATGTATAATTTATTCTGGCAATAGTTTTAGATATTAAATCTTTATTTACTGTACGTTTAACTTCAAATGTTGTTTTTCCTAGATTTTCACTGTCAAGATTTTGCTTTTAAACTTAAAAAAAGGTTAAATTAAATACCTTTTTTGCCTGGCAATATTCTTTCTCCATCACCTTTCCAAGTACCCACGGCCGTCTTGAGGTCCCTGATGCTAAACAACATAAAAACAATAACTCATTTGTCGAATAAACACTTGTCAAACTTAAAATCCACAAATGAAGGCTTACGTGTGAAGCGTGAAAAGCAAATCAAAGCACAATTTTAACACCCCCACCCCTAATACACACACAACATACAATAACATTTTGTAAATATTCCACCTGACATATCAGACTTAATTATAAAAATCTATGAGTGACTCTTTTATTTCATTGGTTAATTTTTACACAATGCCAAAAGTACAGTTGTGATCCTGGTGGCAAAAGGTGTGTGTGGAGCTGACCTGGTTTGAGGTCCAGTGCAGTGAGAGACTCTGAGTGGAGGAAGTAGAGGGTGGGACCAACTGTGAACAGCACGTAGTTGTCATGCCTTTCATCCAGGATGATTAGGACCAAATCGCCTACCTGGAAACTGCAGCACACAAAGATGGACAAAAAAAGATAAAGGCATGATGGCACAGAGGACTGCTAACTAATAACAAAAAGGACAACACATAATTGGTAATTATACAATAATGTGTATAATTATACCACAGTAAATTGTAGTCAGAATTTTAGCTAAAAGCAAAAAAAGGTAGAAAAAAAAATATATCACATCAACAAGCACACGTTAAGGGTGTATGTTATTTTGTCTTTCACTTACTCTCTGATGGCGATTTTGTCTGAATGCCGTGAAGACACAGACGACATGCTTTGAGACATCTACAGAGGAAAGGATTAGGGCAACGTTACACATATTACACAGAAGGGGTTCACAATACTGCTTAAAATAATTACAGATACATTTTAAATACACCTTTATGCTATTGGATAGTTTTTGGGATATGGTATAATGTCGAGTAAATGCACTTTACCCTGCTTTAACCGTTATACCTTAATCTCAATAATCATATATATATATATATATATACAAAAATATAAAGTCATTAATCATACGGCTAATTTAAGCATTTATTTTGATCCACGAAGTAGACTTTACATTAGAATTATACACTGTTTTGGGATCATGGAAACCCTATTGATTGTAGTCTTTCACATTAAAATTACACTCCGTCAAATAAAATCCATTTTTCTGCTCTTGGTTCTTTGGCCTCCTGGGTCAGGATTTTACTCTTTGATACTACTGCCACCTAGTGGAGCAGGTGCCACAAGCACACACTGATAAAAATAAGAAACTTGCCAGTCTTTGACTGAGGCGCTTGTTCTCTTCTTCCTTCATGTGTAATGTCTGAAACCAGAAACAAAATTAGTTGCACAACAAAGAAACTTAAAAGCACAGCATCCTATCAATTTCCGGCAAAGTGAAAGACAATAAGCGCATAGTTACCCTCTCTAGAAGGAGTATCCTCTGTTTTTCCTCTGACATCAGGACATTATCACTAAAAAAGAAATAGATTATTGATTAATGCCTACTGAAAAAATAGAACTGACATTTATCAAAACATACTGTTTCTGATTTTCAGTCATTTAACTTCCTGAATCACTTTATCTAAAAACAACAGCAACAGCAATATCTGCTCCTAGTCTGCCTTTCTTCGAAAAATGTATTTCTGTGCATCTTTGTTAAGGTTTCTATAACAAACTTTCCTCATCATGTCTCCTTTGTTTCTGGGTCTTGTAAACATTTCATTTGACCTCATAACAACACCCTGTACTGAGAAATTAATGTAGTCCATTCGAAGGTCCACAACAGTTTGGAAATATAATTACTTGCTATTGGGGCTTGTACTCCACTGAGCAAATGGGGGGACTTTTCATGTCTATCAAAGCAATATCCCATAGAAAGTGTTTGGGAGGGGCAGGTCCTTTCTCAAAAGATTTTTCTGTCACATTCATTAAAGCCCAGTAAGAGGATTGCAGTTATTTCTTGCTTTCTGCACAAATAGTCCTAGCTATAGTCTCTGTCCATAAAAGGACATTGAAAAGCCTGCTTCTTTTCTGACCGGGAACAACAGGTTCAGCTTGAAGCTTTGCAAGACAGATCTACCAGATTTAAGTATAAGAATCAGGTGAATCCAGCTGCTTTGCAAGGTTACCATTGGCCAAGAACTGAATGGACAACATAAAAATGCCACACCTTATTCATGGTGAAGACTGACTCCATTAAGAAGTGGAAGTGTTTGCCTTTAACTATAGGAAACATACTATCAGTTTAGGTTCACTTCATTAACCTGGTTATTGTAAGCTTTCTTAAGACTCTTGTAGCTATAATAAACACACAAGACACTGGTTCAGTCTGTTAAATAGGAAAAAAACTCCCTTATCACCAAAGCAACAGAGTTGCTTAAAAATATTTATTGGCAGAGTATTTTATTCATTTCAGTTTGAATGCACTTTTGCTGTCTTTTTTTTTAAGCTTTGGCATTATGTTTATATATATATATATATATATATATATATATATATATATATAGCAAGGTGAGGGAAGTTAATTTATAGAGCACACAAAAGCAACTAAAGTGAAGACAGTTTTTCAAAGGTGTGTATGTACACTGCAAACTAAGGAACATAAGAACACATAGCAATCAGATTGAGATAAATCACTCAGTCCATGTGTAAATCAAGTTTTGAGTCTCTGAGAGGCAGTTGCAAGTCTGTTTAGTCTCTTGTGGTTTTAGTGAATAATACATAAAATGGCTAAAATAGATATAGAGTATCATTACTCAGGGTAAAATCAAAATATTGCTCACAAACAATACTAACTGTAAGAGTTCAAGTACATCCATAGTATATTATTATTACCCTGGGTCCTAACTAATGATTATAATGTACAAAAAAATGAAAACAAACTCTACTTTTACCTAAACATGCTTTTGGATACTGTTTACTATTGAGGTTTTATTGGGAAACAGGTTTTTCTCTGCTTTGTCATGCTAGCATAAACATGTTCGGGTGATCAGAGGCAATATTAGTTCTTTTTCTGATTGCCATTTTTGTCATAACTCACAGACAACTTAGCATACACTTGTCAAGTTTAAATTCAAGAAACACAAATATTTGCACTTCAGAGTGCAAGACTTACTGTCCTCATATAGTTTGCTGTTGAATGAGCAATTATGTGTGCCATTTTTGCCCCCTGTTACACTTCAGCCTCAGTCTCCCTCACTGAATGGATACTGACTTAAGTCCAACAAGAGTCCAAGTCTAAAAATCAAGTTCCCATCTATGAAAGCCAAGAAGAGAGGCAAACAGAAAGCTGTGTATTTGTTTTTTTCATCACATTTATCTAAAGTTCAAATTATATTAAAAAAGTTCCCAAAATAAATTCATCATATGCTGTGTATCAAAAATTAAGCATTCCACTCCTCAGAGTTTTAAGTTTATGCGTAACACTTCCAAGAAATCTCTTTATTTACAAAAAGTTTCTCTAATTATGTACCATTTTAATATTTTTGTTTTAAAAGTAGTGAGTGGGTGTGAAGTAAGAATAAACACAGGTCATGCGAGTCTCTATCAGGGTTAGACATACAAATGTGTTGCCTTAAAGAGGTCATATCATGTTTTTTCAGCTACATATGCCTTGAGTGTTTAACATGTCTCCCCAGCATAATAGAGCACCTCTGTGAACAAAACAAAAAGTCCATAGCACTAAGACCTCGCCCCCTCTTTGTAGTGCAAGCAGCTGCCTAAAATGTCTTGTTATCCGGCCCCCTAAAACAGACCTACCAGTGTGACATCCTGCCATTGTTTCGTTGTCAGTTTAAGCTCATTGGCTCACTGTAGCAAGTCCATAGCAGAGCGTAGACATTAGAATGAATGCAGAGTTGTTGACAATATGGCTACAAGAATAGGAGAGCGGATCCGACTCACACAGAAAAGGGAGCCTTAAAGGTGCAGGAGAATTAACAGAGTATCTCAGAAAAACTGAGAATACAGCATTATCAGGGTAGACTGTATATGAAACCGTCTTTTTAACATTAGTAAATATGAATATACCCGAGCAGTCATCTAAAATAAATATTTGAAACAGCTTTAAGACAAATATGACTACTTTAAACTGACTGTTCATAACTGCTTGGTGTTTTGTGTGCATGTAAATACATAGGCTGAGAGCAATATCACTCGAATTTATCTGGAACTGTAAACAAAAGCATATTTATTGGGGAGATGCTGCTTACTGGACTGTCACCATGCTGGCCTCCACCGCTGAATCAACATGTTCGTCATCTCGTATGGCTGCCACAGAGGCCAGTCTGTCAGTTTCAGCCATGGGCTCAGAGGAACAAGCCCCAGCTACAGGCAGAGCTCTCGCTGATGCTGCTGCTGCTGCTCCGGCCTCTATGACCTCCTGAGCTGCCAAGGGGTGAGATGTGAAGAAGGTGGACGAGATCAGGGCAGAGCTGCGCAGGCGGTTCAGCTCCTCTTCCAAGTGCTTCTTCTCCTGCATGACACTTGCTCTGTCCTCGGAGAGTGTCTCGATCAGAGCTGAAAAAGGTCAGGGTAAGATTTTCAGACATCAAAATGAAGCCTTAAGGAATGGCTTTCTATGATAAAAACAGGCAATAGGTTGGTCTAGTAATGAGCCTCAAAATCTGGAAAGGAAAGAACACCTTAGCACTTTCTGTTCATTTAATACATAACTAAGTAATGGTGATGTTGATATCGGTCAACTGTGGTGTAATTCCTCTTAAGTCTGAAACTATTTTTTTTTCTTTCATCATTTTTCTTTATGCTTAAACATTTTTGTGAAGATTATCTTGATTGAAAAATACTTCATCAATGGAACCCACTTGATTCTACATTTCAGGTTGGCCAACAAAAATATCCCTTTAAAATTCAACACAAAAGGTAAGCGTTTTTTCAAGTTAAAAAAAACAGCACCATGCATCACACCAACATTTACAATGATAAAACACTTAGTCTATATGTGCACATGCACAAATCATAATGTAACAAGATTACATTGCCATCTAATTTTTTCAGCATGGTTTATTTAACAAAAAAACTTGAACAATTACACATTCAGTTAATACATGAGTTGGGACTCCATCAATTGTTTTAGTATTTACAGCTCCTACCTTTGTCCTTCTCCTGTTGTTGAGTCACTTTCTGCAACTTCTCTGTGAGTTCATTGATAATCTGCTCCTTCTTCAGCTTCTCTCGGGTTAGGACAGTGTTGAAATTAGTCTACAGACAAATAGAAAATGAGGATGTTACATATTAACTTTGGATCATTTATACCAAAACATAAATGATCAAAGCAGATCAGCTTTCTGCCATGTGAGTCCTGGCTCTTCTTCTGATCCAGTGATCTGTTTGATTCTTCCTGTAATGTCCCTTGTTCCTTTTCTGTTTTACTACTAATCATACCTTGGTATCAATCTAAAAACAGTCAGATTACTTTGAGGATTCAGTTGTTATCTAAAATACTAAATAATGCCTCTCAGTTGTAAGGTTAAGTAAAGTTACTTTATCTGCACCCATAGGCAAATTTGGTAGTCACATTTTACAAAGAAGGTCTTGTTTGCTGGAACAATGAAGGCAGCAGAGAGGGCTCAAATATATAATAAACTTTGTAGAGGCCATTCAAAAACAATCAAAAGCTTAACAGGCTTACAACTAGATGGCAACAATTGAGCTGTCAATGAAGATTTTACAAATGATTTTGTCCACGGAGCATTTTAAAGACTGAGACAAAATGTGGTTAAATCATGAATTCAGTATTCACTCATGCACATACAGAACAGTGTGTGAAGGCTGAAAACAAGTGAGTGTTATTGGCTGCATGAGATAATAGCTTTTGACAAATTGTAATTTCTAGAAATACACTATCAACAACAGCACAATATTGGTATTGGCAGATAACAGTTTGAAATTTTGTAGATGGTAGATATGAAAATATTTACTGCAGTTATATGGGCTTTGGAGGGGACTTTGGTTTATGAATAGAATGGATAATTAATTTAAAAGCTTTAGTTCAATAAAAGGGGTGTTTTTTTAAATTCTGCATGATAAGAGCTGATTGTCTGTCAACAGAGTGTTATGGTGCTCTTTGGAGCTAAAAAAAAAGACATATAAAGCTTGGTTAAAACTACATACTAACAAAATGGAAATGTGCTTAAAAAAAAAAAAAAAATTGCCTCAGCTTAAGTCTATTGCCAAGGTCAGACTAAGCAATTTATGCAGGATAATGGCCCAATCCGACAGTTACAGGGTTTCAAGACCCGTCGGATATAGAAATCGGTCATTCCGTCTCGTGTAGTGTGTCATAATGACCAACAACAGACCAGTCTGAGATGTCGCACGACCCTGTGACAGAAAGTCTAGCATGTTTGATTTTTGCCCTGCCTCCTACGATTTGCTCCTCCACATCAGAGACATTGACCAATGAGCGCGCGGGAAGCTCTACATGTGCTATGATCACAGATGTAAACAAACCGAGGTTAATGCCTTGAGAGCATCTTGAGAACTACGAGACAGAGGGAAAGTTTGAAAAGTTTTAAAAAAGAACATCCTTGCTCTTATGATGTGTTGAAGAGGAGCTACTACTGACTGTAAAAAGAGAAACTACAGCCCTGTTTTTTAGATACAGTGTGTTTGTGTGCGACTTTCAGTGTCGTGCCTCCTCCTGCCGTCACATCAGTTGTTACATGCAGTTGGTCTCAGTCATGTACTCTGCCATGCTTGTTAGGCAACTCGCTGCATCAATTCATGGCTCTGTAGTTGCCTAGTCTGACATACTGACTGTCATGACTGATAAAAAAAATTATGTAGTCTGACCTCAGCATATCGCAGAAGAGTAACAAGTCATCTCTAGAGCATGTATGGATTTGACATCCTTCAAATGAAATAAAGTTGTATTTAAGATCAGTATTTCCTTGATCTGATATGCCTATTAAATGATCAGTTCTTGCTGCCAATGGTTTTTAAATGTGTTACACAAAAAGGCAAACCTAGAATTGCTCAGAGCGCATCTGATCTGAATCTGTCAAGCCATTTCTGACATCATTAGTCAAGTTATCCTTGAAAATATAGCAAACTGCCCTGTCACATTAAGAAGTCTTTAAGAAATTCCTGGCCAGATTCAGATAACCACCAAAAACTAATCATTTCTTCTTTGTGCCAGGACCAACATTATCTGACAATTTCATTAACATCTGTTGAATATTTTGAGTCATTACCAAAGTAAGCAAAACTGCCCTATCTCTCAGTGTTACCAAATCCTGGACCTGCATACAGATTTCCATCACCACCAAAATCGAATCACTTCTTCCTTCTGCCATGACCAACATTCCCTGAAAATTTTATCAAAATCCATTCATAACACTTATAGTTGTTTCGCTAGACAAATGCCGGCAACATAACCTCCTTGGCGGAATTATAACACCCTCTAAGAAGAAGATACAGGTTCTGCCTCCCTCTCAACAGACCAAACACACAAACCTGTTGCTCTGCAATGAGTGATGTCTTGAGGTTCTGCATCTCCTCATTCTTCTTCTTCTCAAGGAGTTCTATCTGTAACTGCAGGGCAGCTCTCTCCTGCTGCAGCCGCTCTTGTAGTGCTGAGTCTAGAGACAGAGGGGCTCCAGCATCTGCATGGACCTCAGGAAGCAGCGGTAAGCCTACATCACTGAAACGGAAGCACTTACATTAAATCTGGAAAGGTAATCAGGTCATGAGGAAATGCAAGCGCACACAACCAAACCAGTAATTTTGATTATTTACATGTCTGTTCACAGATTGTCTGTCAGAGCGTCATTTAAAATGTAAGCAGGCTAAATTTGCACAGGCTTTCATTTCAGATATGTTTACTACAACCAAATATTTACCTCTTGATGGATCGTCTCTCTTGAAGCTCATTCTCAAGTTGTCTAATTTTTTCTGACAGTCCTTTCTCCATCTCCTCCTTCTTCTGCTCTAGCTCTTTTAAAGCAACTGATAATGCAGCCTTAGAGGCCTCCTCTTTCTCCAGAACTCTCTCAGCTGCTTGTCTCTCTCTGTCCTGATCTAGCTTGTTTGAGAGCAAGTCATTTTCAGCCTGCAAATTACTGATAACAGTCCTCAACTCTAGCTCTAGTTCTTGGAAACTCCTCTGCTGCCTTTCTTTGTCGTCATTTATAGCAGCAACACACTGATCAAACTCCTGCTTAAGACTTTGTTGTTGCTCAGCATGGTTCCTCTCAGCATTGTGGGCTTGCTGTTGCAGGGAGGAAAGCTCAGTGCGCAACAAGATAGTCTCCTCCTCATGTCTTTCCACCAGCTCAGAGATGCAGTGGTCCTTCTCGATTCGCATGAGAGTCCTCAACTCAGCCAGGTCCACCTCGTACTCCTCATTCTTTATCTGGAGCTGTTTTTTCAGGTTCGCCAGTTCCTCACTGAGGACTTTGGTCTCAGTCTCTACCTGAGACCTCAGCACCTCAGCCTGTTGTGTCTTGGCCTCCTCGAGTAAGAGCTTTACCTCCTCTGTCTCGGACTCTTTGAGGGCTAGCTCCACCTCCAGCTTGCAGCGGAGCTCTGCCAGTTCTGTAACACGAGCCTCCAAGTCTTTAATTTGGTTTTCCTTCTCTTTAAGTGCAGAGGCATGCTGATCAGCTGCCTCACTTAACTTAACACTATTTTCAGCGGCCAGATGTGCCAGAGCTTCCTGGTTGTTCTTGGTAAATGTCTCCAGCTCTGTCTGGTGTTCCTGCTTAATTCTGTCCTCAAGCTCCTTTAAGTGCAACTTCTCCACATCCTCTAACTCCTGTCTGATCTTCTGCTGGCTGCGTTCAATCTCAAAGTGCAGGTTCTCTAGCTGGCTGGTCAGAGAGTCTCTGGAGGCTGTGATGGTCTTGATCTCTTCGGCTTGATCGCCATTTATCTGGTCCAGCTGTTTGATCCTTTCTGCCTGCTTACTCTCTGTCTCGACCCATCGCTCTTTCTCATGCTCCAGCTGAGTGAATTCTTTCTCTTTACGCTCCATTAGCCCCTCTAGCTCCAGCATTGCACGCTGGACATCTCTGACAATGTTTTGGTTTACTTGGTTTTCCTCTTTTAGTGTCTGAACTTGCTTCTCCTGCTCTTGTCGAAGAGCAAGAAGCTCATTTTGATGCTTTTCACTCAATTCCAGTTCCTGTCTCTGGGTGATGCTGTCCACAGTATTTCTCACCTCAGTGCTCATACTCCTCAGGACAAAACTAAAGTCATGTTGTTCTTTTAGCACCTGACCTCTTAAGTGACAGAGGTCTTCTTTAACACTCCGCAAGTTTGACTGGGACTCCTCTGCTGCTGATTGATACTTGTCAGCCACCTGTTTGAGGACAGCGATCCGTGAGTTCTCCCTCTCTAGTATAGTGGTGTCCTGCATGCGCTTGTTGTCTATGGCATTGATAACTGAAGAGTAAAGTGACTCCACCATCATCTCAGGGCTGGTGGGATCGCTGATGGGGTTTGGAGACGTCAGGTTCTCTTCAATCACAAATTCATTCACAGCAGACATGAAGTCAGACTCAGGGCTCTCTGCTAAAGAATCCAGGTCCAGAGAACCCTGCTGCAGGACTGGGTCCATGTTCGGATGGCCAATGGTTTCAAAATCAAACGTCTGTGCATCTATGCTGTCTGGGGACAAGTCCTCCAGAGGGGCTGGGATGGGAACATGGAGGGGCTGGCAGCTGGGTCCTTGAAGGCTGAGGGAGGTAGGGGTTTTGGAGGGTAGCTGGATTGAGGTTCCTGGTATACTCTCAGACTGTGGAGCCAACGCTGTGGATCTTTGAGTGCTCTGACTGTAGGACACCTGAAAATACAGAAGAATGAAGAAGTAATTATTACCTCCGCCAAGGAGGTCATGTTTTTGCTGGCGTTGGTTTGTTGGTTTGTCTGTTTGTTTGTCTGTTTGTGTTCAAAATAACTTGAAAAGTTATGGACGGATTTGGATGGAATTTTTGAGGAAATGTGTGGAATGGGATAAGGAACAAATGATTAGATTTTGGGACTGATCTGGATCACCATCCGGATCCAGGAATTTTTTAAAGAATTCTTTAACATTGCAAGATTAGGACCATTTTCGGCATTTGTGCATATAACTCCACAAAACAAAAAAAATGGTCAGGGCACTTGGTAAAAAAACCCACCTTGGAGGAGGTTTACGCTGTCCGAGTGCTTTCTAGTTTATTACTTTATTTTACCTTGACACCAAATTTTTTAGATTTAAAACAAAAATTTACTCAAAATTTCACTATCCACACATCAAAAATGAAGGTTATTACCCTTTGTTCACTGAGTAGGTCAGTTATGGTTTGTGACATCTCATCTACACTCTGTGCTGCTTGGACGAGCTGCTGAAGCGTCTCGATGTGTCGACTTAATTGCTCAAAGTCACACATTGTGGGTACCCTGCAGAAATATAAAGGGAAAAACATCAAGGACAGAAGATTATAAATCAATTGAATCTTGTAATTACACAGCTCCATTTAGAGTGCTGATAACAAGTCTTAAAAAAGGCTATATATGATGTGTATTTTGTCAACCAATAATGCCCCCTACATGTTCTTTTCAAAAAAATCCAAGTCTTGGAAAATTGTAATAAACATTTTAAGTTTCAACACCTGTGACTTAAAATAATATTTTTTCCCCATTGAAAGACATCTGTATGATACAACAATTTACCAGGACATATAATGGGTAACACAAAGTTTAATTTAAGGATATTACAGCAAAGTTCTCAAAGATCTTGTTATTTAGCTTCTAGCCATACCTTTGATTTCTTTTTAATACTCCCATTTTTTTTTATTTAAAAAGTACACCTTTGTTCTAAAACAGAGGTTCTCAAAATATATTTGCCTGAGGCACACCAAAGATCAAGCCAACATTTCAAGGCACACCATATTTATACCCTTTCAAAATAGCCTCATACACATGAGCTAGGTATGTAAAAAATAAATGTTTATCATTTTTATATACCTAAAAAAAATTGAAACATCAGTTATTCATTCAACATGAAAATAGGATGCAACTCTCCTAACACAGATCTTGATTTTACATTGAAACACATTAAAACGGCAATTTATTTAAATTCGCCAGTCAATTTTATGAGCTGATTTTTTAAATTCTATTGTATCCTTACGTCTGCTTGTTTAGTTAGAAAATTAACTTTTACTCAGCCAATTTTAACACAGATTTTAACACTGTATCGATATTTCTAACAAACAGGAAAAGTTATCAGAATTTTTTTTCAAGCTGACAATCAAACGATATGGCATTTTGGTTTAATGTGATGCTCAATGCTGATACATTTGGAGCTTAATAATTACTGAGCATCGATAAGCTTCATCATTTTTTGATTTTCAGGTTTTGTAAAACATGGTGAACGGGGTCTGTTTTCTTCTCTATTCTCACTTGCTCATTCTGTTAACAGCTTTGATTTGAAAGAGATTTAAACTGGCTTATTGTGTATTTTAGAGTATGACATAATCCATTTAAACTAAACTATCAGCTGCTGTATACTTATAGAAATAATACATGGTTGAACACATATCCATCTGCTGTTACAGTTCTGCTCAATTAATTGTTATAATATTTGAATGTACCATGAAACATATGTTTACCCTCAAGGACTTCAACCATTTTCCTTTTGGGAAAATAAATTTGAGCAAATATCAAGTTGTATATTTCTAATTCCCACACATCATTCATATTGTAGCATTATAACAAAACTGTCAAGGTTGCATATGAGACCATTTTAATACCCCTGTGTAGTGACTTACATGAGGAAAGGCTGCACCTCTAAAGGACAACAAGATTTCAAGTACTGCAGGTCCTCAACTGAGATGTCTGGAAGTTCATCATCAAACCTCCGGGGCTTTCGTGTCTATTTATTTACAATAAAAAACAGTAGAGAAGAACAGACAGCTTGACATACACATGAAATATCAGTCAAAATATCACAGAAATAAGTATACTGCGAGATTCTGACTTACACAAAAGGATGTTGGAGGCCACGAATCAAGTCCTCTAAACAAACGATTTCTGAGAAAAGACTTTCCTGAAAGAAGAAAAAAACAGATGAATTAAACTCTAATACTGAATGGGTAATTGTACTTTTTTTTCAAAGGAACACTGTGCTCAACAGTGACTACTCTAATGTCAAGGCTGAACATTTAAGAGATACTTACTGAAGAGTTTCCCAAAGGATTCCCTTTTGAACTTCTCTGCCTCATACAGTAGTTTCCCATCCTTCACAAGTGCATAAGCCCACTGAAAAGATTAATAGAGAAGACATTACAACCACATTGTCTTTATGTTTTATGCAATGTCTCAATTCAAGATTTGAGGGATTATTTAGTGGATTTATCATATCAATGAGATTACATAATTGTTGTACAACTTATTTATTTTGAGAGGAAAAATGTCTAATCTATGCCACATGAAAAACTGTTAAATATTTAATAGGCATAAATCAGTGTTTTCTATAGCTGATTGGTCAGTTAAAGTTGTAGTGGTTTCTTTTGTTGGGTGGGGGTGGGGGAGGGGGTTGTCAGGCCCTATTAGATACAGTCAAAGTAAGCTCTCCATCAATAAAGCACTTCTCCCAGCAAATAATAAACAAAACTGCAGACAAATGTGTCACCTTTAAGAGGCATTCAAAGAGACAATCATTTGTCAGTTACAGGCATATTTGTCAGTTACAGGCATATGTAGTGGCATGTATGAATATTTAAAATCAAAGCAGGGCCACCTTAATTCAAAGTGGGGTCCTTATTAGACATTTGTGTAAAACTCTAGCCTTTATTCTAACAGTTAATATATAAACAACAGTTTTTTGTAATGCATCTTATGGTGAAAGGGGCATCTTTTTAAGGTGACCACCTTAGTGATAACTAGGGATGCACGATATTGGATTTTTGTCGAAATCCAATATGCCGATCTTTTTTTAATTCATTATAGCTGATACTGATACTGATATCGATATTTCTGGTCAAGTCCACAAGCTCTGTACTTAACAAAAATGGACTTGTCTCTTTCAGTGTTATAGTATATTTTTCGAGCAACAGATGTAAAACAAGAAAAACAGCATTTAAGTCTTGCAAAAATGAAACCCTTGATTTTTAAATGTACCCATGCAGTGATGAGAAGGTGCAACAATATTGTACGTTTGTGTGATTTGCCGATATTCCAGCCAATATATGGCCAATATGTGTGGCCGATATATCAGCTGTAAATATCTGCAAAAATTTCAATATCGGCCGATACAGATACTTCACTTTTTAGGCTGATATCTGCCGATACCGATATCAACCTGATAATTTTGTGCATCACTAGCTATAACCCTTAACTACAAGGTAGAGACCATAACATTAAAGTGATGTGGGAATCATTTTGAGAAACAAACCCTATAATGCCAACAAAAAATAGACATACATGAACTTTGTATTGTATCAATGACAATGCAAAACAAAACTGACACACTTAAGGAGAGGCCAAATATGGCTAAATCATTTCATTTCAAACTATTTTTTAAAAGTGTGTTTATGCTTGACTATATAAAAGGAAGGTCAGCAATCATTATAGGCAAACCTAAATAAACAGGTAGGAACTCTTGCAGACAGTCACAGTGGTAATTAAGCTCCAGTCTTATGCTTATGCAATGTCAGCGCCTTCATGTAGTGTATCACTCAAACTACAGGGAATTATACTCCTTGTTCTTCCTGCTAAACAAGATGCCCTGCATATAACGGCCTCAACATATGTCCCTTTTAAGGTAAAGATATAAGAAAACAATGTAGACTCAGAACTCAAACAAAAAAAACAGCATAGGCCTGAGTCAGAGGACACCAGCCCAATGACAGTTTAATATGTAAACTTCATTACAAAACAGTAATATCTGACAGAGCAATCTAATTGCACAAGAGACATTTTCATGAGCAGTGATACAGAGTACAACATGACTGGGGCTTTTATTTATATCACTCTGCCTCAGCTAAATGTTCTGATCAAAATGAATAAAACAACAGACAGAGTATGTCTTTGTCAATCAATTTGATACCGCAATATCACACAACAGACTCTTATCTCACTGGTTACATAACCAACTCAAACACACAGATAAATATGTACATAATGTAAAGCAACTGGTCTGTGGGAGCCATGGAAACAAAAAAGTAGCATGAAAGCAGGAGAGTGTTTCAGGCTGTTTGGAATTGGTCCAGTTTCAGTTCAGTTCTGGGACTTGTTAAATTGGTAACAGGGCTGGAAACATGTCAGGTTTAAATGATATAGATATATTTATAAACAAGACTAAAGGTAAGACATTATTGCTTTTACCAATAATGTTAAAATTATATTGTATTCAAAATATATGCAACTTCAAATGCTCTGTTAAAGACTGTTAATAGTAGAAGCCATTAACAGTGAATTGCTAATTGACCACAATATAATTTAATTGAAATATTTAGGCTTGGTAAGAAGATATTTTATTTAATTTCATTTTATTTAAGGGCACTTTACATCTGATCATTTTTACTCAACAAAACAGATACATTACTTTTACACCATTTTCATGTACATGTTGACATTGAAAAATTGGCTTTAAATACAAGTACCTGTGTGACATTTGGACCATGTGGATTTGACCTTTAACTGTGATTTCTTGATTCTTTACAGAAAATAGAGACAGACAGTGTAAAGTTTATTGCTATCCTTGTCTGTTAAAAGTTATTACTATATTGCTATATTGTTATTATCTGAGAAAGAAAACTAAGATGTGATTATGTCAAAATAACAATCTGTTGATATATAAAACAATCTCAGTATGAACTGAGAGGGAAATATATGTTCACAAAAACAAAGATCAGCATAAACATATAGATGTAGCCACTTAAATTTCACCCACCCTCCGTGGCAGGACCGTGACAGGACCATTAGTATGCCTGCCTCACCCTGTGATGGTAATTAGATCCTCAGCAATGCTGTAGTAACACATTGGTGAAGGGTTAATGTCCCACATGCACCAGGTTTTGGGAGCAGTGTTTATCGTGAGTCAATCCACAAGGAGGTGCAGTGATTATGGAGGCTGATGTGCTTACAGGGATGCACTTTCCACCATAAAGTATATTCTTTTCTCTCTTTCCCCAAGAGAAAATGCACCATAAACACCGTCAACTATAACATAAAGATGATATTTCATTTTTTTAAACTATTTATAGTCATGAGCTACAACACGAAGCCAGAATAAGTGGGTCACAGAAACTTCTTGTCCCCCCACTTTAAGACAATGAGGCAATAACACCTGAAAGAGACATTTATTTATTAACAGATGATTTCTAAGTATCACCTTATGTCACCAGACTGGAGAGGCAACCATCCGACCAGCAGACTGCAGTCAGCTGTGCTGTGCATGCAGAGCCCAATGATCAGACAGTTGCTTATTCTATTTTATTTTTTGGCCTTGTGACCACGATTCTGGCGAGGAAGAACCTCTATGATCTTGTTGCTGTCACGTACTCTCTCTAAATTCATAACTTTACTTTTGTAAAACAAAGATGTGCTTCAGTGTACAGAGTAAATTTATGGAATGATTTAGAAATGAAAATGAAAGAATGTAGCACACACAACATATTTAAAAAACAAAATATTCAAGCATAAGATAATTATGAAATTTGAGTCAAAAGAATGAATGGCTGAATGTACATGTATTGTAACTGGGGCATTTGTGTTGAAATATCTACATGTAGCAAAACTTAGATTTGTAATTTATGCTACTTTCTCTTTCTGATCTCTATAAACATAAAGGAGGAGAATAAAATGAATGTAAAAACGATAGATGTAATAAGCTAAAGCTTCAGCCATCACCTTTTCAGTCCTGTTATTTTCTTGCTTAGTGTTTGGTCAATGCTAAAAAAGCATAATCCTAATACTAATGTATTTATATTGTTTGCTTTCAATTCATCAATCACTGCATTTGAATGGACATGATATTTCCCAACTTATTTTGGGCGATACTGCTACTGATGTATGGAAATAATAGGGGTGTAAATCACCAGTTTCATGACGATACGATATGATATCAATTCTTTGGACAACGACACAATATTTGCCGATATCACAAAGTCTGCCACGATTCGATTTTGATACGATACGATTCAGGGACCTTCGATCGATTTAAGACGATATTGTGTACTCATTGAACACAATCAGCTACATTTCACCTAAAGCAAGAAAGAAATACAAAGCAATTTCTAAGTTTTGACAGTTTTATTACTGAAATGTGAAGCGATGTGCTGACCTTTGGGTATGATAGGTTATAGAGGATTATAACCATCTGTATGATCTAATCCTGTTTAAAATTAAAGTTGGGTTAATTAGTAGTCAGGTGTTTTTAGACTTTGCTTCACTGTTTAATGGTAGGTGTGGAGGAAGAATAAGAATAAGCTCTCACTGTTTTCCTTTCATACAATAAGTAATTTTTATAATCAGTGCGCTACAAAATCAAATGATGGGATAACTTACTGTACTCTTGTGTGTGCAGCATGCATCCTCTGCTGTCAGATCGAATACAGCAGTGCTATTTTCTGATTGGCTGACATGTCAAGCTCCTGTTTAGCTCTGTGATGCTAAGAGCGTGTTGCTACGCGTTAGCATATAGCGGTGTTACTCGGTGGGCGCTACACAGTACATATTAAAGCAGGAGAAATACCGGGTGTGGTGTGTGAGAGAGCAAAAAGGTGCGCGTCTCATACGCTGAATGCGTGAGACTTGAGAGCCCTGTAAAGTTGAAACTTCAGAACGAGGCGCTATTGGGCAGAAGCGGTGAAACGGATATCCGGTCAGAATTTCAAAATAAAGGCGTTGAGGATGGCGATGTTGATCGATGTTTCGAGTGTCCATCGATTTGATTGGATCATTGCTTAACCAATCGATGTATCGATCCAGATCGATGGATCATTACACCCCTAGGAAATAACCGCTAGACCCTTATTTTGGGATAACATGTCATACAGCGCTCCACAGGCAGACTCTGTGGAAATTTGGAGTAAGTATATGCCACAGGCACGGTTGCAACCCACTTTAATTGGCAAACTGCAAAGTGTATTCCTAACAGTAATTGGGAAAACTCTATTTCATCAGCCTCTTTAATTGCAATTAACAGCAATAATGCAACTTGGCCTTGGAGCTTTTACTTTAAATTTAGAGTCAATTCTGCTAGTTAACCAGAGGTTTAAAAAGCTCCACAAATTTAAGCTGAAATATTAGACAATGATATTAGCAGTACATATCAACAGAGATTTTTAAAGCTGCCAACACAGATAACTTGAGTTAACTTTCAAGCAGTTATTTGATGATATAAGTGTTACACTATTAATACTTGTGTATGACTTTACATAATATCTGAATGAGACTCAGGCATGTAGCTTAAACATCCCAATCTCAAATGCAGTATTGATTAATTCTAAGCTCTGAACATGCTACAAGGCTGCATGCTATTTAGGCAGGGAAGCTCATCTATATCTATATCTATATCTATATAAAACCCCATTGACACTTCAAGAACAATCCTGAAGTTTCCTGAATATACTTGGGTGAGCAGCAGAAGTTGTAGTTAGTCTACCCTGGTATTTTCCAGGAAATATCAAGGCTGTATGTGTGAAAAGGGCTTCAGATAAGTATGACAGTGTTTAACGATAACACTGCGCACTAACCTCTCTGTAGTGACGCATGAACATTTTTCTCCTGACGACTTCCACCACTGCCAAACAGTACATCTGGGGCACGGTGCTGAGGGCCTCCACCACCCTCACTCTTTCCATCAGCTCTGTAAGAAGTCTGAGTAGAGCCTGAAGCTTCTCCCCATCCTGGTCTGCATGGAGCATCACATAGCAGCACCATCTAACACACAACCATTAGCACAGTTAGAGCTGCATATACGAATGATTAATTCCTGCCATCAGTAAGCTAAAAATCAACAGAACAATCAAAAGCCAGAGTATACACAAAGTGGTGGATTATAAAAGGAGCAGGACATGCAATGAACATTTGAGAGGAAGTGGTGGTCAGTGTTACTTTAGTCGGACTTGAAGGTTGTTTGCAAGCTCTTGTTTTGCAGTGGTGCACTTCTTCTTGATGTCTAGCAGCTTCCTGTGGTTGTTCAGCATGATCATCAGTTGGTTTGTGTGACTCAGACATAAATCAGGCAGAACAGATGTATCCTTCAGGTTTTCAGCCCGCTTTTGATTGGCCAAAAATCCCTAAAAATCCCAAATATATTTGCAGAATGTATTGAACACAGAATATGAAGAGAATCATTTGTCGGCGTTCCTCTGTTACACAACTTACCTGAGCAAGTTCTTTCTGTTCATTAACCAACTTCTTACAGCTTGCAATCATTTGGTCTAGAGCATACAACCTGTCTTCAAGCCCCTTAATGGCTTTCATGTTTTGATTATCTAGCTTGGAAATTGTGTCCCGACAATCTGCCAGGAAGGGCTGAATGATCCGTGGGTCAAGCTGAAAGATAAAACAGTTAGTTCTACTTTGTTCACCACTATGAGTCCACATCACTCTCTGACATATGAATTCATACATCTTTGACTCACCCTGTTGATGGAGTCAAAGCACTTTCTTACGACAGACTCCACATCGTTTGGTCTGTCTTGCACATTGATCCAGTCTAATAGTGTTACATTAAAGGAGGATGGGTTGGCAGACTCTGGAGTGTCATCGTCCAAGAGAGCAGCTCTCAGACCACCGCTGTCAGTCATCTCAGTTGTTTCCTGCTCTCCAGTTTGCTCACATGTGGGTGTCCCTGAAGCAGAGAGGGAGGCCGATAACTTGGAGGGCTTCTGTGTATTAGCTGTGCAAAGCACAGAGTCAGTGGATTTTTCTACTTCTGTCTCATCTGAATCCTTTCCTGGAGTTGAGCTGGACTTTTCCATGCTCTCTCTGTAACTGTGTCGAGTCAAACACTCCAGCAGAGGTATCCTGGCCATGACGGAGACTGCTGTCCCAAGTCTGCAATCATAACAGAGCCTGTGTCAAGATCTCAAGTTTATCACTCTCTTTTGCTTTAAGCAGAATATAGTTATGCTTTGAATTATGAACAGTAATTTTGGTTACTCGACAGCGCCAAGTTTGTGATTTAAGAACCTCAAATAGTTATGTTAGCAGCTAAAGGGAGTGTGCTACTACAAGTTTTTGAGGAGAAACTAGGTGATGTTCCTTGTGCCAATACTTACTTAGTAAGTTTCCCCTTTATTTCCTCCAAATCATGTTGATAATTTGTGTATGAAGTTTCAAATTTCATAAGCAACTTTTGATATGACAGAGTGCAGTCATCCAGATTTGCCATAATAGCAGCCCAGCCTTGATGTTGAAGGTGTTCATCATGAACCAAACGTTCACAGAAAGAACTAAGTTTGTTGGCAACTTCATACATTTCCTGGAGAGGCAAAAATAAAGCAACATTAAGACAAGTTAGTAAATACTCCAGTTAAAAATTGTTTAGCTCTAACCTTTCTAAAATATCCCTTAAAATGAAAAAAAAAAAAAAAACATTTAATAGATAAACCTTAAAGACATGCAGATATCTTTAAGAAACAATCAAGATAGGAGATGCCCACAAGAAGGGTACATTTGATAAAGGAAAAACATGAAATCACCAGAGCAAGTTGTGTCCGTGAGGCAACAGTGTGAAAGACAGCTGGCATCAGTAGAGACTCCTCCACTTTAACCTGAATCTCACTCTCTATGGAGAACGTGGTTTTAGGGATCGTTGGATCTCGATCACTCAAGATCATCTCTTTGTTGAATAGAAAAATGGGGTTTGTTTCCTATAGATTAACAAAGAAATTATAAATTAGAAGTGAGACATCAGAGATCTATTCATAGCAAACATATGTAATTTTATGCCTTCAAAGCACATAAAATGCCCAGTAACAAATAATGATCACTCACAGTGCCAGCACTGTAGCTGCAGACACGCCTGTCTGCAGCCATACATTCCCCTCCATTGACAACAAGGACTTGATGTTGAATTGCAACCTTGTATTTGGCTTGGATGGCATGCTTGAGCTCCAGTACACTGTGACAAAAGAAGCATTTGTTTAGGACACAATAAAAGAGATGCTGTGACCACCAACTTCTAATAGTGCTAGTAAAATTTCTTACGTTTGCACAGCAAGATCTGTGTCAAAAGTCAATGTGCTGCCATTGTTGACCTGGAACACATACAACTTCATCTTGATTCTCCCAGATTTCTTTTCTCTTGCCGGTCTTGCTCATTTAGTCATTCAAGGCCATCCTGTTTAAACAGTAGATTAACAACAGATCAATATTAAACTTTTAATACTTTTGATAACATTTTTCTTTATATTAAAAGAGTTGGTGAGAGATTACACCGTAATTTACTTAAACCATTACGCCAAAGAAATATTTGACAAATCAACTTAACAGATGTTTTCCTATATCATTCCAATTTAAAAGACAAAAATAAAGGAGCTAAGAACACCATTAAGGGAACTTGAAGCTCATGTACCATAACGGTTGCTCCAAACTTCTTATGATTTTTCATGTACAGTTCTGCAGATTTCTGGATACAAACAGTATCATTTAGCACAGTTTCAACTGGAAAGTCTGGCCTTTCAATGCAACACTTTGAGAACCAAATAGTCTTACTTAAGGTGCACTTGTGTTAACTTGTTTGGAGAACTATTAATCTGTCTGTCATAATATAAAAGAGATGCAGTGACATATATAGGGATGGAAACTGATGATATTTTTCATGCCCATGCCATTGTTTATGCTGCCTATCAATCCAATTCTTTATAAATTCCAATATTGATCCCTGTGGGTTTTCTGAGGAAAAAAGCAGACCTACACAGGTATTCGTTGTCAGCAATGTGAAACACGTCATTCCTGACATGTAGAATGCAGTTTTGCAAAAATAAATGCTTCAGCAAGTTTCTGGTGTTTCTACAATACCTTGAAAAAACACAGATACAGAAATGGACACTGCTGTTAAGGCAGTTAAACATTGCTTGACTATATTTATTTTCTTTATTATTTATTGCAAAAAATCTGATTGTCGCAATGTATTGTCACTTTCTGCCATAACAACAAATTCTCAATTTATTACACGGACCCACTTTTTTTAACTTCATGGTTGTTCATGCTTCAGGCCTCTGACAAGAGCTTGACCTCCTTAATTTGCACAGCATCTAGGGCTTTGTTGAAGGCACTGACAAGGTAAATGTTAGGCAATTAAAAACAAATCATATCAATTCCCTCTGCAATTTACGATTGATTGTCAAAGGAAATTGTTATTTGATTTTCATCTCTGGACTTAAAGAGAAAAAGAACATATATATATATGTGTGTGTGTGTGTGTGTGTGTGTGTGTGTGTGTGTGTTTTGTTATTGAAAATCAATAGATCGACTCAAGACAGTGCAAAACTCAGCTGCCAGGCTTTTAACGAGAGTAAGAAAATATCACCACATCACTTACGTTTAAGTGTCTTTACACTGGCTCCCTGTATGTTTTTAGAATTGATTCTAAGATTTCACTGATCACTTTTAAAAACCTCCATGGCCTTTTCCCAGCTACACCACAGACCTTTTAATACCATATGAACCAACTTTACATTGAGATCCTAGGGCAGAGGTCTTCTGGTCATTTCTCACAGCAGACTGAAAACTGAAGGGAACCAGCCATATCAGTGAGGGCTCCAAAACTGTGGATGACCTGCCTGAAGAGATCAGGTCAGCTGAGTCAATGATCTCTTTTAAATCTCTTCTTAAGACATACTTAATCGGTGATCCTTTCCTGAATTTACTTGAGTTTGTTTGATTACATTTCTCTTAATTTCTTTTTATGTATTGTATTTTATTTTAACCAAGTTCTCCTTGAAAATGATTTTAATTCTTTTACAGTTCTTTGAAACCATCTTCACGCTTTTGAAGTGTTTGGGTATTTTCCTAATTGTTTCTTTGCCAATAGTTTTATAATCTTGTGTTTAAAGTTATTGTTATCCCTGTGAAGCACTCTGTAATGTGAGTTTGAAAAGTGCTATATAAATAAAGATTACTGTTATTATTAACTCTTTTGTATCTATTTTGTTTCTCATTCAAAAAATGGTGGACAAATAACTATGGCTACAGGTAGTGTCTGTGTTATATATATACACATCAAAACTATAAAATGCTCTATTTTAGGGTTATTTGTCATTATTTGGTGCTGAAAAAATTTGAATTTGTTGATTGATTTGCATATAAATACAGCCTATTAAAAAGGCCATAGGCCTTATCTTCACAGGGGGTCTTTAACTTGTAATATAAACTGTTATTTTAATGATACAGACCTTTGTTTATCGATGCAGTTGCTAGTTCAGACTTGTTTGGATTCATGCTTCAAGCTAATTAACACAGGCCCAAAACATCAAGCAGATCAGCTGCTGTCATAAAAGATGCATTTTAAACTATGCATTGTTTTTATTTGACTTTATGAAAAGAAACCTCATTAAGAACACTTTTGGAGAAGTAGGCATAAAGAGAAGAGGAGAGGAGGAGTAGCTGCGGTGAGACAGATGAGGTGCTGGCTAAGTGTGTTTCCATGTGTGCATGCACCTGTGAGTATATGTATGTGTCTGAGCGGGAAAAGGAAAAGGAGGGGACATTTGTGTGCAAACACTGGTAATAAATAAAAGAACATACATTAAATACAACCTTCCAGCCACAAGGTTGGAAGTAACATAACAGTGATTTCTGACAGAAAACAAGAAACAAGCATGTGAATATACACAGTCGCAAAGTAATTCTCACCCTATCCACCACAATTATAAATGACTCCTAATATACTGTAAGTTTGTGTATTTTAAAAAAGAAAGATTAGTTATTTTGAGCTTCAGTTGTGGTTTTCTCACAGTTTTTAGCTTCAAAGACAGTGATGAAATACAGTAAAATCACCAAAACAAACTTTTTGTCTGGTTATGACTAATACAGAGAGTATTTCCATGTCTTCCTTGATAAGCAAAATATTTTTCTTCACATAAAATAATGTATATCTAAAAAAACATAGGTCCTGGTCACAATATTTGAAATCATTTTATCACATGGCCAAGTTAATATAATGTAGGTGGTAAACACAAATTAGTGGCCGGCCATGTTGATTTCTGACCCTGTTTACAAATGTAAATAATCACGGCCAAGGCCATTTCTCTGATCAAAGGTAGGTCAATATTGTGATCAGAACTAAAACTGTATTCATTGTGTAGTTTTGCTTGTAGTCATCTGAAAATGTTACATGGTCTCATAAAGCCAAAACACATATGACAACTTTTCATTGTTTGCCTTGACAAATCCAAACTATTTTATATATGTACACAAACACTCTTTTTAATATTATGCAAATACTATCTACCCTGTTTTAGCATCTTGAGCCAAGTGCAACTGAATTTCGTTCAACTTTGTATTGGCTGGTATATAGTTTGAATGACAATAAAGAATCATTTTCCATTTTTTAAACATCCAGTGTTTAGCCCTTCATTCTATGCTCAGGTATCCAGTGACATGTCATGTCAGTCAAATAACTAACATATTAGCTGAGTCATCTTGTTTATTTATTGGCTTTTCCCAAATAGATTTGAGCCTTCCTAAGGTGTTGGTCTTCGGTGTAATAAAGTCAAACTACAAAACAGTCTGAGAAAGAAAATACACTTTTTTATTTTTATCTGGAGACTGGTAAACCAATAACTGATGCAATACAAGATTTAGCCCTAACGTAATACCACAGGAAGAAGCTACATTTTTCATAACAATCATTGCTGAAATTAAAGAAAGAAAAAAATCGAAAGAGATAGATGGATAGATAAATATGTAGAAAGAAAGAAAAACAGAACCAACAAAAGAGGGCCCAAGTCTTCAGTCAGCAAGCTAAAACTGGTCCTTTGTTAAAGTTTATCACTGACACGATAGTCGAGAATGATTCTCATACCTCAAGGAATATTGGTGTTTCTTATCACTTTATTTAAAAGTTTTAGTTTGATTCAGTCTACTTACTTTAGGGTTCATAACGCATTCTGTAATTAAACTGAGGAGGAGAAGAGCTACTGCTTTGATTCTCGGTTAAACTTCCACAGAAATCGTAAACAAGCTGAACTTTAAGGCTGGACCTTACATAATTAGCTTTAACCTTCACTTCAATATTCGTAAATAATATTCGTAAATATTTGTTGCAGCAAATACAATTTTACTCAAAGATCAATTTTGTTTGTACCTTTTCCATCCCCGAGGAGTTTACTTCGTAGGTTAGTATATCTGCCGTCAGAAAGAGTCAAAAAATCCGAACAATGATCATACTTCTGGATATTTTACCTGGTTATCTAACCGGAAAAGGGTAAATCTTGAGTGCTGATGAAATACAAACGTAAAGAGATTTTGAAACAAGATTTAGGACTAACTAAATGCCATTAACTCTTTGCTGTTGGCGTGACCATAAAAACAACTTCCCATCTGCATTGGTATAATTGACAAACTTGTATTTGTGATGATTGGCTAAGTGCCGCCTGTGTCTTTTCTCAGTGGCCTCCAGTATTTCAGGGTAGGAGCACACAGTTTGTTCTTTTACTCAGAGAACAGTGACATTTAGCCGCTGATAGAAACCTCGAGGCCTCCAGTTAGTCATGGTTACAGTGCCAAAGAAGGGGCCACCAGCAGCTGCTGGTAGGCTAGCCGGTCAATAATAACCCGCTAACTGTGCTAACTGGCTATTAGCTAACACAGCTGTCAAGCTAGCGCAGAATAGCAATTTCCAACGTCGATGAATCTGACAAATATTTAAGACTCATTAAATATAACCCCATTCTGCTGTTCGGATGCTCTTTGACAAAAGTGCCACAAGCCACAGTGAATTCATTATACGAATCATTGCGCTGGTCTTACCTCACTTTGCTCGCATCTCGCTCTTCTTTTCTCCACCTCGTCCAGGCGAGTTGGCTAGCCAACAAGCTAGCAACTGAGCTAGCTAGCTAACCTGTTTCAGCTTGGCGAACATAGAGCTAGCTCAACGTACCCGTTAGCTAATGTTAGCTATGCTTAGGCTAGAAAGGAACAAGTGACAACCATGATAATTTACACTGACAAACCATACTGCTTTTATATAAATTTTATATTTGGCAATCTCTAACTTCAACAGTGTAGTACAAGGAGAAAACCCGCCAGTTATTTATTCCAGGTAAGTAACTACGCTAGCAGCCTCTGTAGCTCTGACTGTTTTGTTGTTGTCATCTGCGGGTGTGCAGTCCGTGAACGATCTGATCATCAGTGATCCAAGTCAAAGCCAGCAGGGAAAGATTTTTGCAAATACTTAAAAAAGAAAAAAAGCTTTTTACTAATTTTAATTTTAGTTTTATGTCCGGTATATCTAATTTAAGAGCCTCGGATGTAAAACAGAAATTATTTTTCATGATCGTTTTTCTCTACATTACAGATGTTGGTTTATTTTTGATTACAAAAAAAGTTGCATTTACAGTTACAAACTGTACAAATAATGCATTTTCTCAAGTGTCCACTGCAGGCTTGCCACAAAGGCACAAGAAGTCTCATTAACACCAACAATAAAATACCCATTTCGCCAGCAGATGGAAACACCTTTACAGCCTGGTTTTTTAAAAAAAACCTTTTGTGATTGTGTAATGATTTTTTGGAACACATCCATTTAGGTTTGTGCAAGGCCACCCATAAGGGCTGGATAAATGGGAAAGCTTTCTGGGGCCTAGAATCATGTTGGGGGCCATGAAGGTTAGTAAAAAACATGATCCATCCTTAATTTAGATCTTAATTACTTATTATTTTAAACCTAAATACAAGCCATTTCAGATTAAAGTGGAAAAAAATTAGTTTGTCATTGCCTGTTTCAAAGTGTAAACCCCTTCTACCAGAAACGGTAAAATTCTTATTTTTGTGATATTCATGTTGTGGTGGGAGCACTGAATTTAACAGTACTCACAATTGCCACATTTAAACAGGGGCAGGCACTTCAAGGACTTCTGCTCACATGGAGTGCAGATCAACCATGGGGCCGCCATGTTTTCCTCATTAATATTATAAAAAAGGAGGGCCCACTTACTGGTTCTTTCAGGGGCCTAACCATCTCTGTGCAGGCAAATGTTTGAAGATAAATATATATTTAGAAGCATGGCTGACAAGACTACTTGCTAGCATGTTTTAAGTGTTTGCTAGCAGTTTATTGTCCACCTTAACTACACCCATGTGTCTGTTTTAGGTTAACTCCCAAAAGGTGAGTGTTTCACTCTTACTACTGCTACTGACTGGCTTTAAAATACAGTTACAGTCGCAAATGGGTGAAAGCACACAATGTGGGTTCACATGCCTGTGGATTTAATTTGAATCATAATATATTTTTATCCACGCGGGTAATTTATTCGATTTGACCTCTTCATAGTATGTTGTCTAAATGAAGATAAAACTGGTCGAAAAAAGCACAATACGTTTTGTTTGGGATACCACTTGATGGGCTCAAAAGATCCGAGTCTTACATCTGTATCGAATGTCTCATCAGTACGAGCGTTCGTCACTGAAGTCCTCCAGGTGGATTCTGGGAAACTAACAGGAAAAAACGATGTGAAGTGTTTTGCTGCAACATGAGAAGGGGTGTGGTTAATGTGAAGCTGCAGTGTGTGGCTGGGGGACCTACCTGAAACTGATTGGAAATAAGTATCAGTCAATCGTCAATAATCGTCATCTTACGTGGGACTTAATTAAACATAGTTAACCGGAGGGGTATTTCCACCTGGATGAATTTATCTGTGATTTGGTTTCATGAAAGCGGAGGCACATAAGTTACCATGGAGATTTATTCTGTGCAGCTAGCCTGCTCCAGACCAGGCTAACAGGCAGGCTTAATTAATCGTGCTGTTCAATCAGCGGCACTCTCATCTAAAACCAGCATGTTTCTTACAGATATCATAATGATAATGACTGTAAGAGATATTGGAATGTTAATATTAATACATTTCATTTAAAATGCTTTTCTAATAAGTCAGGGACTCTTTAAAATGAGGATAAAAGAGGAAAATAGGATTTAAACTAAAGCAAACATAGATCACGAGTAACAAGCAAATTATTAAGATATCCCATATGTTCATGTATTTTATTTTAGGTTTCTGTCTAATTGATACAAATTAGTTTTGTTTAGATTTTTAAACAAGGATGAATATTCTGAGGACTTTGGATCATATTAGGCTATTAGAATAGGAATATTGGTAGGCTTCTATTAGTATGATAAATGGTGTACTATTGTGGCTCTGAGATGATTGTGTCAAACAAAGTTGTAAAGGTGTTTCTGATCCATCAGTCATGAATGTGATATAGAAGCAGATCAGTTTCCTCCCTCACATAGCATGCCCTTTCCTAGACTAGATGATATACTTAACTTGTTGCCAAGTTCAAAGAAATATGACACACAAAAAAGTCAAATCTTGCATAAAAGGAGAAAAAAAACAATAATATGATCTGCTGCTGTTTTACAACAATTAACAAAGTACATTATAAAATGTCCCCACTTCCCTCTAATAGAAAATCAGGTGAGATTTGCACTTCAACAGAAAAAAGACTACAAAAAAAATTAACCTGACACTACTGTACAAAACAGAGCAAAACACCTTGTGTTCGTATTTCATCATATCAAATAAACATGATGGTTAATGTTATCATTATTTATTATCAAAGAAATCTTTAAAATTTTGCCATAGATTTGAGTCTCTTTTCTCACATACAATAATTCAAAAAGCAAGCATAATTGTTCAGAGTAGAACATCTTCAGCACAGATGATAATCTTTGTGATATTAAAGTCTGTATTTTAAACAGAGAAGAACATCTTTACCACAGTTGATAATCTTTGTGAAAGTGAAGTCTATATTTTAAACAGAGTAGAACATCTTCAGCACAAATGTTAATCTTTGTGATAATACAGTCTATATTTTAAACAGATTAGAACATCTTCAGCACAAATGTTAATCTTTGTGATAATACAGTCTATATTTTAAACAGATTAGAACATCTTCAGCACAAATGTTAATCTTTGTGATAATACAGTCTATTTTTAAACAGAGTAGAGCATCTTCACCACGGATGGTAATCTTTGTGATAGTACAGTCTTTATTTTAAACAGAGTAGAACATCTTTAGCACAGATGGTAATCTTTGTGCTAGTGCAGTCTATATTTATCTTTTTCCCTCTGTTAACACTCACAACATAACAATTGTCTTAAAAAAAGGTTCTTTTGAAGATGTCTTTGAGGATATTAGTTTAACTAATGTTCTTGTTTTACCAAACAGCATGTAAAATTATTCTGCAATTTAGAAGAAAACAGATTAAACAGTAAGACACGATGATGATCTTCAAAAGTTTTAAATCTTTTAAAGACTGATTATATGATACATAAATATACTTTAAATGCTTATTATGGTCAGAATGCCAGAAAGTTTTTTTTTTAGTGTATAGTTTCATTCACCATGTATTCTCTAATCTCATCTGAGGAGTGTTTTCCCCACTTTTTGGAAGTTATTTTCAGGAGGCCCCGAATTTCTAGGACCACCCTGTATATTTAGGATGTTTCCTTTTTTTCTCAGTATAGGCTGTAATTAATTGTAATTCTATTTTATGGTTTTTTATCTCTCATTGGTTCTTTTCGAAGATTAAGATGTATGAATTTGCGCTGTAAATATGCTTTGACTGGTTTCAGTTGACAGTTTCGGCCGTCTACCGAGCAACATGTGTGCTGTTTGCTGTGCTCGGTATTTATCCAGACAAAACTATCCAGACATATTTTTTGTACAGTCAGATTTGTTGTCCAGACAAGAAAACGCCTGCGTCTTCATGCATGTACTTGCCATTGTTGTTTGTGAAAAGTTTGTCTTCTTCGTACGTGTGTTGTAACACCACTGTTTCTCAACAAACCTACATCGCCATCTACTGGCCTGGCATGCATGCTACAGCGTTTCAGTCGTTCTCGCGTCTCCACGTGGACGCGGGTCGTTTTTGAAAACGCAAAGGAAAAACCTTTCCTTGTCTGGTGTAAACGTTGTCCTGTAAAACAGGGCCTAAACCCTCCGTGGTGAAATACCCCTCTGGTCTTTGTATTCCTGAAAATATGGTCTAAAACGAGCAAGACAATGAAATTAAACAAAGAATACAAAAACCTGGCATGATGGAGTGTCTCGTTTCGAGCAAGCAAATCGATCAGTGCTTTGAAACGATTGATATCAGAAACGTTGATCCAAAAAGGTAAATAGATGTGTGTTTTAAAGGGACATTTGTTTTTTACAATAGACCAGAGGCAACTCTTAGTATTTTTTTTCATATAGAAAGACACAGTTATAGTTAAAATTTGTTTTTATAAGGTCGTCAAGTGACTATGATGTTGATTTTATCTTCCTCATATTATTGTTTTCTACTGTGTCATATCATTTTGACTTACATACATTTACTGTGTTATATCTTGAGAAAAGCAATGAAATGATAAATTATTAAGAAGAAAGATAAAGTAGGCATATTTTTTTCATAGAGCATTGATGCCAAAGTTTACAAAATTCCTCTGAGATTACTTCAATATATATACATTTCAATATAGATATCATGTAAACTGAGCTGGTTTTAGTGAATAACATGGTTTGACATTTGCTTTTAAATGTCTTGAATATTTTTCATTTGGTTTAAGCAGGAATGGGCTACTTTGTTATAGTTGGGCCATATAGATTTAATAGTTACTACAACAGGGGCTAATTGTAAAAAAATTGAGAAGTACATATTATTATTTAAACAAAAGGAATAAGTTTTTGGCCCATTATTTACACCCTTCTTTAAATGTATTTCTGAACTCAAAATATAACAGGAATATAATATTTTTATATAATATAAATATGATTAGGTTCATGAGCTAAACACAATTAAATTCAGTTCAAGCCTCATTTAAAGTATTTTGAAGTTATAAAGTTGTTTTATTTCGATTATATTATTGTACATCAAATGTGTTGAGACATGCTTCATAAAAAAGTTTCAAAGAAACATTCAGAGAATTATACCCAGTTTTTGGCAATTACTATTCACTTATAAAATATCACAATAATAAAATAACATTTTTGAGGAATTTTAAAGGAAGGGCTAACAATTTTTGAGTAACAATATTACAGCAATTTGTAAAAGTATTGGTTTTTTTTTTGGTACTATTACTATTTGTCCTCGGTTGACAGATTTCATTCAACTAAACATGCACGCAGCAAGCTTAAATTTAATGCAACATACCAGTTGAGGATTACAGAGCAAGCTGTACTTTACTCGAATATTTGTCTTTAGTTTGAGTTTGTGTCTGATAAAGATGCAAAGAACATTATATGTTGTCAACTTAATTTCAAACATTTTTGGATGATTTTTTAGCAACCTGCTCAACTCTGATTGCACCTACTAATTTCTTTCAACAAAACACATTGGCAACCAAAGTGTACATTTTTATATATATGATAGACATCTGCTCTGAATATGTGGTTTTGTATGGCAGCTGAGTTTGAAATGTTTCTTAGTCTTCAATTTCTATAAATTATGGATATATGTTATTAAATCAAAGACAGCATTAAATGAGAAAGGATGTGGCTGTGACTCTCATGGTGCCAGTTGCCCACCATTGTTACTGATAGTTTGCGTTTAAAAAAGTGTTAACAAAATACCCTCAAGGGTTCTCAAGCTGCCATTGGTAGATTCTGATCAAATCTGCCTGCTCTTTGCTTTTAGCTGCCATTAAAGTGAAATGACCCTTTAAACTCTCTAGTGCTCTATCAGTCAAACTCCTCTAGAGGTCACTGTATCTCATTTAGTTGTTTCACTCAAAGCACATAAAACTAGAAAGAAAAATAATATATTTTTCCTCCTCTTACTATCACCTCTCAGAACAAATTATTTTACTCCATCTGAAAAGGGCAAAGGACAAATAAGTTAATAAGACACAGCACAAATATGATTGAAACTCTGTTTAGAAAAATTTAAAAAAACTGAAATAATTTAACCCTGTGGTTAATGTTTTTCACAATATAGGAGAAATGCTGCTCAAAAGCATGATAGTTGTGTTTGCCTTATTATAGTGCTGTATTGTAAATTTCATTTTATTTAAAGAATTTGTGTTTTTTTTTCCTGGACAAAAATGAATTTATTCACTGTTCACAGCATAACTGAAACTTGTCTTATTTTTGTGAAACTTAAGCTCAACACAAAAAGAATGTGTTTTGCCCATGACATTGTCAGGTTCACAAATCAAAATATTGTGTGCAAATTTAGTGTGCAGTGAATAGATTCAGTTTTGTCGAGTCTGATGATTCCTGCTATCACTTGCACAAGTTGGCATTAACAAGCAAAGGATGATCATTAAAGTCCTTGACAACAACCCTTGAGCCTTGACCTTGAAAATCTACTAGAATTCTAATAGAATACCCTTGAAATGGTTATGAAATGTTGCAACAACACAACCTTGGTGTGCATCTTGTGACCCCTAAAATCACTTTGTCTCTGCATGCAAGTAAACACTTGAGCAATGTTTAATTAAAATCTCCCAAAGTTTCCTTGAGATATTGCATTCATAAGCAAAAAATGACTACCAAGCTATTTTACTTTGAGCTTTGGTCTCTGACCTCCAGAGTTTAAATATACCTTCTGGTGCTACTTGGACACGTCATCAGTGAAGAACCCGGGGTCAAAGGTTGTTTAAAGATCCATAGCCACCGCGAGGCCCTCTCTGCAGCCTCTAAGATGTTTCTGATGGCTGTCTTCAATTGCAGTTCTTTTACTCCAAGGAGTTCGAGGGTTTGCAGAGTGTAAGCAGATCATTCATGAGTCAGAGTAGACTGCTTTTCAAAGTTTCAGGAAAGTTACTCTAAGATTGATTGATGTACTCTGTCCAAAAGATCACATCTAAAAGCAAAGGATGACCCAGATACCCTGTCACTTAAACTTTTTGACCACGGCCTTCAAAGTCCGATCAGGTCATCCCTGTGCCATGGTTGCCATTTGTGCAAAGTAGGAAGAAATCCCTACAAATCGTCTTGGGAAATCGTCTTGTGATTTTACATTCACATAATTGAACTCACATGTAAAGAATGATTATGGAACTTATTATTTGACCTTTCACAAATGACCTTAACCATCTATCAGTTGTTTCTTAAGACATTTGTGCAAAGTTTGATAAAAAAAAAATCCCTTCTATTATTCATGAGGTACCACATTTACTAGCTTGATGACCTAAATCTATGACCTTTTAAATACAATCAGCTCATTGCTATGTCATGACTTACATGTGCAAAGTCTGAAGAACATACCTCAGGGCACTCTTGAGATATTGCATTCACAATATAGATATCATGAGCAATAGCTCAGTGTGAGGCTGTGTTAGTTTCACCTTTGACCTCTGACCTTCAAAACTGAATCAGGTCATCCTTGATTCAGAATGGACATCTGAGCAAAGTTTGATGGAAGTCCCTTTAGGTGTATTTGAGATGTCACTTTCACAAGCAAAGGAAGAGCAGAGGACCTATGACCTCCAATATCGAATTAGTTCAGCCCTGAATGCTGATAATCAAGTGATAAAAGTTTGAAGACAATTCCATGCCTCCAATCTCAGCTGTGGCCGGTATGGAGGCATGAAACTCAAGTAATAAAAACAACCCAAAAATGTACTCTGTGCAGTAAGAAAGATTAGATTACTTTTCATGCTAATAGAATACAGCTTTTGGTATTACCTCGAACAACAGGGATTTGCTTCTGCCATAAGTAGAGACTTCCAAAAGTGACTGCAGATTTAAAGGTACAACATGCTTGATAACTCTGTGGTTTGTAAGTGAGGCTGTGGGTGCATGAAATATGCTTTACAACAACAGTATACAGTATGTGCAGTTTGGACAACTGGGAAACTATAAATAAAAACTTTAGCCCCATTCAAGCTGTAATATTTATGACCTTGTGCCGCTTCGCCACCACCCAAAACATTGCAGGGGTGTAATTGGGGGAATTAATTGACCACCATTTGCTTTATCTCTAGAGGCAGTATCTGAGGCAAAATATTGGTGAGAGGGGGATACACAGACCCAGCAGGGGGGCAGGAGCACTGTGAGTGTGGGTCTCTGCCTCTCACACACGTCCAAAGCTGTATCACACCATAAATTGACACATTTACCATTTTCTTGTGAAATTAATGTGATTCTCTGGGGATGTGATGACTATAGAGCTTTGTTATTTCACTTTTGCAAAAGGGTTTATGACTAAAGATGATATCAAGGGGACTGATGGGAGTGGTTTCCAGGTACTCCACCTACCTAACCCCTAGATTAAAACAAATTCTAATGCACAAGACAAACAGGGGAGCATGGGCAACAGACGCCTAAACAATGACAGAGAATAACTGTGGACCATCACACGAAAGCTGAATGAGAGGCAGCAGCATTACAGCAGTTCCCAGGTCCCTCTGTAGCTGTCTTAGATGTAATCATGTCTGTTGTTATGTTTTGAGATAATCATTTAACCATTTAAAGAACCCATATTCTGTTTTTTTTAATTCCATATGTCCTTCAGTGTAACAAATCTCCTCTGCGTTATAGAGCACCTGTATAAACAGGACAAGAAGTCTGTGGCATTAAGACATTTCCCTCTCCCCTTCTTTATTGCACCAGCAGCTGCGTCCCCCTGGCCCCCTGAAAAGAGTGATACAGGATTGAGACCAAAAACTCTTAAAATACATTATATGGGATTTTAGAAAAGCTTTTTGTAAAATGCCTGAAATAAGCTCTGTGGTAGCAAATGCACACAAGATTTTAATGTTTTATTTTGCAACATTACCCCACTTTTGAATTTTTAAGTGTTATTGTGTTTTTAAAAATATGGATCTGCAACCAAGGACTACAAAATGTCCAGGGACCCAATTGTTATCATTTCTGATTGTGTTTTAATAAACTATAGTACATACACTGTAGCAACAGCCATTAGAACAACTTGATTAGGTCATCTGATAAGGAGGAAATTTTAAAATTAGTTTTTACAACATGCTATCATATGTTGGAGGAGTAGTTGCTTCTAAGTAGAACTGCCATGTTGTAGTTCCATAATGGCTTTATAGTAGCTTTTTACTCTTACCAATTACATTTAAGCCTAAAAACTCTGCAAAAATTATAAAGATTGACACAATGTGTATGTTTCATAAATGTTTGTTCGCCACTGACGTTATGATGATAACAGTGTAAATGATAATCATAACTTTATTGGTATGGGGCTTTTTAAAACATATGTTTATAAAGTGCTTTCACTAACAGGCAGGAACATGCCTACAACAAGAGCTTGAGCACACAAGGAACTAATCAACAGGCACAATTTAAATCAAAGAAACCCTTACAAACATATACAAATAGCATAATAAACCCAGGCACAGCAAGAACCTAATAAGAGAGCAGGGGAACTTCTTCTGTCTTTCAGACCAATGGTGCATATGAAAGTGAAACATTTCAAGGAACATGAGGAGAACCTAGCACCCAATTGATCTGCGCACAAACAATCCAGGCCCAGGCACCCAATATGGTCTGAAAAAAACAGCAATGATCCAACAGCACACTGAAAAGTCCCATAGCCTGTCTTGTCAAGGGAACCAGCAAGATGCTAACTTCCTGGCTTGCTTACAAAAATATGTCATCCTTGCACCACTTTATAGGCTTACCACTGTGATGTCCTGCCATTGTTTCATCATCAGTTTCAGACCATTGGCAAAAGGCAGCAAGACAATTGCAGAGCAGATGTTAGAATGAATGGAGAGCTGTTGACAACATAACACTTAGCAGTACAGTTACCACAGAGTACTCTAGTCAACCAATCAGAGGAGGCTGGGCCTACATGGGTAAGGGAGCCTCAAAGGATCATGTTAGACAGTGAAAGAACACAGCCCTATTAGGGATACTCTGTGTATGTAAACTAGACATTTTTTTAAACATTTGAGGGTCTGAGTCATCAAAAATGAATATATGAATCTGATTAAAGACAAAGCATGGCCTCTTTGAGTGAAGTCATTTTGGTGTCCTACATGTACAATGACATCAAATTATCAAAATGCACAATTAAAACAAAAGAGAATCAGTAAAAACACTGACTGTGCTGTAAATTATTCCACAGTTTGAGAGCAGAAAAGCCAAGAGCAGTCTTTTATAGCTTAAAATAAATGTACACAACCATAGAAAGCAACCATGTCAAGACACTTCCCATCACAGATGTAAGAATGAAGGATGTCTCTGCCTTAAAAAAAACTTTTTAGAATGTAAATAAAATATTTGTTCAAAACATTGAGTAACATAATAAGTACTTTTTCTGATAATCCAAATAAAAAGCTTAGTGTGAAAATTTCGCATTTTGTACCCTTGAATGATACCAAGCCAATGTTCTAGACTCATCTATGGACTGTTTTAAACACCAAGGTGAGCCTGGAGGTGGGTGTTAATAACCACCGTTAAAGAATCAGTGACTCTTGTAAACTAAATGACGACACTGCGGTGTCAAACATTTAACCTCACAGCAATGACACTCAGTGACTCATGCTGGAAACTTACACTGAGAATAATCTTAACGGTTAAAAAGAAATTCTCCTCACAAACACAGAGGCATTTTTTTCCAGCTGTAGATGACTTCCATTAAAGTGCTTTTAGAGTGATCTTGTTTCATTTGACTTTTGTTCAGTTAGTTTGAAGCACCTTAATGCTTTGAACCTGAGAAATAGAAGTAGAGTCTTGCCATAACAGAGAGCAAGATCAACAGCGTGACCCAGGATCAGCTATCAGGAATCTCTGTAAAAGTCTTCTGCTTTTGCACTGCACTGAATATATACTTAAATGGTAGTTTAAACTGATGCATCTTGATGCTATGCTACAATGATTGATAATAGAATTGCATAAAACTGACTGCCCATTCAAAATAGGCTTTTATGGGTACAAATAAATCAGATTTTAGTCTGATAAATCTATATAATTCAGTTTTGTGGCAGCAGATTTACTCATAAATTCACTTAGAAAAGTTTATAATTTCTGTAATGTATTTATGTAACTGCCTTTTATATTAAACTTGCTCCTTGGTTGTATCCTCAAAAAGCCCATGTGACAGGTTTTAGCAGCCAAAGCACAGGGACAAAAGGCTCATTCAAGGCAGATTTCTCAGTCCATGGGAAACAAACCATCTCACTCTCTGTGTGACCACATTTGACTGGGGGAAAATGTCCCTCCTCTGGCCATCTGTAAAATTCAATTAAAATAAATACAAGATGCTTCTGCTCTAAAGACAGGATAAGCACTTAGTGAAACAACTATCCCTGATCCTAACCTCCACTTTAGCAACTGCTTTATTCTATGAAATTTCTTTACTTGTATACACTTTTTTAGTCCATGCTGACAAACTCATGCTCACTTATTTATCTACACACTACTTCATTCCATGCACCTAGATTTTCTATATTTACATATTATTTAACTCAGTGCAGTTATCCTTCTGTCCTTGTTTACATTACTTGTCTCATTCACTCATTTCACCATTTATTTCATCAATGCACAAATGTGTCTTTCTATTTAAACATTATCCTCTCACATGCACACATACTTCCCACACTTATTCATCCATTTCTTTGTTCCATGCAAATATACTTCTTTCTAGTCATATGTTATTTCATCCCGTGCTCACATAGTCCCATCTATCTATCTATCTATCTATCTATCTATCTATCTATCTATCTATCTATCTATAGTATTCTTTTATTTTTAACCTTCATGAATTAAAAAAAAACTCTAGTGGTTATATGAGGTATAGACATTATACAATAAGACTGTGCCCCAATGAGGATGTGGTTCAGTCACACCGATCGTAATATATTAAAGGTTGGTTATTCACGCACAACTGCTGAAAGTCACATCTTTAGTTCACTGCTACAGTTGAAGTGGTCTCCACTGATAAAGAGACAGGTAAGCAAATGTTGCATAAAAATTTGAACATGACAAAAATGTGTGCCAAAGCTGTCCTAAAACTTCTGAGTCTTGATCAATAGGAAAAATGCGAGCAAATTTGTGAAGACATTTTGGGACAAACTGAATGAAACACAATTTTTTAGAAGGAGTGACTTACAGTGCACTCTAAGTAAAGCAGTTTCTGACCCAAAAACAAATCACAGCTTTGTCCCCCTCCCTATTTGCCTAATCTAGCACCATGTGACTTTTCCCTTTCTCCTAAGATCAGATATACGCTCAAAGGAACATGGTTTGAGTCTGCGTCGGAAGAAGAAACGAAGATCTGCTGCACTGCTTTGACCAGTGGAAGACTCGAATGCAGCAGTGTGTTATGCCTCAGTTTTGTTTTTAATAGCCATACCCTCAAATGCCTCTGTGAAGAATGCAATTGCGGGACAGTAAAGAAGGGCTGGGGTGGTTTTTACAGTGTGATTGGAGGAGATCTTCTGTCTTTGATGGGGAAGGTTTATTATTAAATCAGAGAGAGTATTTGTGCAATGTTTGGAGAGAATCCCATATAATATTCTTTAACTAATGCTTTAACAAGCACTGGTTGACCTATGAACCAGTGACCTTGACCTGTGACCTAAAACTCCAAAATATGTTCATCCAGAAATCAAAGTTAACCTTTTTGCTAGTTTTGACAATCCCCTCCCCCAACATTCTTGAGATATCACATTTATAGAAATGGGATGATAATGTTCTCTTTTGACATCACTAGCAAAGGACACAAGCAGAAGATGGACATGAGAACCTATGACCTTGATCTTGACCTTTGACCATAACCTCCAGTATATAATAAATTTAACTTTGAATCAGGATGGACATTTGGACAGGGCTGGGAGGAAATCCCCTGGAAAAAAAATTCTTAAATTCTTACATTCGAGAGTAAGAGATAAAACAGATTTACAATTAAAATGACCTTTGACCTATGAAACTTTAAGTTTAAGAACTTTGTCTTTAAATCAGAGTGAAAAATTGGGCAAGATTTCAAGGCAATCAATCACAGCGTTTTATAGATAACAATTTCATAAATCATGAATTACGTAACATAAGACTCAGTGAGCTTGCCCTTTGACCTAATGAGATTATCTCTGGGTCAGAGTGGACATTTACAAGCAAGGAATTAACATTAGGCTGAGTTATCTTGACCTTTGACCTTTGACCCCCAACATTCAAAGTTTGACGATACTCCCAGAGACCATTCTTAAGATAATATGCTGTCGTGAGTTATAATGACCTTAGTCTTTGACCTATCACCTCTAAAATCTGTTGAGTTTGTCCTTGAGCAGTAGAGGACACTTGTGATCCCCATCAAGGGTTCATGAAATATTGTGTTCATATTAATGGCCCTGGTGGATGGCTTGATGCATGTAGAGACAGACCTCATCAGTTCATCACTACTGTCGGGGCAAAAGCATACAAATCAATGCCAGTCTTGTCCTACAACAGCAGAAGATACCTCACATTCACATGTCAGTGTAACTTGTTGGAAGTTTTTGGTTAAGTCTTTTCCAGTTACACCAAGAATTGAGCCATCAGTCTACCAGAAAAGAGAAAACTAAACTCACAACCACTGACTGGACATCAGTGTGATGCATGAGGCAGTACACCACTGTTTGACTTAAATGAGGCCACCGTTAGAGATTATATTATACATGATTACATGATAGAGTCTACTTCTTAACTTTGAGTACATGTGACTGGACCTCTGCATCCAAATTGCACATTTATTAGTCTTTAATTTTGTTGGTTTGTCATAGGACATCATATCATCCTCTGGTTTAATTAGTACATCATGTTAGTTATGCAAAATGATGAAAGAACATTTGTGTGGCGGCATCTGTACAATTTCACATAAAATCTTCTGTCAAAGGGCCATATCAAGCTGAAAGCAAAAAGATTATAAAGCATCCATATCTGTGAGTTTAAATTAGAATTAATAATTCAGACAGGTTTCATGAATATTGCTCTCCAGCTCCTTTCTCTGCAGCAGTAAGTGAATCTCTGCTGTTTGGTATTCATGGCGTCCTGCGGTGTCCCGGGGGCAGCTCTCGGGGGTTCTCACACATCATTTGGAGTGAGATAGCAGAAGAGTAAATTGGGAGATAAAAATGTTCTGTTTGCCGAGTTCATAATGTAGCTCTGTGAAAAAGACCTAAACTTTATATTAACTCATATTAGATAATGAATTTTATGCAAACTAAAAAAAGATGACAGGATGAGCAAAACCCAAAGTTTTCACCCTTTGGTCTCTCTCTGTCTTTATTTTTTTTATTTACACTATTTCCTTGAGAATGCCACAAAGCATAGGACATCTCAAACAATTTATGCAGCAGTTTAAGATGACCAAATACACTACTTTAGTATGTTTAATATCCTGCAATTTCTGCCATAAGATGCCATGGGACAGAAAATGTGACAATGAGTCTATCTACCAAGCTGTTGGCTTATTCTGAAACATTGTTTTGTAGAAACAGTCTTCTATAAATAAGCCAAGGTAAAAATGTTATGTTAAATGACTTCTTTATATGATATGTAATTGCAGAGGGTAAATGAGGCAAGTTTATTTTACCATCCACCATCCACCATCCACGTATACAAGATTACAAACTCACAGAAAATAAAGACATAAAAAAACATTTAAAGTACAGTGGTGGGTCAAGGAGTAGAGCTGAGGTGGTTTCTGTGGCAGTACCATTGGAAGCATTCTTGTTACCTAAAAGTTTTAGGCTTATGCTTTGTAATAAGACCCAAGGTCCCCATGACCTTGAACCTGTACCCCCAAAATTTAAACAATTCAGCCTAAAGTCAGAACAGATATTTGTGCAAAGATTAAGGAAAATCCTCCAAAGTAAACTTGACATATTGAAGCAACACAGCTATGAAAGGATTCGTTTTATTGATCAGAGTTGAGTTTGAGTGTCAGTGCTCTCAGTGTTGGGAAAAAAGGTGCCTCAATTTTTTAAAGCTTAATATACCATCATAAAATACCATTGTCATAATAAAATCCCTACAACTACAACTATAATCCCTACAATCCTCCAATTAATTGGTTTTGAACCAGTTTTATCAGAATTGAATTGTTATATTTGAACAATTTAACAGAAATCCACCTGTCAGTCATTACCCAACTTTTAACTAGGTGAACCAAAATATTGGAGTCAAAACATGACAGCCTCAGAAAAGAGTAGCCAAGATATTGAAACTCCTGCAAGTGGCAAGCAGCAGTACAGGGGACAGGGACTGATCTCACTTTAAAAATTGTAGACAGTTATACAATTCAGAAAAAATAATATAGCACTTGTGTAATTTTAATTAGACCAAAATGTTAATAATATTTCAATTTATTTGAAAACCTGGCCCCCCATGACATACAGTATATCAAGAACTTGTGCAGATAGGTGATGACCCCTGCTTTAAAGAGTATTAAACAATTATTGAGCCAATAAAAGACATTAATATGCATTTATATATTTGAACTGACATTCAAATGGGAATACTAGCTAAACGAGCTAAAAGCCAAAAAAGCTTAAAGTTTACACTGGATGTCCAGATGTCATAAGAACATACTTTTGAAGCTTCTTGCCTAAAAATCCTATCAGATGTAGGATTATGGCATGCCTTAAAACCCTTTTGTTTCACCCCTACTCAGAACAGGCTTTTTAAGTGCAAGTCCTCATGAGCTGTGTCTGATCATGCCCTTTTCAAGAAATGGATGTGGCTTCAGCTCTCATTCTTACAGTGGCTGAACAGACAAGCCTCGTCATGTTCCCCTGACCGGAGCTGGCTGTAGGCTGAGCAAACACCTGGATCAGAGAGTTTGTAACATCTGAAAGGAGCGAGAGCAATGGGAGGGGAGGGACTTTTGTCATGATGGAGGGGTCTGTACGCAGGCCACGGACAGGTGCTTTTGCATAAAAACCATTAACAGTGTAATTTGCAGTCAATATGACCTCTAATTTCATTTTTTGTTTTTGCCAATAATGCATTTAGTAAAGCATTTACTGAAGCCATGATTACCAACATGGGCAACCTGCTGCTGTGGACCTGTTTGACTCAAACTTCTTTATCCTATATCAGCCGTTAACTAAAATGTCATCATTACACATAAATTCTCATTTTTGAAATCTATTGAATCTATTCCACAAGGGCAGAATATGACTCATTTAATAAATTAAAATCTCAGCATAACATGTTGCAAGTGGAGCAAAAATATCCTTATGATAGAAAAGTTTGTAGTGCTGTTTTGGGCCACCCCCAATCATTGTAGATTGGAGCTTAGCAAAGTGAATTGCCTGATTACAGACAATTAGTCAGTCAAGTCCATCTGCAGTGCACTGCAAGGTTAGTAAATATCAGCGAATATATCAATATAGCAGATGCCGATATGTGACTTTTATAAGCTATTTTCTGCCAATATTAACATTGTACCTATAATATTGTGCATTCCTAATTTGTAGATAAAAAAAACAATAATGTGGAATGGACTGATAAGATACTTTAACACACATTATAAAGGCTATTTTGCATGGAGATGAATTAGATGTGTCTTGAGATTTTGACTTGGTATTAAGTGAGTAAAAGAAGTTTACATGAAAAGTGATGAATTAAAAAATGTCTCTCGAAATTATTAATTACAATTGTCTGTACAAATGTTGTTTTCTTTGATTTGCAAGAAATAAATGTCAGTTTAAGTCTTAAATAAATTATCCAACAGGAGTTAATAAAATCTCATCAACTATACATCTTCAGATTTTTGTTCTCCTTCATTATTATCAAAAACTAAGTAATCAGGAACTGAAGTTAACAAATAAAAGCTGGATGGTAAAAAACAAAAGAACAGTCTACCCTTATAAGTGTCAGAGTCTAAGTACATGGTAGTAGATACTATAAGTAGCACCTGAGTATATTTGATAATTTTGCACATAGTGTTTTGTGGTGACTTTGGTCCTGTTACAGGCACTTTACAAAAAAAAGTTCTGGAATTTTGCCCAACATCATTCAAGATCGCCTAAAACATGGTAAATCATAATATTTTCATCATTACATTTTAATAAATCTGTAGAAAATAGTAAATGATTCACGAGACTGCTCATTAACTCTGAAGAAGGTTTACAACTCAGATTATCAGAAACTTGTCAATTTTGAAAAGGCTTAAAAAAGAAATCAAGTCTACTTAAGACCTTCTGGATTTAATCTGAGGCTTCCTGCTGCTCTCTGTTTACCAATGTGCTCAATTACAAAGCAGCAATATCAGAGCAAATAAGTAATGATGGGATGATTGGCTCAAGGGTGGTACAATCGTTTTTTGGCAGGACTGAACTATGATTGCTGCTTATAAGTGCTGTTTACTCCAAAATGGAGAGCAACAGGAGGAGCATGGCATTATTTTTGGAGGGAGTGGTTCCACATAAGTCCAACAGATGGAGTCAGAGGGCTTAAGATGGCACACTTAACATGCATCATGTTGCCAAACAAGTTCACCCTGAGATGAGACATGTTTCATGAATGTTTGGTATCTTAGCCTTGAGCAGACTCAAATAGCACTGTTTCAAGTTTCTGTGGAAAGATATGAAAATTAGACTCCAAACCCCCATTATATGTTGGAATTATGTCGCTGTAAACATGGGAAATGGCTGAGACTTGGACACATGGGAAGAGGCTGAGTCATGAATATGCAATTAGAAAGATATTCACAGCATTTTAGGACAAATTTTTCAGGGTCAAGCAAGGGGTTCAGTGTTATATGTGAGTTTCTCATGCAACACCACCCCCACCCACCCAAGCTTCAGCTATTCTTAATTCTAATTAAGGTGGTACATTGTGTAATATATGAATAAAAACAGAATACAATAATTTACAAATCATTTTTGTCCTATGTACAATTAAATACACTAACATAACACAAGATATTTAATGTCAAACTGATGAACTTTATTGTTTGATTACAAATATTAGCTTATTTTTAATTTGATGCCTAAAACACATTCCAAAAATTCTGGGACAGAGGCAACAACGTGCCTTAAAAGTTGAAGGAACACCCAAAAACTCCTGATTGTAACATTCAAAAGGTAAACAGGTCAACTGGAAGCATGTGAGGGGATTAATAATTTAGAATTTAGGGATTTCATTATCAGCCCATAACATCATCAAAATATTCAGAGAATCCGGAGAAAACTCTGCAAGAAGTGGCAAGGCAAAAAAAAAAAAGAAATAAAATAAAAAATACGCCTGTGTACTTTGAGCCCTCAGGGGACACTGCATTAAAAATCAGCAATAGCTTTCTGTTAATCTCTTTGGTATAAAACATTACTAAAATTAATATATATACACATCTCAACCCTAAGTTCCTGAAGTTCCATACAGGAGGTTTTGAGCACAAAACATATTTTTCCAGAGAAACTAATGGTACACCAGCTTATAATGTCTCTTAAAAATCTGATTAAATGTTGTGTGTGATACTTCATGATGACAATAAAAGTGTAAAATTACCACCCCGTGTTTCAGTGTATGTACTACGCATCACATTTGTCATCAAAAAGAATAATTCTGTTAATAATATTCCTCTAAACAGCAGGTTCATTTTGATTTTTTATTGATATCTCTAAAACAAAAGAATCAAAAGATATGTCCCATATTGCAGCTGCTCTAGGATGACTCTGCAGTCACAACAGGTTTGGTTACATAAGGGATTAGATTAGCATTATTACATAGAAAGGCTAAATAATTACACATTTCACATGTTTTAGGAAAAGAGACTGTTGTAGCAACTCAACTTAAAGTTTATTAGGAACAGGGTGTCAGTGTGATTATGTTCAAGCACCATGAAGGCTGTTGTCCATGGCTCAAATCTGACCTGTGGCTCCATTCCTGCATGTTATACCCCACTTCCATTCCCATTTTCCAGTTCCAAATATACTGTCATATTCTCTCTGAATCAGGCAACAAGAGCTGAAATTAATCTTATAAAAAAAGGTGAAGAAAACCAGTCAACTTAGACATGTTGTGAATAATAACTGAATACAAAAGTCACATTTGTGTGTCATAGAAACCCCTCTGTGTTAAAAGTAATATTAATCTCCAGGCTGCAACTGTTTCATGCTGTGAAGAATGATAAAAATGGTTATTGCATTCTATGTTATATATTAATGTGTGAGGGAGAAGCTCTAGAGCAACAGGCAGCTGGGAAGTTCAAGAGCTGAAATGCTTTCATTTTTTCTCCACTACACTGAAATGGCTTTTTTATGTCAAACTTTTTCATCTCTGCACAGCTTTCGTTTTTTTTCTGTGCTGGCATAGAAAAAGTCAGATTACTTGAACTGAAAAATGCTTCAAAGTACATTCATGCCGTTTGGGTGATAGCCTGTGTATTATCAGTCTTTATCTGCTCACCCACAAAGCCACAAAAACATCACAGCCTTGACTGACTGTGACAGTCATCTGGCCTTGAGCAGCTGTTGTTACAGTGTGCATTCACACCGGCAGGTGGCGCTGTCTCCCCCTTTTTAAGTGCACTCAGATTTTCCATGGTACATATTCATGTCACATCATTTCTTATAACAAAGACTATGTGATGATTTGTATTTTGAAAATACTGTGATGTTCGAGGATTGGAAAGGATTGATGATTTGGCATTTCCAAATCATACTGATATCTGATCCCTAGTGTTTGATCTGCATGAGAACTCTTAAACCTGTTTTGGGTTTGGGGCTGGACCAAAGAAACTTTAAAGAGGAAAATTAACAATATTTTGCAAAAGATATCACATTCCATCTGGCTTAATAGGGAGTTTATATTGGATGAAGTATTTGTTAACTTGAGAAAAAACTCTATCCAACAACTGCAATAACAAGATTAACAAAAATATGTATTTTTGCAAATTAAAACAAACAGCAAATGTTTTAGGTAGCCACGTCTCATAATTAATCTTAATTCCATCACTTAATTCTACGTAGAAATCAATTATTTATGTTTCCCCCAAAAAATGACAAAAGTTAAACTTGTGGCAAAATCAATTCAACTCAAAAAAATGGGAGAGAAAAATAGAGCTTGTGGCTGAAAAATAAGACTTGAAATTTCATATCCAGAATAAAAAAAAACACAGTGAAAGAATAGTACACTCTAGTAAATTTCTGAAAAGTGTGTTGGAATTTCTGAAAACAATTACAGAGAAGTGTCTTTATCTGAAATATTACACTTACACTGTGTGTATATTATTGATTTTTTTTTCCCCTAAATCATGTACAACCCTCTCTATGGTGTGAAGAGAGCAGTTAATGAACCAGAAAATATTAAGTGAGTTTTCAGGGAGAAAATGCTTTTTTGATGCCAGAGGTCAAATGAGAAATGGCCGAGTGGTTCAAGTTGATAGAAAGGCAACAGTTCCTCTAATAACCACTCATTACAATCAAGGTATGCACAAGACCAATAAAAACCCATAACACGCTGAACCCTGGAGCAGATGGGCAACAGAAGACTGCATTGGGTGCCCACCTGGCAGCTTAGAACAGGAAACTGAGGCTATATGCACAGACGCACCAAGAACAAGATCTGAAAAATGTTGCCTGGTCTGATGGGTCTAGAATTCTGCTGACACGTTCAGATTTTAGGGTCAGAATTTGATGTAAACAACGTAAAAGCATAGATCCATCCTGCCTTTTATATAAATGGTTCAGGAGGATAGTGGTGGTGTAATGGTGTGAGGATATTTTCCCGTATGCTTTGGGCCACCTGGTACCAGCTGAGCATCATAACTTAACAATGAGTTCACTGTACTCAAGAGGCACAGTCACCAGATCTCAATCTTTGAGCACTTTGGGATGTGGAGAAATGGTAGAGGTGTATCATGGAGGCAAAGTTGATAAATCTGCAGCAAATGTGTGATGCTATCGTATCAATATGGACTGAGGAAAGTTTCCAGCACCCTGTTTGCTGTTCTGAAAGGAAAATGGGGGAAACCTTTAGTAGCAAGGTGTGCCTAATAAAGTGGCAGGTACATAGTGGACAGTACACAAGATTAAGTATACTGGAAGTTTACCTCAGTATACTTACTGGTAAATAGTCTCATTTCAGAACGGTATACAGTATACTTTGTACAAAGTGAGTTGCTCCATATAAGAGTACTTTAAGTATGCTAACCTCTGTGTCTAGTACACTTACATAAGATTTGGTATCCAACAAATCTGAATTACAGTGAAGTTAGGACACTGTGTAAAACACAAATAATAACAGAATGCAATTATTTACATATTCTTTTCAAACTATATTCAATTGAATACACTACAAAGACAAGATATATGATGCTCAAACTGCTAAACTTATTTTTAATTTTCCCCAAATATTAACTCAATTTTGTATTTAATGTCTGAAACATGTTCCAAAAAAGCTGAGACAGGGGCTTAAAAGACTGGGTCAGTTGAGAAATGCTCAAAAAACACCTGTTTAAATATTCCACAGGTGGACACATTAACTGGAAACAGTTGAGCCTCAAAGGCTGCTGGGTTAAAGAGGAAAAATGCCATCTAGACAGTTATCAGCACAAAGTTCAAAAGCCAGCCTCTGTGATGGTATTGGGATGTGTTATTACCGATGGCATGGGTAACTTGCACATCTGTGATGGCACCATTAATGCTGAAAGGTATATACAGGCTTTTGGAGCTTCATATGCTGCCATCCAAGTGACATGTTATTCAGGGACGTCCCTACATATTTCAGAAAGAAAATGCCAAGCCACAACAGTGTGGCCTTGTAGTAAACGAGTGCAGGTACTAGACTGGCATGCCTGCTGTCCAGGCCACTCTGAAAATGTGTGGCACATCATGAAGCACAGGACACAATGTCCCATCTTCATTGGGATTAGGGTTTGTAAAATTAAGAACACTTTTTAGATTTTTTTTTTGCTATGGGAAACAAATCATTGAAGTATGTCAGTATGAGTCTTTTTAATGATTCACCATTTTACAAATATGAAGATTAATGTTAAACTGTGTTTCATCACAACTAGAGGGACTAAAATATGGTTGATCTACAAAAACTTTAAAAAAAGAAAAAAGAATGCACATTTTTAAAAACAACTCATCTGAAGATTTTTAATTAAATATTATTATTTTTTTTATTTATAATGTTCAAAAACATTTTTTCAAAGTCACCTTGAGACGTCTTAGCCAATTTCGGCTCCATACTGTGTTGGACAAACTTATCATGAGGTAATTATGGAGATGCAGATAATACATTTAAGAGTCATCTTTTTAAGTCTCACATAGTCCATCTGTATGCTCTCTCCATGTGCGCATGCACGCAAGTGTGAAAGCGTGAACGTGCGTGTTTTGCATGTGGATCTGTGGTTGTGTGGGTTTACCACCTCCTCACCGGAGACAATAACAGCTAATTGACTTTAATGTCGTCGCTGCGTCTGCTGGTGTGTCTTGCAGATTTTTCTCGGTTGCATAACGGTCAGGTAGGTTATTATAATGATGTGCACGTTGCGATTTTCTTCCCCCCTCCCACCCCCTACTCTCCTCCCAGCTCCAACAAATCCAATCACACCCTCCCCCATCTCAAGTACAATTACGTGATGGGTGACGTTGGAGCATGCGGGGGAGGAGGAGGAGGAGGGCGCTGGGCAGGGACCACTTGGACCAAAGAGGACTGTTTGGTTTGAACGCAGAAACAAACGCATTGACGGGAGCAGCAGCAGCAGTGGTGGTGGACAGGCAGGGCGCCGTGCTGAAGCCGAGCCCATTGTCTGCTTCAAACAACAAGGACAGAGGAAGAAGAAGGCGAAGAAGAAGCAGAGGGGTCTGACCATAACAGCGCCCAGAGAGGAGTGTCCCAGTGGTAGGCATTGAAACAAAAAGGGCCCTGGATAGATCTGGCCAGAAGCGGAAAATGAATCACAGTCAAGCTGTAGTAATATGAGCACGATCCGCGTTTTGTTGCAATTGGCGTAAAACTATTGATGCGTCTGCGCCGATCGCTCTCCACAACATCATTACGCGCGGACTTCTTTTGTTCGCATCGACCCTAAAATCCAACCCGCAGATCTGTGTCACCGCTTCAGAGAAAAAGAGTCAAAATCTCCTGAAAAACAAAACAAAAGATGAATTTCCAGCCGGGAGTTCCAGTGAGCGGCATCTCGCAGCAGTCCCAGCCAGCCATGCCCACTCCAGGCACGGTCCCGGTGGCAGTCCCAGTCCCGGTTCCCCAGTCCATCCCGTCCCAGTACGGATCCGGATCGTCCGCCAGCTCGGGGGCAGGACAGTTCGGCTCCGGGACCGTTTCCGGCCAGGCTGCCCAACCAGGCGGCCCCGCAGGTTCCCAGTTTGTTTTGTCCAACTCCGCGGCCATCCGGGCAGAGATCCACCGGTTCGAGTCCGTCCACCCCAACATCTACGCCATCTACGACCTGATCGAGCGCATAGACGACCTGGCCCTGCAGAACCAGATTCGGGAGCATGTAATCTCCATTGAAGGTGAGTGGGCTTTTCATTCATTCATTTGGGAATAGGGGGGTAGAGGAGTGGGGTCACTTTCCCCCTTCATTTCCCTTCCTTTCATGCACACTTACCATCATTGTCACAGTGTCAACAATCTCACTTTGAGGCTGGGGGCGTAGTCGATCTCACCGACCTGCTAAAGGAAATGATTACCCCCTAAACTGCACTGCAGTGTTGACAAGACACATTTCACCCACGAGAATCAGCCTGTGCCAGTTTCTTAATGGCATTTTCAGAGGAGAGAGCAGTGATTATCTTGCACCAAATCTGACCCTAAATGAGGAACTGAGATTTATTCATTTTCTGTTTTGACTTAGGGCTGGGCAATATGTTGTGTTAATTTTTTTTTAACAGTGTAGCACTTTTGAATTAGATTGAATCAGTGGCGAAATACTTCATTGCCATAGTGAGTGCAACTTTTAACAAACTGAAAAAATAGCAGCCAAGTCTAATACTCAGAATAAATATTATTCACTGCAAGAGCCGGGAACAACATAATTTTTGACCACAATATGATCAGTTCGATATGTTCTTCTTAATGGGGTTCATCATTTTATGTATTTAATTATGTTTGAGGGCTCAGGTTTGGTAAATAAAAGAGCAGTGCATTTTTTCAGGACTTGTGTTACTACATTAACAAGGGGCAAAACTAGGGGAGAGCATACATCGCTACTTAAGGCTTGCATGCAGCACAATAGTCAAAGAAGTTTGATTTTGTGGGGCATCTCCACTTTTGTTATGGTTCGACCAGTCTCAACTCTTATGTTTCCCCTTCATGGATTGTACCTTGTACTTATCACCTCTTGAGAGGTTCCAAGCAAAAACAAAAACTTGGAGTGAAAAGGTGCTGATAGCCTTGTAGCCTATGTCCACGCACCACATGTATGGAGGTCGTGCCTTGAATGGGTTGTCTTGACCTGGCCAGGGTTTGATTCCAGCCTGCAGCATCTAACCGCATGTTCCCCCACTCTCTTGCCTTACTTTCCAGGTTAACATTCTGTTTCTCCTCTCTCAAACTGGAAGTGCTCAGAGAGCACAAACCTTCGCCAAGGCATTTCTAACATATTTAGCCGAGTGATGTTAAAAAAATGTGAAAAACTACGCTTTTGCACTATATAAACAAGTGCTATAAAAGTTAATGGATAAGCATCTGGATTCAGGTCATCACAAACATCTAATCACTTCTTCTTCATGCCATGACCAGCGCTCAGGAAATTTCATGAAATTGAGAACTTTTTAATTTAGCAAAATTGTGCAAATCTGCACTATCTTGCAATATCAAGAAATCCTATCAAAAATCCTGGATCAGCATCCATATTTGGATCACCTCTTAAGTCCTATCACTTCTTCCTTGTGCCATGACCAACATTTCCTGGAAATTTTATGGAAATTGAGAATGCTTTGAGTTATCTTGCTCACAGACAGACAAACAAAGGAAGACAAAACATGAACTGAAGAGATTACCGACAACTGGGATGTCCAACACAGAACTGAAACATCCGCTGTCTTTGACTCCGTAAAGCCGTATTACTTCCCAAACTCTCCTACTTTTATAGTATGTTTGTTGGTTTGCTGATTCCAGTCGTCTCATGCCTTACTGTGACAAAAATGCCACAAACTGAGAGCCAGCTTCATTCTGCCTCTATGTACTACTTTGTTAAGCTGATTCTCACTGCCAGGCCACAGTGACCTTGCCTTTATGTTGTGGAGTGACTATTAAAGGATACTGTCATGGACAACAAAGCGACTTGTACCAAATCTGAGTACAATCCGGCCAATTACACATAAAAGCATCATTGTTTTTTTGTTGGGAGCAGAACAGCTGATCTTGATATGTTTTACAAGACAGAGTCTCAGTTTGTGAGTTTCAGGAGGCTTCACATATTTGAAGAGACTAGTATTATCTTCCACCATTGTCAACAAAAAGCCGAATACAACTCTCTAGTTCGCATGACCTCACATATCTTGAGGACTGCCTTGTTGAAAGCTGAATCTTCCCCAACTAAAATGATGTCACAATGATAACAAACACAGAAAGGCTCCATTGGGTATTTTGTAATTTTTGGTTATAGAAATTTAAGCAAATATCTGCAAATAGTCAAAACTTCACTGTATCTCAATGTTTGGGGGAGAAGAAAAGGTTTTCTTTTTTTTCTGTTCCAACCACCTTTTCAAATTTTGACAACTGACTCATCCAATTTTTGTAATATGCGTAAGAAACAACATAATCATTTGATATGTTTGGTCTAAATGGAAAATATTTTCATTTTTATTTGCTCAGTTCTATTTAATATGCATTTATGTTATTAAACAAAAAAACACCGAATCCTATTCAAATTATAGCAACAAAAATAGATTATTGTTTTGAATTATGAATGAACGCATCTCCTGTTCACTGTCTAAATTGTATATTTATGTCATGCAAAAACAAACACACATGTAAGTGTAATGACCTAGTACAGAGTCTTGAGGTACACCAATATCACAACCAAAACTAGCTGCTGATACTGTTTCAAAATCACGTCTTAACACTGCACAGTTTCAGTTAACTTAAAGTTTTGTCTCATCAGGAAAAACAGAAAATTGGAAGACACTTCAAGTCACATATCATGAAAAATGGAGATATGAGGGTTGTACACAAGAGCAATGATATTCAACCAAAAGAGAGGAAGTGCTGTATTATCGGCACAAATACCACAGCTGCATTTAAAAAAGTGGATTAAAATGTGGAAATTAATTGTGTAGAAGTCTTCAAGTTTTCAGAAGTGACAATAAAAATTGACCCAAATACAGGGTGACTAGGACTTCTACTTGTTGCAGTGGTATCAAACAGGCATCTGCACTGTTTGACATTTTCTATAACTACATTTAAGGTAAAAAACAATTGTACTCTAACAACATTTGAAATGAATATCTGTACTGATTATCATAAACAAGTACTGACATGATTTTTGGTCCACATTGCCCTGCCCTAATTTGAACCCTCCCCTGCACAGTGTAGGAAATTCTTACGAGTTGTTCTTTCCAGAGCATGCATAAGAAACAGTAATGCGCCACTATATTTCTCATGGTGGATCCAGTAGTGTTTTTTTAAGCCACTCAGCAGCTACATTCTTGGAAATGAAGTCTATTTGTTATAATCGGACCGGAGAGGGATGACAGTGCCTGTAAAACAGGCCTCCCCTCTATGTGGGAAGCTCCGGCAGTGTTTAAGTGAGGATGATGCACTGTCATGTGAACGTCATAAATGATGGTAGTGGTTTCTTCAGTGTTTTTCCCAGCTGCTCACCCGGCCTTGGTATCCAGTGACACAGCAGTCAGTGAGCTGTCCGTCAAAGTCAGCTGTCAGAGCATCTCCAGGAATATCATAGCAACTGTCTTAGAGGAGATGTTTGCAGCTTCACTTGTGCTCTCTGCTTTGGCAGCATTATGCTAGTAAAAAATCTGGAGTTTTGATGAAGCCTACGGGGTTCTGTTTTTGGCAAAAATCTTTGGTTAATGATGAATATCTGTAGTTAAACATGTTGGATGATATATTCAATAGCTGTATTGGAGAGCATTTTTGCAACCAGATGTCAAAGGTAAAGCTAAGATGCTGCATTTAAAGTACTTTCTCAGTAATAACAGCAATGGTTGTTCTGCTCTTTTGTTTGCATTCAGCACCTTTTCCTTCTGTAAGGTGTTGCTGAATGCCATTGGCAAAGCTTCACGGGAAATTATGTGGAAAGCTCAGAAGTTAAGAATTTTCTGTAGAAAATACATTGTTTTTATACAGTTTTTGTCTACCTGAAACACCTGCCCCTCCTTTGAGGCACTGCAAACCTCACAGGAAATGATATTTCTGAAGTAATGCTCATTCAGACATGGTCAGAGCATTTGATCAAAAACTCATTTTTGATTGAACTCAACACCTAAGCTTTCAGTGAGACATTGTAAAAATACATTGACAAAGGCTCGTGGGAGATGCTGTTGCACTCTAAGAATCTAATTTTTATTATGATTATATAAAAGAACATTTGTTTAAAAAAATCAAAATAATAACAATGCAATGTTTGGGATTTTTTTAATGTCTGCATCCAACACCGTCTCTTCTTTGAGGTAATGCAGTGTATGTATTTTAACGGCTCATGGGAAATGTTGCTGGATTTGAGAAATCATTGCTAATCAAGACATCATAATTTGACATTTAAATTTAAAAATAGCATTTTTATTTGTCAAGACATTTCAGTGTAAAAAACTGCTGGAAAAGGCTATGGGAAATGCAGTTAAATGCTAAGAAGTACGATATGATCTGTGCATTTTCCAAATGTAGCTTTGTTTTGGGCTGTATTCACCACTTTGGTTTTCTTTGAAGCAATGCAACATGCATATTACAAGGTGTTTGGGAAATGCTGTTGATTATATACTCATCAAAACAGCGTTATTTGAGAATTTCCCCCAAAACATAGCAATTTTTAGATTAGTCTTTCAGTGACTTTCATCAACATCTTCATTTCCAGTGAGGCATCTAAGTGCACTTATGTTACTGGCTCATGTGAAATGTATTTAAATACATAGAAACAAATAATTATGAGACAACATAAGCTTAAAAGTTTCTAAAAAATAACAGGTTTGTATTCATTTTTACTACATTCAGCTCCTGCCCTTGCTGTAAGACATGGCTATCCAGGGCATTGGCCAAGAGCTTTTAGTAAATTTCACACAGATGCTCATAGTGACAAGATCATTTGAAATTGGTTAAATGTCATGGAAAATGTTCAATGCTAAGAAACTGAAATTAAGGCATACTTAATCACCAGGATCTAAACAGTGTGGTGCCCAACAAAACTTAAAAGGAAAGAACAATAACAGTAAAATTTAACAATGTTTGGCCCATTTTATTGGACTGCTTTAACACAAACATTTATGCAAAGCACTTGTAAAGACTTGTGGGAAATACTGAGTGCTAAGAAAAATACTTTTCAACATCATAAGCTGAGCAATGTTGCCCCCCCCCCCCCCCCCCCCCCCCAAAAAAAAAAAAACAGCAAAGTTTTTTGCCTGTATGCTAGTAACAAAGGCTCATGAGAAATGATGTTGAATACTAAAAAAATAACTCATATAGAGGCAACTTAGTTTTATTATTTAGTCAAAAACAGCAGTTTTTTTTTTGCTTGTTTGTTTTTATTCAGCACCTGCTTTTGAAGCATTACAGTGAGCCCATGGGAATTTCAATGAAATGTTAAATTACGCGTATCAAGACAACATATTTAGTATTCCATGTGAAGCATTATAGTTAAGAGACTCATTGGAAATTTTGTTGAATGAACTAAAAGAAATGATCTTGGAGACATGATAACTTTGAGCATTATACCAGAAATATGGCAGTGTTTAAGTCTATATTCTGTCCTCTTTAACATTTACTCCCCCTAGGCAATGCAGAGTACATATTACAAAGGTCCATGGGGAAAGGCTCTGAAGAGTGTGAAGAAGCTAAATCTTGTTGAGACAACATAATTTAAACATTTTCAAAACAATAGCAATGTTTTGGACTGTCATGTCCTCACTCAACGTCTACAACTGCAGTGTGCTTATTGCAAAGGCTCATGGGAAATGTTGTTGATCAATAGAAATGTTCATGATACTCTTCTGAAAAAAAGGAAATTGTGAGATAATTTTAGTTGCTTTATTTGACACCCAAACTGTCTGTCTAGCATAATAATGTGCCAATGACAAAGTCTCATGGAAAATTACTTATGAGAAACTAACACTTAATTTGACAACACAATTTGAACATTTTCTCTAAAATAAAGCAACATTTCTGTGTATCTTCTCTGTCTTCCTTCATCATGCAAGATACAAGAAAGTTTAATTTTCATTGTGCAACAGATCATCTACATCTCATGGAAAGTATTGCAGTGTGTCACTGGCAAAGGCTCATGGTAAATGTTTTTGAATTGCCAATAATTTATTCTTACTGAAACTAAAAGGAAGAAATGTTGTTTTGAGACTTAAAGGTGAAAGAAATGTAAAGGGCATATAAGAATAGTGTCGTTGTCAGGAAGGAGCTGACAATATTTATTTGAGAAATATATTTAAATTGCAACAGAAATTGCTGCATGACACAAAAGAAAGGGTAGATGCAGTGACATTTCAAGTGTGAGAGACCTTCCAACAGATCAGAGTACGCAAACTTTTGCTCATGTGTAAAATCAACTGGTGTGTCTGTGATATCTTATTTTAACGTATGAGTAAAAGAGGATTTTCCTGTTTTTCTGTTGCCTCAGGTTTTGTTACATAATGTCTCAATGAAGACATGTCTTTATTCTGTGTCTTGATAGTACAACAGCAGAGCCTTTCATGAGATTTCTTGTAGAGGTAACCCTTTGAAAATAGAAAGGTTAAAGCTTTTTTCATTCACAATTCTGTTTTGGCACCAATATTTTGTGCCCTTTTCTTTTGCCTGAAAGTTAAGTAAAAGGAAAACCCCAGTTTGATATTCCAGTGTTATGTGTCATACATTAAGAAAGCACTTGTGGTCATGAACTGCTCTTTTAAAGCATCTTTTGTTTTTACAGAATTTCTTTTACTGTCTTAAAATGGAGTACGATAAGAGTTATTAAATCTTTCATAGTGTTCGAGTCTTCCTCAAAGTGGCTACTCTGTGTATTTTTTTGTCCCGAAACATGACACATGGAGAGATTGTCATCCAATTCATCATTAGCTGTTTTAGAAAGTGGCCTCTCTGACCTATTGACCATAATTTTTGAGACCAGAGATTGCTAAATACCAGAAAGATCAGAAGCTAACAGGCTCTGAACCCAATGTGCTATTACATAAGCCTGAGGAGTATTGTGGATGTTTAAGAGGAAATATCTCTGTCTCTGTTTGTCCAGGTGTCCTCAGAAATAAAAACAAAACTGTTTGTGTCCACACCTGCAGGCTAACACATAATGTTAAAGTGGGGACATTTTAGCTTTCCTATAAGTACATACATTGGGAAATATGTAGCAAAAATCATGTCTTGATATTTTTGTATGAATGGTGATACACAATACATGAACATAATATTGATTTGTAAGGAAATAACAAATAGTTAATATTACAAAGCAACAGTTCAAAGCAACAATCCTCCAGATTCTGTCTGTAATCAGGCAGCTCCATCTTGCAAAGCTCCAAGCTAAAACTGCTTTCAGTCAGAGAATGGGAGGTGCAGTTAGGATCATTTAAGAAGAAAAAGGTGGTAGCTCTAGGTGTGGTTTATTTGTGCTAAAAGCAAGAAGAGACTTAAAGACTGTAAACAATGGGAGTCTGCAATAAGATGAGCATCGGATGTTACTAAGGGTCAACTTACACTTGAGCCAGTTGGCTCTGTGCTGTACTGTGGCTTGATTGCCACCCTTTCCCAAGTCTTATGCTGGCCTGTACTCACAGTGCTCCAGCCACAACAGGGCTTGAGTTTAATTATGTCATGTTTTCGTAAGAATCACTTGTGGGGCACTTTTGTACGTGCCACCTAAAGTTGTATCCTTGTAAAGCAGCTGTATTTAAAAGATTTTCTTCTTTCATCAGCCCGAACCATCTGGCAAAGCCCCAAGCTGAAATGTTTGTTTCTGTTTTGAAAACTGGCTTTTCAGGGTTCTTTTGAGGACAAAGAGGCAGTAACTATAAGTTTGATTTAGCTTCATTGAGAGTGAAAAGTGACTGCAAGCCTCTGACAGACCTGTAATGGATATGACGGACCAAACATTTCTTCATTCACCATCTTTTTTTCTGGAAAGTTTATAACCCTCTATGTCACTTTCAGTGGAGTTGAAATATACCCCATGGATATGTGCAACAGGTCACCAGGTGTGTATCATGCAGGCAGCTCATGCTCAGTTCCAGCCTGCAGCCTCCTGTATGTCTTAAGCCACCTACACACCGAACATGACTTTGTGACCTTGGCGACCACTCTCCATGTAAAGTCAATGTACAGCTGCGATGGGGCAGGGTTAACCCTCCCGCGATGTGACGGACGCACCCTGGGCGACCGCGTCGCTCGTTGCTTGGTTGCCAAAGTTGAAAGGTTTGAACTCTTCAGGCGATGTCGCATGTGGCTGTGCAGCAACAACCAATCAGTCTTGTGTGGGTGTGTGATGGTACCGGTGACCGACTGTTTTTATTCTGGTTCACAGCGTGACAATCCATGTCCATGTGAGAAACATTAGTTTGTGAGTACATTAGACGGGACTGCAGAGAACTCACAGATGATGATGCTGCAGGGCCAGCAGCTGCAATTTTTTGTGGTTGGAAGATGAGTGAAAAGGATACAGTTGGAATAATGTCAGCTACTACATCCTATTATATGATATGATATGATTGCGGTGAAACTCGAGTGAATGTGACGTCACTGAGCGACGGTGACCAAAATGAGGTATTTATGGACAGGCTACGCTACTTGGGTGGATGACGCAATTTCAGTCGCAAAGTCGTGTTCGGTGTGAACGCAGCTTTACCCCTGCTCTGTCGCCCCCAGGGCAGGCTTAAAGTAAGGGTCTTAGACAAGGGATAAGAATTGATAAGCTTTTATTAATGCCAATACCAGTATGAATTCTCCTTATTGATTTGATTTTTTCAAACAACTCTTTTATCAATTTCTGTGAATTTTTGTGCCAGCAAAAGTAAGCCTGCATTGTTTTTCAGCGGCAATAATGTCAAACATATGTCACACCTAATACTCAACATTGTGCTGCATAGATGAATGCCTCTGCAGGTTGCTGGTTTCCCACCCACCAATCGTGAAGTAAGCAAGCAGTTTTGTCAAAAAGTAAGCCATTAAGCCTAAATAACATTAATAACTTCTCTATCATTTCTACTGACCACCTCTGATAAGAGCATGATGTCCTTGATTTGCAAAGCAAAGGGGAAAGAATTGAAAAGGGAATTGTTAAGCAAAAAGACTTATACCAGTTCCTTGAGGGAGCTGTAAACTTCTCAACTGGAATTGGTTTTTGATTCCCATCCCTATATTAGAGAGTGTGCACAAGTTTTTCTGTATTTATTGATCAGTAAAAACTATAAGTTGCCCAGTATGGGAAATGTAGAACTTCTGACATTGTTTCTGTGGTATCAAACTTGTATTCCGAACCCTAACTCAAAATTATTTTAGTTTTACAAATATTAAAAATGCTCTTCTGATAAAATAAAATAAAATAAATTAGATAATAATTTTCTTCTCATACTATAGATGAATGGATAATCTTGTGGTCAGTAAGCCTGTCAGGGCAGTTGATCTCATTGTAAACAGTCTCCTTACTGAGCATTATGATGGACATCTTTTGTTTTGATAATTCAACATTGCAACAACAATGTCCAAATGAAGTCATAAAAAATGTAATATATTATTTTGATGCAAATAAACTATACTGAAATAAACTAATCCTCTTACCCTATTTGTCTTTTAAATGATATCTTAAAATTGGAATACATGTTGCCCAGTCTTTTGACCTTCTCTTGAGTTTTACTTATTCAAATCAGACACAGTCTTCTTCATAAGTCTAACTCTGGGATGCTCAGAAGAGCTGCAACAGGAGGCGTTGGCTGACTCGTCTTCACCTGCTCTGTGTGGCTGCTAAGCTGTCCCTCTTCAATTTTGCATCATTGCAGAGTCTGTTGCTAAGGAACCAACGGCTCGTGTGTTTAGCTGAAAAATGCTGAAGAGTGAACAAAAAATTACAGCCTTAAACCATTTCAAAATGAATTCCTGTCCTTGCTGATATTTCCCTGTTGTTTTGTTGATTAATACAGTTTTTATGTGTTGATGACGCTCCATGCTGGTTTTGTGTGATGGGTTTCTTCACCTCACAGCGCTTCATTCTGTGCTGATTGATATTCATAATCAGTAGTTATTGCAAATTGTGGGACTCACTGACAACAGACTGACTCATACAAGAGTAGTATGCTGCGAAACATCTGAGAGGGCAAGAGCTACATTAAGGCTACACAATGGACAATCTAACAGGAGGCCGAAGACATCAGGACAGTTTAACTGATTTTAAATGTAGCATTCCTCCACACACACACCAGATGATACTGCCATACCAGACAGCCTCTGGTTTGTAGTAATGATTTCTACAATAGTGTTTCCACAAATTGGTCTACTTGTTAAATATTCTTCTTGGCCTGGGTTAGAGTTGTATTTATGTCGTGTGGCCATGTTTGTCAGCAGTAACAGTATGCAACCTTTGGTTTGTGGTGCTTCTCTGATTCTGTTTATACAATGATTAACATGGATCAACATCTGTTTTGAACATTTGGTTTTCTAGGGGTAATACTTTATGCTTTTTGTGCACACATTTTAAAGCAAACTGTAAACATTTTGGTATCTGAGAGACTAAATTCAGAGGTTTTCTGTGATAGTTTTATTTCATCGGATTGGTAGTGTTGACCAACTGACACCAATTAAACACTGCCATGTCCATTAATACAATCTGCAGTATCCACAGAAAGAATAATATGTAAAAGTGTGAGTAATGTATGTCCGTTAAGTCTTGCTCATGATAATGGGAATTCCAGCTATTTTTAGAGATCAACAACATTCTACTCTGCTAAGTAAACAGATTGTCTTTTGGCTTTCAAAGGGCTAGTTATTTAGTACAGTTTTGTCTGTTTTATGTATAATTATCAACAATAAAAATGATCATGTAAACTTCCTTACATTCACATGAAAGGGTTAGCTTGAGAAACTACAAAACACCAAATATAGCACAACACTACTGCTTTAACGTTTCATCTTGAAATGAGTTGGTAATTTAATCAGCTCCCCACCCCAAGATTTTTATTTTTAAAAATGAATATCACTTTTTTGCTCATGATGCATGACAAAATGAAGGAACAGCTGTTAAAGTGCTGCTAGCCTCTTAGTTCTGGGCTATTTGAACCTATTTATTTCATTACACATAGCATACAGGACACGAGCAAGTGAGCTTTGTGGGAAAAGTTGGGTGAAATTCTATACACCATAGCATTGCAATATTTGGTGTAGCAATAGTATATCAATTAAGGGCCATCACATATTAACATTTTTTTAATTTATCAGTTTCCAACATTTAATAATGCTTTTGGTTCTATAGACATGAGACTGACTACTTCCACACAAAGTGCTGTTCAGCCATTTTTCAAGTGAGGCCAGCAGAGGTGACGTTCATTCAGAGACAATATGAATACACCATCTACATAGCTTGTCAAACTGCCTCCCAATTCTGAATCTGCTAAGGAAAATGCTCAATCTATCACTGCCTTTTTGTGCAAAGAGTCAAGGCCTCTTCATGTTGTAGAAAACAAGGACCTTTGTTTCATGCTGGCTGGAGCCCAGGTATGTGCCTCTGTCTCTTCATTATTTCACGGACACAGCAGTACTGAAGCTGTAAAAAGCAGTGAAGCTAAAATACGAAGAGGCTGATCAAAGCAGAGTGGGTTGCATTAAATGGCTAAGTGAGGACATCTCTGTGAGTTTTAGTCCTGTTTTTAATAAAACTGAATTGACTAAGACTTTTTAAATGTAACCAAGAAAAGATTAAAAACTGCAATATCACAATGTTAAGTATCACAACACACAGGACATGCATTTGGGGTGCAAGTATCTTGATAATATCATATTGTGAGGCCACTGGTGACCACAGCCTCTTGTTGTGGGTCACAACTGAAGAAGTATAGATGATTTCATACAACCAACTTAGTATCTAAATACAGAAAATGGATTTTAATCTGTATTAATGCAGAGTCTCAGTCTGCTAACTCTTAAAGACTATAACAGGTATCCAGTCACTGGCAGCCTGACCTTGAATTGTAAACTCAAAATAACGTGTGGTTGACTGACGGCTAAGTTAAAGCTCCTGTGAGGAACTTTCAGTTCAATAATGCTTGAATACTGAATAAAAGAGCATTACATTTCTATTTTAATAGTTTTTCCTAGACTCCAGTGACATGTTCAGTGCCAATGCTCATATCCTTAACTGATGAAATTGAGATTAATTGTGCAGCCCTGATGAGATTTGGTATAAATGATGCAGCAGGAAATGAAAGTCTGTTGTTGATATAAAAGTTTTTCAGCTGTCAGCTAAGAAATTTCAAGAAGGATGATTGCATTACAGCAGCAAACAATAGATAAATGATTACACTCCATCATCAAGTCCGCATTCGCATTGTCACAGGAAGAAAAAGGAAATAAACCTTAAACATCTGTATTACCAGTGTTGAACATTATGTGTACTGTGCATGGCTCACATGAAATTGATCTCAATTTAATCTCAAACTTTGCTTTAAAACAGTCTTGATACAGCAAAGTCAGTTCAGATAGTTAGTCAAATTAATATCCAGCAACCAGTTGGCATGACACCAGAAACCAAGTGCTTATTACATAATTGATTGTCTGAAGTTCATTTCTTCAAAAGAAGAAACAAATATCATCTGCAAATATTTTTGCAATGCAGCAGGCCAGATTATTTTGTAGTCCTGCAGTCACCCTGAAGTCTTGAACTACAGCAGGAGCCCAGGTTATATCAAGGATTTGATCTGTGGGAACAAGTACTCCAGAATTTGTAAGCAGAATAAAAGCCAGATTGCTGAGCTATAGAGACAGCTGCAAGGAGGGTATCTGTGATGTGATTTCAGTTATATTTTTAGCTTTTCATCTCAATGTGGAGGAGTGCTCTATTAACAAGAGTAAGCCCTGGGAATACTTTCCTCTGGTCCTATTTGCTGAGGGAGTTGTGATTGCTATCCTAATTCAAGGCCCTGTCAAAGTTTCATCATGGATCTTTATTTTCCAAGGATGTTCTGTTGTAGTTAAAAAGATATTTGGAATCATTTTATGTTAGTATACACAGTACCGAGCATCTCAGGCTGTTGAATGAGGACAATAAAAGGCAGGAAATATTGTAGATTATATTGATGCTCTAAGGCAGATTATTTAAAACTTGCCTAAAAGGGAATGCGTCTTCTTTGTTCCACCAACTGTTTTTTTTTTGTGAGACAGTATTTTGGGTTTTAGTTTAAGACCAGTGGCAACCATGTGCTTGTTTCCATGGAAAACTGCATGTGTTATTAGTTCAACCAATGTTCATTTAAACCAATGATTTTCAGCTGATTGGATGTTTGTATCATTTTTTTTTAATTAAATGTATGTCAGAAATATACTCCTAAAATGTTTGGAAACGTTATTTTGGTTGATTATTTCTCCCCTTTATTAATACCAATGGGTATTGTACTTTATCTTGTTGGAAAGCCTGATTAGTCACCATCATAACAAGGCAGAACTTGTAAGGATTCCCAGTATGAAAAACACAGCTAAACATGTGGGTAGCACCCTCTAAATAAGTGCCAAATCCTCTGCCTGACCGACTTATCAGCCTTGCTTCACCGAAGAACTTTTGGCTTTCTTCCAGGGAAAGAGGGGATTTTGGCACACATTAAAGTACTTTGGTTAAAAATCAGTAAGTTCTCAACATATTTTAATGCAATTTTTAGGGAATGATGGTCATGGCACAAGGGAGAAGTGATTCGATTTTGCCGGGATCCTGGGATTTTTTTCAAGGACTTGTTCACAGTGCATGATATGGCAATTTTCCATATTTCTGACAATAATTTACCAGACAGTGTTGGAAATGCCTTGGCAGAAATTTGTGCCTTCAGAGCATTAGTAGTTGCTGTTTTCTCCCTTTTAGCCTGGAAATCAGAAATGCAAAAATCACACTTTACATGTGGGCTCAGTCCAGCAAAACTTAGAATTCATTTGTTATATACAACATGTTGTATGTGCCAAAGTTTGTGCTCATCACAATTATACAAGTGAAAGTTATTAAAACAAGTTTTAAAACAGATGGAATATTAATAATCGTATAAATATGCTCTACTAAGTGTGCTAATGATAAGATGTCAATATAGTTACTTACTGCCTTTATTAGAGCAGAGCCTCCCCAATCACAAATCCTAATTATCAAACATACATTCCTAGTCATAGTTAGAAAATACCTGCTTTTTTTAGCCTAAAGGTGACCTTGCACTTATTCTACAACATGTTGTGGACCTACCCTGTTGTATTTTGTGTGGATTTTCTAAAGCAGAACATTTCTATTTTACATTTATGTAATGTCATCTTGTATCTTGAGCAACAACTGTGTTTCATAAAGCTGCACATGCTCCTGCTGACAGTCATATTTTCCAACTGCTGGTCCAATGTCAGGGCAAGGGCAGTCGCCTAAATCCACTGCTGCTCAAGAGGGGTGCTCGGGATTTCAAGAAAGGACTAATAAGCCCACACAATAGGACTTTGTGCACTCGGATAGCAACAGGGAGGACACAGAGGGTTACAAAATGCCCACAGACTGGAGCCTCGAAGCTCTCTGCTGGCATTGTGTGGCACCTATAAGCAGCACCCTGGTACACACTGCATCTCTCTTGTAGTCAACAGCCACAGAGAGCATGAACACGAGAGCTCATCCACAAATCACACGCTGAGAAAGATGATAACATGTTTTTCCATTACTGCGGGAGAGGGATTAATTTTATGTTCTGAGATGAAAAACACAGGAATCTCTTGATTAACATTGTTTTTATAGCGCCATCAAACTGTTGCAACAATGATGCAGGATAAAGCTTTTTGACTCAAGTCATGGTTGTTAATTCATGAACATTTATTTACCAAACATGACATTATGGACTCTACAGAGGTTTTCAAAGAAGTTTTATCAGTTCAAAGCCTGAGATTTGTGTTAGTGTGGTTGCATGGTTAAAATTTGATTTGAGGAAGTGGACTTACAGTTGTCACTGTTGGCCATCTGTGTCAGGAAAAAAATGCTGCTGCTACTTCTGGCAAGCAAGATCTCCACAATGTGCTCATTATACTTCAGAGCTGTGTCTGTGAATATGGATTAGAAACTGTTATAGAGCAGGAGATGTCAGTCAATACCACAAGCTGTGTCTGTAATGTGGTGTATCAATGTAAATGGCTGTTAATGTGGAATGCTTGTGTTTATAGAGGAGCACAGGAACTATTTACTAGTTGTAGATCTCTTGCCTAAATAAAGCCTTTCATAAATACATCTGCGAAGCATGGAGAAGACCCAAACCTGGCCTGTGTATTCGCTCTTTTTATTTTCTCCTTTTCTATGTACCAAGTCTCTTAAAAAAGCACAAATTTCCCATTGCTCAAATAAAGAGGTGTCTCCTTTTACTTGTAAATACCAGTAACTCCCAAATTGTTCTTAAGCATTCATCTGTAACATCTCAGTATATTGAATTTGTCTCAAATATGAAGGTAATAATAGAATAGAATAGAATGCCCTTTATTGTCATTATACAAAATGTACAATGAAATTTGAGAGTTTCTCCTTTTTTGGTGCAAGCAGATAGTTAAGTGAAAAACAGAAGTACAGAATAAAATAGTTTTAAGAAAGCCACTACAAAACAAATATTCATTATTCCATACAAAGTGACATTTTATTGTGTTCATGACTTGACTTTAAGTGGATTCATCGCTTCATGAGCTGCTAAACATCCTGGGAAAACTTTTTTTGAGTGACATAAAATGATGCCTTTCTTGAAGTGGCCTGTGGAGCTAAAGGATGTTAGGTATTGGCCTACCTCAGTGTTTCTCCAATTGTGTGGTGGGGCACACAGGTGTGCCTTGAGTCAAAGTCAGGTGTGCCTTGAAATGTTGTACAACTGTATGCATATTATTACTACAGTTAAACAAAAATAATGAATACGCTTTCTGTAGTTTTGTATCAGTACTGGATAAGAATTATTTCTCATGTATAGCTTTCTTTCTTTCTTTAACAAAAAATCCTTTCCGGGCTCCCAAGGGAATACCATCTTTTGCTGTTGAAAAATTGAATTTAATGATTGATGATTCAAGTCAGGATGTGGATTCAGGAATTTTTCAAGGATTTCTTAACAGTGCAAGATATGACAATTTTCCCCATTTTTGACCATACCTTTCTCAAATATGTTGGAAATGCCTTTGCAGAGATTTCTGCTCTCAGAGCACTTCTAGTTTCTAAATATGTTCTTGGTTTATATGTGTGCTGACTAAGAAATCTAAGGTATAACAGTTCCATTTTGTCATTGATCCAGTGCGAGGCTATTTATTTGCTAGCTATCCTGCCTTCTGCCTGTTTCCAAAACGTTGCTCTCTAGACTCTTTGCTACCAGCAGTTATCTGCTATGGTTACAAAAGTTGAATTCTCTTGCAGCCTCAGCTGTTGTTTTTACCTGCAGGAGGTCTATGTGCGTACTGGTCAGAGGAATTGTGTATCACATGACATCTAACATTTTTTGTGATACATCTTTAAACATCTGTCAGAACCCAGGCAAGTAGTTGGCTAGCGAGCGTGCTTCAGTCTGTTTGCTAAACTTACCTTTGATTCCTCTGTTTCCTGAGCTATATTTCAAGTACAATAAAAGTGTTTCAGTCTTTGTCTCTAACCGATGACTAAAAGACTTTTGATGGTGTTTTAAACCTGCACATTTTATTCAGTTATAAAAGGTTTAAAATACAGTTGAAGACAGGCTGATCAAACATTGAAAAAGAAGCAAGGCTTTTTTTCTGACTGCCTCTAGAAATAATTTATTTAGCTTGCAGTGAGTACCTCTGAAAATAAAGTGAAACTCACATTACTTTGAACATATTTAACACGTTTCTAACATGTGAATGATTCTGTAGCTCAAGGAGGGAAAAGCTCCCACCATGTATCTCAGGTCTCACAGGTCCAAGCACCACTTTCAAGCTCTCAGTTGAACCTTTTGATGTGATATAAGACGGATTAATCCAAACACAGCAAGCAGCCGATATATCACATCATTCAAGCAGGAGCTGATAAAAGTATATGCTTTTTGATTTTCCCATTCACCTGAAGATGTTGTCTGATCCCCTGAAGCATCTGAGGAGACTGAACAGACTGTGTGTTGAGCTAAGAAGGTTTCAGATTTCAGCCATGTTTAATCCTTGAGAGCAGTGTTGAAGAAACAATGTTCATCACATAGGTCTGGGAAAAATGAACCAAAACCATTTTTCGATATTCCTCAAAAAAAGATTGGAAACATTATTTCAGTTAATTATTTCTCCCCTTTAATAATCCCAATTAGTATTGTACTATATATAGTTGGAAAGCCTGATTAGTCAATCTTACAACATGGTACAACTTGTAAGAATTGTACATTTTTGGACTATGCAACACAACTAAATGTGTGGGTAGTGCCAAAAAAGGGTGCCAAAATCCCACCTTCCCCAGGAAGAAAGTCTTCAGGTCCTAAGTGAAGAAAGGGTAAGGAACTGTTCTTCCTGGAGTACTGTCCTCCTTGGATGCCCACTTCCTGGTCTGTCTTTGACTTCACCAGTTTCACAAAACTTGGTCCAGTTTGGAAACAGTACTATGGCTGACGCAGCCTGCAGGAGTTTGCATGCCAAATTTCATAATCAAATTATCAGTAATAGATGTCTGGACTTCTAATTTTGTTGCTGTAGTATTAAACTTGTATCAGCATTGCTTGCTTGACTTTTAACTATCACAATAAGTGCTCTGAATAATGTAACTGAAATGATGATTCTCTGTGTAGACTAGACATTTTGAATTCCTTTGTTAGTGGATGATAAACATTTTACTTAATGTGGTTCTCACTGCAAATGCTCTTTTACAGATTATTAGGCCTCATGTCTTTTTTGGGTCAGATTTTTTTTAATTGCACTCACCAGTGACCAGTTACAAACAGTAATGACTTTCCTTTGTCGTTTGAAAATATTTCAGTGAGTCTCCAAAGTGTGATAATCTTCCAGCCCTAACATGTCTGCGTCACAGAGCGTGTAGTAGTAACAGTCTTCACCCATGACAAATGAACAGCATGATCAGATTGTCCCGTCCTTTTATTCAGAAAAATCTTTTTTTGTGTACAGTTTGTTTCAAGTGCAGCTTTTGAACGCTCATTGCGCCCACGCTGAAATGCTTTTTGACACTGCACTGTGACTCTTGACCGTGGGTCAGCAATGATGACCTGTAAACAGAGCCTCGGCCTGTAACGCCTGGGAGGTCTACAGGGTCAAAGTGTCATCTCTGCCTCAGCCCTGCTGTCCACTCCGTGTGCTGTGGCACCTTAGCTTTAGCTTATTGGATGTGACGCTATCCTCCCCAGCAGAATGTCTCCCATTGTGCCATTGAACAAAGACTCCCTCTCTCCCATTGATGGACAGCTCATTTTTTTCTTGTCTTCTGAATGTAAAGAGGCGGGGATGAGTTGGTCAGGCTTTTTTTTTTCTTGTAAAGGAAGATTTAGAGCATACTCATCACAAGCTCTTAGGAACGGAAAGTAGAGGGTTGTTTTTTAAGTCTGCCATTTTCTGACAGTGTTAATGGGTAATGTGGGGTAGTTCTGATCTAATGTTTCATTGAATGGAAGAGCCATTATATTCTGAACGAGGTTCATTTGAATTAACAGGTTTTTACTACAGAGAGGAAGAGATCTGTCTGTATCCAGGCCATATATGAATCAATGGGTATGAGGTATTTAAATGCTTCAAAGTATGCATATGAAAAAATGAATTTTAATCTGAATATATTAAGTTATGTGATATGGTTTATATTCTTTGTGCTGCAAGGACGTTAATGGGACATGGTGCTCCGATTATGAGTAGCACACTTTTAAATTTACAACAGTATGCACACTGTCAAAGCAGTCATTAATGCTATTAGTTAACTGTACCAATTAGTTCATGGGCCAACAAATAAATCAATTAAGTCATTAAAACCATTATTTGAGGGTACAGACAGTCTTGCAAATAAATAACAGCCCATATGGAAGCTAGTCTTCTAAAGCAGGTGGCCCGGATATGGGCTTGACCTGTGGCTCCTTATCAGCATGTCATTCCCAATCCTCTCTTTTGCTACTTGCTGTCTTGACAGCTCAAAAATGGCAAAAAAATCTCTGTATATTTAGTTGTACACTATAAAAACATGGATGAGCAAAAGCATTGGTACAAAGAGCTGGGATCCAAAATATGAATGAATGAACTTTATTTAACCAGAAAAGCCTCATTGAGATTAAGAATCTCATTTTCAAGAGTGTCCTGGCCAAGACAGGCAGCAGCACATTTACAAAGTTACAGACAAAAAAAAAAAAAATTACAGACACAAATACATACATATAAACCAATCAAGTCAGAGTCACAGAGCAGCAAGTTTATCAGTCAAAGCATCTACAGCCTACTTCTTCCTCCAATGCCTTTAACCTTCCCTTAAAAAATTTTAAAGAGACCAGTTCTCCAAGACACAGTTTTTCTTGTAGCAGATTCCAGTCTGCAGGAGCAGCATATCTGAAACTCCTTTTACCCATTTCAAGACGAACTTTAGGGACAGAGAGCAAAAGTAGATTTTGTGACACAGTCACAGAACGAAGGCTGTAGCTTCCAATAATTCTCACGTGAATATAGTTACTTAAGTATGATGGAAGCAGGCCAAATATAGCCTTGTAAATAAGAATATGCCAATGATTCAGCCTACGGATGGTAAGAGAGGGCCATCCAACTCGCTCATACAGAGTACAATGATGAGTTAAAGGCTTAAGATTAGTTATGAACCTTAGAGCTCCATGGTAAACAGTATCCAAAGATTTAAGGCATTGAAAAGATGCATGCAGATATAAAACATCACCATAGTCAATCAGAGGCATGAAAGTAGCAGAAACAAGATGCTTTTTCGCAGCGAAAGAAAAACAAGACTTATTTCTGTCTGCCTGTATGTATATATGTACGTTTTTACTCTATATTTTACAGCCCTCATTAAGTAATTAACAAGGAAATAAGATTGGAAGATGAAAATAACCCAAACTGTTAGTTTCACCTGTATTGCTTTGTGATTTCTATAATTCCTTGCATCAATACTACAGTGTTTTGTTTTAAAGTTGAGACAGAAGTCAACTGAATTAGCCATAGGCACTTTCCCCTTTTTTCCCCAAATGTGCATCATCCATATCCTACAGTGGAAGTGCTCATGTTTCCTGCCAGCAGGGCTGGAAGCAGATGGCTACTGACAGAGGAAGGGGTTTGGAAAACAGTGAGTGAGCAACAGATGGAAAGATGCATATGCCTCCAAGTCCCCTCAGCCTGCCAGCAGTCCCGTGACTAACTGTGGGAAGATTGTAGCCTCATCCAGGTTTGGTATGGATGAAGGATCATGGTGGAGGATGAAGTGTCCTTTGAGTAGAAAATGGTTTTCTGAAACAACTTTGTCGCTGGATATTCCAATTTGGGAGGATTTGGATCTTATTTAATTTGGAACGAACTGATTCTAGACTGAAGGTTGAACCTAGTCAGCTGGTGTATTTGTTTAATACGCTTTAATATTATTTTATTTCCCCACTTTTAGCAAAATTATCTCAATTTGCGTTTTTCCTTTGAGGAAAAATCTCAAGCGGAAACTTTTCTGGCCTGCAGGGAACACATTTTCTTCACTGAAGAGGAAGAATGACTGATAAAGAAAGCGTGGCCTCCAGTTATGAGGGGCTCTAATGCTGCAGACTATGACAACACTCACAGGGTAACTTAGAAGTCAGCCGCTCCTGCTCTTGGTAAGCCATGTAATTGAGAACACACTATTTAGAGGCTTCAGAACTGTGGAAATTCAATCTAATTTTCTTGGATAGCTTGGGGAGATGCCACAGCTTCTCTGTCAATCTGCCTTCAAGGATGTATTTCCCTTCGTTTGTGTTTGCAGTGGAAGAGTGAAATAATTCATGTACATTTTCAATTAATCTCATCAACAAGAGTTGTAAAGAAGTTTTGAGAAGCTAGCAAGGTTTGCCAAAAGTAGACTTTTAACCTAAGATACAATAGTTACAGAAATTAAACTGATTAAATGTGTTTCTGTACCAGCAGGGCAACAAAATACAAATCCAGTCCACAAAACATTGGGTCATTTCTGTCTTTTAATCACCAAAAGTGTCAGGCAGATTCCTGCACTGTGTCAATGCTGTACAAAATACAGGCAGCATTTTGGCAACAAAATCTAGATAATGTTCAGGACTTTGCCTGCAATTTTTAAGTTTTATTAATTTTTTAATTTCCTGGTACTTTTCAGAGCCATAAATCACCACAACAATTGAGTCCGTGTTGTTTTAAAGCACTTAACATGCAGCAGACTCAAAATAGTTTTTGGTTAAAATATGACCAAAATATGATGTGTCGTAGAGCAGCAATCCTTTTCGATACCATAGATCAGTGATTCTTTGCCCAAGCCAAAAATCCAATAAACAACATTTTTGAATGAAAATGTTAATGGTTTGACCCTGGATCGAACAAAACTGTTGTTTTTACATGAAATCATGTATCTTTATTTATTCTTTTCTTTGAGACATTAAAACACCATATGGGCAGTGCTGTACCTTTTAAGTATAACGAGCTGAGACGACTGGCAAGGTACACTGCTGTTTCCGAGTACAGTTTTTGTGTAATTGTGTGAAATTTACGTAAAAACGAGCCAATTACTATGTTGGATCAAATGTACGATTGGGAGGATGATTTCAGAGCACTTTATCTCCCCTCCAGGAAGTCTCTGTGTTTGGCATTATTTTATGTTTCAGCAAATGGCCATGTGTTCTTCCCCCTCGTGTGTATTGATTGCATTGATCTGCTGTTTTGCTCTATGGAAGACAGGAAGGCAAAACAACGGCAGAGGAAACTAATACTGAACTAAATATAAGTGATTTTGACTGAAGTGATGATGATGTTCCTTTTACTATTGATGCACAGGGTTACCTTCATGAACAGGAGCCTACAGAAGATATTTTTCAGAATGAGATTCAGCCAAAAGAGAGAGAGAGTGGTCAAACTTCTGTCGACTTAATGTTTACAGGCAGAGGAACACATAGCCATTTGCTGCATTGTAAAATAGTGTCAAAAACAGACTTTCTGAAGGAAAAATAAGGTGCTCTGAAATTTAACTTTGGATTGTATATAGTTTCATGGCTCGTTTTTACATAATACTCACACAATTACGCAAAATAACTGTACTCCCCTATAACAGTCTACCTGATCAGTAGTCTCAGCTTGTTTTCCTGATAGGTATAGGGGCTGCTGGGAGCCCTTTCAGCCACTTCTCTAACTATTCCTCATTCCTCTACCTCATACAACCCAACTTCAAACTACTGAAATATCCTTTTAAAAACATGAAAATGTTGGGATTTTTGCACTATGCGGGACCTTTAAGGACAATAGCCTCTGTATATTGGGTGCAGACACGTAACTGCTCAGGCTAATACCGCCTTTTTTAAACAAAAATGTCATTCTTTCTAATATTGACATCCATTTGAAACACTCCTTGTGAATATTTATGCAGGTTTTGGAAGCAAAAAAGTTAACTGTGACATCTACATATAGCAGCTGGTTCAGACCTCAAAATTTTATCATCTTGTGATTAGAAAATTTGCTTTTGTAAGCCACATAAACAGATCAGTATTAACTTAACTCAGTGTCATCATCAGCTTAAACCCACTCACAGGAGCTTTAAATCCATATTTTGAGGATACAATTAGTTTTACTCATAGTTAAGCAACAGAAGTGTAAATGCTATAAGATGTTCTGTGTGGAGCAGTTTGACATTTGCTCTCACACTTGGCTTTAAATATGATATTCCTTCCTTTACATAGTACACTGCTTCTCCTTTGTTTATTGAAATAAGATTGAGAATAGCTTCAGTATCACAGAGCTAATTTTCCGTGGTTAGCCCCCCTTTGTTAGTACATCTTGTCTGACATGTGCCAGCTTAGCGTTATCACATAGGTCTCACATTCCTTTTGGGGATGTCATTGTTTTGATGCTGTCCTGACATGTCCTCTGGCCTCGTTGCTTACAGCCTTCAAAGCACTCACTTAGGCAACTTGCCAACTGCTTGTTTTCTAGTTAGGTTTGTTGCATAATATTGTGGGAAAATGTGTTTTGCCGCAGAGCTGTAACTTTTTTTTTTTCAGATACTGCTGCAATGGACAGTTGGTTTTAATAAAGTTTTGAACAACGTTAAAGCATCTGTTCCTCAGCTTTAAGTCTGGCTCAGCAGAGATATTTTTGGTGACTCGTTTTGCAAATCATGTTCAGTCTCTTAGAAGTGTTTTTTTTCTGTGGGAATCACTGGAGAGGAAGTGTAATGTGACCCCCCTTTTACTGTTTATGCCCCCGTTTCCTGCTTTCCCCCTGTCGACTGGAATAACCTAAAGCTGTTCCACGGCTGAGTCCCTCTGGCCGCGACCTGAGACTCATGTCAGGCAGCAGGGTATGTGAACTGCATGTTCAACAATCCCTTTAGGAACACAGTCGCTGTTTCCCAATTTGGACCCAACATCTGAGGGGAGATTTCAGAATAGCCTACATTAGAATGAGACATGGGCTCCAAGCTGTAAGGTCTGCTTCCACCCTCATTTGTATCCCTGTTGTGATCTTACAGCAGTACAGCTTTGACATTCTGGTTTAAATGGGGCCTTTTGTAAGAGGTGGGTAGCCAATCAGATGCTACCCAAAAGCGATAGCTGCATTATTGATGAGATAAAACTTTAAAAACTGTGGAAGGTTTTGATGTCTGAAACATTTTCTTCACTTCTGCGAGCTGATAATGACCTGCGGTAAGCACAAATCATAAGCCTAATGTGTTATGCCCATGTGGTTTTTAGGGGTTTTAACTTATTGCATATTAAGCTTTTGTTTTTTTCTTATTCCACAGGCTAAATAGTTAATATCTTTTGTGTTTGGGAAAGTAATGACTTTTAGCCGCAGAGATTGGACATGCTTGCAAAAGTCATGAAAAATAGTGGTTGGTATTGTATGCTAAAAACTAGAAATTCCAGCCATCACTTTTATGCCTGCAAAAGATGTACAAGTGCCAAACAGTTAAAGTACAGAGGTTTGTCTGAAAGGAAGACTGGGATTTTTGTGGCAGTGTGATTTGTTGAAATTTCATGAGTAGCAGGCTGAATATGAGACCCAAAGACCAGGACATCTTAAGTTCAAAATCCAGCAAGTTCATCCTCAAATCAGACATTTGTTAAAATTTGACAGAAATCACTTTCAGTGTTCCCTGGGTATCAAATTCACAAGTGAGGGGTAATTGTGCGGCTCCTTGAACTCTGACCTATGGTCTCAATAATCCCTGAGCCAGATAGGATAAGGGATGGAAATTGAAAACTAATTCTCTTTGAGAACTGCCAACAGTTAGCTCAAGGAATCAATTAGGTTTGTCTTTTTTGCTTAAAAAATCCCCTCCTCAATTCCTACCAACGTGTTCTGTGTGCCTTACCAATCAAGGATTCACACTCCCCATTCCAGGCAGCCAGCACAAAAAACAACAAAGGAGTCAAAAATGTGATCATGACATACAGGAAACAGAAGTGGTCAAAATTGGGGCTTAGTTTTGCACAAATGATGCTTAATGTACGACATCTATTGTCTCTGTGTTTGTACTTTTTAAGAAAAAGTGGGAATACCAGAAATGTGTTCAAGCATTTGTTCACACAGTACAGAAATCCACAGGATTCTGTGCAGGCCAGTTTAATCCACATGAAAAATCTGTAGGAATCAGTAAGGATGAGCTGTATGAATGACACATCTAATATACCCCAATAATGAGGGTCTGCAAATCAGATGTGGGTGGGCTATCTGAAGTTTCTATTCGTACCTTGCTTCTTGTTGACTGAGGGAGACATAAGCAGTGTTGAAACCTCAGTCTGTAAGTGCCATGTTAAAATAGTTTTCCTTTATGCTGTTCCTTACAGTCTGTCTGAGATATTCCATTCACTGAGAAGAGACGATCATCAAACCTAATAACCACTGACATATGGCCTCAAAAAAGTCTTATTTGTTCAACCTTTAGTCAGATGAGACAGTTGAAAAACCTCTCAAAGTACTTTTGAGATATCATGCTCAAGCAAAGGATGACCATGGGGTCCAGTAACCTTTGACGTTTTACCTTAAAATCGTATCAGTTTGACCTTCTGTCACATTGGATATTTGTGTAAAGGCTGAAGAAAATCCCCTAAAGTCATCCTGAGATACCACAGCCATTAGCAAGGATTAACATGAGACAAATGACTTTGACCTGTGACTGAAAAATGAATTTAGTTCATCCTGCCATCAGAGTAGAAAATTTTTGCAGCATTTGACAGAAATGCATTTTTAAAATGCCCTATTCACACTTAAGATATCTACTGCCACTTTTTTTTTTTTACATATCACCTTCACAATGAGGAATGAGCATTGATCTTTGACCTTTATCCTCCCAAATCTATTCAGGTCAGTCTTGAGTAATTTGTGCCAGGCTTAAAGAAAATCTTTTCAAGCATATCATTGATAGTGATCACAAGAAAGGTCCCAGCAGAAATGAGGCCTTTAGAAATGTGACAGCACGTTTACCTCAAGGCTTTGGATGATTTTCTGATGATCACAAAATGGCATGGCTCAGCAGGTCAAACATCAGAGGAGACAAGGGAAAAAAATCCAAATTAGTCAATATTAAAAGCTTCACTCATGTCAGTTTTTACAGTTAGAAGCTGTGTTACCATGGTGATTTGAATGGAAAAAGATACCAAGATGCAACATTTTTCACCAAGCGCCATTTGGTATTTTATATTTGTTAAAATGCAGCATTTGGGATATGAGGGAATGATGCAAATAGTGGTGTCCTCTGTGTGAACGCTCACTATGCAGTGCCTGTAAGCTGTTCAGTCTTGCTCGGGGCTGTGTCAGTGCGGCTCCTCCACAGCTCCGGTTTTGGATGATGAGATTTTCCTCATTGAGGTGTCTGGCGTGAAAAGTGCAGCGTTCAGCAGCCTGACACTGCTTTCAGAAGATGAGCTCTCCCTCTATTTGGTGCTCCTGCGACGGAACGAACTGCCGGAGCCCCAAATAAATCACTGTTAAGTTAAAACGGAGGGAATTATGACACTTGTGTTGCCACACGAGCCATCTCGGACCCCGCTGTACTCGTGGGTCCATTCTGTTGTGAAATTGGACCAACTGGTGTCTGGAGATGCACCCTGCTGCTGCGTTCAAGCACAGTGAGCCATTTGTATTAATTTTGTGAGTCATTTACAGGACATTTATTTCCACAAATTCTGTTTCCTAGCAGCTCTGTGCTTTCCACTTGCACTACTCTTTGCTCCTCTTCCAAGTTATAAGTCAACTTGAACCAAAATGTGCAAAAACTCAGGGATATCTCACATTTCTAATATTGTAGAGAGACTTTTAAAGACATTTTCAAATATCAACAAATCTCAAAGTTGGTTAACACATGCTTCTCACATGGACATCCTCAAGGCAACATTTACACAGTAGCTCATCTCGTGCCATTTCAAGCCTTGAAGGTTTCCTGGTGTGTTTGACTGTTTACATAATGTCTTGGGTGTATATTAATCAAGGATTTGTTTTAAGTAGAATAAAATAAGGTAAATGTTGTCTCTCTCTAGAGGAACAGATGCAGCTCTTTTCTCTTCCCTTAGGAAATGCTCAGATCTGAGGGGGCAGGGAGGCTACAACAGTGAGCTGTGTGCTTACTGGCTGTAAAAACATTGTGTGATGGGAGCAGGGGTTAAAGGTTGCCAAGTGGACTTTCAAAACAGTCATGACCCCTACCTGCGATGGGCAGAAAACACACATGTAGGTGAAAGCTGTATCACTATAACATCATAAACTCCAGAAAGTAAAAAACAGAGCTTTTTAAGGGACATTTTCATTAAAGCGGCATAGCACATTTCTCTTTGAACTGAGTTCAGTAAAAGGTGTCACGTTTTCTGCTTCCTAAACCTCTTCCAACAGCAAGCAGGGGACAGAAGTGCTCTGGATGTGAGTGTCTTTGGGTGTATGGGGCACGCACTATGTCTTGCTCTCAGTGCACAACCCAAAGTAGTATCACACCATGAATTGGCACAAATATTAGATCCTAAGGAAATTAATGTTAATGTATTGTGGTGCAATGATGATGGAGCTTTGTTGTGGTGCTTTTGCTTAGCACCACAACAAAGGTTTTCTTGGTTTTCTTCATATTTGAACCACGATTGAGTCAAAACTTCTGGAGAGGAACTGTTTCTTTCATTGTGCAAACTGGAAATATGGAGCTATATTGGAGCTATTTGACATGTTGGGAGGGTACAACAGCACATGACATAAGAAGGGATGGGAATTGATACAGTTTTAATGATACCAATGCCATAAACGAGTCTACTTATCAATCCAATTCTTTAAAGATTCCTCTATCGATTTCTGTTGATTTTTTTGTGTGAAGAAGAGTTGGCCTACATAGATTTTAAGCAGCACCAATGTCAAACACATGACACTGCAAGTGTCTTTTTTGTCAAAAATGAAGACACAATTTTGACCACTTCTGCCCGCTGTCTGCCATGATTTTTGACTTCTTAGTTGTCATTTGTGATGGCCACCTCTGATGAGAGCACAGCATCCTTTATTTGCAAAGCATGCAGAAGAAAATGGAAGGACAGATTAGGAAATTGATAACAAGAACTATTACTACAAGAACTAGTAATATCAATTCCTTGAGGGAATCGTTACTGATTCTCAACTGGAATTGATTTTCGATTCCCATCCCTAATTATAGGCTATAAGTTCTGTTTATGTTTCTCACTCTCAAGAGGCATTTTCTTGAAATTTCCATGACTTGAGGCAACCCCTCTCTCTATCCTCAGTCTTCACAAACCTTCACGCCAAACCTCACACAGATAAGAGTTTTATTAGAAAGTCATATGCCTGTGTGTATTACAGTGTTTCAGTCAATTGTGCAGGACTATGCAGTATGCACAGCAGCTGTTATATAAACTGTCGTACTTACTTTTTGGGTTTGACAGGCCAGATGCATCAGCCGCCTTGTGCTGCCCTCTTTTACAAGTGATTGAAGTCTTTTCCAGGTTCTCATATTTTCTTATACTACCCGGTATTGTGAAGATATCCCAGTAGTTTCTTTATTTCAGTCCAGTCATTCAGGTTTATTGGTAACAGTAAAGTGTGCAAACTGAATATGATTTCTCTGGCGGATCCACAATCCCTAAACAGCCTCCTCCTTTGGAGAGAATAACGCCTCTACTGGAAGAGGATGTGTTGCACAGATTCGATACTCCTACATTCACATTAACCATCAGGGTGTTTTCCTGTCAGAGTCAGCCCACTCCTCAGCCCACAATGCCCACGCCTCATCCTAGTTATAATGGATTCTTCTCTTTTACAGAATCAAGTGACATTTTCTGTATTACTGTGCTCTACAATTTAAAATAAGATCTCCCCTTCCTTTCATTTTCTCATGTGCTTTGCCACCTTTCTTTACAGACTTATTAAGATTTACATGTACTCTTGCATGCTGTTTTTTTCTGTTAAATTCTAACCTTTTCTCCTGATCTTCATCTGAAACCTAGTTATTTGTTTACTTATCACCCCTATGCTGGAACTGCTCTTGAACAAATCTTTGGTCAACATTTTAACGGGCAAACAGCTGGAGTCAAGGAGTGCCTTGAGGCTTCCAGACAAACCACTGCAACGCTTTTTTTTCTTCATTTTTTTCATTTAACCTTTATTTAAATCTCCAGAAATAATTGAGGGCGAGCCCTCATTTACAATGATGTCGAGAGCACAACAACACATCCCTTTTTCTGTTAAATGAGTTATTGTTGAGTTATAAAGAAATTATTCTTTAACATTTAGATTCTCAGTAAAAAACAAAATGTTACCAGGACTGGAAAGATTTTTATTTCTACTTTAAAAATGGGCTATTTTGAATGGATCTGAATGCAACTTTAAAGGTGATTGATGCAAGCCTCAAGTGGACATTTAAGGAACTGCAGTTTTTTTTTGCATGGGCTTCAAATTTTAACTCAGCAGACTTCTGCTCAGACTATTCCTGTTGGATGAAGACAACACAATGATGCAGGAGTGGCAAGCAGAGCAAAAGAGTATATTGTACGATGTTGGAAAGGTTTTAATTCTCAACTGAGCATTTAAATTATACTGTATGATGATTTGATAGGACGGTTCGGATCAAGCACTGTCTGTGATCTATTGTGTTTGTTTTCTCAAGTAATTGTAGACCCAGTGATTGCAATGGAAATTTTAACTACATGTCCCTGTACAAGTGGTTTGCATAGTATCAATAAAAGAGTCAAGATACACATAACGGCTAACAGAAAATGTCATAAAACAACTTCATGACATACATGAAGACTACACTGACTGTTCTCCATATTGTCTGTGTTTGCAATGGGTTACAGGATAAGAAAGCCCATCAGCCCCTTGATCTGCTCAAAGATGTTTTTCCTGAATATTCAATGCTATGCTTTTACATTATTTCACCCTGACTTTTTGTGGAAAATTTACTGGTGGCTGTCAGAAAATGTCTCAGTAAAATTTATCTATTGGCATCCACACAGCTTATCTTAAAATGTTCAAGGACTTCTGTGCATATGTAAGTGGGGCTTGAAATATTCTCACTACTAAATTGTGTCTTTTCACACATTTGGCCTCAAGAGACCCTCAACTAACACAAAAAAGGTTGCTTTTGTTGTGTCAGGATCTGGCATTACATGTGGAGCTGGCCAAAAGAAAACTGGCAGCGTATTGAGGCACAGGCTAATTCAAAGCTACATTTTGTCTGTTTAGACAATAAAACAAATCTTCATGTGGTCCCTGTGTGCCAATAGGGCTTTTTAGTGAATAGGAGCCTACATTTAGGGGGCTGGTGAGAGAGTTTGGGCAAGATTAGTGGTCCACTTTAGAAAACAAATTCACGCTCGTACTCGTGGATTTTTTTTCAGATGTCATATTTGGGAGAAGTCCATCTGAGTGAAATCTGAGTTTACACCGTCAGCACAGACAAAGGTCATTTAGCATCAGCAGCCCAGAGGAACTATCCTCATGTCTGAAATGGGAAATTGGGATGTAGACTGTTATACTTTCACAGTTTAGATGCTTCATTGTTGGCTGAGTGTGGAGCAGGTCTGCTGGTGGATGGGTAGGCAGTGTGCTTGTGTTATGTAACAGGAGTAGGTGGCTGGAGTAGCCTCTGTGTGAGTGTGTGTTTTGCTGTGTGCAAGCGGCACTCTCTGGATGTGTGAATTTCCCCTCACAAACAGGCCTTTGCCTCCAACCTGAATGGTGGAGTGCAAAACTCCCTTTAGGAGGTGGATGTAATGGGAGTTTTAGGGGGGGTGGAGGCAAGGTGCTGAAGCGATGTCGTGCTGTGATGAAGCGTGAGGAGTCAGGGTAGTGAGGGTCAGTCTACCCTCTAGGAAGACTCTTACCTCAGCTTGTCTGGCTGAATCAATCTAAACCATTTTCTGGGATTATATCTACCTCCATTTTGACCTCTCTGTATCTCTGTTTACTCTGAGCAGATAATTGCCCCTATAGATGGCCCTGACTGCTGGCTTAGACCTTTTTGTTTGCAGCTGCTCAGGACTAAACATCCTTATTTTTGTGAAAGGAGGGATCAGATATCATCAGATAGAGTCCTTGGGGAAAAGGTTGGCCTGAGATTGTCTGAGCCTGAGCTGCTGCAGTACTGTATTTGGATGGAAGGGATCATTTAGCGCAGTAGGTCTTAAGCCTTGGGTAATGGAGCACAAATCTTATCTCAATATTTTGAATGCCAATATATAACTGTCATGCCGCCAGACTGACCTCAGCTAAATAGTTCAGCCTGACATTGGGGCTACTGACCTTGTAAAAATTGCATCTCCTTATATTCTGCATATTAGGGATGGGTTAAGTCCAATGCTATCAAACACTCATCCAAGTGGCAACTGGTCTGGTTCGGATTTTTGAAGATGTTTTGCCTCCTGTTCATAAGACTTCCTCAGTTCTGAAGAAGCCTTTTAAAGACTAGAAAAGCACTCTTATTGTTTTATTCTGCGGTTGCAGTTGGTTTTTAATCTTCTCTTTGGTTGTTCTTTGCTCAACCCTGATTATCTCATTCAGGCAAATTATCCATGTAACAAGACTTTTCCAATCCTAAACATCCAAACATATATATGATGATAGTGAAGAAAGAACCTGATGCATCATTTCACTTTTTTCTTGTAATGTCCAAATTCAAACTAATACTGTCAGAGTTAAAGTCTGATGGGGTGTCTTTAAATTGTGTCATGGGATATATCCAGGTGCCATAATGTGGTCAAGAGGAAAAATAATCTTACTTATTTAAAGCAAAAGATAGCAGCTATAGCGCTGACACATGATAAACACCTTATTGATGAGGAAGCAACTGGATCAGGAAAATCACAATACTTTTTCCTCAAGGAAAAGAGGAGTAAGCACATTGATCAGAAAAAACTTGGACTGTCAAGTTCATAAAAGCATCTCACATAAAGAAAAAGATCCTGAAGGTGGGTGGTAGATGCTTCACTAGAGGGTAATAAAATGACAATTGCTCATATCTATGCCCCCAATTTTGTAGAATCAAATTTTTATTCCAGGGATCTGTAATATAATTAGAAATATGGGTAATAGTTATGTTGTATTATTAGGGAGGGAGGGATTTGAGCAAGGATTAAACTGTATCAACCTATTCAGCCCAACATTACTGATATTGAGGCGATAAAAGTATTGCCAAATGAATTAGGCCTTATTGACATTTGGAGAGTACTGGACCCAAGAGAAAAATACTTCCTTTTTTTTCTCCCACCTACACTAGAGCTACTCCGGAAAAGATTATTTTCTTATATCCAGTATTTTAGTGGGTCTAGTGATAACTTCAATAACTGGAAATATTGGACTATCCAACCATGCACCTGTAGACTTAGTCCTTCACCTACTGGACAATGTAGAAGAATCTCAGAGATGACATTTAATAATTGCATGTTGAATAAGGAGGAAAACTGTGATTTAATCAAAGAAGCAATTGAGGAATGACGGGAGCATTATGAAGGCCCTTTCGAGGATCAGGGTATGATTTGGGACACTTTCAAATCTTTCCTAAGTGGGTGTATAAATAAAAAAGATGCTCTTATTAAAAAGTCAGAAGATCAGAGAATGCTCAAATTAGAAGAAGATATTTAACAACTTGGGAAGCAGTGCATGAAAAAACGGAATTCAGACATATGGGTTTAATTAAATTAATCCAAAAGTGAATTTAGTGATATACTAAGAGAAAAAAAAAGATTTAGCTTTGTTTTGTACTAAACACAAGTATCATGAGCAGGGTGAGAAGGCTGGTAAAGTTCCTGCCCAAAGGGTAAAACAAATGCAATCTCAAAACAATTCAACCAGTTTTTGATTCAGATATTAAAATTATCTCAAATAAAACAGACATTAAGAACATATTCAGATGTTTTATGAAGGTATATAAAATCTCATGTTAAGTCTGAAAAAAAATAAATTAAACACCCTGTTTTCCTCAATTGTGAAGTGCCAGTTCTAGCACAGGATGAAAAATGCTCAGAAAGAGACCTAGATGAGAAGATCACAAATAATAAATGGGAAAGCCTTTTTGAGTCCTGGTCCTCTTATTCACGTGAAATACAGTCACAAATCATTTTACAAGATTCTAAATGGAGCTTACTGGTCCACCTCTAAACTAGTAAGCCCCAAACTAAAGCCTGATTCATACTACCGTTTACCTAACAAGAGTGTACAAAATATTACACAATATATTTATTTTTCAATAGGTTTATATCAGGCATTATAAAAATGAAAAATACATGGGGAGACAAAGCAAACAGAATAAGTTTTATACAGATTTGTTATAAGGAGACTTTTTTTTTGTTTAACAAGGGTGTAGGATGAATTTCAGATCATATCTTGTCCCACAGCTTCTTTTTAACTCAAAATATATCTAAGTCCAGGCATTCAAAATGACAAAAGCAAGATTTAACTTACTATTCAAAGCAAAAACAAATATTTAAAGTGAAGCCAATTAACTAAGAAGTAGATATAAAAGGAGTACAAAAAGTAAAAGGCAGCTTAGGCCTGCATCCAAACAAAAGTATTACAGAAAAAAACAGATTATCTGCATCAAAATAACAGAATTAACAGGGTCACTAAATCACTGAATTAAAACACACAAGTGTGGAGGGTGAGAGTGATGCTGCTGTCTTTAAGCCAACTGGCTTCAATTGAAAGCTGGGATGTTGAGGAATAGCCATTGAGACAGAGCTCCCTGACTTTTGCTGGATTCACTTGTCCAGCCAGTCGCAGCTGTCCACCTGTATACTGCCTAAGGACCAGACAGAGCTCTCACTCCAAGCACAAGTGCACAGATAGGAAACCATCACAAAATACATATTAATCAATAAAGACAAATTGGTGAAGACCATAACAAGACAACGTGGATCAGTTTACTTCATATTGGTTATTAAAATAGATCTTATTTCAAGATTAAATGAGTGCAAAACACTAGCTTGTCAATGGATATTTCCTTGATGATTTAGCATCAAGCTAAGTGAGTTAAACATGTTTCTCTTCCGTCCACCTTTCATATCAATGAAGCACAGGTAAGATACTTTTTAACGCATGCATCCATCTTAATCAAACGTTTGGTCAATTTTTTCAAGATAAATTAAATGTCAAAGTTCACTAAAGGAAGAGCACATCAGAGCTGTTCGCCCTCTCTTTGTGCTGTAAGGTCCCATGTCCTTGTGAGTTTGACCATTTACATCATGTTTTCTGTGTCTATTAAGCAACTATTTGATTTAAGTTTAAGAAAATAATGAAAAATTATATCTCTGTAGAGGATCAGATGCAGCTCTTTTCCACCCCACCCTTTGGAAATGACTGGATCTAAGGGATTGGGGAAGCTGTGATGACTGGCTGCCCAGACGATGTGTGATGGGAGGATGGAGGAGGGTTTACATGGACTTTCAAAGCAGTCATGGGGTCTGCCTGTGACAAGCAGAAAACATACATGTAGATGAAGGCTCTTACATATCAAAACCCAGAAATAAAAATGGAGCATTTAAAGGGCATTTTCTCTAAAAAGGCAAAGCATGTTTCTCCGTTAACTGAGGTTTTAGTAAAATGTGTCATGTTTCTCTGCTCCCCAAGCCCCTTCTAACAATATCAAAAGCAAAGAACGTTAATTTTGCAACACACAGGACCTTTAAATATTGGCCAGTGACTCTCCAATGATAACTTTGTTTTAAATTACCACTGCATACACTCTGAAAGTGTTACCTAAGCACCCCTGAATGAGCGTGAAACTCCCTTGTCCGTGTGTGTGGGGTTTTTTGGATGACTCACTGCTAGGTAACTCCATACATGCACGACCAGCTCGCTCTTCGACAGACCAGTGTTGGCGGTCTCCATTGGTGCGCCCACACTCAGTCATGGCTGCTTGTAATAAGATGGTGCTACATAAACCTATGGCGATGTGTCAGAAAAACCCTATAACAGTAACTCACTCTCTCATTCATCCCCACCATCTTGCATCTTGGCATCCTCCTAATGTGGCATCTATCACACTCCTTCCAGCAGGTACAGCTCATGAGAGCTGATGAGTCAGAGCCACCACTCATCCAAGGTGTAACATACGCACTGACACAGCCTACCAACCACACCTACTGCTTCAAGACTCTAATGCTAAATGAATCCCATTAAGTGCCGGTATTCCCATAGTAATGATATATATCTACTTTTATCTGTAGAAGATCACAAATGGCTGTCACAATACTAGAACCATCAATTTTAATATGATTTAGTAGAAATCAAACATTATTGATAACTGATACCATAGCAACAAAAACTACATTGAATTGTCCATTGACATCCAACAATGAGAACTCAACACTTTCTTACCTTATGTTTCCTTGATGAGTTTGTGAAGAATTTGTTAATAAATCTTACAAAATCGATGTGGTGCCCAGCTTGAGTAGTTCTTCTATAAAACATGGTCCCAGATTTGTTGGCAGCAGTTTTTCGATACATAAGCAGGCAAGCTAGATTTTAACCTTTCAGCCATCCTTAAACATTTACTCTCCAAATCCATTTACTTATGCTGAAGGTCACAGAGGGTTTGGACACATCCCAGCATGCACAGCATGAAATGCTCAGAAAGGTAACCTATCATTTGACGACCGAATACAGCAGATAAACACTCTCAGCGTGACTGCAGGTAATTTCCATTCGGCCTGATCAGCATGTTCTCTGACTTGGAAACAGGTCAGAGAGTAAACATTTGGTAGATGAAACAACCAATCTCTTAACAGACAAGGATTTATTAAAACCAGACTTGATTTGTTCCTTTCATTGCAGTCAGATGTATAGTTTTAAGCTGTGGGTTAATGTTTGAATGAATAAAAAATATGAGGAACTCATTTTTGGCACTTGATAAAAACAATTTATATCCAACAAGAACTCAAACATAGTAATTAAAAAAGTGACTGACCATCACCCTAAGTCATTTGCAGATATAAATCATGCCTTTAGCAACTTGATTATTAATAATGCATCTATTCATCTATTGCACAAACATAAAAACACTGAGAAAAAAGTGTGGAGCCTAAACGTTTCTTTGAATATAGTAATATGACAATATAACATTTCTGTATCATGAGAGAATGTATTCAGGTATCATCAAGGACGGCATGGTAGGCACAGCATTAGTGTATGTGTGAGTTTGCATATGAATATAAATATATAAAGGGCTTAAAGTTACATGTAATAGATGTGTTTGTATGCATACAGCCCCTCTAGTGACCACCATAAGTATTATTAGATGTATGCTGGACTCATGTTATGGTCTTGTAACTGAAATGCAAACAAAGTTCTCACTGTATGATTATTTTAAAGGAACTGATCAGTAATAACAGGAACAGGGACAAAGTGGAATCTAACCTCTCTGTGTAAACACCACCAATGTGATTTATCGACCTGGCCTCCTAATTTCTTTTAGTGTACTGATTTGTTTTCCCAAATCGGACTGTGCATTTCATTCTTGCTATGTTCTGAAAAGAATACTTAACTGTAGCATGACTAAACTATGAATGCTAGCACACTGGCTTTGTGCATGTGGGGCTCCTGCTGTGTCGTCCCCTCTTGGCCCTCGAAGGTGAATTTACAGATAAGGACACAAGTGTTGATCTTTTTGTTGAATCATCATCAATGTCTTAAGTGGTAACAGATTAGCTTCAAAACAGTGCTGTTATACAAATATACTGTGAAAAGGCCTTTCACAGTATATTTGTATAGATAATCACTTACTGATCCCACAATGATGATTGCCGGGTTTATAGCAGCAACATTGTGACCAAAAGGATTAAAGCAGATGTTGCCTGAATGTTACCTGACATGCCAGATGGACTGTTTTGCATACACATGGGATAAACCTGGTATGATTAAAAAAACATACTAATGCTGTAAAATCATTTTAATGAACATAAACATTTTTAATGTCTTTCCCCTCCACTATACTCTCCTTCTACATCAACAAATTGCTACATTTAGGTTTTCAGTGTGGTAGGTCTTCTTTGGACAGTTATAATGATAATAATTAACTTTATTTATATAGCACTTTTCAAAACAGGGTTACAAAGTACTTTACAGACAAAATTAAAAGATAACATGAGAACAAAAGAGAAATAAAAGAGAAATGTGAGGAATACAATGACAGAAAGTATAAAAGTTAAAACAGAACAGTGAAAAAGCACGTAAGGGCCAGAAATAAAGTTGTCTCAGAACATGTTGCTAGATCAGGTGAAAAGGAAGGATTGCCAAGCACTGTGATTTTTTTTTGGCCAGGAATTGCTTTACTGAGAGTGCAGTGTGAGCTGACACGTCCTGTTGGTAAAGAATGAAACCATTTCTCCATGAATTTGGTCTCTTTCTTCAGACTTTTTGTTTGTAATAGTGTTGATTCGCCGTTGACCATTCTGGAACCCACTCCTCCAAAATTATACCCTCAGTGTCAAAGAAAACAGTCAACATGGCCTTGAATTTAGACTTTCTTTGTCCGGCTTTCTTCATCTTTGGTGACAATGTTTTTTTTTCAAAGTTTTAGCGCATGTAATCACTCCTTAAAAATCCATGTGAACTGTGTGATTTCATCATCGTAAGTGCAGTCTCATTATTTAGTAGCCATACCTTATACTTCACATCAGTGTTGGAAAAATCCTATAGAAAGTAGTTTGGAAGGGCAGGCCTTTTAAAGTAATTTTTTGGGCTTTTATGCCTTTAATCAGATAGGAGAGAGTACAGTGGATAGAGTAGGAAACGGGGTGAGAGTGGGGAATGACATGCAGGAAACAGGCCACAGGTGGGATGTGAACCCAGGCCACCTGCTCGAGGGCAAACCTCATGGGGCGCAACCTAAACCGCTAGACCATATGCACCACAGGGCAGGCCTTTAAAAGAGGAACTGGAGGGCGATAACATGAATGTTTTGTCTGTCATACTCATTTTGTACTAGTCAGGCTTGAGGTTGCTTCTCACTCTTTGTGCAACTAACTTGTGTACTACTGCCTCTTTGTCTTCAAAAGGACACTGAAAAGCTTGGTCATTTTCTGACTGGGCACAATGGTTGCAGATTGAAGTTTTGCAAGATGGACATGCCTGATGACCGAAATGTAATCTGGCTAATCCATCTGCCTCGCAAGGTTAGCCTGAATGCTCATATACTTACACAGTTTTAAGAAGCTCCAGAAGCTGCTGTATCTGTAGTACAGTTACAGAACGACTAAATCAACAAATTGTACAGAAAGCTGAGCATGGGGTTGCAGGTTGGAGGTTCCTTTATTATTGCACATCAGTAGTTGTGTGAAATTATGCTGGAAAAAGCGCCCACTTTGTTTTACATTTTCTTTATTTTATTTGATTATCCATGCTGGTACACGTGTTTTAATGGTCACAGTGTCTCAGAGCATGGCTATTTACTTGATTGCAGGGAGAACTGAGCAAGCTATAATATGATGCACTGTGTGAATTAAGTGATATGCTGCTGATGACTCACTGCAAATTCTTCTGGTTGCATATGACCCGTGCTGAGCAATGCAACAAACTCAGCCTGCACAGGCTCAAGGACAGGGAGGATGGCTGCTGCAAAACCAAACATGGAGTGCTTTTTTATGACTGGGAGTTACTGGACATCTAGTCCTACTCAGAAAAAGCACTGCACACATAAATTGTTCCTTTACATGACAGCAGTTAGGTTTGTTTGGTCGTTTTTCCAGAGCCGTACTTGGATAATTTGTCCTCTTGTGTCCATCTGGAGAAAATAACACCCACTCTAACTCTAACATTTTGTTGGATGCCTTGCTTTTGAAGGCCTCTATGCAGAAATTTCAATACTCTGAGCTCAGATTGGTAAGAAATGTGCTGAACATCAGCCATATTCTGCAATTTTATCAAGCAGATGAAGCCTTTTTTCCTGTGTGAGAAAGCAGAGCTTCTGATGTGATTATTTAGATAAAAGGTCGCATTGAACTTGAGCTACATTAGTCTGTCAGATCTTAATGGCTGAAGATGGATCGGAAATTACTGAAAAATACAGGGAAGTGACAGGAAAAGAGCCTTTGGACATGAGTGAGATTTATTTTTTTTCTGTCTGACCTTTTTCTTTCAGGTCAGATAGAAACATACGGGAGCAGATAGATGGGACGAAAAGAGAGTCAACTAACCCAATTAAGCTTCTGGACGCAGATTTTGTCGAGCAGCACATCCCCAGATAATCAAAACTCCATAAGGAGCATCTCCGATGTTTTTGATGACTTTGATGTGATGTCACAGAACAGGGATGTCATATGCAGTCTCAAGTTTTGTCAGAAAATTACATGTTGGTTTGCCATTTTCACTCAATGCTACACCTCAGATCCAACACACAGTTTATGCCATGAAAAAGTTCAATTTGTCACCGAGCCTTGACTTCTGAGGCTTGATTTTGACATCATACAGCACAGGGAAATGACACCCATATGGGGATGTGAACCTGATAAAACCAAACCTGACAACTTGTGTTTCTTTGCTTTTACTTCATGAATAATTTATTCAGTATTTTGGGATATATTATTCAGCTCTTTTTTTGAGTTACCTGCAACAGATTGCAGTGTTATAAGCAAATATAAACAATAAGTCAACACAACAAGCAGCCAGTTGTATTCTGTGCTTATTACACTAATGAAACACAGGGACTGGAAAATTCATTCTGAAAGGTGTTGAACTTGGAAATATATTTGCTTAAGTAAAAATGAAAGACAGAGAACAAACATTGACACCAAACTAAATATTTGTTGACAGCATATCCTTGGGAAGAAAGACTCTAAATCTTGGAGGAAGTACACAAAGAAAACTCACTTTTTCACATAGTTTTATTTTACATCAGTGATGGGCAATTTTGATATGATGGAGTTTGTCTAATACTCTTCATGATTGCATTTCATTAAGATTTAATAATTATTATAAAAGGGCTGCTATGAGTAAGGTGAGGGATCCTATGTGGCCCCTGGGCTGTCACTTGCCCACCTTTTCCTTAAACGCAAGATGCTTGTACCCTAATAAATCAATAAGTACTTTGTGAGGGGACACATATTCCCAATTATGATCCTATGTGCTACTAATAAGTTTTAGAACCAACCACGTGGCCAGTATCTGCCACCCCAGCCCAAGCCAGGATACTACCAGCGCTGTCGACTGGAAACCACCTTTCACTGGTGTTTAGTTCGGTTGGTACCACAACATTTCTAGAGGGACGGACGGTGAGCTAGGTGCCTCAGAGCCATCTTCCTCCATTCTAACTCTCACCACCCAACATACCAACATGCTGACTTGATATGACATTTTTTGTGTCATGTGTAGCACAGCCCAAACAGCTTTATCGTCAAACGAACCAAAACCACTTTTGTTGCCAACATTACCCATGAAATACAGTCTCAACAAGAACACAAGTGCAGAAGAAAGAGCTCAGAAATAAGGAGAGGGAAGTAGAGCAGGATTGATGTCCTTTTTGGAGTTAACAATAACCCCCTAAAGAGCTGTTGCTCTGCCTCCCTCCACTTCCGTATTTCATAAAAAGGGGAAAGCAAAGAAAGAAAGTAAGAAAAAAGGGAGATGTATGGCTTTCTCCCACCTTCATTTAGGCCCCCAACAATTATTAGTCCCCCTCATCGAAATCCACAGAAACTCCATATCTGACATTTTCCTACCAAGCTTTCTCAAACTGAGTCCCCACATCCCAGCTCTCCCAATAGTAAAACTGCTGAATTTACGGTGAACCCTCTACATCCCACTCCTGCTTCACAAACCCTAATTTTTCCTCCCCACTGTCCCACCTCTGCCATTAACTCAGCAAATCTGAGCTTTATCTTTGCATATGCTTTTCCAGTACAGCATGGCTGTAAGAGGGGAGACAAATATGACAAGGACAGATTTATGATTTGCCCATGGATCTGTCACTAGCTTCAGTTCTTACTATAGTCCACTTACTTGTCTCTGCCCACCTCCCTTCCCTCGCCCACACACCCAACACAGCTTTGGTGGATGACTGTTCAACATGAGGCTGATTCTGCTCAAGATTTCCAATTGCTAAACAGAGGCTTTTTCTTGCCGCCGTTACTGTGAGCCCCCTACAGACACACCTTCCTGTAGTTTGGTGCTGCGCTTATGATGTATTCATGTTGGGTTTTGGATATATGTGTGTTAATATGTGAATATGTGTATTTTGTATATATGTGCATGTATCTACAAAATGAAGAGCATGGCTTCAGTCTGCTCTACTGTAAAGTGACTTGAGATAACATTTTTTATGAATTGGTGCTATACAAATAAAGATTGATTAACTGATTGATTGATTGATTGATTGATTGATTGATTGATTGATTGATTGATTGAAGAAGTGAATATCTAAAACTCCAGAAAAAGGTAATTTTGCTGTTATTTAATGGCATGTACATAAATAAAGGGCCCTGCCTCACATATCTTTAAATGAGTATACCCAATGTGTGCGCTCTCAGGGGTCATGTACGACTTGATTAGATTATACATAAAGGCAAACAGATATAATGGATTCATAATGGAGGACAAGGCCTTATTGAGTAACCCTCTGAGAGCTAACCAACTGATTTATTTTCAACTTAGCATCTATTGAACTGCTCATTGATTGCCTTTGTTTCCTCTCTTTCATGCCCTCCCTGCTTCGGCCCACCTTGATGAATCCCCAATATTGTGCAACTCTACAGGTAAGCCTCTTAAATGCAAACACACACTATTGTGGCCAAGCAGCAGTAGTCTCTTTGTTGGATGTTAAGGTTTTTTGCCAGAATATTTGTTTTTCAAATACTTCTTTATAATTTAAGCATGAGCTAGCCCTTGCAGACTCCCCACCGTCTGCTCTGAGGATCCTTAAAGCCACACAAAAGTCGGACTCCTTGCCCTCTAACCCTCAGTGGATTTACAAGCCAGCTGTCAGACTGGGTGTAACAGTACCCCTGAATTAGTAAGGCCATGCTATTGGCCGTGGCCATCTGGATGCTGTGAGTTACAGCAGGTAAACTGGGGGTCAGGGAACTTAATAAGGCCCAATAAGAAGCAACAAAATATTTTCTTCTAATGAGCTCTCATGCCCAGAGTTTTCACTTTCTGGGTAGACATGAAGCATTTTTTTCCCTCAACATGCAGGCAGCCAATCTAACCATAAGCCTCTTACAGCCCCTTCCTCAAATGAAATTCAAGTTTTTAACCTTGTTAGCATGAGCATGTGGTGTTTTCATATGCTACAAGACATATCAAGAGCAGGACAGGCACTCAGCAGTCATGGCTGAGGATTTCAGCTTTGAAAGTGACAGACTGAAAAGCTTTAATTCAAGCAGGCTTGCTGGGATTCAGAGCAAAACATGCAAAGGGAACCAAATGTGTCGTTTTACAGGACAGAGCTACAGCAAAAAAAAGGGGGAACAGAAAAAATGTGTTATGTTGGATTTTTCAAAGAATATCTACGGTCACAGCTTATGAAAATTAACTTTTTGGCCTACCTGCCAACCCATGTGGTGGATTTAAAAATGTACCAGACAGTTTTTGTGACAACTAATTTTTTACAGGCAGGATTGCTTAATGTGACATGATGGCTAACAGCAGGAATGTCCAAAGTATTTTGACAGAGGTACAAATTCAGAAAAACTAGGATGAATTGGCCACTTTGATTTTCTCACCTTTGTTGTAACAAAATTAGCAACCCAAAATCTCATGTAGGGTAATATGCTCTTGGTAATTACGGTACAGAGCTTTCATTAAATTAGGGATGCACAATATTATTGGAGCAATGTCAGTATCAGCAGATAATGGCCTAAAAAGTTGTTATCGATATTGGCTGATATAAAAAAAATTTGTCAATATTTACAGCAGACATTTTGGCAGTGTAAATGGGCCTTAAATGTCCCATTAATTGGCTGTAATATAGGTAGAATGAACAAATGTATCTTACTGGTTTACAGCATCATCACTAAATGTCCACTCTCCAAAATCAAAAATGCAATTTTATTACGATAAAATGTTGTTTTTCTTGCTTCACTTCTGCCATGAATAGTACAAGTCAAGTTTAGTTAAAAGGAAGCTTTGTACTCTTTACAAAAAGTATTGGTATCAGTATGGATGATAATCAGTTTGGAAACACTGGCATATTGAATATCGGCAAAAAAAACAAAAACAATTTCATGTATACCAACATTCAATGCTTGATTCATAGTCAATTCATTTTAAGTCATTTGCAAAAATTGTGAATTTTTCCTAAATTTGCCTGGGTGGGCTGCATTTATTAGCAAAAACAATAGAGTATTTTGCCCAAAACTTCATTCTGAAATTCTAGAGAATAAACTAAGAGTCACATTGCAAGGTTGATATGAAAATGGTAACTAAAATGTTTTTGAAATAATTTAGTTAATGGAAATTATTGTACCAAACTACCCAAGAATACCTCTGTTGTAATAAATGGTTATTTAAGTTACTGTTGCCTTTATGTCATCTTCAGCCACTCTGCCAATTCTCTTCAGATGTTCTTGACTGTGTCTACATATATAGTGATCAGCTGCCATGTGTTTAGCTGATTACCGTAGCTATTTTTGTGTTAATGAGCAGTTGAACAGGTGTACCTACTGAAGTGGCCAGTGAGTTTATATTGACTTGGATTTCAAGTTACACTCTTAATATTGTAGCTAAGGCTGATTAAATTACTGTGCAGTGTTTAACAGTCACCACCAAAAAAAGTTTGATTAGTTGGATTCAGTCTCACGGCTGCTCACATGATAGTCCACTGCTCATCACTTTATGCCACGGGATTCTTTGAAATGATGCCTACATTATCGTTTATGTCCCTCTGCAAATGATCAGAATAGAAACGTTCTAGCACGTGAAGGTGTCTTTCATGTTTGTTTTGTGGGGAATGATTGAGACTGCTGTCTATATATTACCTCTGTTTTGTTTTGCTTACATCACGATGTCAATAAAGTGCCCCATCCATATTTTTTATGAAAAATGTGTTTAAATTAGATCTTTGCAATGCTACATTCTTCAACTACCATAATAAGTTAGTTTGGAGAAATGCAGCTCCACTTAATAATTCCTCTCTCACTTGAACCCTGAAATGATCAAGTTATCAACATAATATATTAAATGTATTTTGTTGGGTGCATTATTGTATTTAGGTTTAGAAAATGATTAAAAGGAGGTTAAGTCAGACTGGCCCTATTTTCAACCAGTTAAACTATAAAATCACTGTCAGTGCTCACCTGAAGTAGATAAACATGGTGTTGCTGCATACATAAATTATTTTTTTTTTACCATAAATTGTCAGAGCTGCCAATCTGGGTCAAGGTGTTTTGATCACCAGCATTATAAGCTGTTAGATATCATTGAAAGAAAGTTGATGTTAAGAGTGGTGTGTTAAATGCTTCACTGTTCTTGTGTGTTTACTTGACTCAGACTGCATGTGAGCAGCTGAGTGGTGGGTTAAGATTTAGAGGTGGGAGCTATTTGCATACTTAATAAAAGTAGAGTTGAAGAGATGTTGCTAAGCCATGATGGGATTTTGAAAAAGCCTCTGAATATTTAGTTATGATAAATAAAGAGGCATTTTAGCAAGAGGATCTTTGGTATGTTGACCAAACATTTTGCTTCAGATTTAGTGCAACTGAATGCAGAAAAGGGGGACATCTTACCCTATGGTTTTCACACTGAATAGATTTCCTTTGGTATTGTGTCTGACTTATACTGTGCCATGCGGGAAGAGAGAACATATAGCCCAGGGCAGGTTATAAGCAGGGCAATGCTGATGATCTATTAAGAGGTCTTAGGCGCACAAGGGCGACTGCTTGCTCTTCTGGAGCACAGGGATTGCTTGTGGTAATTGCCTCCATCGAGGATTCCAGCTGGGGATGCCATCCACATCTGTCCTACTTCCCTCCCACTCCGTATACTTTAAAATTTGACATGCCTCCTTTTCATTGTGAGTTTATAGATGAAAAAACATTAAACTGCAAATGTTTATGGACGATCATTTTAGTTTGATGAAAAATTGACAATAATCATCAAAAATCTGAAAAAATATTTTCTAAAGAGTTGTAATGCATCTTTTAGTCTTGAAGCCCTTTAGTGGGATTCATAATAGTAATAACTTTATTTGTAAAACACTTCTATAAACAAAGGTTTACAAAGTGCTTTGACAAACAGACAGGAACGTACAGAAGACAAAGCACAAGAGCTGAAGCACAAAAGGAACTAGCCAACAAAATTCACAATTTAAGTCAAAGAACCCTTACAAACATACACAAATGGCAGAATAACCCAACCACAATGAAAACTTAAGAGGAGAGAGCACAAACACTTCTGTCCCTCAGACCAACGGTGTTCATGGGAGGGAAACAATTTTAAGGAACATGAGGACAACCTATGAGCCCAAAACATGTCTCCTCTGCATGATAGAGTAGCCCCTGGTACCAAAAGCCAGCAGCATTAAGACCTCTCCCTCTCCCTCTTTGCAGTGTAAGTGGCTGCCTAAAAGGTCTTGCCCCACCCCACTGGCTTGGTGTAGTAAGTCCATTGCAGAGCATAAACCTTAGAATGAATGCAGAGTTGTTGACAATATGGCTCAGAGTTGAGTTGACCAATTACTAAAGAGTAGACCTGTAAACTAATCAATGTAGGGCAGGGGCCCTAAGGTGGTGGTTACACAACTCTGTTTTCAGCCGTAAACGGGGAGTTTTCGTTGCTTTTTCGCCTCCTGTTTACACGAGGCCGATGCCCAGAGTGCCTAAATCCGCAAACTTTTGAGACCAGGGTCCAGGGTGGGGAGTTTTGAAAACGTATCGCTTCCCGGCTTCATGTAGATGGGATTCAGCGTTTTAGGGTGAAACGCTGACGTCACCCCATGCGCAGTACTCTTTCACATGAAGGCTGCGCGTGCATACCAGGAGCAACAACAGCTTCAGTCGTCTACCTAGTAACATGTATAATGCTTAACGGGCTCAGTTTGTTATCCAGACAAAACTGTCCAGACAGATTTGTTGTCCAGACAGACCTGTTGTCCAGACAAGAAACTCCTGCGTCTTCGTGCGTCCACTTGCCATTGTTGTTTGTGAAAAGTTTTTCTTCTTCGTACGTGTGTTGTAACAGCGCTGTTTCTCTGCAAACCTACGTCGCCATCTACTGGACTGGCATGCACGCTACAGCGTTTTCAGTCGTTCTCGCATCTCCATGTGGACGCGGATCATTTTTGAAAACACAAAGGAAGAACCTTTCCGTTTCTGGTAAAAATGTAAACGGGGCCTAAAAGAGGCAGGAGCGCTAACAGAATACAGCACCATTTGTATTTGAAAATAAGACAGTTGTTTGAACATTAGTAAGTGTGAACATACCCTTGCAGTCATCAGAACTGAATACATGAACCTGAATTAAGACAAAATATGACCTCTTGAAGCTCTTCGTTTTTGCCCAACATGTTAAGACCAAAATGTTAGAGATGGGCTGTCAGACTTTCAAAGTCCACTTAATAACATAAGACCAAGACCAAGGCCCTAAGACCAAGACTTAATCCAAAATCAGCACTGCTCTTCTTTTACTAAGCCAGCCATGTGTCCATAATGTGCATTATGGCTGTACTGAAGGTGAATACAATCATGTTATACTAAGATTTACTTCAGAAAGCCCACACTATGGCTTAGGTCAAAGACTGGCATGGCAGGAGTGGCATGAATGTGATGGAAACTGATGCTGCTTATGTACAAGAGGACTACAATATGTTTAAAGAACTGAGCTAAGTGTGACTCAAAGATCTGTCTTTTAAGCATTTTCAGCTCAGAAACACACCTTTTGTCCCCCAGCAGTCGTCTCAAGAAGGATCACAATATTGAGGGTGAGCTCTGGTGTCTCCCACTGTGGTGATGGGATTGACGTGCATGTGATCAAAGGCAGCGTGGCGTGCTGAATCAAGTCAGAGAATGTTAAGCGTAAGGCAACAACAGTCACTTGAAACTTTGAAGGGAATCCTGCTGTATCAGAGAGGTACCACAAACTAGAAATCTGACCTAACTTTAGAGTGGCTGAGTCATCCGTCATACCTGATTTATCTTAAACACACCAGAACAAGGTCCATTCATGTTTCTTTGTTCTTTTTTTGTTTGAGCAGTAACTTCAGTCTCAAGAAGTGGCGAAGAAATAAAAACAAAATCTGTTGGCTTAGGAGGGCCAGGCAATGTAAAGATTTTTATAGATTATGACAAGGTTTGAGTATGCACACTTTGACATCTGTTGTTAATTAGTTTCACTGGTATCAGTATCAAGCTTTTATCATGCGCACTGACTCATGTGATGTGTCAGTCGAAATACAGCGCCCACACCTCTAAAGCTTTGTTTTTTACACAGTGATACAGGTTCCCGTGGTTGAGCTGCAGTCAGAGGTGACAGTCTGTGGTGTAGGTCTGTTTGGCACCTGCAGACGGAGTTGGACTTTGTTTACATCTCTTAATTACTTGCTGTAATCATATTGACATGGGCAGAGTGAACTTGGCAGTATGTTGCCACACAAACAACATTCAAAACGGTGTGTGCAGCTGAACTCATCAAACATGATGCATGACTGGCAAACTGGCCAGTGCACAGGATAAGTGATTAACAAAGCATTGAAGATGATATGTGAGAAATGGCTGATTTAATCTTACTAACAAAATATAACACAACAGCATCTGGTTCCATCTATTAAATCTAACTGTTACTGCGGCAAAGGAGGTTATGATTTTACCACTATTTGTTTGTTTGTTGGTTAAATTGTGAACAGAATTACTCAAAAAGCTAAGAATGGCTTTTGATTATATTTTGTAGGGAATGTTGCTCATGGTGCAAAGTGGTGATCTGATTCTGGCTTTAGGAAGACAAGAAAGAAATGGTCGGATTTTGGTGGTGATACATATCTGGATGTGGATCCAGGAATTTTTGAAGTAATCAAAAAAGCTCTAGCAACACTTGTAGTTCAGGAAACAACTTTATTAGTTACATCAGTGTGAGACTCCCTTTTCTCCAAGCACCTTGAAAGTTGTTGAAGTTGTGCCAGAACATCTAGATGGAGATAGGGCAGTTTTACACATTTTCCACAAAAACTCATACGACAGTGTTGGAAATGCCTTGGTGAAAGTTTGTGCTCTCTGAGCACTTCTAGTTGATAAATAAGATGGATGTCTCTCAGCTAGAGTGAACCACACATTTTCTCCTAGTTTTTTTTAAGTCATCACTGGAAGCCAAAATTTTAATAGTAACTGGAACTTGCCTAATTGCTCAGCACCTTTTCCTATGTAAAAGAATGTGTAAATATAGTGTTACACTAAATAAATGACCTTTGTTAAAATCATTTTAATCTCACCTCTTATCCTTATATGCAGTCAACATATTTGCAGTTGCTTCATTTACTGCTGTACTGACTTAATTTGAGTCTCACACCAGACAACATATTAGCTTTCAGATAAAGAAGCTGACTTTTTTCTTTTTTTACTGTTTCCCACTGATTCTACAAACTCAAGCAATGGCTTTTGATTTGTTTTTAATGAATCAGCCCACTGTTCCCTCAAATGAGTAGAGCTTAATTTCTGAAAACAAGCTTAGTAATACTGATTGAGGCAAATTGGTCACACCTCTTTGAACACACGTCCAAAAGTTTAATTAGTTAAAATCTGTGGCAGTTTGAAAATACAGTCACCTTAGAATTAATGGTTCACTTAATAAACACAGGCAGGACAGGCAGGATGTCTGGAGTCTTATTCACTCTTGCCATGTTAAAGAGCTGAAATTATGGACCGAAAACCATGTAGTTATATTTTTGAGCTGAATGCCAACACACATAACATGTATCTCAATATTCTGTTTCTGTAAAGAACTAACAAATGGTGTCACAATACCACCAAAGCAGCATGACCCAACCAGAGTCCTTTAGAGCAGGAAAAGGAAGAGCTATGAGTGAGATGACTGCAGGAAGTGACTGCTCATATAGCAATTAGCATAAATGCTAACAGCTTCAGTAGCAGTTTCATTTGAATTTCAGTATTAAATTATAAACAAATATCAACACTGCACCTCTCTTTAGTAAGGATTTTACGCTCCATGTGTTTTCTTATCGTATATCTTGCTTCAAAAATATTATTAATTCTTAAAAGTGTGATTTATTTCCCACCCCTACCATATAGCATTAGTACCAGATTTGGAAATCTTCAGACTTTACTTCCATACCACATTGCCTACAGTGTGAAGTCATGACCCTTTGTTATTTTGTTGTTTGTGCCTTTAACGCTACATTTGAAACTGAGCTAACCATTATACTAAGCTGCCTCAGATCAAAAGAGAAAATCACGTTTGAGTTTTGTTTAATGTGCTTTTTAAGTCTCAGTAAAATCCGATGCTGTTGTGTTCTAATTGACCTGAGGGTCAACAATAGCCTCCAGTGACGGGAGGCTTATGTGATCTAGACAGTTCCTCTCTTTCTTTTCTTTTTTAGTCCTCCTAACTATAAGAGCAAGAGATGTGGCAAAGAAACGGGGGCACAAGCAGTGCAGGAATCTTTCATTGCCACCCTGAGAGTGGAGTGGCTCACGGCTTCCCCAGTTGAATTGTGTTACGTAAGATCTGCAACCTCTCACTTAAGCAGCCAGGAGAGTCATAAATCAACCTGCAGTCGCAGCAACACAGCAACACAGCAACTTTTTCCCTGAGTTGTTCTGAGTGCTTCTCATCTTGTCTTTCTCTTTGTCCTCCTCTTTTCTCTTCCAACACTTTCCTTTATGTAACTAAAGAAGGTGGAAATGACTGGGGGGGAGATGATGGTAGCATTTTTGAACACGACAGGTTTTTATGATTTATATCATGTACATGTATTCACTGTTTTGTAGTTTGTGCCTATAATTTGTAGGCAAAAAATTCTTGTTTGCAAGTCTTGCCACATGTCCCTTGCCTCGTCAACTTTTCCGATCAAAAGAGGGAAGTTTCAGATTCTTTGTTTCCACTGTTTTCTAGCATTCCTCCTGTGCCACATAGAAGCATTTTGGAGGGAGCTTAAAAGTGCTTCTAAAGTCTGAGAAAAAGAAGCTGACGCAACTCTTTCCACACCAGTAGAGTGTAGTGTTTTGTGCCCAGATGATTTGTGTTGTCATTTCTTTAAGTGCAAAATTTGCTGCTGTGCTCTCACTCTCTTATTGACTTTGTCACCCTCTGTGTGTAGAGTGAATGGGAGATAGAAAAAGATCTCATTTTCTGGTTTTCTTTGCCTTTCTTATGTGCTCATGTGCACAGTATTTTCCCAATTCTCAGTCCCTAGACTAATTCACATTTCACTTTTGTTCCTGTATGATTGCCTGCAATGAAGCTCGAGTTAAATTGATTTCAGCTTATCTGTATAGAAGGTAAACTTGGTGAAGAAGTTATTTTTATGCCTCAGTCAGGACACTTAAGCTGCTGCTGTCGTAGAATTACATTTTAATAATGTTTTCCACCTACTCTGTTTAGCTTTAAACTTAAAACATAAAGTTTCCTCAGCAAAAATAAAACAACAGTACCTTTGTTCAATGGTGCATTCCATTTACCTCAGGGAATTCTGTCACATCCCACTGTAATGTGTTACAAACTGTCAAAGTCCAGGATTGTCCAAGTTCCCAATAATTCCGACTAAAGGGGTGTTGCCAGCGATGTGTCTATTTTGCAGCCTGTAGAATCTTACTTCTAAGAATAACTTGGATGCACCAAAAGTAGGGCTGGGACCATATTGAGTTTTTATGGAAAGCAAATTAATTTTGAACAAGATACGTGTAGTGTAATACAAAATTGTTAATATTGATATATTGTATGTTGATTTTAAACCAGAGGAATTATATACCAGAATTATTGCTCAGTTAAAAGATAGTTTACTGTCAGCAGCTTTTGGAAAAGTGCATGGCCCCTATTTCTTTCTTCCCCTTTTAACTTAAAACTTTGACTAAAGATCATTAAGCTTTGGCGCTTTTTAATCCCCCCATTCATTGAAATATGACTGTGCACAGTGGAACAGCAGGTAGTGTGCATGTCTCACAGCAAGTAGGTTGCTGGTTTGAACCCCGTGTGGAGTTTGCATGCAAGGGTTCTCTCTGGGAAACTTAGCTTCCTTCCACACCCCGTAGGTGTGGGTGAATAATTGTCTGTCTCTCTATGTGGCTCTGTGATTGGCTGGCGGCCTGTCCAGGGTGTACCCTGCATCCCACTCTAAGTCAGCTGGGATAGGCTCCAACCCCCCATGACCCCAAAGGGATAAGCTCTATGGATAATGGATGGGTGGATGTGTGGGTCAATATAGTTGATGTTTATTTAGAAAAAATCTTGACACAGCAACGTCTCATTTAAGCAGAATAAATCAATTTTCTGATATACAATCACTCACCAGCAAAGATTTTGATGTCAGAGATGTGACATTCAAGAGGCCGTAACTAATTATCTACTGTTTTGGTGTTTGTATATTTGAGGTCCTATTTTTGATCAGATTTTTATGACTGACATCTCTTTGTTTTTGTTAGCAGTCAGTGGGTTGTTGGTAATTCCTCCTCCTGGCCATGAGAGGGAGCGGTTGGCTTTTTTGTGGGTAGTAGCAGATGACTTGCGATCAGTGGTGAGCAGGTGAGGGTGTGCAGACAGTCAGTGGAGGGTAGACGTCCAAATGGCGTACAGAATATTATGTGTTACAGTGCGAGAACATAGACTGTTGAGATGAATGTCGTCAGGGTGGAAAGGACCGGGTGTTTCCAGAAGAGATTGAAATGATGTAAACAAAGCTCCGGGCTGCACAGGTGGATTTTAGCCATTCATGGAAACTCAAAGTCCGGCTGAAACGATCAACGCTGATCTTGTGTGGCAGGATTGGTCCACTGATGAAGATGCGTCGATCCTTAGGAGAAAAGGAAGTCCAGGAGTTTATTAAAGTGCTGCTTTAACACCTCAGAGGATCGATCCGAGATGTCATTGCAGCTGACATGAACAACAACATTCCGTGCCAGAGGATAGGTAGCCATGATGTTGGTGATCTTCTCCAGCATGTCAACCACCTTGATGCCAGGAAAGCAAATGTGGCTGCAGATTTTTTCCTGATGTTCTTCACTATTGCGTCCCCTGTGATGAGCGTGAGCCGAAGCTGTTGGCGGAGGGTTCTTGCCCTGACGCGGCTGAGTGGGTAGAGAGGCGTAGACTGAGACCTTGAGCCCCTGTGGGGCAGGTGTAAACAGTGGCAGGGAGCGGCGAGTCCTGTTGTGAGAGAGGAGAAACGACCGGAGGTGATAGTGAGCTGAGGGATCCTCTGGGCTGCCCGGGAGGAAGATGAGGCTCTGCTGCCAGCGGAGGGAAATCCTGAGAATCCAGAATGTTGAAGTTGTTACCCAACTGGATATTGAAGTGCTGGGTAGTCTGAGAGCAGCGCTTGCGACCACGACCAACCACCATGGACCAGGGCTCCGGATGGGAAGGAGTGGAGCTGACTAAAGTCTTGGGTCGAGCCCTGAGAGGAGCCCATGGGTCAGCATTAGCGGCAAATGGATGAGGATCAGCAGCGGGATGGTCTGCTGCAGCACCGGTGGATCCCTCAATGACAGGAGCAGTAGAGGAATGGACAGAGCCATCCTGAAGTTTGGCACAGGCGCTGTCTGCTTTTACTGGACCTAAAGTAATAGTGTCCATGAGCTTTTCAGATTCCTGGATCTGGGAGAGTGTGGGAATTTGTTGTTCCAGCTCTGCTATTTTACCGGCGAGACAAGTACAAGTGCCGCAACCCTACATTGAGGTAAGTGGAGCCATGATATTAACAACTGGGCCAACAACTGCAGACGGTTCCAGGCGTGGTTGTAGCTCCCAAAAGCCAAGAACAAGCCGGTTCCCTCGCCTTGGCGGGTTTTAGTGTACCGGCAAAAGATAAAAACTTTAAAACAGAGTCTTTTATGACCGAAATCTTTTGCTCTCCAGCAACATATACGTTAAAGCAAACAGTCTTTAAAAATAATGTCCATCAAAACTTGTTAAATATGTTAGAATGGGAGAAAACACAATACCAACAGAGCCAGTGGGCACCGGTCTGGGGTGTAACTGGCATCTCACCCAGTGTCAGCAGGGATAGGCTCCAGCCCCCCACAGCCCTGAAAGGGATAAGCAGTATAGATAATGAATGAATGGATTCAAATAATGGATGTTTTATTATTTTTATACACATAGTTTTAAGAGCATATATCGCTTTGAAAACCTCTATATGAAAATGTTGTGAATTGTACAAATTAGATAGAAATTATCCACATTTTTTCATGTTTAAAGAGGGAAAACAAATTTAATATTGTTTTTTTTCTTTAAATTTGTTACCATATTACAGTGTCAAACTGGTTTCTGTATGAATTTATCCTTTTAAAATTTTATGTCAAAGTTTATAGTTCTGGTTAGGAAATCACTTTTTTTCTGTATGAAATCTGTTAGCTCAATAGCCTCATGTAATGTTTGTAGTGCGTTGATTTTGCATTACTAACAAAGCATCATGTCATGTTGCTATTAAACAGCTTAACACAATGCTGAGGCACAATGACAGGGAAGCATCCGGTCTCTGTAGCCTGGCATATGAAGGAGGGGAGGAAGAGAAGGAGGAGGAGGTGAATGGGACTCAGCAGCCGGATGTGTAGTCAGGAACCAGTCATCTCTGTTCCTCCTAATCTCCCTGTTCACCCCCCTGTCCACCGCCATCTGGAGAGGATGCCAGGGACTGGCCTGGTGGCAGAATTAGACTCACAGGCTGAGTGCTCTGCCAGGCTTGAGAGTAAAATCCTGGAGGGAAAAGGCCCTTTTTTGCAGTTCACACTTGTCTGTCCTGCATCCTCGCTCCATGGCATTGGACATCAGCCTGTAGTGCTGACGTAGGCTGCCCTGCCTCTCAACAAGACAACATCTAACTCATCTGGCATCCAAAAAACATGCCAGTGAGAGCAAAATCCTGGGTTTCTGGATTAGTCACAGTCAGTGGAGAAGCCTAACTTTAGGGCAATGACTCTGCACTCAAGATCAATGTGCTTGTTCTGTGATCTTTTCCTTTTATATTCTTACCTGTGCAGGTTAATTTAATAGTAAAAAATGGCCCAAATAAAGCAGTTAGGTTCATATTTGAGGGAAAGTTCCCTGTCTCTCTCTAAGCTTTATTCCCCGAGAGAGAACTGGACTGCAAAGAGCTATCTTTTTCCAAGTAATGAGAATGTGAACTACCTACCAACAATAAAGGAGCGGAAGAAGGTGTGCAGGTGTTCATGGCATGTGTGATACTTTATATTGCCTGCCATGTGCCAGGCTCCTTTATTAATAATGTGGCTCTTGCTGCAGCTAATGGAGAGTGCATCAGATAGCGTTAGCTTTGACCCTCTTGTCATTTTATTAAATACGGGTTGGCTAATTGCTGATGTGAGCATAGGCAAAGACTGAAGTAATCCCCTCTCCATCAATAACCAGGTTTAGTGCTTCGATAAAGTTAGGAACATTTTGTCTCCAGCAACGTGATGGAATTCATGGTGCATGGAGGAACATTTAGATTCGCTTTTGAAGAGCTGCAGCAAAATCATCTGACTATCTCATTTTTCATGCCTCTGTTTCCTCATAGCCACCTGTCAGACCAGTTGTTATGAACTGGTGGCCCCAGCTTCACTTTCACCCTTCAAATCCTGTCAGCTCAGTGGTCCACAGGGGGACAGGAAGTCATAATAGGCCGCTGGGGAGAGGGTGATGTTTGTGTATGCACGCAAACAAGCATTCTTGAATATGAGCCATGAGACTCATCTCTGTAAAGAAGCTTATCCCCACTGATGAACTCCCCCCTCCTCTCTGATGCAGTAATGTGGGTCAGGGTCTTGAGGTATCTTTACATCCACACCGATCAGACAAGTACAACATGGTTCTTATTTCTGTCAGACCAATGTTATTTTGTTTGAACTTCCAGACAGGATTTAGAAAGCCTGCACAAGCATTGCTCCAGAAATCAAAGTGGTTGCTAAGTAATCAACTTTTCTGTCAACTTTTTACATTTTGTGAACCGCATTTATTCATGCATTTGTTATTTTTTCCTAAACTGAAAAGCTTAAGAGAATCCTCTCTTATTATACATGTAATTTTTGAAGCAGTTTTTCAATAATGTATTTCTGTGCTTATATTCCTCTACTGAAAAGACAGAACAGTGTGCAGATTCAGTTACTAAGAATACAGACAGTAAGGAATGACGTAAGGATCAGGGATCAGTAGCCAAACTTGAATGTAGGCCAACAGCTAGGTGGACAATAGGCTCCGCGCAGGGCAGTTTTCACCTACACACTGCAGCAAGGTTTAATAGTTTGCTCTGGAGCGGCATCTGCACACAAAAACATGGATGAACAGACAAATACAGGCAAATCATAACCCCTTGGTACAGATAGATTAAAAGTCAATTTTTAGAAAAAAAGTGAAAACCATGAGAGTAAAAAGTCAAAATTCTAAGGTTTGAAGTCATTTTTTTTACTTTGAAGTCATAATTGGTTGAAAAGTCAAGACTGTGTGCAAAAAGTCAAAATTTGGGGAATAAATAGGAAAATCAGATAAAATGTCAGCATTATGACATGGAAAGTCAAATGTTGGAAAATAAGGCAAATTCTTGAGATTGAAAGTCTTTTGGGATATAAAGTTATGATATAAGGTCAGCATTTGAAGATAAAAAAACACACTTATGATATACAAATTCATCGTTATAAGATTAAAGGTCAGACTGTCTCATATTTTGCGTTTATCCCCAAATTTCTACTTTTTATCTCATAATTTTAACTACTTTTCACATATTTTGACATTTTCCCTAATAATTATGATCTAAGTATTTGTTCATCAATAATTAACTTGATCTTTGTCAAAGTTATTATTTGGCCTTTTTATTGATGACAGTGGACAGAATGGGATTGGAGGTGAGAGAGAAGGGGAGGACACAGGAGGGGAAAGAGGTTGTGGACTGGAATTGATCCTGGGCTGCCTGCTTGCATGAGGCAAGAACCTAATTTCACAAAAGTATGCATAACAAAAAATAACCCACAAAGCTATCAGCACCCTTATTTGATTGTATCTTTCACTTGTAGAATTGGCCTTCTGTAACTGCATCTATCCATGCTGTCCAGGGTATGAAAAGCTCCACATTTCCATTCTTCATACCTACAAAAGGACTTCTCCATTACTACTGACCAAAAACTGAGTCATACTGTATATGACTACAAAGTCAAAGCACACATGCATCAGTAAAAACTTTAACATATGGATGAGGTCAGGGGAACTATACATGCCTTTCCCAGTTTAAGAATTACAGAGGTTTGTGAAATTCTGTGGGAAAAGCTATGAAGGCTTTATTTAATGTGCTGGAAAGTTTTTACATTTTACACTTTAAGTCTAAAGTTTTTTAAAACGTGGTGTAACACAGCTCACAAAACATGCTCCCCCTGAAAGTTTGTAATTATGACGACTGCTCCTAAGTTGCTAACACCCAGAAATGTACAAAAATAGAGAGGACATGACCTCAGTGTCATCACAGCCCTGTGCACTGTCTCACTTCTACCGTCATACCACTTTAACATCTTCAACATTTAAGGCTGGGTAATTATTTGTCTTACATAACAGCCCTGCATTTTGTTTCCTTTGTTGTGCTTCTGAATCATGAGAGCTGTATTTCAGAAGCAGCTTTCATAATTATTCTGCAGAATTTAGGATTTGAGTGTTGTCTAGACAGAGAAGCAGGAACATCCAGTATGTCATACAATCAGACAAACACTGAAGGAGCTGGAGCTGTTCATCCCTCCATAAAAATCAATGCTGCTCTGACCTCGGGGATAAACAGTGCTTGAGTCATTGGAATGGGCTTCACAAATAATACAAGGATTTTTCCATTTGAATTAATTTACCAGGAAATTGCAAAAGTGCAGGAAGGATAAACATGTTTCCATTTATGTATAGAACATAAACATAAGCTATTTGTACACTGGTTTAGATTTCCCTTTAGCTCTACGTAGCCGTGCACCCAGCACTTTACTGATCCAGGCCTTGGCATGCCGCCTTGGGTTTGTACAATATGTGTGTGCATTGTTCAGTCATGGAGTGTTTTGTAAGAAAAACAGCATGGAGCAATATGGTTTGTCCTCCCATAAATGTATCGGCGATGTCTCGCTGTGAAAGCAAGGTTTTTCTCTTCTACCTCTCTCCCACTCTCTCCCTTTCCCTCTCCCTCTCTCTGTTTCTTTTCTCTCACACTCTGCAAGGGTGAACGTGGGCGGCTGTACAGAGCATGACAGCAGTGCTCTGTCGAATGTAGGCTAGAAATGAGGAATAAAGGAATACAACACCCATAGCACAGAGAAAATCTAGATAAAAGGTGCTTGTTTGTATTTACTGCAGAAGATTTGAGATTGTTCAGCGTATCGTTCTCCATTTTGGAGCTGTTTGTGCGCAAGGCTTGATTGCGAGAGTTTTTAATTGGTAGTGAAAAGTCTTCCGCTGGCTGGTTTTAATTCTAATCTCTCTTTTTACAGCAGTTTCTGAAATTGTTATGTCTCCCAAATCTCTTTGTCTGTATTTTCTCTGCTGCATACTAGGAGATGTTGCATCCTATCAAGGCTTTTGTTGCTGTGTTCTGCTTTATGTAATCATCCTCTTCCATCCATCGTCTGCACTCCTACTGTGATTGTGCAGTAAGGGGCTCAGCAACAGTGACACTGATGAGCGCAGCATCAGCCTCCAGTCGAGTGTGCGCATGTGATCATATGTGAGTGTATTTGTTGCTGCGTGTGCATGTGCCTCATAACCAGTTTGCTTGTGTGTGTCACGCCCCCCTCAACAGAGCGTTGGCATTGATGAATGCATCAGCAGCTGGGGCTGAACTGAATATAACTCGTTTCTTGCTTTTATTTCTTTTTCTTTTCTTCTCTCTCTGACACAAACCAAACAGCAGATAGACATTTTTCCAATTTCCAAAACAGTGTTATTTTCTGATAGAGGGAAGAAATGGGGTAGGGTAGCTGGGCGAGTCTGCAGCAGTCAAATAGGTTGGGGAATAGATGTTTCCGGGATTCTGGGTGGTGGGTGACAGCGCAAAAATGTCTGTGGTCTGGATTAATGTAAGGATTGTTCTGAAATGAGCTGTTAATGCATGGTCTTTATTCTTTTCTCAAACTAATGTGTTGGCAGCCCATTGCCAAGAATCAATATCATCTGTGATAACTCTTGATACTTCAAGCTTCAGTCTCACCCTTTAAATACATAATATGTAAACCCACCCCCAGGAGGATTTGTATCAGAACAATAACAAATGTATCAACAAAGGAAGAGAACATAAACTGTTGTTAGTACTGGACAAAGCCAGAGTGATATTAGTCATTTGATTACTGAAGGATGCTTGGGAAGCATGTGAGGTGACTGCCATGTTAACAGTGCTGTCTCAAACTAACTTAAACCCACCAAGGACAAAAGGCAGCTCAAATTCACGTTAGATGAAGGTTTTAACAAACAAAGAGGCAGAGTTGAGGCAGGACTTCAAACTGTCTGACTTACAACAGTTTGCAGGTTCATAGTCTGTCAACCATGCCCCTAACAGTACTTTTTTAAGAAGTTACCCCATACAGTGTGAGGACTAGTTTAGGGCAGTTACTAAGCTATGTGTAATATGTAATGTTAAGTCATTTTTGAGTAGTAAGTAAGGGGTGACAATTTCTAAAAAGTGATAGTATTGCAGTAAATAATACAAGAATGCTTGGTTTTGAGGTACATTTTGTCCTCTGTGGGCTTTTGAAATATTTATGAGTTCACACAATGACTAACTAAAAAGTTCAACACAGCATTAAGGCTGAAAAAGTGATCTGTACCTTCAACAACTCAAAGTGTAATCATATTTTGAGTTTCTGTTGATAAAAACATCCAAAGAACATTCTTGTCTGTTATAAACCTTTTTTTCTACCTATTACATAGACGTTTTTTTAAAGAGGGAAAAGTACAAAGTAACTTAAAACTATAGATGCACATAGCCATTTGTTCAATGTCAGTATTGGCCAACATTGGCCTTTTTAAAAAAAACAAAAAAAACAAAAAACCTTTGGCCATCTGCAATTAAATGTGGGGTGAACAGATACCTGTTTCAGATGTTCATCTGTTTGGTCATACAAATTAAATGCTGACATCTGGCACACCTAACTGCTAATTGAGAGAAGAAATGTTCTTATTGGGCAGTAAAAATGACCTGTTGGACAAAGTCAGGTTTGTTTTCATGACCAACATGAAAGATAAATGACTGAGAGAATTACACCCAAACTGGTAAGTTGGTCAGAACCATGTACTGTACTCCATGTGAAGGCTCTTGCCTTGTGCGGGTGGCCCAGGTTTCATCTTGCCTGAGGCCCATTTGCTGTATGTCTTCCCTTGCTCTCTCTCTCTCCCTTTCGGAAGCCCTTCTCACACATGCAACCCTGATATTATCAGGATAATGTCCAGGTAGTACGCAGTGACATGGTTGTTCACACTCGCCCCACTCAGCAGGCAGTTTGCCCTACTGGATGTGTCACAAGTGGGCAGGACACAACGTCAAAAACATGCTGCGGAAATCATTGTTCATAATATAATAGTAGACTAAGCAGCAGAGCTATACTCTATGATCATAACTGATATACTAACTTCAGTGATACATGTTAAAGCATATCAACAGCATCGATTAAAGAGTTGAAAAGGACCATTGTAGCATGTAGAAGTGAATCTCAAGCAGAGTCACTCTGTGCACAACACTTACACTGGAGAAAGAAAGCTGCAGTGTTTCATCTCTGTATCCAGCAGCAGCATGCGTGACAGGCCTGGTGGTGATCGTTTTACATCAGATATACAAGAGAACTTTGTTGATGCGCAGCAGAAACAGCTTTCAAATGTCCAGACTCACATGTGAGTTTGTGTTACTCTCCTTACAATCAAATAAACTTCTCCTGCGGATGTTTTTAATCATCCTGTCAAATCTCCCTTTTCTGGTTTTGTACCAGTTGCACAGGATGATGTCCTCACCCCTTCTCTCTTGCCCTCAGTGAGTTTCTCTGATTAGTTGATGCTGCATTCACACCACAACTCACCCAGACTCTACCTAGAAAAAACACTAGAGGGACACGAGTAAATTACCGCAGGTAAAGAACTTTGCTTTCACACATATGGCTCACTAGGGCAAAGTATGGATAATTTCACTCATTCAAGTGTGAATGAGTGAATTCTAAGTCTCTCCACTCAATGAAGGTCAAAAATGCTCCCCCTCAAGTAACACAAATATATATTTATAACTTTTAGTCATGACTAATGACTAAAACAGTTTTCAAGTAACTTGCCCATCACTAGTGAGGACAGAAAGATATAGATTTACTAGGCTTACGCTGTATTAGAACCAGGCTGTAAACACGTTTATTTCAGCTGCAATAATTTGCTCTTTAACATGTAGTGCTTATGTGACTGCCAGTGGGTCAGTAGTCAGCCTCAAGAGTACATTCAGGGAAATGCAGTTTTTGGCAGCAATACCTGAGTTTGCCACTTGGTAAAGATGCACTGACGGCTCGACTCACCTCTGCTGCTTACTTCTTGTTTTGAATTGTGTGCTTTATGCAATAAAAACTGCACTCCATCTGGTGGGTTTACGAAATAGTAACCCACCATTATATTTCATTGATGAATTTGACTTCATCTTCTTTCTCTGTGCTGCAAACCACAGGCAAAGTATTCTTAGATTGCTCACAGCAGCTTTTCTCCCCCAGTCTCATTCATTAAAAAAGTGATTTTGTTCAGTAGATATTAAATAACCCATATGATGTTTAGTTTTTGTTGTGAAGCGCTCTTAGTTTAAAACAGTAAGAAAGTAGCAGAGCTGGGCAACACATCCCTCCTTGACTTGGAAATGTCTCACTGGGCCACTTTGCTACATGTGTGTAGGGAATGGAGTTCTGGAGTTGTGCATGCAGGGAGCTTAGGCCACAGAACGTGATGAGAAAGGTGGATAATAATCTAATACAAGTCAGCATCATGACTTGTAGACACACAGTAGAGACACAGCAACAGATCAGCACCTCCAGTTCTTGCTGGAGCTTTTGATGTAACATCCAGTGTCTCCATGTCGACAACTCATATGTCGTGTCTTAGTCACGGTGGCTCAATCATGGCAGTCACGAGACTCAGACTGCTGCAAGTATGAAAGTAAAGGATTTCTCTGGCGTTGTAAACTGTTGTTGTAATTCAAGCACTGAACTAAAAAGTATGTATTATTTAGGGCTAGTCATGCCTTGATTTATATATACATTTTATTGCAAAAATTCCACATATTGCACCCTGAAATGTGTGCGTTTATGCCTAAGTGTTGCCATCTACCATCAGTGTGTTTATTACATTACTTAACAGGTGGGTTGCACAACAGGACACCTTGCTGCTCCAGTTATGTAACTGAGATGATTTTTCATTTTTTTATTTGTTGAGATGATGCTCTCTGGATTGTTTACATATTACTGTTGTGATCATTTTGTGTGTGGTTGTTGCTGTTTTTAGTTTCTCTTTTTTGCACAAAAATTGCTTTGGTGGAAATAGCACACAGTAATTGGAAATGAGATCATACTCTATTATTGAAGCTATTTGAAGATTATCTCTGTCAATTAGTTTTTACTGCTCATGTCCTACTTTTGACTGTGGCAGACTGAAGCATTTTGAACAGATCCTGTTTCTGTTTCACCGTTTTTCATGTCACATCACACATTTATTTGGAGACTTTAGAGTTAAAATGTGTCAGGTTTGCTCAAAGAAAGAGATAGGCAGATGTTGAAATAAATTCATGAATGAATGAAAAACGAACCTTTGTTGCAAGCGAAATGTAAAATAGAAATTTTTCCTGACACTTTTTAACAGGCGCGAGAGCTTTGGGGTTGCCTAGGCAACTGGTTGCCTGTGGAATGGATGGGCAAGTGGGCGTGGAGTCAACAGGGGTTTGTGGGCCGGTGAGAGCGGAGGCAGGCGATTGGCACACAGCAGCACACACGCCGCACTGATGGGGGCTCATCGCTGATGATCTGACAGTGGTGGTGTTGACCCATGTCCATCTGCAAGGAATTGATGAGAGTCACAACAATGTGGCATGTTGGGAGTACACACACACCTGCTGCAGCTGGAAGCCCACAGCAGGTTGTGAAAATGGCTTGAAGAGCATTTGTCCTTTTTTCAGCTGCTGTTTATTTTCTAGATTGCTGTCCTTTGGTTTTTGAAAAAGTTTGTTCAGGAAGGCATTAGGTTTGTTTTTTATAAGCTAACAGTTGTAGGTGCTAACAAAAGAAATGGTAAGTCCTTTTACTAGAGGAAAAAATGACATTATTTCTAGGTGTATCCTCTGAAATGTAAGAACCATCTGCTTTCATTTCTCCTCTGTCACAGCAGAAACTGAGAAGTTAATAAGATTAATTTGTTCGATTTTATTCAGCAATGTTAGGCTAAAAATCTCCAATATCTCAAGGTGATATTTTTACAGAATTTAAGCTTTCAAACTCTTTCTGAGGAGGACACATTTATGTTTGTTTTACAGTCATGCAATCTGCCACTTACCCTGCTACTCGATCATTTTAGTCAGTCAGTGTCTGTTGAACATGCTGACCATACCAGGCATGATGGCTGGTAAATAAATGTATTTTTAACAGATAAAACTACATTAAATCCCAATTTTCTTCTTCTTTTGCTCTGACTTCTAAGCTACATGCTGACTGTTCACAAGGCTCTGCCTTCTCAATAGAAGTGCTAGTGTTTGCAAAAGTAGGCCATGTGCTGTAATGATTTAACTTGGTGTCACTTAAGTTAAATGCTAGCTTAGCAAAAGTTGATTTGTTGGATAGATAAAAAATACTTGCAATAAGTGATTCTAAGAAAAAAACACCCACTTTATACGTCACTGAAATGTTTTTTATCAGGAGTTGGGTTGTTCACAGCAGTCACAGCAGCTTAACATAACACAATAAGGAGGCAGGTAAAAAAGATAAGTGGATAATCATTGTTAATCAACTGGTGAAAGTGGTAGGCTAGCCAAAAAGGTAGTTTCTAATCCTTCGATAAAAGATTTTCAAAATCAAGCCCACTGAATGACAAAAACGTTGATTTATTGCCCTGCTTGGTTATGTGACACATCACAATACATTTTATCATCATCTCCAAATTACCAAAGGCATCATATCTCCAGATTATTGCAAATACATACCCCTAATTTATCACAGCAGCAGAAGATAGTTTGAGTTTGGTGTCTATCATCGCTCCTTGCAGATTTATTTTAATTGCAGAGTTTGAGGAATGATGAGATGGTATTTTTTAAACCCCTTGTTAAAGCCTACAGGTAGATGCTGGGGTGATGGAGGGGTTAAAGCAAGAGTGCAGTACTGATACAGGCAATGCTGGCAGAAGCAACAAAGAAAATGAACTAGAAATCTTCAGTATAAGTATTCTTCTGATAGGAATTATGTTTCTAAGGTGATTGAATAATGATACAGCCGTCATTGTGCACCTGAGTAACTGGCAGGCATTACATCATTTTGTCTTAAAAAAGTGGGAGAAATAACTTTTTATGCCAAGGTTAGATTTTTTTTTTTAATTCAAGCTGTCAAATTATTTTTTGGACAAAACTGTTTTTTTTTTCTTAGCCCTTTGATGTACTGCCAAATTTTGAAAATATCTTTTTTTACCCTTAATTACTTGAAACTTGGTTATGAACGTTGATTATTTTTCTTTAATTCTGATGTCTAGCTGGTCAAAATACATAACTTAAGATACCCAATTAGCCCTAAATATTGCGAGTAAATCCAGCATACATCAGTCTGAAGCAGAAATCATCAGCAGACTAATGTGTCATGAACATACAGTAGCTACCTATTGCAGTCCCTCTCATTTTGCTCTTGAAAGTTCTGCACTACTATTGAGCATAGAAATTTGAATTTGGCAAAGTCATCAGCAACACCATCCAGTTTCTCAATTCCTGATTGACTTTGTCTCAAAGGAGTGAAATGGTCTAAACCCTGATCACTGTAGAAAAATCCCAGCCTTGTACTAAAGGTGGAGGATGGTGTGGTTTGTACATTTGTACTCAGTCTAACCACAGAAAACACTCCTCTGACCACTCAGGGCTGTTTGTTTGTAGATAGCATAGTGTAGTGAAACAACTCACATAATAAAGTTGACTGTAGTGAACAAACATTGAAAGAACAACAGTTTCCATAGGTGCTTTTATTAATGTAGCGCATGAATAATGTTTGTTTTGCAGTCTGAGTCTAATTAGCATTTGCATCCTGTAGCATTTCATCTAGTTTATAAATATGTGAGTGGATGGGGACGTCTGTTGCCATTTCCTCCAGCTCCAATATATTCTCCCTGTGTCTTTGCATTGAGTATCCCTTCTTTAATGTCTAATAATTCACATAAATTTACAGCCTTCATGCTGCATTCTCCCCCCTCAGCCAGTCACCTCAGCCATTTTGTTCTTACTTTGAGTGAGAGGACGATCCACAGTGAGAGATTCCACTGAGGATGCGGAGTGCGTGGGCCACTACCCCACTGATGAGCTTCTTATGTAATATCCGTCTTCCAGCCTCTCTGTGCACGCTGCTGGTGGATTGTCCACAGTGAGCACAAACCAGCAGATTGAAGTCTTGGTAAGCCTGTGGGTTTCGTTTAGGATTGATTTCTTTTGATTCTAAAAGTTTAAATAACTGGACATGATTCCTATACATATTTAATGTCCCTTTTAATTTTTAACAGAATTACTTAAGATGAGAGTCATATCTTTTAATGGCTTCCTTTGAAATATGCATGTATGAAAATCTCAAGTGATCATCTCTAAAGTTTTAAAAAAATAAGCAGTCAAAGAAGCTTAAAGCTGCTAATAATCAACTAATTGATTATCTGCATAAGTGAAGCATTTTCATACAGCAACAGTGACCCCCTGTGGTGATGCCAGGCAACAACATACCCACAAGGGAAGCTTTCGTTTTGACCTCTTATGAGAAGCTGCAAGGCAAACAAAGTTGCTACAGCGCATCAAATTGAAGTGAGACTCCAGCAGTGTCCCTGCAACAAATGGTATTACCCATGAGCACCCGGGAACAGAAATAAAGGGTGTCTGTTGTATTGTGCCCGTCTCTGCGCAGTACGTGGGCAGAGCTTATGTTGGGATTTAAACAGATCCCCTCCGTTTATTGTGTCAAGGCAGTGCTTGGTTGTTGGCTGAAGTCAGATTAAGCTTTTGTTTACGCTCTGCAGCTGTCCTTTCTCCAGGGGATGCGCACACAGATGTTATTGTGTTTGGATATTACCTGTGAATCTACCAGTCCATCTGGAGTGCATTTTAAAGGCCAGTGTGTCAGAGTTGCACCCTGTCCTTATCACTCCACTGACTGTATTTCTCATTTATTTTGTGTCTTTGTGTGACTGGTTAAGGACATTTATGGCACTTTTCTCAAATGACCACAGAGCATCTGTCATCAGGTTGTACCAGAGCTGTTTGTAGTTCTTAAAAAAGGAAAGTGAAGCTTGATTTTACCGTTACTGTTTTAATTATTACAGATAATGTGCATATTGTATACATAAAGAGTAGAGAATCTTTTTTTTCAGTACACATGCCAAAAATATTTTTTGAAGAGGGAGTTGCCTGATGCCTTCAAATTTTTTGAATAGTGATGAAAATTGATGAAGTTAAACTGATACCAGTGTCATAATCTTTGCTTTTCACTGATGTGACTAATTTCCTAATCAATTCTTGTAGACTTTCTGTGTGGAAAAAGTAGTCTACACATGGCACTCCTGATATTAAATACTGTGCTGTGTAGACAAATGTTTCAGCCCGTCACTGGTGTCTCCTCTCTTGCTTGAAATCAGCACAGACATTGTTCTACTGTTGGTCATATAGTGTAAAGTTATTTAGGGTACTGAAAGAAATCCATGTTTATCATATCATATTTATACCAAATGTTCTGAATCAGTCCCAAACATCCACAGAATAAGTTTTGTAGATTTACCTTAAAATGCACTCTCTTTCATAAGAAGTGAATTTTCCCCAGCAACCTACCACAGCAAACCTGCTGCTGTTTTCTGCTGTGCAGCCTCTCTCTCCTTTCTGTTTGCATGCTGTGAAGGAAGTATGTTGCCCTGGTGCATTAGCTGCACTGCTAAAAACATGAACTATTCTGATTGCACAAAAACAAACATTACAAATATACATGCTCTTTAATATCGAATCACATTATGCTGCCTCCTAGTACAAAGCAAACAGAAGCAGATCCAGTAATTACAAATAAGGAATGTGAATCAGTTTGAATCAAATATCCATTCTGAGCTAGATTGCAACCCCTGGATCAATTAGACTGACTGTAGCATGTGCGTCATGATTACTTCCTTGACTCCTTTGTTGTGTTCACCATGCTAAACATATTTAGTATTTATGGTTTTAAGTCAGAGTCATCTGAGAGGTTGAAATGACTCTTAACCCACCTCACACCAGAGATTAATCAGGTAAGATAATCTTAAGGAGTAACAGATATTTAGGCCTTTGCTGTCTTTGGTTGGATGCGTGGATTCAAGACAAAACTCGGGCTGATTATCATGTAGTGAGTACCCTGCTTTAGATAGCTATCTATCTGATGTGTTGGTATGGGAACCACGTCAGTGCAGGATATTGGTACCCATCCCCAAATATTTGTATGTGATCGAAAAGTTTTTTTCTTTCAGTTTTTCTTTAATGAATATCTATTTTTGGAAAACACAATCTATTGTTTATGGTAGAATTAGATATTCTCGTCTTATTTTCTGTATTGTTTAAAACAAATACTTTTGAAAAAATGTTACAGGCAGATTTCATTGCAGCACAGATTTGGTATACTTAACTACAGAGGAAAAAACAGTGTATGTAAGTATCAGTGCTTCCTAAAATGAGTTTTGACATATCAGCATATCAAATATCTACAAGAGTAAAATGTTGTGCAACCCTGCTGAGAATAAATATTTTGGTTAAACCTCTTTCCACATTTACATGAGCCATATCTGCTTTAAAATATGCAGTGTGTTGACGAGAGTGATTTTTGACTTCAAAACACTGATAAAGAAAGTGTCTGGTGACATTACTTGTGCGTGAGTAAGCTTTGCCTCGTGAATACCTTGATGGATGGATTATTGCTCAGATCTCTTGCAGCATGAGTCATCAGCAGATTATAATGAGATATGGAGACTCCAATTGCTATACAGCAAGCAAAGCAGCTATTTACATGTGAAGAGCATAATTAGCATCCTTCTCCCATTTGTTTGTAATATTAGAACAGAAATATAAGAACAGTCAGGAGGGCTTGTTCATAGTCAGCACACTGCAAGATCCCTGTGAGCGCAGTCTGGGTATAAACTACACTGCATTCTCGGTGGTGTTTGTTTCATACCCAATGTGCATGTGTCATGACTTTTTCTCTCAGTGCTTTCAAAGCAAAGTCGACTTAGCTCTGAGAAAGTGAAAGCCAGGGCAAATCAAGCTGAATCTCAAGAGCAGCTGCTTATCTGTCAAGTATTCCATGAGCAAACATGTATTTACCTCTTTACACAGTTTACACAGAAAGTTAATTTGCTTTTGGATGAGCTGGAAATTACCATAGAGACTGACAACCGTATACAATTGCTTGTTTCCTTCGAGATGCTTTCTATGTTTATGGTTGTCTCTCACACCCTTCCAGCTGGGCTTTTATTTGTGGTAACTCATAACAGTAAAGTTTGAAACTTTTACAAGTTAGACGCTCATAAACTGCATAAATTGAATCACTTTTATGTGCAACTGCTGTGGACTGTATAAGTACATTTCCATTACTGACAGACTCCCCGGCTCCGGCATTACCAATTCATATCCGGCAATTTGAGATCTTTGAGCCCAACAGCTCATCACTCCTTTAATTTATGCATTAGAATAAAAATTTGACTTAATCTGATCACCTCTGTGCTGTGAAACATCAGGTGGAGCTGATGAGCTTTGAGACGATCTCTCATAGTGACAGACACCTTGACAGGCTTTGTCTTCCAGCACACATTAGGAGGAAGATTATCACTTGACGTCAGAACAAGATTAAAGCCTGATGTCACCTGAATACATGCATGTAGTCACTCAGCTGGTGCTTTGCTGATTATAAATAATGTTGTGGTCAAAATGAAAAGGCAACATGTAATAGGGAGATGGTATCAATTTTCTGCTTTGCTTAAGGTAATTTTTTGGAAAAGACCCCGCTTCTGCTCGTTTTTCCTTTGAAACTGCTGCAATTTAACCATCTTTCAAGGACCTTAGTCATGTGTTTGATTCTGTTCAGAGAATCCCGCTACATTAGTTAGTCTGTTCATCTGAGTGTTTTATAGCATCAGAAACAAGAGGGTTTCTGTCTTCAGGAAATCCTTTTTTTTACTGCTGCTAATAGCAATTTCAGTGGAGCCCATTGAGTTTTATATCATGTTTGTTTCCTACATCATCATACATAAATTTCCAAAAACCCAAGACTGCATGTTTTTTATTTTGACCAGTGGGATTTTGAAGAAGATGCTATTTTTAAAGGCATTATAATTCCCCTTTGTAATTTGGGATTAATAATCCAGTTCATTTAAGTTTGTTTGTCCATTAAGAGGGAGCTTAAAGCTTAAAAAGGGAGAAAAAGCAACAGGGGTTGCAAGATAAATCTCAGGGGTCTCCACATGATCAGAGGCATAAACAAAGAAAAAAATGAAGGCTTTATATGGTTTAAAAGTTTTCACCTATTCATTTTCTCAAATTGGTGAAATCCTATCCAACCCAGCAACCCCTCTGAGGTGAAACATTCAGTACAGTCCAAAAAAATTGTAGTTCCTCTGATGGCCACTTGAAGCAAAAGCAAGATAAAGCTTGAAGAGGTTCCCAGTGAAAGCATAAGGTAAACATACGTGTGCCCTTGTTAAACAAAATGCTTTTGTTCTCCTGAGTATGTTGTCAATTCAGACAGCTGTACAATGATGGAGTTTGAACATAACTGAAATATTTCACATTTAAAATATCATTTCGTACACAGAGCTTCTACATACTGGTATTTAAAACCATTACAGAAACATAAAAAATGATTTTGCTAATAATCAATGCTAGGGCAGCTGTGGCATAAACTTTACATGGCTGGTGGTCTAATAAATTTGTTAACCTCACACACACACACACACATAACATATATATATATATATATATATATATATATATATATATATATATATATATATATATATATATATATATATATACGTGCTGTCAGGAGATAGATTAAAAAGTTTGAGCGATTAATTAATTATGACCTGTAATGAATTAATCTAATTAATCGCTTTTTTTAATCTCACTTAAAAAAATGCTGAAAAAAGCCCTCAACTTGAAGTATTTCCATTGAAATTCATTAGGATTATTGTTGCAGATCAAAAGATTGTTCTCCAGCCCCAAAAACTCAAGCACAAGAAGCCCAATGCTTAAAACCCTCCAACTTTAACGGCCCAATCAGGGGACAGAGGCGGGAGCTGCGGATGTGACGACAACAGGAAGTGACTGCATGTTTGAAAACAACGGCGGCGTGTAAAGCATCTCCTTGGGTGCAGCAAGATTTGCAGTTTTATCATTAATGGACTCGATTTCTCCTTTAAAAGAGGAGCAAAGAACGTCACTTCAAGCCTTCTTACGGGAAATCATGATTTTCATCTTCTCCCGACCGGGGATCACAGCTGGGTAACTGAGAGAGATGCGGAAATGTTTCGCGAACGATGCCGAGCTGGAGTCATGGTTACCCTACGATATGAAATATGCCCCCCTCAGAAGTTTTCCGGGACAACTCGGTGGGTATTGTCTTTGACGAGATTCATGTCACACATAAGTGGCAAATGATACATATGTGTGGTATAATTTAATGTAAGATAAGACGATGGTCTAAGGACTAAAGTACTCGTCGGTTTAGCTAACGGCTAACAGCAGGATCTAGCTGTTGTTAGCCTCTTCAGAAGTTTACCGGGACAACTCGGTGGGTATTGTCTTTGACGAGATTCATGGAACATTTAAGTGGCAGATGACACATCTGTGTGGTATCATTTAATGTAAGATAAGACGATGGTCTAAGGACTGAAGTACTCTTAGTTTGAGCTAAGGGCTAACAGCAGGGTCTAGCTGCTACGTCATACTGTGGCTTGTAATGGATTGGTCTGTGAAGAGTGTGACGAGCGGTCTGATCGTCCAATCACCAGCTGCTCTGGTATTTTCAGGTTCTGCCCTCTGAAAATATCAAAACAGTGAAATTAGATTAAAAATGAGATTCACACGATTAAAAACCATAGCGCGCTAATTATGACTGTAATTAAGTAATCTCAATTAACACGATAATTTGGCACCCCTAATATATATATATATATATATATATATATATATATATATATATATATATATATATATATATATATATATGTATATATATATTGGTGAATGTTGTGCATTTAAAAAAACAAATTTTATACTTTGCAGCCCGATATGATTTTTTTTCTTCTGTGTCACATCTGTTTCTCTAACAAGTAGACTGTCAGCACAGTAATTTCAGTCTTTTCAGTACAGTAAAGACCTAGTTGTAATATATTATATTAAATAACAATATTTTAATTCGTTTGGTTTCAAAAAGGGCTTGGCAATGATAGACCTTATGAAATGGACAAAAATGTAACATCCCACATCCCCCATTATACTTTTGATGCTAAATTTCGTAAAAGTTTTGTTTGGTCAGTATTGATTTAAAACAGACCATAAAGCTTAACTTGTGTAGGTAAAATGAATTAATAATGGCAGGTTTCACTTTATAAACAGCCTCTAGTCATCTCAACCGTTAACAGCTTGACTTTGCTTCTTTATAAGTTAAAAAGTTCAGGAGACGTGTCCAGAATCAAATCATCATGCCAGCGTACTGTTTGTCAATGCTGTTTGTCAATATTGTGCAGCCAAACACTTGTGTTCTGGACTTCATGGCATTCAGAAAGCTAAAGACTGAGATATTGAATTCCTGTCTTTAAAACAGTATAAGATACCACTTTTTTGCATCCATCATTATAGAGGTTTACTCAGATACTGTCCACTATCATGCTCTTTGTATTATTATTCATAAAGTCCTCTAAACCCTCTGAGGGTAGCGCACATTATAGAGAGAGGGGCATGTTATTGAGAGGGAGTCTGATGTCGATGTAATGCCGACCATCCTGCAGCTGTCACAATGATGAAGCTCAAAACTGACATTGCGTTGCTTGTCTCATTGGCATGCCGCAGCAGCAGCCATGCAGCCATTTAAGATTCAGTGGAGACAAAAGGGCCTATCAGTCAGACAAAACAGCAGGCTGGAGCAGCCTTTACCTCCTGATCCCCAGATTGTGACCTTGACTCTCTGGTCTGTTTTAAACTGTCTGTGTCACACTAAAGGTAAAACAAGAAGGGGAGTGAGATCCTGGTTATTTCTTTTCACACGTGGTTTCTCTCCACCTTCAACCCTGAGGCAGTGGAGTGTTATGGCACCTTTCAGCAGGTTTCTCCTCCACAGGAGCTCACACCTGTCTCTTCCTGCTAGGAGCCCAGAAATAGTGCACTGCAGCAGTGTGCTTCTTGGAGGGGCGGGCGGGCCATGTGACCTCAGAAACTATAGTACCTGTGGAGAAGCCTGAGTAAAAATAGCAGTACTGTAGAGCACATCATGTGGGGGGTGGGCTTCCCCTGAATTTCATTAATCCTGGAGTGTCTGCAGTTATTCATCATGCAAGATTACATAACAGAGAATCACATTATAGAGGAACATCCTCCCTGAAGGTGTGGATGCGAATAAAGACGCTGCATCTAGGCGGTTTGGGAAGTGGCAGTTATTTGTTGGGGTCTAGTTAAAGAGCAGATCTCCCCTCTCCAGAGGCTGCTGCTGATGCAGTGTTCGGCGAGCACAGGGAGGGTGGAGGGCTGGTGGGCGGATTACAGGATGGAGTTAAAGATGAAGGGAAGCAGAAAGAAGGAGGAGAAAGAGGAGGAGGGAGGTGGAGTACAACCTGGAGGTTCTTTTGTCATTTCTACTGCAGAGTATTTTCTTTAGTGTTGCCCAAACCCGAATTCTCAGCTCATTAGCCGGCTTATTTCACTCTGGATTACACAAGTGTAGATATGGGATACATGTCAAGTGTATGTGTATGTGAGTGTGTGTGTTAGCTGTCTGTGCATCATAGGCAAATAAAACCAACATCAGTGGTAAGGGAAAGAATCAAATGCTGAAAAGTTAACATGGATTGAAAGTGTAGGGGTGATGACACTTGAAATCTCAATGAGGCAGTAATGCTGAATAATAATGCATGCTGCTCATGCTCTGCATACAAGATTCTTTTTTAAAGTGTAGTCAAGAGGCCTCAAGTGTCACATATTTCACTTCTGCTCATTAAATGCCTATTTATTTCAATTTACATATAATTTTCTTTGCTGCCAAAGATTGATTTCAGGTGTAAAGGTGCTGAGGCGTTAAGCACATTTCCCACTTAGTTAGATTAGTGCACTAAGAGCTTTACATGAGCATTTTTCTGTCTGTGTGATGCACAGAAATATGACTTTTCATCACTTAAAGTGCTGGGATGATGACTGCAACATTCCCCTGGATATTTGCCTCAGGTGCCTGACTGCACTTGTATGCCAGCTGCCAGCTTGGACAATCTGCACTGTGCTTCAGGAGTTATTCTCTATGGTACAGCAGATATGCACCTCCATTAAAATTGACTCAAATTTGACACTTCCCGGAAGAAGAACTCCCTCTGGTCTAACAAAGATGGCTTGTCAGCATTTTGGAGAATTAAATCTTCAGATGTAAAGTCTGAACAAGTGAAATCGATCTTTTGTAATAATTCTGTGCAAGAATTTAGACATCAGTTAATATGAATTTAAAGTATTTTCTATATTTTACTTTTTTCCTTCAGGCACTATATATCAAACATTTTTTCATTCTATAGCTCTCACAGACTGTCCATCTTATATTCCAAACCAACCGAATTTGAGCTGTGAATTTCAGCTACCTAGTTTATAGGAAAAACAGCCTAGATTGGCTTTAGTTCTGTCAAGTTTATTAAGTATTGTTGTGCACATTTGAATTAAAAAAACCCATAAATATGGTAAAATAACTCTGATAAAATGTATATGAATCTGTTATTATAATTAGGGCTGGGAGATATACTGACTTTTTGAAAAATATAAATATGTTTTCAAACATGTAAGGTGAGACAATATCATTTATATTGATTAATTGTTGTGCTGAAATGAGGCCTGATGGTGAAATGAAGAATAGTCTCTTAACTTTTTGTGTTCAAGACCTCAGACGAGCAGCAGATTGATGTTATTTGAGAATGCTAAAACAGGTGGCAAAAAAGTTTGAGCATGAAAATCTTTTCCACTGCGTACATTAAGCAACATAAATTACAATATGATGACTCTGTAAAATGGTGAGCTGCAGCCCTACCTAGCCATTGCAGCCCCTACATCGAAACAGTCCCTGCTTTGAGCTTCATTATTGTGTTTTTTGAAACCATTTATCTGTAAAAAAAAAAAAAAAAAGTTCAAGATATGTATAAGATATTGAAAAGGAAATTTAGACTCCATTTGAGAACAAATGCAGTTATCTGGAGGTAAAATCGGTTTATTTTTTCAACATAAAAAAACTCTTGAATCTTAACAGAAACTTTCTGACTTGTTAGCACAAGTGTTCACACAATTTTCTCAACATATATATTGACTATGTAGTTCTCCCATCTTTCCAACAGACAATGGCAAAGTAATGATGGTGGCATCATAAAGGACTCAGACTGTAAAGCTGCATTCACACATCAGCGTATACTAGCTGACACTGCACAATTTTGAGAAATCATCTAAATTTTGGTGAAAGTACATTCCTGGGGTCAAAATTGCTGTTTTCAATGCAGCTCAATGTATCTAAAGAAGAGAAGAACTTTGTGCTGTTGGAGTATGACGTTTCCTGATGGCCCACTTACTTATTATAGACAGATTTTAAATTTTCACTAACCTAGATGTAACACTACTGTTCATGCTGCAGGACTTCCAGCTCACACTCTTGTTTAATCCAATTGAGGTGTGCCATCTTCTCAAGCTCCAACTCAGACTGGTTTTACCCCAGGTCCACCCATCCTTTTATAGAGCACGTAATGTAAGTGCTATTGAAAGTTTGTGGCGAGCATACAAATACTAGTAAGTGCCAGTAGCGTCCACATTGCCAGTGATAGTTGGCAAAGTCAATGTAAGTTCATCTCAGTCAGGGGTATAAACTATAAAGTTGTCGAACATTGTCCAAGCATTCCACAAGATGAGTTTACTGTGCTTAGAACTACAGTCTGGCTGTTAATGGGACGTTACTCCCCTGCTTGAGGTCTGCTGATGTACGTTTAACTACAAGCAGGCAAGCCCCAACGTTCACAAGAACACTACAGCAGCTATAACTGAGGGTAGCAAAGGGAGGCATAAGTCAACTCTTGCTTGTGTTTACAATCAGGTTGGATCAAACATAGGACATTTTTAAACATGCTTATAGTTTGTCAATGTACCAGATGAACGTCAGCATTGCCCAACTGATGTTAATTTAGTTCTGCATAGCCTGACTGTCTCAGTGTTACTCTATACATCAGCAAAAGTTGGCCAAAACATCAGTGTGTGAATGTGTCATTAAAAAAGAATCAGTATGGACATCAATGAAATATTATACAATAACCAGCATCAATAAAGATAAACAATTTCTATGCTTAGTTTTCAGATTTTAATTAGTGTCCTTTAATTTTCACTCAATCTGGTCCTTTGGCAGTGAGAATGAATTCACCCTCTTAGTAACTAACTTGCCCATCCCTTAAATAACTGTTACCATTTTTCAGATTTTGTTGACTTTCTAGCAAAAGCCCTTGGGCAGTCCTAATTTCTCGACAGCCAGACTGCAGGAAGCAAGAGTCAGGCTCCATCCCTCAGTGTCTCCACATCCAGTTTAATCACTCGCAGGTATTCAGGTTCACCTCGACCTGCTGCTCACAACACTGAGCAGAACCGAAGCAATGAGCATGATGAAGTAGTCTCTCCCTGATATACCTGGCAGGGACAGGATGATTTGTCATTATGTTAAGGGCACCTAAAAATGTCATGAGGTAGCATAGTAGTATAAGTGCTCCTTGCTGGCTTTGACAAATAGAGCTGTCATGAAACTTCACCTATTAGGATACAGATGTTTGGCCTCTGCAGCTTCAACGTTTCTGTCATTCAGACGCTGCAGACGGCTAGCGAGTTGGAACTAAGCCTTTATGTCTGGCTGTCTGTGCGGGGACCATTCTCATTCAGAATACTGATGACATGTCATTTCTGATAGAGATTCAAAGGGTTTATTATATATCAATTCAAAGTTATTCAATTTCATGCTAAATCCCTGGATTTAAAGCTTTAGGGTGATTTGGGGGCCATAGCAGCGGGGAGGGATTCTGCTTCTGTCAATTTGGTGTTTTGATATTGCACTATTAAAAGTAAATTGATTTTCTGCCCTGATTTCTTTTGTTTACCTCACTGTCTCTCCTTTTTTGCCCTTCAATCCCTACTCTAAATGTTATTAACCAAGTAAGCACGGTGCACATCTTACCTGATGCCATTTACCTTGGAGCTGTGGAGCGTGGTGTTATTGTCAGTCACCAGAGAAACTAAATCTCCTGGAGCTACTTCCCTGCAGCTTAGGATTTGAGATTTCCATCAGTCACAGATATGCTAGTTAAATGAACACAACAACAATTAATCCCACATTGAATACAGAATCAATGATGCGTCACTATCCCGGAGCCATTTATCTGTTGAAAACTGATTGCATAACTGTTTGCAGAAGCAAATGGTTGTGCATCAAGGGAGGAACACTGTGTCTTTTCACCCAGTTTTTTTTAAATGTTGTACATGCCATGAACTGTATGGCTGCTTCTTTAAAAACCAATAAATATACCTGCCTTATATCTGTCAGCGGCTGCTTAATGTGTTTCTATGTAATTTGCACTTGTTGTTGTTGGGGGCATGGACAGGATTGATGGTCCTCCTGCTGACTTCTTTGTAAAATGGTGTTGTCAGCCTCATAATGAAGCTCTAGGCTTATTGTCTCAGCATGCATGGGTGGCACAGGAACGGAGACAAAAGGCGTGGGAAATTACATGCGAGCTTGTGCCCAAATGTGCCGCTATTCTTGGCGCTTTTTTTGGAGCAGCACGGAAAGAAAAAGCTTAAAAGGAGTGAAATGTTAAAGAGTGAGCAGAAGTCAGAGTGAGGTTTATTTATTCCTCTGTCTTTATGCATGCAGTAGCAAAATCATTTATCCAGTCAGTCTACAAAGATAACTGTGCCTTATAGGTTGTTGCATGCGTCTTAGAGGACTTAACTGCCTAACAAAATCTCATTGGTCAAACTGTCACACAAATCGCTTTAACAGGAGCAAGTGCTTAATACATCATAAGAAGAGGAGACCTCATGCATTCATTATGTTTTTAAAGTCAGCACAGAACAGTGACAAGCCAAATAAATCAAATTCTGTTACGATACAAAATCATGTAATTTTTGTTAATCTGTTTTGTTTGGAGGGCAGATTGTTTGTTTTTCTAGCAATAACAATAAATGTGACAGCTATTAGCTTGCAGTAAAAAGAACGTAAAAATGTTGTTTTATTTTATTTTTTTTAACATGCTTATTCTTTTGTTTCATACCATAAAGTGCATTAAGGATGTTTCTGAAAAGTTTATTTTTTACTTTAAAGTAAGAGAAATATATTGATTAGAAAGAAATAAGATGATAATAGCTTTTTCTCTTCAATAGCCACTTCCTGTTTCTGTAAAACTTGACCCAAGTGTCTGAGAAAGAAATGGCATTTCAAAAAGTTCTCCAATGGCCAAGGTTATCAGCACTGAACTGAGCCAAAAACCATGACCAAAAATGGTTTGTATCAAACTATGGACTAAGGGAATATTGTTGCATCATGAACTCAGATATTTTTTTGATGTCAAACTAAAGAAGAGCTAGAGTAAAAAAGATCCTCAAACATAACCCTAAGTGTCACTGATCATATTCATTACAAAGAATCCTGAATTGATAACATATATTAACAATTGAAAAGACTGGGTTGGCTTGCCTCCTACTACCACTGGGCTTTATCAGCATGGACATTTTCTTATTAACTGAACATGTTAACTCATTTATGTGTCATATTTTCTAGTTATTTAAATCTATGAAATGCAAGAACACAGTTTAATCTTTTAATTGTTGTGACCTTCAATGCTGATCTTTGTCAGTGTATCAGTGCATCTGCTGTTTCCAAACTCTGTTACATGTTGATGTTACTTGTTTATTTTTAGAGCACAAATGAATGATGTGTGTGGATTTTCTTGTGTTTTATTGCTGTTAAATACAGGATATTATAAACGGAAAAAAGCCAGCCAATTGGATGTACAATAGCAATATTTTTTAAAACTTTTTTCCAACGACCAATCAGTTTGTTGATTTGTGGCTGTTTTCTTACTTGATCAGGTTTTTCTTTTTGACGACTACAGTCTTAGTATTTAAATTTTGATTGTGATCTATATATCAGTCAAATAATTATTACTTTTGCTGTAACCAGATGGTCTTCCTACCTAGTGAGTGGTTTTGTAACATCTGAATGAAAGAGTGACCTCAGTAGTCTCAGAAATGTTACAAGATGGTGGGAGTTTGCAGTTGACTAACGATGTGATTGGCAGTTCCATTTATTTTAACAACTGCAGGATTGTAACAGAAGGATGGCCGTGGCATACATGAAGCAGATAAAGGCCAGATGGTGCATGACAGAATACATGCTCCTATAAGAGGGAGAAAACTGTAGGAAGAAGCAGAGGATCAAGAGAGGATGGTTGTGTGAAGGGTATGAATTCAAGTTGACAATGTAGTTACATATTCAAAACCCACAACCGACAATCAAAGCCCTTCTTGTAAATGAAACCTGTTTAAAGGTATTTTTCCTCAAAAAAATGACACACCTCACTAGACATATCTCTGTGCAGTAAGAAGCAGTATGCTGCTTTAAAAATGTCAACAAATGAATGCACATTATCACTGTGATTTCTTCTTACTTTTAGTGAATTGATTCACTTAAATGAAGCATATCTCATCCCCACTCCCCCAATCTAGATCTTTCAGAGGGTCTCTCCATGTTATCAAATAATATTACCAAAAATAACAGATATTGTTCCTACTACTACTACTACTACTTCTATATTATAATACAGATTACATAACGCAGTACCACATCAAAGCTATTGCATCAATGTGAGTTATGAGGGAAGTTTTGAAAGATGACACCAGAAGCAAGCGGGGGTTTGCAAACTAATGTGTAGAAGAAAAGGAGGAGGAGGACTGGGAGCCACCATCCCACACAAACCTGCCTGAATTAAAAAGAAAATACTGTGCATCATTCTGCAGCTTCCTCCTACGTTCTTTCTCTGGTCATTTTGTCATGTTTTGTAAACCAGTGTATGCCTCTGTGTTTCCCTGCATATCCTCAGTATGTATTTGGACCTTTCCTGTGTCTAGTTTTCTGTTTTTCTATCCAGAACTGCTACTTCTTCCTGCACATGCAAGTGCTTCATCTGAATCATGAAATTCTGGCTGGCGGAGTGTTTGTAGTGGTTGCAGGAACAAATAGTCAAAAAGTCGAATTTGCCACCTATTCATCCTCCCATGCGTGCACAGTACATTTGAGGCTACAAACACTCACACACAGCAATCAAACATTCATCCTCGGCACTTTGATATTATTTTCTGTCAGAGAAAAATTAGCAGGGAGCATCTGATATGTCAAACATTTTAACAAAGAGGCTTCATGCTGTTGATACATCTTAGATTATGCAACACTCTGTCGCTGTCTGTCTCCCATTCAACCTCATACATTCTCCGTCTCTCTTTCCATCACACATGCTATACAAGTGCACAGGCTCTCTCTCAAAACCTGAATTTTAGAGACAGAAGCGTCTGGACTTTTTTTTTCCACAACCTCCCACAGACGTCCTCGAACCTATCATTTTCTCCGCAGTGGAGCAATGGTGACGTATGCTCGTCGCTAGTGCAGCTGAATTTTAAAAAGCTCTACACCCACGCTGAATACCACTACAGCAAGCATAATTATCATAAAGTTTCCCTGCCATCTAAAGCCTTGCTGTCTTCATGTATGATTCTCCTCCTGACTTATGTAGCTGCAGATTATATTTCACTTTTTTTTTTTTGGGAGGGGGGGAGTGTTTGGAAAATGTATGTTTTGAAATTATGTGGTTTATTGTCTAAGCTGTGGTGCTTTGCTGTGCGTGAAAAAAGAGCAAATTTACATAGTTGCCTGTAGCTGATCCTGTCTTTCTGTATGTACAGATGCACAGATTTGCTTTTAATGCACCAAATCCACAGCTTGTTTGAGTTGTGCTTGTCAGGGATTCGAGTTTGTAGTACAGTTTAGGGCTGTCACAGTAAATTAGTTCATTGCAATGAGATACATTTATGTTTTCATTTTAGATATTGCAAAAATCATGTTACCTCACACTACAGCCGGGCAAGTAATCACATTTTTAATAGGGATTACAATTACTGCCTTCCACAGTTATGGAAATAAGTAATCATGATTAAAATATTTCTCTGCCACATGAAATGTTGGGTTTTTTTTTCTCTTTTCATTATTGCTACTAGCAATGTTTGAGATATTTGTGTATTAACAGGTATATTTCAATTTGTTGCTTGCTCTTTAATTTTCAAAATACTTGTTACAAAATAATATATGTTCAATGAATACATGTGGTTTGTTTTAAAACCGGTGCATTATCATGTTTCATAATCATGATCTCAGCATCTATTAAAATAATCAGGATTAGGATTTTTGCCAGAATAAAAGGGTCATGATTAAGATTTTTTCCTTAATCGAGCAACCCTACCTGACCCACCTCCTAAACTAAGATGTCCATGGAATATATTTAATTTTATGGGCAATGGCCCTTGTGTTTGTGGGGGAACAGAACGTTCCAGAAAAAAGGACCTAGAGGGTGATCTGACAATCGTTTTGTCAGTCACATTTATCACGGCCCAATCAGATAATGTAGTCGGCCAATCCTGCTGCCAGAACAGAAGGCAAGCCAGTTGGAAAATCAAACTCTTGCTAAAACCGTGTTGGGAGAGCAGAAAAAATATATTTACCATTAAAAACACATAATGTACAATAATGTTCTGCTCTTTCTTAAAGCACCTGGGGACATGATTTGAATTTGAATTTAATTAGAATATCAAAGTCTGATGTGTCATTAAGCATCCTTAAATATTTGAGAGAGTAAGTTTATGACTTCATAAATGATTGGTTAAAGCCACCCACTTTGCATCAAGTTTCTTAGTGCCCTCAAAAATGGCTTGTATAATTTTAAAATGTGCAAAGATCAGTCTTCAAATTTAAGATAGTTTTTAGTTTGTACCGCATATATGATCATGAATATCTTATGATGAAAGTTTTTGTTGATTTGTATTCTGAGGGCCTTTAAAGGAAGAAATGTTGTCAACTTCTGATTAAACTGCTGCAGACAGCATCTGTGCCAGTCTCTTCACAAACCACCATTGTTTACATGCTTGCCGTTACTTCTCTCTGTATTCATACCTGTAGCTTCTGCCTCTTCCTCAAAGGAGGCTGCTCGGTCAGTGCCCCTGACTGAGCTCAAGCATTCCAGTTCGAGGCTTTGCTAGATGTATCTGCTCGATGACAGACATGAAATCTGGTGGATCCAGCTGCTCTGAGAGGTTGATAATTGCATGCTTTGCAGTTGGAGTGCGTCATAGTGAAGCGACCATGGCAGGGCAGCAGGTGGATGTATATCAACTCGGTGCCTCCATGCTTTCACAGAGATGGAAAATAAGAACCTGAGAGAAAATAAGAACTCATTACGTAAAGATCCTGACCCTGCTGTAGAGTGATAGGTGCATCAGAGTAAGAAGAGCAGAGGATGAAGTGATGCACCCGTCATGCTCAGTGCTCATAGTACAGGGGCCCCTTTAGTTGGTCACATCTTGGTTCAGCAATGTAATGTGCCCATAAATATAACCTCAGCTGACTGCCTGAATACTGAATGACCAGAATATTTCATTAGTGGACTTTCCTGATGACACTGCCAAATCCCAGGTTGGCAATGCCAGGGTTCATTGAGCTTTACTGTGAAAGAGAGATTCTGTGATAATGAGACATCACTTCCACTTACAGATTGTGTCAGCCACTTGCCATCTCATAGCTTATTATTGTTATGTCATTTTGAGTGAATATCTAAAGACAATGCTTGGAGATGGCGAGAATCTTTTGGATTGAATAAACATGTTTTTAATGCCATTGACTGGGAAATAAAATACTATAATGCACACTTATAAATTCATGAAGCAGCTCAATAATGTATGTGTAGTTAAACCTTCTCAAAGTGCTCTAATGAGCAGATCCTTTGGGAAAATTTCAATAGCCAGTCTTATCACGTACATTTTAATTCAAAACAGAGTAAGTTGTAGCATAACAAGTGGTTATGCTAATACTTTAATACAGCAAATTGAAAATTTGATCAAATCGGGGAGCCATTGTGTTGGTTTTGATGATATATTTCATTCTTTCATATTATATCTGTAACTCTTCTATTTTTCTTGAATTTCCCTTTTTTTCAGTATTTAATTAGCCTGAATTCTTTTTCTTTCTCTCTTTTGACCCGACGGATTAGGGCTTGTTGTATATTTTAACTTAAACTTTAAGGCAAAAACTGAACAAACCATGGTTATAGGACTTTTTTTTGCTGTGGTTGAAGCTTCAGGCAGAATGTGGTTGTGGCTCAGTTAGCAATTCAGATCTTATGTGTCAGCTCATTGATGATGCTAATCTCCATTTCTGACTGTCTCTGTGGAGGTCTGACTTCTTTTTAATGATGGTGGACTTTTTCAGATAGATGTAAATGATCTCCTGTAATGTTTCCCCCATGTGCAGTGTGTCCATTAGCCATCACATTTCTACACAAGGCTATATTTATCGTATTACATCAACACATGAAATGTCAAGAATATTTTTGGTCCCACAGCTACTCATGAGTCACTGTTGAAAGCTTTTACATTGATTCGTCACGGAAAGCTGTCACCAAAACACAGAAACGTGTGCGTGCAGGTGCATGTGTGTGTTAGTGGATGTGTGTCTCATTTCTTCAAATATACACTGAAATAACAGACCAGTTGAAGTCAAGTCATGAATTAATTGAATCCACTTAGCGCATCACGGTCCCTAAAGGCTAACTATTAACTATAAGCCTAATTATCCTTTCTTGTTTTTAATCAGTCACCTTAAATAGACTTCCCAGGATTTTGGAAACAATTATGACAATAAAATTTGCATGTTGGAAGAAGATGATCTTCTGAAATCAAACCTATGAATGCAAATGGGTAAAAACAAGGACAGTTTGATTGATTAGAAGCATCAGATTGTAAACATCTTGCATAGTGTTACGAGTTGGGTTGCTAAGGGGTGGAAAATTTCCAGTAAATTTCTGAAAAATTTCCAGTAACTTTCATTGGTAGTTAAACTAGGGAGTTATGGAAATATTCTTAACCGGAAACTTTAATTTAACTTTCATCAAACGTATTGCCCTGCCCTATAGGAAGATGCTAAATGCTTTTCTGGTGCTTGTCCTGCTGCTTTTTTGTATGCATGAATGAAGTCAGCAACATTTTATCAACAAAAGACATATGCAGCAGTGTTTGACAGCAACCACCTACCAGCTGTACAATGCTTATCCTAAATCAAGGAGTCTCCCTCGCTGCCTGCTCGTCCCCCCTGTTTGCCAGAGGATGTGAACTGTCTCAGCAGAAAGAGCGTGCATGTGTGCTCGACCATCTTCCTAACACTGACTCATGTTCAAATATGAACGAGGGGTTAGTAGGCTTTACTCAGATGGCTTGAATGCATCACACTAACTGCTAGACAACACCAGTGTTTGTCCTGCGTAGTGTCTGTGTCTTTATGTAAACACACCAGGGCCGCCTGTCTGTTGCGTCTGCAGTTGAAATCCATCTGTCCTGTGGTTTGTGCTAATAGGTAATTTGAAGATATCACGCATCCTGAAATTCCTGAAGCCCTGGTGGTAACTGATGAGGCTGTTAAGCATGGCCCATTCAGTTATTCACTATCTGCAGATATTCTTTAAGCCACTGCAGCATGGAGTTGTCTGAGTTGAATTATTTCTTTTTCGAAGTTGGCTTAAACTTTGACTCCTTATGGAGCTCTATTGCTCTTAATATTACTTTAAATACGCTGTAAAACAGCATGTGGTCTCCTAGTGTCGTGACTGCCCCCAGCTGGAAGCAACAAGTATATTAGTTCAAATTATCTCCAAGTACAACAAAATAACATTGGTGACAATCTAATTTCATTATGAAGTTAAGACTGAAAAACAGACATTCTTATGAGAGACTATGATGATTTTTTTCATTAAACCTAATGAGTGAAGCTGCTCCATATTAAATCTGATTGTTATTTTTCAGCTATGTAACTAAGACCAAAATTTTAATAACATGTCTTCAAATGATAAGCTATAAAAACACTTCTTTGTAACAGAGTTTATAGGGGAGGGAGTAAATGAGAATTGGAGGAACATTTTTGCATGGTGTCTGTATTGTTTCTGTAATTTAGATGGTTCGTAAATGTTGCTAGCTAATGCTGTTCATCAAAAATAATGAATCAACTGAATTTCAGGTGTTGCCCCTTATTTTTTGTTGCCATTGTTTCCAAAAATGTTTAGATGTTTTTTTTTTTCATGTTTTATTTGTTTTTTTTTTTTGGTAACATATCAAAGTCTAAATTGCTGCTGTCTCAACAACCCTGGTGTATTGACATTGCCATGTTAAAAAAGAGCCTGTTGCTTTATACAGAGGGCAACATGGGACAGCTGACAGAGCAGAGAAGGTTCAGTGTCTTTGACTCTGATAAACAGTACTTTAATGAAGCACAGAAATCTGTTTTGTGAGGACATGTTTGTACTGGTACACATAAACTAAAATCGTATCAGCATTGTTATATGTGCTTAGCAAACAGCACACTGTTAAGTTTATGAATTTACTGCAATAATGAATAATAATACTAAATTTAAATAAGCTGAGCTTTCACTCCTGACAGTTGTTCTACACATTTTACCATCTGCACCGTGCAGTCAGATGAGATTCAAGCTAGCTCAGCTACCCTTAGAGTGCCTGATGTGATAACATAGTGATAAAGTGATAAAAAATATTGATTGATGATTTTTTTGGATCCATGAGAAACATGTTTTGAAAAGCGATTAGTAATAGTCATTTTATTACACATCATAATGAATGCACAGTTATGGTTATCTAATTTTCTAACATTTCCAAAATTATTTAAAGGCCTCAGGTCCTACAAAATCAATTTTCGTTGCTTTTATTGTTAAAAACATTTAAAAATAAATCAATCAATCAAAGAAGGGATTAGGGGAGCAGGAGAACATGACACCTTTTACAAAATTCTCAGTTCATGGAAAAATGCTGGGGTTTATTAATCGATAGCTATACAGCCTCCACCTACGTGTGTGAAGCCTGCTTGTCGCAGGCAGACGCCATGACTGTTTTGAAAATCTGCTGTGCGGCCTGTAATCCCTCCTCCTCCTCCTCCAAACAGGCATCGTTTCAGCTGCCAATCAGTGCAGAGCTCATTATCATAGCCTCCTGTAGCATCCCTGCCCCCTCAGATCCAAGCATTTCCATTGAGGAGGAAAAGGAGCTGCATTTGATCTTCTACAGAGACAACATCATTCATAATTTATTAGACACTCAAATCATGAGTGGTCAAACAGACCAGGAAATGGGAACTTTAAGTCATATTTAATGCTCCAAAGTTAACAAGAGGTTTGCAAAATCTCCAAAATTAATACTGACGTGAGGCTATAGTTTTGGCAAAAACTTCATATTTGCTGATACTGTTGTTGAACTTTCAAAACCATTATCTGTTGATTTTGATGTCATTCAGATTATGTTTTGCATCCTAACATCTCATATCAACAGCAAAATATAAAAATAATAATTTAGCACATCAGTCATATAGTTGAGGCTTTGCAATAATACAGACTATTTAGTAAAAAATATACATTGTAAGATCAACTGTTGTTTGCCCATATTTGAACCTATTAACCTTGCAGAGCAGATGGACCTGCCTGATTCATTGTATGAAATCCTGCAGGACTTGTGAAATATTTCTGTGGTGGATATATGGAATTGTCTGTCTGGTGTGTGAGGTTATGAACCTGTAGCAACTTGCTGCATTAATTTTGAATTATTTTC